>CM053744.1:79426961-79482900 GCA_028658305.1 Pachyuromys duprasi | reverse complement strand
AGAGAGAGAGAGAGACAGAGAGAGACAGACACTGGGGTAGATGTGCCAAGTCACTTGTTTGTCACCCTCCCTCTTCCTCTGCTTGGCTTTAGGTAATCATGCCGGCTCCTGTAGTTACCTAAGAATTCTTACAGTAGAGTTTTTGCATCAAGCTTAGCTCCCTGCTCAAAGTCCCACTCCCAGCCTTCTGTCACAGACCTTGGAATCTTAGGTCTTGCAAAAATCAGAGGTGTTAAGGTACCAGTGTCAAAAAGTTGGCTCTTTGGGAGTGCTTGGTGCCACCCTCGGATGTCTGGGGAATTTGACACCTATTTTGGACCCCATTCAAAAATGACAGTCTTCAATTTTGGGAAGGTGTCCATTTTGACCTCAGCAGTTGCGCAAGAGAAAGGAGTGAACCTGTGAAAGTGTGCCCAGGCATTCTTTAACCCTGTCCCTGCCCTTTAGAGGAAGACAGTGAAGCCCGGTGAAGCTCGGGTCAAAGCAGAGACCAGGAAGCTTAGCAATTGACTTTGTTTTCTTTTTCCTGCCTATCCTTTAAGCATATTTTGATGTGGTGAAGCCCAATTACCGTCCACCATGTTATTATGTGTTTGGATGCTATCAACCCTTTAATATCACCATTCAGCCGGAGAGGTGAAATGGACAAACCTGACACTGAATACATGGGTTAGGCTTCTTTGTGTTTCTGATATTTGTAATAGTAGTAGCTAATATTTGTCCATAGACTAACGTACTTCATCTTATTTATCTTAGAGGTGTTGAGTGATAGGTGTCATTATTCCTATTTTAAAATGAGGCAAGAGGCTCAGGGAGATCATTTGTCACATGGCTAATAAGTAGCAAAGCCAGGATGGGAATGTCAGCTGTCCGACTTTGTAAAAGCCATTCATTAAGCAATGCCCAAGGACACAGGGCAAAGAGACACAGGCTGAAGGTTAAATCAGTCTGTATGGGGGAGGTGGACCCAGAATCCTCCTCCATCAAGCTCCCAGGATGCTTACAGATGGATGGAAAAACTGCAGGCAGAAGCCTGTGTTATTCCATTCCAGAAAAACTTACAGACCTTGGTAAAATCAGATTGCTTCATACTTTTATTTGGATCTCCCCAACCACAGAGGCCACACCCTGAGTCAGCACCTGAACAGGGATCTTATCACTTTCAAGCATCTGAAATCATAAAGGGTTTAGTATCTAGAATACATAAAGAACAGCAAAAATTTAGACACCAAGGAACTAAAGTTGACGATCAATAAATGGGCCAATGATCTAAACAAAAGAAATACCATTCAAAATAAGAAATATAAATGTCCACCAAGTATTTGAAAAAAGTTTTCGGCATCTCTTGCTATCAGAGAAATAGAAATTAAAGTACTGAGGGTGGCCACCATCAGAAAACAAGTGACAACAAATCGGATAAAGATGTGGGGAAGACAAAAACATGCCTTACACTGCTGGTGGAAGTGTAAACTAGTGTAGCCACTGTAGATATCAGTGTGGAAGTTTGTAAAATAAATAAATAAACTACCATGTGAGCCAGTTCTTCTGCTCCTATTATGAAGACACTTGTATACCCATGCTTAATACAACTATTTTCATAGTAGAAAGAAAATGGAATCAGTTTACATATCTGTCAACAGATTAACGGATAAAGAAAATGTGGCATTTTATTCAGCCATGAAGAAAAGCAAAGTTATGAAATTTGCAGGAAAAATATGTGGAACTAGAAAAAATTATTTTATGCAAAGTAACTGTTTTGGCTCAGAAAACCAAATAGTGTATGTTCTTTCTTTCACATGGGAGTCACAGCCTCTAACTGTTAAACATCTGTAAGTACAGATGGGAGTTAATATGGGTAAACAAGAGGAGATAGAAAGAGTCCTACTGTCTTAGTCACTGTTCTATGTCTGAGAAGAGACACCAAGGCCAAGGCAACTCATAACAGATTTATTGGGGGCTTGCTCACAGTTCATGGGGAGAAGGGTTCAGACTATCATGAACAATCATGGTGGAGTGCATGGCACAAGACAGGCGTGGTGCTAGAGTAGTGGCTGTAGGCAGATTGAGTAAGAGGGGGACTAATGTGGGCTTTTGAAACCTCAAAACCCACTCTGAGCGGTACATCTCCTCCAGCAAGGCCACATCTCCTAATCCTTCCTAAAATAGTCCCATCAACTTGAGACCAAGCATTCAAGTGTAGGAGCC
The DNA here is from genome assembly GCA_028658305.1 of Pachyuromys duprasi. Classification (NCBI taxonomy): domain Eukaryota; kingdom Metazoa; phylum Chordata; class Mammalia; order Rodentia; family Muridae; genus Pachyuromys; species Pachyuromys duprasi. Next base: position 79,480,695 of record CM053744.1, on the reverse strand, counting down.
TATGGAGGCCATTCTTACTCAAACCACCACAGGTTTCATGTGACTAGGAGAGAGAGAGAGAGAGAGAGAGAGAGAGAGAGAGAGAGAGAGAGAGAGAGAGAGAGAGAGAGAAAGCTAAGTGGAATGGGAGAGAGCAGAGACAGGTGAAGGAAGCGAGAGGTAGGGAACAAATAAAAATGAATGAGGTCTGAAGACCTAGTGTGGAAATATATTACTTTGTAAGCTAATTAAAAAAATTAAAATGGAAATAGTTTGTGGGGGCTGGAAAGCTGGCTCAGTGGCTAAGAGCACTTATTGCTCTTCCAGAGGACCTGAGTTTGATTCCTAGTACCCATGTCAGGGGCACACAATCATCTGTAACTTCAGATCCAGGAGATTTGACACCATGGGCCTCTGCAAGGCACCTGCACTCCTGTGCACTCCCTACATACTTGATTAAAAATACATCTCAAAAAAAGTCTGAAGTCATACTTGAGAGAAGTTGGCGTTTGTTCTTCCATTCTCAAGAGACATCTCAGAGCAGAGAATAAGAGCATGAATTAGTAAGGGGTCAAATCTGATTTTTATTTGATGGACATTTAACTAAAAAAAAAATCAAATCTTCAAAGCCTTTGATTTTGTTTAACTGCAGATCCTGACTGATGTTAAGGATGAGGAAGCCAATGGATACCTCAGTCAGAATTCTGCATTTGCTTGCCAAAGCTAATGGGCAGTCATCCAATTAATAATCTGGATCTTTCCCTAAAATCAATTTATCACCCAAATCTCATTCCTGCTGCAGGACAGCACAAAGATTTTTCTAGGGAGGTGGCGGTGGAGCACAAACAAGCAGAATTTAGGAGAAAGCAGAGCTGTGAGAGCTGATAGGTATTGTGTCTGTTTATTCACATAATGGATATTGTTAAAACTGATAATATTTTAAAACGACTTTTAGTCATTCATCCTGCGTTCATTTATTGAGCCCATTGGGTACTACTGTGCTAGCAAGGTGTTTGGGATTCTTAAATAAACCAAAATCTTTTCTTCTCTAGAAATTTATATTATGGCAAGCAACAAAACAAACATAATATGCAATATATAAGAAGATTGTATTATTCTGGGTCCTCTGAGGAACAAGTGCCAAGAAAGGCTACATGGACAAAACTTTATCATGAAAAATGAATGTATGAGGGAAAATTGGAAGGTAAGCAGAAAAGGCTAGATCTGGAAGAGTTTGGGAATCTGAATGGAAGGGAGAGGGAAGGTTATATGGGAGCAGCTGATTCTGCAGTGCTGTTGAAGGGGCATTGGCCATGGCACTTGAGAGTCCTGCAGCCAAGGTCAGTATCAGAGTGGTCCTGTGTCCTTGAGGAATGAGCTCATGTTAATGTTTCTGCCATAGTCAATGACTGGCTGGGAGTCCTAGGTAATAAGTCCCTGGGAAACATGGCTTAGATGCAAACACAGAGACGGGTTCAGAGAACAGCAAATGACACTCTTGATCATTCATGCTTCTATACTTGATGTTGAAGAGAGATTTTTTTTTTTCATGAAATAGTGACAGTGCTGTAGAGAAAAGAGCATGGAAGAGAATGAAAATTTAAGTTTAGAACTGGGTAGTTTTGATAGTTTAGATAAGAGGGGAACATTTGAGTAAGACCTTAAGGGGAAGTAGGAGTTAGCCATGAAGGCACCAAGGGCAAGAACATACCAGGAAAAGTCCGTGGAGAGGCCCCACCGCTAGCATGCTGTAGCATCAGTCTAGTGTCATCAGAGATGGGCACCAAAGGAACAGTAATGACAGATGATGTAGGTGGGAGCATGATATTTATCAATCCATGTAGCACCCTGTAAGCCATGGTGATGACTGGAGCTTTCACTCTGTGTGGAATAAGCAGCCACCAATAATCTTTATCCAAAGATGGATGAAGAGATAATAGGTAAGATACAATTTTGTGAGAGATATGGTTTGGTCCAAGGCGATAACGGTAAATGTGGTGAGAACTGTTAGAACTGTGTACATGTTTTAATCTTTTTGTCAGAATAAAAAAAGATTCTAGGGATACAGGATGTGAGAAAAGGAGAAGAATAACTTTAGGTTTCTTGATCTGAGGAAATATAACATCACCCATCAATTGAGGCAGAGAAATTAGTGAAAAAATTTTTTGTGGGGAGTAGTTGGGGTTGTGGGGAGGGTGAATACGGATGACAAGAGCTTATGTTTTCACAAAGTCATTAGTTATACCTAATTGAAGAAGCAATTGGCTATGGACTTTGGGATTAAGGAAAGATGGCTTATGTGGATTAATGAAATTTACAGTACCTCTAGAAGTGTAAGTTGTATTGCAAGGTATGTAGAGTTATATTTCATAAAGCAGTATAGCCTAGTGAGCTAGCACCCATTAAATGTTAAGTATGTTGTTATGATCAGAGACCTTTGCAGAATAGCAGTAGGGCTTTATCTGCTCTCAGTGATTTTATTAAAACAGTTTAACCAGGTCTTCTGTTGTTTGATAATCAATACACATGAGGATGAAGTTAAAAGCTATGCTTTATTGCCAATTTTAATTACCTTCCTCATCACCATGACAAATACCTGACAGAAACATCTTTTAAAAAGACAAGTTTATTTTGGCTCACAGTTCAAGAGGTCATCATGGTAGGATGAGGTGTCTTGGTCTGGGGTGACAGTAATTTGTCTTCAGGCTTGCAGCATCTTGAAGGAGGAGGAAAGAGTAAGGGCCAGAGACAGGGATAAGGTATAACCCTTAAAAGCCAGTCCCCACTGACCCACTTCTGCTAGCCCTACCATTTGTTTCAAAGGATCCACAACCTTCCCAAACAACACCATCAACCAGGGGTCAAGTTCACAAACACATGAGCTATGGGGAGCATTGCACATTCAGACTATAGCATTAGTTAGGAGGTAGTGGTGTATAAGAGATTTGAAACAGTTCCTCTTGCTTACAAGGAATTTTACTGTCTGGTTGAAGAAGTAAGATAAGTGTTTGAAGAAATAAGTGAACAAGCAAAACAAAACAGAACAATGAGCCAACCACCATTGTATCTTGCTGTAATGAAAGACTAGCTATCACACTGTTTGAAACCTTATTACCATTTTTTTTTTGTGGCAATATCCTACGGTTTTGGAATTTCCATTGGACCCCTTTTCACAGAGCACATGAGTAACAGCCAAGGGCGGCACAAACAGTACATGCAAACTGAATGGAAGAAGACAGAGATTCAAGGAGAAAGCTGGTCTCAAAAGCAGAAAAGAGATTTCTAGGGTTAGAGGACTGAAAGGAGATTATCCTTCAAGCAGAGAGAAGTATTAGAAAGACTGACAGGAATACATATCTATACACAGAGCTCAACGTTCATGGAAAGTAAGAAAGAATGAAGTAGGAGAGGAAAGATCAGGTTCATATTTCGGGAGAGTAAAGTTGTCAGCTTTTCTCAGGGCACATAGGAAGAAAGAAAACTGGAGCAAGAAGAGCTATCAGAATGTAGGAAATAGACTCCCTGAGGACTCTGCCTCTTGGGGTGGGCCCCATTCCCCTAGCTCTTTTCCATGTTCTTTCAGCTTTTTCTTCTAGGCTATCTGCATTCCTTTGTGTCACCTCTGACCTGCAAAAGTACCCTCTACTACAACCACCACACTTGTTGAAGATCCAGGATGGGCAGCTGGAACCAAAGAATGAAATAATTACCCAACAAAGACACCAAACCAAACAACAACAAAACAAATCTAATAACTCCCTATCATAAAACAAGCATGAATAGCTAACCCCATATGCTTCCTGCAGAATTCAGTAACCCTATTGCAATAGGCCCTGAGAAAAGCAATTTAGCCAAAACATAAGACAAGGACTCCAAAATAACAATGATGCAATTTAGCCAAAACATAAGACAAAGACTCCAAAATAACAATGATGAATATGTTCAAGGATCTTAAAAGTGATTCTAATAAATGCCTTACTGAAGATTATGAAAACACAAATAGTTAAATGAAATAATGAAAGCATTTCAAGACATGAAAGTTAGAATTTAACAGCAACAAAAAAATAAAATCATGAAAAACCCCCCTCAGATGGACATAAAACTGGAAATGAAAAATTTAGAAAGTCAAACAAAAACCTCAGATGTAAAACTCACCAACAAATTACAAGAATGGAAGAGAGAATCTCAGATCTTGAGGACAAATTGGAAGAAATGTCCAAGCACACATCTACAGAACATTCCACCCAACACTAAAGAATATACTTTCTCTCGGCAGCTGACAGGAACTTATCCAAAATTGACCTCATATTTGGAAACACAGCAAATCTCAAAAAACATAAGAAAATTGAAATAACACTCTGTATTCTATGTGAACACCATGAATTAAATATCGATATAAACAACAATAGAAACAACAAATGATAAGGTTGGTTATCAACAACAACAACAACAAAAAAAACAGAAACAAACAAGAACACTTACAAACTCATGGAAACTGAACAACTGACAACTGAGTAAAAAAAACGAGTCAATAAAGAAATCAAGAAGGAAATTAAACTTTTTTAAATTGAATGAAAATAAAATATTACTTAGCTTGAAGGTAAATTTAGAGATCTAGAAAAAAAATCATCCTGAGTGAGTTAAGCCAGATCCCCAAAGACTAATAATATATGTTTTCTCCTATATGTGGATGTTAGGGAATATGGGACAACTAACACTATAGGCCATTTGAAGAATCATATGGAAACCTTCATTATGCCTTCTACTGTATAAAGCTCCTAAAAGATGTACATATTTGAAGATAATCCAAATGGAGTTACTAAATAGTAGGAAAGATAGTGGTCTTACCGGACAGTTTATACCACCAAGTAAAATCATAACCTGATGGCAAGACTCAACTGCTGAAAAGAACACTTATGCTTGTCATAGAATGCTGAGTCATTGAGCTGGTGCCTAAAGAGATACTTCATACCTACTGGAAGGTACTTTTACATGCCAGCAGAGGAGAAAGGTAACCATCAATATTACCCTGTTATGAACCCTGTTACCTACAACAGTGATCTACCTGCTTGCAAGACACGCTGATGCAACCGAGGCACAAATGTTATGGGAGTAAGCAGCCACTCTATGATTGGACTTATGGTCTACTCCATAAAACGGAATGTATACCTAACACTGCTTACTTGTCCAAGAACCCGAGACTAGATTATTTGCCTAGAGCAGTGGTTCTCAAACTTACTAATGCTGCTACCTTTTAATATAGTTCGTCAAGTTGTAGTGACTCCCAACCATAAAATGATTTCATTGTTACTTCATAACTGTAATTTTGCTACTGTTATGAATCATAATGTAAATATTTGATATGCAGGGCTTCTGATATGTGACCTCCCAAAGAGGTCTTAACCCACAGGTTGAGAATCACTGCTCTAAGTGAAAACCTAATACTTTTAGTTTGTTAAAGGAACATAGCAATAAAACGATTTTTAATGACAAACTGCTGTACACATAGAAAATGTGCCTTGTTCAACCCACATCAGAAAAGCTTCTTCCAGTAGATGGGAATTAACACAGAGATTCATGACTGGACCATGTGCAGAGAATGAGAGACTAAATAGAATGTTTTCATCAACCCCCTTCCCTTGAGGCTCAGAGATATAAGTGGAAGAGGAAGTGGAAAGATTGTAAGAGTCAAAGGTAATAGATGACTCCAAAGAAACAGACACAAAAGGACTGCTGCACATATGAACTCACAGAGACTGTGACAGCCTGCATAGGACCTGCACAGGCTCAAGCCTGATGGGGTTCCAGCATTGAGAAAGGAATCGAACAATGAGTCCCACTCCAAACCAAGAAGCTATCTGCAACTGACACATGCTGGCAAAGGGAAAATCAGTTTTCTCCAATGAGTCTCACCAGCTTTATCAAACACAGTTTAGGGCAGTCCCCATGCCTGGGAATAGGTGGATGACACAAAAGAAACTCAGTGGTATTTTTAAGGATTTTTTTTGTTTCATATTGCTTTGTTTTTTTCTAGTTTTCTAGTTTTTGTAGTTTTGTAGTTTGTAGTTTTGTAGTTTTTGTAGTTTTCTAGTTTTTTTTCTAGTGTATTATTGTTTCATATTTGTGTTTCATTTTGTCTTTAAGAGAGGGAGAAGGAAAGGGAGAGAGAGAACATGAAGTTGGATAGGTAAAGAGATGGGGAGGATTTGGGAGAATATAGAGAAGAGAAAACATGATCAAAATATATTGTACATTTTTTTTTTGAGACAGGATTTTTCTGTATAGCTTTGGCTGTCCTACACTCAGTTTGTAGACCAGGCTGGCCTCGAACTCACAGCGATCTCCCTGCCTTTGCCTCCCAGAGTGCTGGGATTACAGGCGTGTACCACCACGCCTGGCTGATCAAAATACGTTGTGTGAAATATTTTCAGTAATGATGATGTAGGAAATAGGCTGTAGGAATGATTGCCTATGGGAAAATACTAAAGCTGATGATCATTAAGAAGTAAAATCCTAAAAAAAAAAAAAAAAAAAAAAAAGAGAAGTAAAATCCTTAGAATGTTTCTTAATCTTCACAAAGTCTTGACCCAGAAACCAGGAAGGCATTGGCATGGTTTAAACATCCCTTCCAAAATGCAGGGGAGATTTTAATTTCTGTTGTGTACTTTTGAGAGGTGGTTAGACTTAAGGGTACCTTTATGAGAGTATTATGCTAGTCAGAAAAAAGAAAGGGTGTGTGTGTGTGTGTTCTCTCTCTCTCTCCTTCCCTTGTGCTTTATAATGTAGCCAAATGACCTTCCAGATGCAACTCCTTGACCTTGAAATACTCAGTCTCCATAGCTATGAGCCAATAAACTTCTGTTGTTTATAATTTACAGTCTATGGTAGATGTTATTAAAGTGTAAAATAGAATGAATGTGGATAAAGAGAAAGGATAAAACAGATGGGATCTGAATGTTTAGGTAAACATATAAATATAAATGTGAGTATTAGGTAATTGCACACATTGTAGGGTGGGCATTTCATCCTTTCTAGAATCTTTTTTTTTTATAATATGACAAACTATACATTTATTCAACGACTTAATTTTTTAAAAGCAATTAACCCTAGGTCTCTCTAGAATCTTTTAAACTAGGTCTTGTGTTAGGAAATTGACTTTTAACTTTTTCAGACTTCTGGAGTCCTGAATTTGTATAAGCCTAAGGATACGAGTTAATATTGTTTTCTGCAGACAAGATCTCAGTATCTGAACCCTGTTCAAGGGCTAGGCTCACCTTGAAGTTGTGACAGTCTTCCAGTGTGGGTCCCCTGAGCGCTGGGATCATAATCATGGGCCACCATACTCAGTTTTCACTGTAAAATTTTTATTCTTTTGAAAATTTTCCTTAGATTTTGCTTGGAATGGAGTAGCCTTAGGCCAGGCTGGCTTTGAACTTGTTATGGATTCCAGGGTAGTCTCCAACTCCCGATCCTCTGCCTCATCTGCCTACCCCTGGCCTCACAGGCATGCTACCAGGCTCAGGGGCTTCCTCCTTCCACTCACCCCCAGAAGGCTCACTCAGACAATCCTGGCACACAGGTTTTTGTGTTAGCCCATCCTTCCTCGTTCTTCCTGACTCTTACTGTCTTACAGCCCCCGATGGTGCCCTTCTCTAGCGGACCCCTCAAGAGCAAGAACATAGTGCTCTGTGACTAGGGGTACCACATGTGTTATAAGAGATCTTGGAAACTGGTGTCTTTTCACTCCAGGACACACTGTATCGTCAAGACTACAGTAGATAGTACTATGTGTTTCCTTGCTAGGTAACTTGACCTTGAAAGTTGAGAGGGTAAACAGACTTTGGCATGGTCCACAGTTCAGATGCCCATCTTACTTACAGTGTCTGCTCCATTGTGCAAAGTCCACCTTCCCTCTCTTGTTTTTCCCTTGGCCACCCAACATCTGGCTTTCTACTAGCCTTCTTTGCTAGTTCCTTTCTCTCTCTTAAAATTGCCATGGGCTGATGCATGGTTAATGGTGATATTTCTGTTGTCTACTCTCTATTTATCTTATAGAGTTTATGCCAGTTAGATGTCAAGATACTCACATTTACTTATAGTCCCAGCTTAGACTTCTGCCCTAGGCTTCAGACTCTTTTCTCTGTGTGGAGTTCATGTTCCCACATGGCTCTGTGATTTTTTTTCCCCCCTTTTAACCGTACACCTTTCTTGATGATCTCTTCTCTACCTTGGCCTCACAATAGAACACTTGAAGTCTCTCTGCTACTACCAACCCCAACACCCCACTTTATTTTCTGTCTTCACCACAGCCTTTATTGTTTTCTACAACATCATGGAATGTGCTTTTGTTGTTATCTGTCTTCTTCTTTATCTAGACTACAGCTTCCATATAATGAAGAGTTTTTGTCTGTATTCTAAATGATTCGGTAAGATTAATGGATACCCATTAACTGTCAAATGATGGTCACCTGATTCACTGGGCTTTTCAATATGTATCAAGTGCTCTACAGGCCTATGTAGTTGACTGGGAGTGTATGGCGTTCTATTTTTTTTTTTTTTCTGAATTAACTCTTCTGTTTTAGGTAGATCACAATGTGAAATTTCCATTCAGACCAGATAGATTCCATTCTCTCTCTTTTTTAAAAAAATTATTTATTTTTATATCAATCACAGGTTAGGTACTTTGCATCCCAGGTGTAGCCCCCTTCCTCAGTCCCTCCTACCCTCCCACTCCCTCCCTCATCTCCCTCCTCCCCGCCCCCTCCAAGTCCACCAACAGGGGAGGACCTCCTCCCCTTCCATTTAACCCCAGATCATCCTGTCACCTCAGGGAATCAATGCTCATTTGGATGAACAAATGGAATGGACATTGAGTAGAGGCATTCTATTTTTAACAGACATATTATAGCTGTGCTTGTGTAAGGTACAGTATACTGTTTGTTGCTGTATACATTACACAAGAATCAAATCAGGGTCATCAGCACAGTCATTACCTCAATCATTTACCATTTCTTTGAGATGAAAAATATTTTCTTTCAGTTTTTTTGTAACACACATCATTGTTAATTATAGCCATTTTGCTATGTACTAAAATTTCTATGGCCTGGGAAAGAAATGCTCAAAAAGATTAAAGTACAAACAGGTTATAGATATGATAAACTATGAAATGAGGATTTAAATCTAGGAGCATCTGGTCCCAAAGCTCCATCTCAGTGGTATAATCCATTCCACCTCTAAGTTTACATAGTCATAATGAGATGCAATACCATGAGGTTAAACAACATATATCATGTACCTAGAATAATGCATTATGCATGACATGCAAATTACATCATTTTGATGATTTGTGAATTAAACTTTTTAAGATTGGACACAACCCATAACCATCTTTCTTAGACATTTATTGGAAAGCAGACTGTAATTATTCAGTAAAGGAGGTTTTCTGAAAGCATACTAATATACTAAAAATGACGGCACTATTAGAATACTGTGTGCAGCTAAGCAGTCTGATTTCTCTTTGAACATTACTAATTCCTCAGACTAGGTTTCCTAGAGGTCAAGCAACTGGTGGAAAAGGATATTTAATGAAACCAATTGTTTGACTGTGGAGAGATAAAAGGTGCAGCTGTTTTCACCCTACTATAAATAACCACAGATAAAAAACAACTTATTAACAAGCAAAACTTATACAGCAATTTCTCTCATTAAGCTACTAAGACAAGTAAAGATGCTTTCTTATTTATTTATCTAGATGTTAATATTTAGAATGTTTGAGAGCTTCCATGAATTTACTATTCACATACCGGATCCTTGTAAAGTGTGCACTGAAGAGGAAGATGAAAAGGACCATCCTGGTCCAAATCTAATTGTGTGTGTTTTGAGTGGGAGCATTCACTGAGGACCGTTTGCCTTATTCACTTTCCTTCCTTTGTTAGCAGGGAAGGAAGCTGCCCTTCCCTCAGCATTGTTTTTGGGCTTGGGTATTTTCCAAAATGCTGGTCCACTGTGATACCTTCACTTGACACTTTCATTTCTAGCCAGACAATCCAATGTAACGTTTAAAATGTTTGGACCAGAAAATAAAGTTTCCAAGATAAAATGTAGGTTGAATTGTGTTCATCATATGTGATAGTTCATATTAAGCTGTCCTTGGTAAGGGCATCTCCGTCCTTTCTACATTCTGTCATCAAGCTAGATGACATATAGAACACCAGTGGTTGATAAGCTTCATCCTGTTCAAGAAGTTAATTTTCAGTGTGCCTGTCCATGAAAATTTTGTTGAGTTTTTGTTTTGTTTTTTGGCTGAGTAATTACAAAACCTTAAATGAATGAAAACGTTGGAGTTTGTAAATGAAAAAGCTAAAATTTAAAACTTTATATACCTAGATGGCTTCCGTGTTGACTTAGTTTTTAATTAAAAATATTGGTCTTTGGCTAGAGAGATGGCTCAGTGAATAAGACACTGGCTGCTCTTCCCGAGGACCCGGGTTCAGTTCTCAGCACCCATGTGACAGCTCATAGCTGTCTATAACTGCAGTTCCAGGGACTCTGACACTCTCACACAGACACACATGCAAACAAAACACCATTGTACATGTAAATAACAAATAAATAAGTGATTTAAAGTATTGGTATTTTATTACTTAAAAAACATTTAAAGAACTTTTTTAAGTGTGCAGATGTTTGCCTGCATGTATGTATATGTACCACATATGTACCTGATGCAGGCAGACTCTGGAAGAAGGCATTGGAGTTGCAGGTGGTTGTGAGTCAACATATGGGTTCTGAGAACTGAACCTGGGTCTTCTCCAAGAGCAACCAGTGATCTTAACAGCTGAACCATCTCTCCAGTCTTTTTGCGTTTGCTTTTGAAAAGTTATTTCTCTTTCATTTCTTTGATTTTAGTTTGAAGAGTAACTGAGTATACTTTTAAACATTTGAGTATCTGGAAGTTTTAGCTCTAGATTTGCAAAAATAATTATTGAGTGGAGTTTCTTCTATCTGCTTAAATATATTACATTCCCCTTTCACTTTTCCTGTAGCTTGAATTACATTTGTTGATGGTATGGCAAAAACAACATCCTTGCATTTATATGAGCCAATAAATGCTACCAAAGGAACTGGAATAGATCTTTGAAGAGCTGTTTCCCTACAATCAAGTTGTTGATTTTATGACTCTTTTAGCCTCTCAAAATTGGACTCAGGGATTCTTTAAATAACTGTGTTTCCTAAGAAGTTTCATAGAACATTTTTTTCCACCCCACATGTGAGCAAGTTGGAAACTGGATACAGGAATGTGAGAAGATGGTACTGCTGAGCAAAAACTCACAATTCTCAATGCCAATCACTTCTTTCTTCGTTCTGTACATCACACACTTCATAAGCCATCTACTGACTATGTAAGGACATGTTGTGCACTATTGGCAAAGATATACAAGACAGTGAACTCATTTTATTAAAGAAGATGGAGGCAAATGGAAGACAAGACTGGAAAGAAAATGAAAATCATTGAAATCAGAGGCAGCACAGGGGTTCAGCTTACCACAGAGAACAACTGTAGTGTATGAAAATTTTAGATTTGTACAAATCAGAATTAATTATGAGAATAAGTTAGGTTGTCAATGAGGGAAGCAAAGGGGACATTCTATAGTCACAACCCTTGCTTTCTGAGCTCTTCATAGACAAGCTAATCTTTCCAGGTTCTGTAGAAGATGCTGGATGACATCCTATCAAGTTGTTACATACAGGGTTATAAACGCCAGTTTGTTATTTGGATTTCAAAGTGTATCTCCCTGTATAACATATCTGCATTTGCACTATGTACACACATGAATATATACACATACCTGATAAGAATGTTTTTCTCTATGTATTTTATAATGACACCCAAATCCCATATCAAAATCTTGGTTCTCTTCATGAGGAAATTTGTTAATGGAGATAGTTTTGGAATCTGCCAGGAATAACCAGTCTTTCATGAAGTTTTGCTATGAAGATTAAGTGAAGGCCAGACCTGGAGGCACATACCTTTAATCCTAGCACTCAGGAGGCAGAGGCAGGTAGGTCTCTGTGAGTTCAAGGCCAGCTAGGGCTATGTCATGAGACCCTGGCCAAAAGAAATAAAAAATTTGAGAATTTACAAAAACATGGTCATGGAGCTTAACACATACTTCACAAGTGGCTACTTCTTATAATCACCATTGTTTGTATTTAGTTGTCATACCACACAATACAAATCCTTTAAAATGTACATCAAGTTTGGAAGTACACGTCCTGGTCAACAGTCAACTTGACACAACCTAAAGTCTGAGAGGTGAGCCTCAACTGAGGAACTTCTTAGATCAGATCAGTGTCTGGGCATGTTTGTAGGAGATTGATGTTGATTATTAGTTGATGTAGGAGGGTCCAGCCTACTGTGGGTGGCACCATCCCTAGACAGATGGTCCTGAACTATACATGAAAACTAGTTTCGTATAATCTGGACTGTGACCTCGCTAGCAAGCCACATCTTCCACAGTTCCCACTTCTTTGGCAGTGAAGTGAGTGCCTCTGTAGGAATAGAAGGCATTCCTTCCATCCTGGTAGTTTGTGACCTGGAGATGGAAGCTGAAGTAAACTGTTCCCTCCCCTAAATTACTTTCAGAGTGTTTTCTCACAGCAACAAGAAGGAAACTAGAATGTGCATTATTTTTCATTTAGTGCCTTCACACTTGCTGAACGCACCCCTCTTCACGTGTATGTCAGTACAATAACTGATTGGTGCAAGAGAAACAGCATACTCATCCTTCCCCAGGATTGAAAAAGCTATCCAATGATTTCATTTCCTACCTGGGAAAACCGGCAGGGTGCCAATTCATTAAATGGTGACACCCCTTGTCCGGCAGATTTTCCATTTGGAGGGCTGGAAATCTTGGAAGGTTGGGTCTGATTCTTTGCGATTACGGAAATACTCTATAAGCTTATCCAATTAGTTCAGCTTCTAGGCAGAACCATCACTCTAAGAGCCAGGGTGTGAGCCAGTTATGTTAAAGTGGATTTACATGGCAAAAGAAGGAACGAGCCAGCTGTCAGCATGTCTGCCTCTCAGCCCATTCCCCTGGGAAGAGGGAAGGCTGGGTGGCGGTTTTCTTACTGACAGATTGGCTTCCAGACAATTGTAATTCTAGCTTTAAGATTTTTGGAAACAATCGTTTTGAAAGATGCCAACTGGAAGCTTACTTCTAAAATATTTAATGGATCTCTCTTTAGAGAGATGGATGCTTTGCTAGTGTTTATTATTAATATATATGCCATACATAGACCTTTAGAAAGGACCCCCCCCCAAATACCCTTCTCCCTCAAAATCCTCCTCATTTTCCACTTGGAAGTTTTATTCTAAAATAGAAGGAAACCTTTTTGTTGTTCCATCATTGAATCTATCATACAAAGTGAAATTCTTTTGGGCCCATACCCTTTGTTTTCCTTCCTTTCCTTCCCTTATCTCTTTCTCCCTCCCCCTCTTCTTCTGTTACTTTGTCTTTTCTGGTGAGATTCTAAGTGTAGGAGTTAGATTGCTTAATGTGTGCTCAGGGCAAAGACTGAAAGGATCACATTATCCAGCCATGCTGTGTTGTGGGTGGGGTGAGATTTTAAACAGCACTGAGCTCCAAGAAAATAGAATTACCACAAACAGATCTGTAGAGGACTCCTTAGAGTTTAACCAGAGCCCGTATTTCCCGTGCAATTTATCCAACAGTGATAGCGGCAGCTGCCCATTTACATTCTTATCACGTGTGTGTGTCACCCAATTCTTAAAATTGCAGCAATAAAAATATCTTCTTAAACATTTTAATTGAAATGCTACATAAATATCTTCTGAAGGGTAATTTTAAAACAATTTATAAATTTTAAATTTTAAAACAAAATATAAATTTTGCTCTTTGTGGAATTTCTAAGGTCAGTATACTGGTTTCCCCAACCCCTTTCCCCTTTTCAGGAAACTTAGAATTCTTGAAGATGAAATCTGAGGCTGTTAGGATGCCCATATCCTAAGCAGCCACAGAAGGTAGTTCCTGAGTAGAATAACAATAGCAATAGCAATTCAACTGGGAAACAAAGGCCCACCCAGATGAGTATCTTCTGTTAATTTTTTTTTAAGGCTTTATTGCTAAGCTTTTCCCACTTGACAGTTTTATTCTTATGAAGTTCTATCCTTACCTCCCTTTTTTGTTTACATCTTTTCTTTGAAAATGGATTAGGGTGAAAAAAAAAAAAGAAAGAAAGAAACCAGCCTTTGAGGCAGGTCCATTTTCCTTCTTTGAACTTCGCCAGTTCGTCTGTGTGGAGAGGAGAGGAAGTGCTTCTCACAGCCGCTTAATGCACAAGTTTCCTGGAGCTGTTGAAGGGAGTAAGCTTGTCAGGCCATGTGAGTAGTTTCAGTTTTCTTAAGCTTTGGGGGACTGTGGGGTCTTTCCTTTTTCCTACAAATCTGCAAGTGTAGATGCAATGGCTGACAAAGGGAAGGCAAACAAGTGGTATGTCATGGGTACACGGCAGGGGACATGCACGGGGAGACGCGGGGGAGAGCCTTACACACTGTTACAAATGGCAGCCGCCAAATACCAAGTTATTTATAAAGAAGAGAGGCAGTGACTTGCTAGCATAGGGCACCGAATAAAGACGGGCTTGTGCCCAAAAAGAATGTGACAATTCATTTCTGTGCATTTGTTTATTGATGATCTCTTTTTTCCCCCTTAAGTCTTAACATTTCACCCACAGCAGACTGTGTGTTCTCCCCTTGGGGAACAACTCAGAATTTCGCTATATTTACAAGGTTCTTTGTTCTAAAAAGCAAAATGTTCTTGCTGACAGAATGCATGTTCCATGACAATCTATTGCCCTCTCTACTTGGGAGAATTATTTACTCTTACAGAGAAGACCTACATGCTAGCTGATTCCTGGTCAGCTCTTTCTTTCTGTATTGACCCAAACCATTGATTTTAGTTTACTTATTATTTTTTTAATCAGTCAAGTCTTTTCTCTACTTTTATGTAAGGTTCTTCGATAAACACAGCCCTGGGCTGCTATCTGGGTTTTTACATTTCCTCTGTTTGCTTTGAAGACCAACTTCACGCTACCTCAGAGTTGCTCCTTAATAAGAGAGGGATGATGCCATGCAAAGCAGGAGAAAGCATAATTTGAGTCATTGGAGGAGATGCAGTATTACCAGGGCACTAGCAGGTGGCTAGAGAAGCGGGTGGACAACCATGGTATATATTCTTTGACTTGAGAGCTCCAGGCACTCTTAGAACCTTGAGTAGAAAATTCCCATTACTGTGAGAGACAGTTGAAGAGACACGTACCTGAGCTGGGAATACTGTACTGATTAGTTATCTTTGGAGAGGGTATTTTTAGGTGTATCATTCCAAACCATCCCAGATTTCAACATGAAGAAACCTGACTTCATATGTTGAGTAAGTAAAGCTTAGATGCAAGGGCTGGAGAGATGGCTCAACGTTAAGAGCTCTATTTTTCTAGAGGACTGGGTTCAAGTCCCAGCACCCCACAGGTTACTCACAACCATCTGTATCTTCAGTTCTAGGGGAACTAATGCCCTTTTCTGTACTCTGTGGGCATTGCATGCACCTGGTGCACAGACATACATCCAGGCAAAACACCTATATACGTGCAATAAAAATAAATTTCAAGAAATTACTACACGGTCCTGCCTTTAAAGACAAAGAATGATAAGAGACCTTTCTTCCAGTGTTGGTGAGCTCTGAGTGTGATTAAGTAGATAGCAGAGAAAAGTCCATCATGAGTGGCCAGCATCATTGAATTAACAGCTGTTACAGATCACCAGAGAATGGAAAGGTAGAGAATTCTAATAGATGAGCAGGAGAGTACAGGACCCTCCTCGGATCAAAAGAGAGGGCTAGGGCTTTTAGGTGTGTCATGTTCTCCCTGGCTAGGAACAAGAGAGTCAAAGGCAATTGCAATTTGTGTTTTTTCCTTCATGCTTACCCTGGTTGCCTCAGGACTGTGGCCTGAGGAAAGTTCTTTTCAGTGGGCAATGGCCTCCTTAATATAAAGATAAAAAATTAAGCACTGCAGCTTTTATTCTCATTTCTGTCAATAGCTCTTGGGTCTTTCTGCCAAACCAAGAAGTGCTAACACATTTGGATCTTGTAGCCAACATACTGACTCAAGTGGCATGCATAATTAATCTCACATTTCATTTATTCTGGTTTCATTTATTCTCTTTTCTCCAAATATGCATAGATTTCTTGGTCATTACCTCATGTGTCCCTACCCAAGCCCCTTTCTCCACTTAACCACAGTCTTACCATGTTTAAAGAAAACCAGAAACAAGTCTAGGTGTATTTATTAGTCTACCACTTCTCCAAGCATTTAGGTGAACTTGAATCATACACGCAGTGGTGAAAACACTTCCCATAATTTCAGTGAATTGTGTATTTTAATAAAGCACTTGTACTTTGTTTGAGTAGCCAATTCTTGTACTAAAAAGCAATCTTTTTCCTAAGGAAGTAGATTGAGGGCAGACCTATAATGGGGCATCCATTCTACCTATCATCTGTGTGTCAGTAGGTCATGTGTTAGTACCTGTATGGTTAGCTGGAAAAGATGAATCCATTTCATTGTTGAATTAACTTGGTTTCAAAAATGTTGCTGCAGGGCTGGAGAAATGGCTCAGCAGTTAAGAGGACCTGGATTCAATTCACAGCACCCAGATGACTATTTATAACCACACATAACACCAGATCCAGGGGCTCTCACACACTCCTCTGACTTCCATGGGCACCGGGAATGAACATGGTACAAAGACATACATGCAGGCAAAACATTCACACTCATAAAATGAAAAAATAAATGTAAAAAAATAATAATAAAAGTTTATTAAGACCAAATAATAAAGGAAAGTTCTGAGAACATCTGTTCACAGAGTGAATATCTCAAAATTGTGAATAGTTGAGTCTGTTCACTCAAAAAATGTTTATGACCTGTCTACTATGAACAAGCTCTGGACAAAGAGAAGTGATAGAATAAAGAGAGAAAGAGCCATCCTGCTGCTCTCTTGGACCCCAGATTTTGTGCTGAAAATACAAATGAAGTATTAGACCGAGTTAAGTGCTGCAGAGAACACAAAGCAGGCGCTCATACAGAATTAGTAGCTGGCCAGTGACTTTGGTGGGATGTATCTAGTTTAGACGGAAGGCTTTTCTGAAGAGGTAATCCTTGAGCTTTCTCTAAAAATTTGGGTTCTTGCTGAGTCAGATTCTTCTTTACAGACTTATAGACCCATGAAGTTTAGAAAGATACTTATTTTATTTTACATTTGAGTGTTGTTCCAGCAATGATGTGTGTACATCATGTGTGCGTGGTGTCCCTGGAGGCTGGAGAAGGCTGGATTCCCTGGCACTGGAATTACAGGTAATAATTATGAGCTACCAAGTGGGAGCTGGGAACTGAACTTGTGACCTCTGCAAGAGCAGCAAGTTTTCTTAACAACTGAGCCATCTGTGCAGTCCCACTTATTTTACTTTTATTTGCATCTTTTAAGTTAGGCAAACCCTTCCCCACTCTGAACCTCAGAGGAGTACATATATAGATGTCCTGTGCAGAGCCGAACATTGAACAGTCACATGCTCTCTGCTCTGTGATCAGTTATGAATCTGTAATAACTGCTACCCACTGCAGAAAAGAAGCTCCTTTGACTAACGCTGATAAGCACACCAATCTACAGGCATAAACACAACTATTTAGAAGTTGATTTGACAGACATATTTTATTTACTTAATAGAACAATAGCAGTAGCTTTCTTCCTAGGGCCTGTGACCTCCCCAGCCAGAGACTTCTGACCAGGTTTACAGTACTGGATATGAATTTCACACCTATAGACCAAGCACACACACAACTAGATTGGTTTTTATTATTTTATTTTATATTGGTCATCTGAAACACTCAAGCCATTATTTCACAAGTGGTACATCTTGTCTAGTGAGTTGGGATTGTAGAATGCAAGGTCCATAGCTAAGTAAGAGTGTTAGTTACAGTTCTTTTCCCATACTCTGTACAGCACGATACACACTACCATCAAGAAAGAAGCTTCCAGATCAACTCCTCCTCAATTTCCCTATGTCCCAAGCGTATGATGTCTTTAGTTGAAGGTAACTTTTTTTTCCTGTTGTTATGTTTGTTCCCTTTTAATAAGTACGTATCTTCCAACTAGGAGAAATTGCCTCCAGGTAATTGGTACTACTTTACAAAAAATTGACTCAAGACTATAATAGCTATGGTCTACCTGTGAACATAGTTATTTTCAGAGATAATAGATATTTTCCTCCAATGAGAAGCTACCTTTGGTTTTAGTAATTCCATATACTTTTGTGATTATGGTGGCTGCCCATTCAAAGAAGTTACAAAATAATTTATCTCAGCTTTGCAGAAATTAGTTATGTGAAAAAGAGTATGAAGTTAGGTAATGTCTACCTATAGAGGAGCCAACAGCCTCCTCAGAAAACATGTTCCTCCCAGCATTTTTCCTGCTACATCAACTGATGTTTGTTCTTTATTCATTTTGATTAACTACTCAGGGAATGGGATTATACTTAAACCTTTCAAGGGTGTCAGAGTCTTTTCCCTCTTTAATCCATTCCATAATCTCTGACTGATACACACTGATGAGGTCATAAATTGGAACTCCTATAACCAACCATTCCCTCACTCCGTACCCTTGTAAGCCTTGCTGAGGGGAGACTTCTGTGAAGCCCACCTTGAGAGACAGAATTAATCATTGTCTCATGTGTCTCCATAGAACATTAGGCCTAATTTTGTTATTAAAAAGTATTCTATGATTGTAGGAAATAATATGTCCTGGTAAGTAACTATTATTATTATTTTTTTACTACTTCATAAATTGTAATTTCAACCAATTAGAGCATCTGTCTGCCTGTTAGAACATAGGTCTGCAAATTCAGAAAGTTGTAATTTCTGGTAGCAAATACTTGTTGCACTATTAATGTTCAACTCATGTGATACCTTTTTTGGAGAATTTTTTCTGTGAATTTACAAAGGCCATTTTGATAGCACTGAGCCTGATTCATTTCACAAAGTCAACATGGCAGTTGTTCTACATTAGGTCTGAGTATTTCGGTCAAGATGTAGCTCTCTTTGTAACAGCATCATTTCTTTTTGAAGCGAGAATTAATTTCACCCGAGGGCAGGAATATATGTGACAGGAGAAGTACTAGCTGGGAGAGAACAGAGGAGAATTTGAGAGCACTATATTTCCTTCTTTTCTCTCTGTCTCCCTCCCTCTCTTTCTTCCTCCTTTCCTTCCTTCTTTCCCATGACCTGGAGTGGGGAGTGCTGGAGTGTGAATCTGAAAATTCATTATACTCTCTAGCCATCGCTTTCCCCAATCCTATAATTGTATCATTATTATGACTAAGCAGGCAGTATGTGACAGCTGCTTCGTAAGTGCTTGCTTTTCTCAGCTCGTTTAACTCTTGCAATGGTTCTATAAGCTAGGCACTCTGGTACCCCCTTCCCGCTTTGGATATTGAGACTAAGAGTGACACAGAGATCACCTAAAGTCACACCCACAAACTGTAGCAGCAGAATTACGGTTTCAATTCATTCCAGCCTGAACCTGGACACTGAACTCTATACATTGTGCTCTGAAAACCTCAGGTTGGCTTGGGATGTGTTTCCTAGGGAAGCATTGGCTATCTCAGGAAGTAGTGGGTTCAAGGTGATGGTAGAGATGGCTTAGCAATGCACACAGCATACCAGCTGGCCTCTGGGTTAAATTCCAAGGTAGACAGGGCTTCTTTGAGTGGTTGATGAGGTTTTCCTGTATTGCATTTTAACTGTTCATCTGTCCAAAGCTCACCTACCTCATCCAGAGTTTCCTTCATTTTCCCCCATTTTTCTTGTTTTCTTTTGTTGTTCTGAGAATTGACCTCAGGGTCTCAGACAGGCTAGACATGCACTGCCACTGAGCCAAGCCCTATCTTAATTTTTTAATTAAAATTGTTTTATTGAGATATAATTCACATAGCATACAATCCACTCAGATAGTTGTATCAGATAGTTTTCTAAAAGTACATTCACATCACAATTAATTTCAGACCATTTGGATTCCTACCAGAGGACACTGTTTGCTTCTGAGCTGTCACTGTCAATCTTTCTGTGTTCATGGTCTTATGGATTTGCCAATTCTGGACATTTTGCATAAATGGAATTATGTAATAAGTAGCCTAGTTGATGTCTGATTTTATTTCTTTAGCATAATGTCTCATTCTTGTTGTGGTGTATATGGGAACTTTATACCTATTATTGCCAAACAATACATCATTTTATGGATTCATCACATTTTATTTACCTATTCATTAGTTGGTGGGCATTTGGAATGTTTCTACATTTCAACTATTAGGAATAATACTTATGGGAACATCAGTCAGTGTTTTCGCTTTTCTACTAAGGCTCCCATTTCTTCATTGCAGATTTGTGTACAGGGATCAGAGAACACTGATCAGTTTAATTATCACAATTTGCTTTATAATATAAATGACCGTTAACCGTCAAATTGACAACAGCCTATAGTCACCTGAGAAGGGACTCCCTTCTAGGGATTGCCTAGACCAGACTGGACTGTGAGCATGTCTGGGAGAAATTGCCTTGACTGTTAATTTATATAGGGAGGCACAGCCCACTGTGGGCTGCACCATTCCTTGGGGGAGATAGTCCTGGACTGTATAAGAAAGGTAGCTAAGCACAAGCAGCTTTTCTCAGGTGCTGCTTTGAGTTCCTGTCCTGACTCCTTTCAGTGGTGAATTGTGACTGGGAAGTATAAGCCAAATAAATCCATTCTTCCTCCAAGGTGCAACAGAATGAAACTAAGACATACACTAAATGCATCTTATTTTATATTAAATATTAAATTTGATAACAATTTGCTTGGCACATCTATTTTCCCCCATTATATTCAGCTTATTAAAAAAACAACAACCAAGAACCAATATTATACAACCATGGTGTTTAGTCCACCATGTTTACACAGTAGTAACACTTTCAGCTAACTTGGTACACTTTTCGTGTTGCTCGATGTGTGTCTGACCTCAGTCCATCTCTAGTCTGTAAAACCACTGTGGATATTTTCCCTAGAGAAATGAAGCCCTGCAGGGCCTCTGGGGACACTGTCTGCCATCTGTCATGTCCTCCACACCCACAAAATGCCCAGAGAAGCAATTCAGCAATCTGAAGTTTCTGGAAAGCTGTTAATCCATAGAGCTATGTTAAGACCATTTTCATTTTCTTCTGTTCACATCCTATTATTCTTTTCCACAGCACTTTTTTTCCTGGGAAAGCCACAAGATCACTGTCTCGAATTTTATTACTGCCTCAAACCATGGCATCTCCTCAATTTCTTCTGCGTGAGACCCATTCTGTGTCTCTTTCCAGGGCCCAACAAAATTTGCCAAATCCCTCCCAGCTCCCAGGTTCTATGTCCTCCTTTCTCTAGCACACTTAAGTTCCGTCTTCAACCATACCAGCAGTTCCTGGTCTGCTTTAATTTTAGGTTCCTCCTTGCTGAGGCTAGACGCTAAGTCTGCACACCTCTCAGCTGCATGACTGTGTGGATGAATCTGGGTGGGGCGAGAAAGCACCGCCATCTCACTGCAGATGAAGCTCCACTGTGAGGGAATGACCGCCATCAGACGATGCTGATGCTTTGGTCCTCACGTTGTCTGGAATGATTGTTTCCCAGTTCATTTACTTCCCCATTTCCTTGTTAATTTTTATTTGTAATCTCTCTCAACATGGCAATGTCTTTACAATCCTCAATTACAACAGAAAGAATTATCCAGACTCCAGACACTATGTTTACCCAGTCACCAGTGTCTGTGTCCGTACACTCTTGTGCCGTCAGCGAGTGCTCGCTTCTCTTGATTTTCTTCCTGAGAAGGCTGATCCTTCCCCTTGTCTGTTCAGCTCATCTTTCCTCATTTACTAAAAACCGTTGTTCATGCATTCTCACCCGTCTCTCCTGCTTCAACAAGTTTCCAGTTTGCTTGACCACGATTGCCTTTCAATAGGAATAAAGAGATATACTACAAATGCGGCAACACATACCTTGTATTCTTTTTTATCATTGGAAAACTATTTTTTTAAAATTATTTTTTAAAATATTAGTTACATTTTATTAACTTTGTATTCCAGCTGTATCCCGCTCCCTCATTCCCTCCCAATCCCATCCTCCCTCCCTCATCTCCTCCCTGCCCCTTCCAAGTCCACTGGTAGGGGAGGACCTCCTCCCCTTTCATCTGACCCTGGTTTATCAGGTATCTTCAGGACTGGCTGCAATGTCCTCCTCTGTGGCCTAGCAAGGCTGCTCCTCCCAATAGACATACTGAAATATACCTAAAGAAGATAAACAAGAAAGAAAACCCAGGATAAGATGATCAATCCCCACTTAGAAAGACAAATGGGATGGACATTGGATGTAGGAGAAAACAAGTAATAGGACAGGAGTGTACCACAGAGGGCCTCTGAAAGACGCTTTATTCTTATGTTGAGTGTGCATGCGTATTTATGTGTATATGTGTGTGTGTAGGCCAGGTGACAACCTTGGGAGTTATTGTCTTGGAACTTGCCAAGTAGGCTAGATTAGCTGACCAGCTGGACCTAGGGAGCACTGACCACTATGCCCAGCTTCTTCTTCTTCTTTTTTCTCATCTAGGTTCTGGGAATAGAACTCTGATCAAAGGTTTTTCCAGTTGAGATATGGCCTGGCCTTATTTCCTATCCTAAAGCACTGAGGCCTAAAGTCTTGCCCTGATTCTGACATCCTTGATGGTTACCCATGTGGGGCCTTCATTTGTTGTAACATTTAGAATCAGTTGCCTTTGTGGCTCCTTGGAATCACTGCTATTAAAGAAAATGACACTCAAGCCCAACTTGTCAGTGCAGAATATCCAAGCTACAATTTTAAAATCCTTCACCACCAGTCATTCCCTCTCGAGTGACGGCACCACTCTCTTAATTGCTCAGGACCAATATCCTGAGCAATTTTATTACCTATACTTTTATTTTTCACATCTTCTATCTAGTCAGCAAATCCCATTTGCCCATTTTAAAATTACATTAAGTGCTTTATATGATCAATTCTCCTTATCTCTATCATCAGCACGCCACTGCAAGCCACTTATTTTCTCTAACTCCATAATTTGCTTTTACCTGATTCTAGTTTTCCTAATTACCATCTGGATTTAATAATAATACAATGGAATAGCCGTTTCATAGCATAAGATATTATTCCTTTTGTCTGTGCAAAGCCTCTAGCGTAAAAGCCAAAACACCAACAATGACTTGTACAGACTGAGTTTCCCTTCAACCTTTACCTCATGTCTTACTATTCTGCACCTCCTTCTATTCACACAAGTCAGCAGGCTGCGCCTCAGGGTCTTCACACAGATTTCTACCTATAATGCTCTTCTTCCCTCAGCTCCATGTTCCTTTCTTATACACCTTACTCAGACAACCTTAGTTGGAGTTGTTTTCCCATAGTGTTTTGTTATTATTATTTTTTAAATACACTGTATCATTTCCCTATTCTAAAAAGTATTTATTTCGGGAAGTTTTGGGGAGACGTCTCATGGGTAAAGTGCTTGCCATACAAAAATGATGATCTTATTTCAGATCCACTGCGCCCAGGTAAAGGCCAGCCATGGGAAGTGGATATTATTGGACAGTCAGACTAGTGAAGTTGATGTGCTCAGTTTCAGTGAGAGACCCTGTCTCTCAAAAAAAAGGTGGATAATGATTGGAGAAGACACCCATATTGGTCTCTGGATCCCATGTGCACATGCACACACATGCACATGTACCTGCACACACAAATGCACATACCCATCTGAACATGTAAACATGCTATACAAACACAACACCACAACACACATATAAACACACCGAGAGTGTTATTTGTTTGTATCTCTGTCTGTTCACACTATGTTGTTAGCTTTATAAGGCCTGGAGATTTTAACTATTTTGTTCCTAGAAGTGTGGTCTTACAGTAGCTGCTCAGCAAATATTTGATCAGTGAATTAATCTGAACTTGAGCCTGAAATCAGTATAGCCTATTAAATCTGTTGATCAAATTGCTCTACTAATTTTCTAAGTTACTTTACTAATTACCAACTAAGTTAAATTTACTATTCTACTCTACTAAATACCAACTGTCTTTGAAATTTTGGTGCTGGAATTCTTATTAAGTATAATGCATACATGTGTATGTCAAATATATTGTGTGTATATATATGTGTGTTTTAAAATTTACATTGTATTTCTAATATCATTCTTTTGATAACTGGAACCTTCTAAATAACATGCATTTATTTTTAAAAGGCAAGTGGCATTAGCTTCATGTTCTGGAATTTGGTGTTGAGGACTCCTTGGAATTCTCAAACTGCTGCAAATCTAGCTGACAGCTGAGAATAGCTCAGAATGTAAATGTCTATAGAGTCAGCTGTGAAAAGAATTTTTAGAAGCAGAGTAAGACCATATAGCATTGTCAGAAAGCTTTAGGAATGGCACTCTATTGTTTTAGGTAGTGTCTGTTTTTAATGATGTATTTTACTGCTGTAATTTCAAATATGTAAGTTTGTAGAACACTTTGCCCTATCAGTCCCATCATATAAACACATTGAAAGGAAAAAAACCAAAACAAAACATGATTATCTCATTAGATGCTGAAAAAGCATTTGACAAAATCCAATACCCATTCATGTTTAAAGTCTTGGAGAGGTCAGGGATACAAGGCACATACCCCAAAATAGTATGTGCAATATACAGCAAGTCTATAGCCAACATCAGATTAAATGGATAAGGCTGCCTACTCTCTCCATATTTCTTTAACATAGTGCGTGAAGTCCTAGCTGGAGCAATAAAACCACTAAAGGAGATCAAGGGAATACAAATTGGAAAGAAAGAAGTCAAAGTATTGCTATTCACAGATGATATGATAGTATATATAAGTGACCTAAAGATTCTACCAGGGAACTCCTACAGCTGATAAACACCTTCAGCAAAGTGGCTGGATAGAAAATCAACTAAAAAAATCAATAGCCTTCCTGTATACAAATGATAAACGGGCTGAGAAATAAATTAGGGAAACTATACCCTTTACAATAGCCACAAATAATATAAAGTATCTTGGTGTAACTCTAACCAAGCAAGTAGAAGACTTGTATGACAAGAACTTCAAGTCTCTGAAGAAAGAAAAGAAGATATCAGAAGATGGAAAGATGTTCTATGCTCATGGATTGATAGGATTAACATAGTAAAAATGGACATTTTATCAAAAACAATCTACAGGGTCAATGCAATCCCCACCAAATTCCAACACAATTTTCTTTACAGACCTTGAAAGTCTTAACTTGCTTATGTGAGAGCTCAGGGCAAGAGGATTTATCTGATTAACATCATGTGTTTACTGCCATGGTTGATGGAAGCATTTTCAAGGCTCTCTAGAAAAGTACTTGGCAGTTTCATTCAGCATGAGCTTATAGAATTCATTTGCTTTCTGGGATCTTTTTGTTTGCAACCTTCAGGGCAGGTAGAATTTTGTCTGAATTTGGGAATCGAAGTAGTGTTGTTGGGTTTGCCAGGACCTTAATTTCTCCTTTTAAAATCCCTTGCCTAGCTTCCGGTTTATTCCTGGAGATTCCCAGAGAGTCTGTCTCTCCTGTGAGTGAATGATGCTTGGGTGTAACTTCTCTCATTCTGAAGCAAATCTATTCTTGTTTGGGGGACATCAACACTTTATTTACTTACTTTTTTATGTTGGTGTCATTTTCTGTTTAAAATCTTTGTTACTGTACAGTTTCCTCTCTTGTGTGGGCAAACGGAACAATATCGATAGGAAGCTGACGTGAACTGTCTCTACGATGCTTGTGGGGCTCCTCCTTTTGCTTTGCTGCTTTCTCTTTCTCCACGGAACTCTGATTTGAACGAAAAACACTATTGTGCTTACAGCACATTTCACATGAGGTGTTTCGGCCCCAAGCCTAGTTTCTGCTTGTGAATTTCAGGTGTCTAACAGGCTGGAAGGGTTTTGGTAGCTAAGCAGACACAAATTTAACAGTCTTGTTAAAGGCTCTGTTTTTATAGCCAGCTCTGCCGTGTAGCGCTCCACTTTTGTACTCAGTGTGAGCCATCACATCTTCCATCGAACCAGCTTATTAAAAGGTGTAATATCTTTGTGTGTGGCTTGATAGACTCATTCTCACAGGCAACTCCGTGTGAGGACATGTTACCGAGGAGAACAGAGTAAATGAGTGTTATTGTCTAATCTGAAGCTGGCAGGCCTCTACTGGGATTTATTGTTGGCCAGTTCTCCCCAGGACCTTGACTATAAAGCATCCTAGGGAGTGCTAAAGATTACAGTCATTACCCTGATGGAAAGCCAAGGTAATTTTGCCTGGATCTAACCCTCTGCTTCTAGGGAGCTAATTTTGCTTGGATCTGACCCTCTGGTTCCAGGGAGTCTGGCTATTCCAAATCTGTGACTTAGATGACACATCACCAAAAGCCACATCATTGTTGAGAGAGAGAGTGAGCCAGCAGCTTTTCATTAGGGGCTAACCCCCAACATTTTGTTTGCTGTTCACACATAGTTCCTGTATTTTAAAACAGCCTTTGAAACCTTCCATTCTCTGTCCATTGTCTCTGCTTTGGAGCCAGTCAGTTGCTATAGCCAGTGTGGGAGGGCTGAAGAACTCGGGACATTTGAATCCTGCTGTGAGTTCCAAGGAGGGAGATGAGAAAGTGACAGGTGCGCCTCCACAGTGCACAGTCAGGACAGTGCTCACCAACTGGGGTGAGGGCAAAGGAAGGCTGACTACCTGCAGAGGAAACTCACCAAGTTTCCTGCTGTTTTCCAGAATGTTCTTTGTTTCCTTGTGACTGACAGACACCCACAGTCGCACTTGATTATAGCATAGCTTTCTTGGTTACCAAGGCAGCCTTATTACTGAAACCCAGTGAAATATCAGAAAGAAAAGAGGCACGGTATGCCACTAAAGAGCCCCAGTGAAGGAAATGAATTCTTCAAGGAGAAGGGGTGTTTGGTTCAAGGTCTCTCAGCATGAAATGCTGCTTTCATGGTTCGGGATAGATTTGGGAGTCAGAAGATGACAAATTTAAAATACTGTTGTTGTTGAACTGTGATTTCAGGTCATGGATAAAAGTGGGGAATTGAAATTAATTAGAAGTTAAGCAACTTTGGCTGTATCTATTTAAGTAACAGTTGCTAAAGGCTGGAATTTCCTGAGCAGACCCCAGTATCTCCTTGGAGCCACTTTCCACAGGGATTGATCCTTAAGAAGTAGACTCTGCAGTGATGTTATTGATACCCAGAGACTGTAATTTAAAAGAAAGAAAAGAGAGATCCATGTCAGTGACAGCATGTGCACACAAGACACTGCACACATGCACACCCACCTATCACAGTTTCTCCCAGGGAACTTACACTGTCCTACTCTCCTTTGCAGTTATTAAAAAGAGAATCATTCACATCTCTTAATGTGTACATACGTGTGTGTGTGTGTGTGTGCGTGTGCACATGTAGAAGTCAGAGGACAACTTGGAAGAGTCAGTTATTTCCTTCTACTGTGTGATTTCCAGGGATCAAATTCAGATCATTAGACTAGGTGACAAGTGCCTTTACCTGCTGAGCCCTCTTGCCAGACCTTCTTTGTGGCTCTTAATGGCAGGGAAAATGAGCATGAAGTAATACTCTCCTCTAGAGTTTCAAATGTATACTAATGTACACAATCCCATTGCGGGCTGGGAGACAGGATGTGAAAGGGCTTCATATGTTAAATTAGCAGCACAAAAAACGTACAAAATGTCAAATTGTTTTCTATGACGTGACCCTAATCCCTTATGGTACATCAATGAGTTTCTCCCCCACCCCACCCCCACTTTTCAAAAGCCACTCTACTGTTCTTTCTCTTTACTAGGGTTTCTTGCTCTGACTTGCTCACTCTAACATGAAAGGGCTATTTATAGCGTATATAGCTCAGTGTGCATTGGAAACCCTGACTCATCATCCATTCTCACTTTCAGGAACTACCTAGTGTGAACATTTGCCTTCTTGACAGTGCTCAGTATTCACTGTGAGAAAGGAGATCAAATCTTAGCTCTAAGGCACCAAGAAGAGTTTGAAATAATTTGTAGCCATGATGTTCTTAGTCTGTATCTCTGAAACATTTTCTACCACTTAGTAGGACTCCTCAGATATAAATAATACAAATAACAACATTTAATGAGAACCCACCAAGCATTAGACCATGTAAATGATTTGCATTTATCAATACACTTAATTCTCAATATCACTTAAAGGTATAAAATCCTGCTTGTGTTACCTCAGTGGAAGGGATGAATGACCAGGGGTTTGAATTTTACAGAGGAACTGAGAGATAACATGGGAGTGATTGACTTGCTCATCTGTGTTGAGTGCTTCTTTGGATCCAGCAGCTCTGCTCTGAAGTAATACTGCAGGACAATGCCTAAGAAGGTGAGAATTAAAGGTAAATAAGCTCGAAGTCCAAGCACGTGGAAACACTGTGGCCGTCACTCTCATCTGTGAGTTTGGTTGTGACCTCAGCAATAGACAGTGTCTTTCTCATAGCGCTGGGACTGTCCTGTTGAGACAAGCTATGGTGGAGGAGGCCCGACAGGTCTGCCCATTCTCTCTCTTAGAACTCGAAAGAATGACTGAGCCCTTAACTGCACCACGAAATCCCCTGGAATCCAATATTGGATTGGGGCAACTTGGATAGAATGGAGTGTCGATGGTAGGCTTCCTGTTGGAGCAGGTCCAGCAGCCAACTGCAAAGATAACAGAGATGAGTGTATTTGTACTAGAAACTGAATGGCAGCCTTACCTCTACAAGTCAATGCCTGTGTGGGTCACTGCTTTGTTCGGAATCCTCTAGTGACTGTTCACTGTTCATTCCGCAGCAGGCTCACTCTTCTCGTATCAGCCTCACTTCCAGCTCTTCTTTGGGGATCCAATACGGATCTTTTGTTGGAGCAAAGCAGTCTCATTGGGTTTTGATATGCTTCTCACTTTGAGGCTTTTGCTGAGATTTTATTTTTTTAGAAAATAGATTCTTCTCTCATAAAGTAGATCCCCACTAAAGTTCTCCCCCTCCACTTCTCCCAGCTCTTTCACACTTCCTTTGTCTGTCTTTCCATCAGAAAAGAGCCTCAAAGAGATGACAACCAAACACGACAAAACAAAATACAATAAGGCAATGCAAAAGCTCTCACACTGAAGCTGGACACAGCAATCAAAGAGAAGAACCCCAAGATCAGGCAAAGAGTCAGAGAGCCACCCAATCCCAGGAGTTAGGAGTTCCAGGACCTGTATGGATTTTCAGAACTCTGGCTGAGATTGATTCAACAGCTCTTGTTAGTGTGAGCCTCTCTCTTGTTCTGATTGTATCCTTCATTTGCTTAAACCACCCTTCTCTCCATGAAGCTTTTCTTTAGCCCATGGGAATCTTCTCCTTCTATGAATTCCTGTGGCATTTGCTGTTTACGTGGTTCCTTTGCTTTTATAAGAAAAGATTGTTACTTTTCATGAAATACCTACTTGGTTTGATTGAGAAATGTCTCTATAGACGCATGTATTTGATTCTCCGCTGGTGGTGCTGTTTGGGGAGGTTGGGAAATATTTAGGAGGTATACCTTGCTGGAGGAAGTAAGTCACTGGGGATCAGACTCTGGGGGTTCATGGTCTTGCCCTCCTTTCTACTTCCATTGTCTGTGACTGAGATACAATCTCTGAGTTTTCTTTCTGTCACCATATCTTCCATGGATATCTAGCCCTCTGGAGCCATAAGCTAATACAAAATTTTCTTTAACTTGATTTGATCATGATATGTTACCATAGGAATAGAAGAATAACCAATCCAGTATATTTACAACTTTTGTCTTCGAAAAACTTGAAATCTGAGAAATCAAAATGAGGATTTCAACTTTCTTTTTATCTACCACATGATGTGACAGAAGAAAGTCATGAGTGTCTTAGACTCAAAGTTCAATTCTGACTCTGCCATTGTGATCTTATGCAACTGTATTCTTTCTTTCTTTCTTTCTTTCTTTCTTTCTTTCTTTCTTTCTTTCTTTCTTTCAGCATTTAGGTTCTTTAGCTATTAAATTGAATTAATAACAGTCTCAAAGGGTTAATGTGAGAGTAACAGTCTAAGTATGAAACGCATGTAAATTATTTACTCATAAAGTCTTTTTCAAGCAAATGGTAGATTCCACAACTATCTTTATCTAAACACTGGAATTAAAAACATTTCAGCAACTTTATTAAAGAATTCCAGAGTATTTAAAAATGTTTAAACTTCACCTTCAACTTCTCTGCCAAACCATGACCTTCCTTCTTAGTGTCATTTGCTTTCTGAAGTGGCCTGGATGCTATTATTGGTCATCACAGAGAGAAACTATTTACTGTGTTAGAGACTCCTACCCCACTGATCTAAGCTTTCAAACTTGCTATATTTGATCTCACTTATTATGTAATAACCCCCTCCCCCCAAAAAACCCTAGTTAAGCATCACTTATAGTAAGAAATTTGATCCCATGGTTCTTTGGCTCAAGAATTTAGGATCATGTCACAGCATTACAGTCACATGGCAATCGGGGGTGCAGTTACCTGAAGTCTTGGCAGGATCTGGTTAAATCCCATTCATAAGGTAGCCTCCTAAGGTAGGTACTGGCTGACAGTCTTTATTATTCTTATAATGGCTGCTGTCCATGAGGTTGAATTTTCTCCATAGTATATGGCTGCATTACTCTAAAGCAAATGAACTGAGACCAAGGCAGACGCTAAACGGCGTCTATTATCTATCCTTAGAAGTCACACACTGTCATGTCTGCCATACTGAACTGCTCATACAGTGGTGGTCCCAGTTCATCCAAACATGGGAAATGTTCAGGGGCAGGAGTACCTGGAAGCAAGGATCACTGTAGACTATGTTTAAAACTGATTACCAAAGGCTAACCTCTGCTCTCCAATGATTCAGGTGCCCCATACTTAAAAGAGTATTGACCTTTTTACTGAAGACTCTTAAGTCTTATGCTGTTAGAGTACCCTCTCAAAGTCTATAATAGGATTACACAAGCCAGATCAGGGTGTGGCTCCCTGAATATTGCTCTTCTAAATCTAAAGACTTGGGTATCTCTTTCCTATACACTCAGAACCTCTAGATTATGGAATAGGTGGAGGAGAAAATGAATGCCACTGGCCCACTGTAATTCTGAAACACAGCCAAACATTTCTTGCCAACTCCTAAGGAGTGCTCATCCTACTTCTTGGAAAGGGGGCCTTGGCTCTACCTCCTGAGTTTTTTTTTCTTCATTAGGCCAGAACTCATAGCTAAGTGGTGTTCTAAACGTGCTTCTTGCTCACAGTGGTTTGAAGTTCCTGAACTCTCAATTTTGATAATCTGAATACAAAATATTTTTGAGTCTTATTAAATGTTTGTAGGCCATTAATGAACAGATTACTCCACTATATAAAAGCCAAGCAGGCAATCATTTTAAGATGTACCCTCTCCCCTTTTTACTGTGATTTTCCCCCAAGGCCAATGGGGAACACCTTTAAGGGTCTGAGAACACACTCTCTGCAAAGGAGGGCGTTTGCAAGACTCAGCTTTCAGAACTTAGGCCTATTGACTGAGTGAATGTTTTCCTTGGACAATCCTTGAGGTATGTCTAAGGTTTTTGCCAAAGATCCTAAGTTTTTTTTTTCCTTTTCTGAATTTAGCCTTTGATTTAAATTCATCTCCTTAATTTGATAATTCTGGGAGAGCTGAGAGTTTCATTTTTTAAACTCAGCAAATCCTGGCTTCTTTCTATGCAGTGTTTCTTTTTTCTTCAGCTCATCCATCCTCTGCTGTTTAACTGTAAGCATGGAAAAGAAGCCAGGTGGCATTTTTAGCACCCTGCCTGGAAATCTCCTTAGTGGGATCATCCAGTTCATTAAATACATTTTCCACTTTGCCTGTTACCACAGGCAGCGGCACCACTAACCTTTTTGTTGCTGTGTGGGTAGGACAGCTTTTTATCCAGCTTTCAGTAATGCTTCCTGCATTTTAATTTCGCTTCTGTATTTTCTAGAAGCACCATAGGTTCACAGCAATATTGGATGGGCAGTGGTGTTTTCGTACATGCCTTCCTCCATGCGTACAGAGAGCCTCCCGTATAAACTCCCTAAATAGACTGGTACATTTCTATAACCAATGAGACCCCACGAACACAGCATTCTTAACCAGAGTCCACAGTTTATGTTTGCTGTGTTGACAAACATGTAGCGATGTATCCAATATTATAATATCATTTATATAGAGTACAGGTACATGCACATACACACACACACATACACACACACACCTGGCTCCACACACCTGTATCTTTTGGTTTCAGTTTTGTTACCATGACAAATACCCTGACAAAGAACAACAACAACAAAAAAACATGAAAAGCTTTATTTGGCTTACAACTTGAGGTTATAATTAATCATTTTGGGGATGTCAAGGCAGGAACTTGAGCAGCTAGTCACATCATATCCACACTCAGGAGCACAGAGAGAGCAAATACATCCTTGGTTGCTTGTACTAGGTTCAGTTTCTCCTGCCTCATGCTGTTCAGGACTGTCCTGCCTAGGTAATAGTGCCATCGACAAAGGACTACATCTTCCTACATTAGTTAACAATCTCCCCCACAGACATGTCCACATGCCAACTTGCTTTGTATAATTTCTTCCTAAAACTCTTTCTCCCAGGTAATTGGAGGCTGTGTCAGACTGATGGTTGAAACTAACCATCATAGTACATAAATTCTTTTTATTGTCATTATAGTTTTTCCCTTTACAGAACAGCATATATTTGGATTCATATAGTCTGTAGCCCTTTCAGATTGGCTTCAGTCATATAGTAATGTTCTTTCGAGTTTCCTGTATTCCCTTTCACTGCTTGAGAGCCCATTTCTTTTTAGCTCTGAATAATATGCCATTATCTGGATGGGTCACCGTTTAGTGGTCTGTTCACTCAATTTCTGTAAAATGTGAACTGAAAGCGTCTTTGAAGCACCCCAGGACTTCACCAACCCTTTCTTCCAAGTCCATTAGGCTTTACTAATATTTTTTTTCAAGGTCCTTCTAGTTCCTTTGGGAACTCAGTTTATAGTCGTTCCCTTATATTTTAGGTTTTGACTACAGAGCATTCTATTTCCAGATACCAAAATATCTGTACCATCTAGAATTTCCTAAGAGAACCACTCAGACATATAAACATGCCTTATTGTGCATAATAATCAGTAACACACATGTACTGTGGAAGGATATTTAAAAGAGAATGTGTGTGCAGTTGTGGGGTTGATGGCAGGATTTACATGAAACTGTTGTTTTTGTATCTGGCAACAGAGTCTTTGCAGTTCGCTGGACCCACAGCCAGGAAGAGAAGAGAACACAAACTGTTCCTGAAGATGGGTTGACATTTAATCATTCGTTCCCTGTCTCTAAGCCTCTAACTTGATTGATGGGCATGTCCTGCAAGGCAAGCTGGCAGCCCTCAGCACAGAGCTAAACACACACCTGCCTGAGGACTTGGAGAAGCCAGAGCAGGTGTTTCAGCAGGAGAGGGGAAGTCACATGCTGGGTTGCTGCTCCAGCTAAGCAGGTGAACAGAGAGTCAATAGCAGGGTCCCCTCCATTGTAGAGCACAGGGAGACTGCGGTTCCTCTCCTGCTATGTGTATGTCTCTTGTACTCCAAATTCTTCTGGGCCTAGGCAAGGAGAGCAGGCTGGAAAATTTCATTAAGTTGGTAAAGTACAAGTCTGGTATACTTGTCCATCTTACATTTAAAAAAAAGATACTTTAAATTTAACTTTAGAAAATAGCATAAAATATAATAGGTTTTATGAAGCCAATTTCATATATGAGTATCATTTCCTTATGTTCACCCCACTATTGTCCTTTTGTTCCTTGTCCTCCTCCTCTTGCCTCCGTTCTTCCCTTAAATAGTCTGTCTTTTCTACTGTATCCTTACCCAATTTTACTTTTCTTCGTACTTTTCTTTCTTCTCCTTCTCCCTCTCCTTCCTACGCCTTCCTCCCTATTCCTTTCCTCCCCTTCTCTTCCTCATTCTAACGAAGTCTTGTACCATGACCCATGTTGCTTTGCCCCTACAGCTCTGTCTAGGAGCACTGAAGCAATCACGAAAAAACAAACAGACACATGTGCAGGAAAGCTAGAATGTGGGCATGCTTGTGTGTGTGCGCGTGTGCATATGTGTGTGTGTATGTGCTTGTGTGTCCTTGTGTGTGTGTGTGTGTGTGTGCTCTCTCTGATGGTACATATCTACTCCCTCCAGCAAACTAGAACCTCAATGAATTTATTACATATAACACATGAGAAGAGGTTAGCTAGTCTTGGTAGGTGAGCAGTCTTGGGCTATAAATATTTAGGAGGAGGACGCAACAGGTTTTGGTCTTAGCACACACTGATCAATCATCCATAAACACTCATGCATGGACCCCGGAGAAAAGCATTGCTACCCTTCTGAGTCTCATCCAGATAGGGTTTGCTACTCTTGCGGGGCAAAGGCATTGGTGTAGTAGTCACGGCTGTGCAGATGTCAGCAATACACTCTCCAGTCCAAGCCCTTCTTTGCTCTGGCTGAATGCTTACAGCACTAGTTTTAGAATTTCTTAATCGTCTCAAGTCTTCATTGCAGCCTAAGTTGTTTTCTCCTCATTTACCAGTGGCGATTAAGGTGGAGAGATCTAGACTGGCTCAGTGTTTCTCAAGCCTCCACTTGGAGGATTTACTAAGGCAGATTTCTCATTCCCATGGGCTGAATTTCTCATTCAATATGTCTAGGGAGGGAGAACATGAGAAACTATCTTTCTAGAAAGTCTCCATAGAGTGTAAAAGTAATTGTAATGGTTAGTCATGACCCAAGGGTGGGATTGAACCAGGTGACCTGGGCGAGTCATCACAGTCATGATAAACTCTCTGAAGAGATCCTGCCCACAGGGCCACCTTGGAACATTTAGATAGATTCCTTTCAAGTGTTAGCCTTGTGGATTTCCTGGGAGAACTTGAGAATTTAGCATGCTTCTGTTTTTCACAAGAAAAAACATCTCATACTTGAATGAATGCTCATCTTGACCACTGATGAGATGATGGTGACAACGTGAGCAACAGAAGTGTATGATTTTCCTGGCTTGGTGCAGGACTCTGGAAACTACTGTGCTGTGCAGTTGTGTGTGTGTGTGTGTGTGTGTGTATGTGTCTTATCTTAACTCCCGACCCTGGACTCTGCTGGTGTTTGAACATGAAATGACATTGAAGTGCTTCACATCTAGAAGGAGTGAGTTGCATGTTCTCAACTCAAAGAACTAAATGCATCAAAGAACTAAATTAAACTAAACAACAACAAAAAATGACAGCAAAAAGCCAGAACAAATGATGAAACAAAAGCAAACAACCAACCAACTAACTAATGAAAAACCCATTTCCTTTCTTTATCTAAACGAGAACAGAAATCTGTAGATAACCATGAACAGCTTACTGTATCTGATATTCTTGGCTGCAATATGAATCTTTTGTTTCTCCGACATATTGAGTACATTCTGAAAAAAGCTGGGCAAGAGACAGTTCTGTTGTAACTCTATTTTTATTTTTACTTGACTCTGTAATTATAAGCTCTGTGGTATAATGTGCTTTTTCAATGTATGTATACAATCTTTAACGATTATATCAGAATAGCTGGCTTATACATTTCCTTAGGCATATGTCGTTTCTTGGGTTCACACACCTTCAAATTGTCTCTACAGGCGATTTTGTCACCTGGAGTTATCCCACTGTGTTATAGAATATTAGAAACCACTCTTTATATTCTTCCTGCACCCGTGTACCAACTGCTAAGCACCCCGCTTCCCTCCTACCCAGCACTGTTCTACTTCCCTCTTCTTTGAGACCAGCTTTTCAGTTTCTGTTTATAAATGAGAACATGCAACATTTGTTTTTCTGCAAAGAGGCAGTTTTTACCAATGACATGGGAAAACATAAATAGCTTAAGAGTGGCTTCACTTTTTAATGAAAGACTTTTAGCCAGAAGGAAGGAGGCAGGAGGCATAGGGCTGAGGGCAGGAGGCAGGGTTCAGGAGGCAGAAGCTAGATCCTGGCTTAGACTACTTAAATTATTTGGTCTCTGTTTTCTGGAATGTAAAGTAAAGGGAGCAGATATGGCATTTCTTCAAGTCCAGAGTCTAAAGTTCGGTGACAATGTTAATGGGAATGCAGATTCACTGAATAACAGAATTGATATTGTTGTTCTAGGGAATATTCATAAAGCCGTATTAAAATAAAGACATACTGAAATGACTTTTTATGGCTTCAGAACCTTAAGGCATATAAGGCAAACTAATCTAACTTGTTTTGAGTGAATTAAACTTTGTCAGGAAAGGGGGAGAGCTGGCCAGCTCTAAGGCTATGTCCCTTGGCACACCACCTCTTGACTAATGTTGTTTGTTTTTGAAGGCCAGAGTCAACACCAGGCACATACAAAGCCATCGAGCCACAGTTTCAGTGTCTATGTGACATCAGGGTAGGTTCTGAAGGACAGAGTCTAACAAAACCTTAGATAGCTTATCCCCACCAATAACTGAAAATTGATCGTAAATGAATCTGAACAATTTTGACATGGAATGTCTTCTTTGGAGATACGTCTTTGAAATATGTGCTCATCATCTGGTATTGATGACTGTGTGGGATGATTTTTAGCCTGATTATTTTTTAGTATAAATACATTGAAATTTGGATTGCTATTTTGGAGTAAAACAAATCATTTATTGTTCTTTGGAAATGAAAAATAGGTTCTCTCTCTCTCTCACACACACATGCACTCACACATGCACATATAATCTCCTAGAACTCAAAGGCTCCAATCACAAAATGATAATAAGGGATCGGAAACATTAATTACATTAGTTTTATCTTGATGTATACATATTATATGCGATTATTAAATGTAGAACATGAGATATTAATTTCAACAGTGAAGGAGGCCCGATGCTCATAATTAGCTTAGTTATTCAGGAACTGAGTATGACATCATGGATACAGGAGGTCACAGGGCTGAGAAAACACATTTTCTATATTTGACAATTTACCATTTTCCTCATTTTCTCTTTTTTTGACTCTGGAGCTTCAGAAAAAGAAATAGAGGAAACACTTGTGAAGAACTGGCCAGTTGGTTTACACTCCAGCAAGCAGATTTAGACATATTCTTAAGAGAGCATGTGGTTGCAGCCTAAGGAGAGCGAGTTCAATCAAAGGGCAACTTCCAAATGCCCTGGGAATATTTCTCAGCCAAGATGTCTGCGAAAATGGTGTAGTGTAAGCTATTTACAAGATGGATTTCACTAGTGATTCTGGGAAATGAGTGTGCAGCGTTCCTAAAACTAATAGTTTACATGGGTGTGGGGGAAAGTGGAATCCTAGTTCACGGCTGGTGGGAGTGTGAACAGGCACAGCCACTATGGACACCAGTGTGGAGGCCTCTCTGAAAACTACAAATAACGAGACCATGTGACCAACTATACCGTCCCTCGGCTTTCTGTATCTATATATGCTGAAGGACTCAATGTACCATTGTAGAGATGCTTGCACATCCATGTTTATAGGATAGAAGGGCGGTAGAATCAGCATAGATGTTCACCAACAGCTGAGGGGTGTGAAAAATGCAGTAATACACACCGGAATCTTGCTCAGCTGTAAGAAAAATGAACTAAAATTTGTAGGAAAATGGGTGGATCTTGAAATTATTACATTAAGAGAGGTAACCCATACAAATAAAGTATGTTCCCTATCATGTATAGATTCTAACTAGTTAGCCGTTATTAACAGTTAGTATAATAATTCTATTACTATATAATTAGAATTATATTACATAATTCTAATATAAAATATATTATATAGAATATAATAGCAATTATATTATTATACTGTTAATAACAGTTAATATAATAATTTTACTGTTAACTGGTATAACTAATTAATTGTGCATGTGTGCATGTGTCTGCGTGTCTGTGTGCATGCGTGTCTGTGTGTATGTGTGCATGCATGTGAATGAGTTGGGTATAGGTCTTGAGGCTAGGAACCATGAAGTTTTTGAAGAACAGAAATAGAACAAATGAAACATAAGTGTGAAAAGAAGGGGTGAGGGTGGAAAGGACACTCAGCAAAAACAAATTGTGCCTGAATATATCACAGTAAGACCTATTCATTTGTATGTTAATTAAAAACAAACAAAAAAACCCTAAAGGAACATAAAGATGGAAAAATGATAAGATGCTTAAAAAGATGAACCATTAGTGAAATAAATTTATTTCCTTCTTCTCTTTCTTTTTAATTCCTTCTCTCCCTCCTCTCCCCTCTCTCTTTCTGTGTGAATATGTATGGCATGTGCAGAGGGCAGAGGTCAACCCTGGGTGTCATCATTAGGAACGAGTGACTTGGCTCTTGTAGTGACTTGGCTTTTGAGACATGGTTCTTCACTGGCTGGGGTAAATGGTTGGCTTGCGAACCCCAGAAATCTCCCAGGCTCATCCTCTCCAGACCTAGGATACGAATCTGCTCACCATGCCTGGCTTTGTACATGGGTGTTGGGGATTGACCTCAACTCCTCATGCTTTCGTGGTGAGCACTTCACAGGCTGTGCTGTCTCCACAGCTCTTCACCCTTCGCTGTCCCCCTCCCCTTTTGAAGTATATGCTTTTTTATTTTTTAACTGAAAATAGATTTTTCTTTCATACAATGCATTCAAAAAGCAGCTTGCCCTCTCTCCACTTCTCAGAGCTGCCCATCAGCTCCCCGTCCTCTCTCCACTTGTCCTCCATTTTCTTTTCAGAGACGATCAGGCCTCAAAGAGACAGCAACAAACATGATGATGGACACTATAACGGCATAGGTTGCCCTGGCTCTGTAGCTGATCTTATACTCAAGGGAGATTATGTTTTACAGTGAGAAAAGCTGTTCGTTCATATATTCAGGAATTGTAATGCCCTTGTTAGAATATTATTTTTGTTTGAAATCTGCTTATGCTTATGAATTAGCTATATAACCACTGATATTCCTGGATGAAGATCATCTGGAGAGATAAAATTAAAACAAAAGCCTGGAGCCTCCTTCACAGCAACATGGCAATGTCGGCACCGTGTTGACGAATGATCATGGAAATGTAGGATGATGATGATTTTAGAGGAGAAAACTGAGGAAATGGACACAGGACCTTTGTACATGTTTATGCTCTAAGCCTAAGGCTATTTTTAAAAAAATTAGAAAATTTAATATACAGCTTTGATGTCAAAATCCTGTAAAGTGATTTGTTTACCACAATTGTGTATATGATGTGCATATGTATGTACATCATATGTATGTATATGTACATCACGTGTATGTACATCTCAAGCTCACATTATGAGAATCTGTTTGTTCCCTCGTCTCCTTCCACTATGTGGGTCCCAGGGATAGTACTCAGGTCTTCAGGATTGGCCACAAATGCCTTTACCCTAGGAGCCATCTCAACGTCCTGATGTTAAAACCTTAATAGTGGATTCATTTAACAAACAGCTACTGATGCAAAGCTGAGAACTGCAGAGGAGGCCTCCTCTGCATCCCTGGTGCTTACTCTTTAGTGGGGAATAAAATCAATAAGGAAGCTCAAAACAATTTGGTGATTTGAAACAGTGCCGGAGGGTTAAAACGCTTTTTAAAAACCTCCTGTCGTGGCATTAATAAATACGGAATGTTAACTAGATCCCAGAACACAATGAGCATATTAGCACACAGAACATTTCTATTGAACATTTTTCAGATTAGATAATTCCTACCTACTTAACTATTTACTAGGTATTTAAAAAGTTTTATGAGGAAATTTGAAACTGTTCTTTAGTTTATTATATTTTATTCATCAAGAAATTATGTGCTTATAGAAGAGTGAGCTTTTTTCCTCTGTTCATGCAGAGATAAAGTTACAGTGATTATTCTTAAAATACCTTTCAATTTTTAAAAGCCTACAAACTTTGTCAAACATAAGGTGTAATTTTTGCCTGTTAGGTTTATACAAGTTTACTTACTGATTATATGTAAAACAAATATCACATTTCCCATTATCATTAAATTCTTATTTTTCCTTTTAGTTGAAGTCTGTGTTCCAATGTTACTAGGAGCCCACCAGAGATAACCACTCAGACATAGTTCATGGCTGCTTGAAAGGCTTTATTCCAGTCAGTTGGGACTACACTCAGGTATTCGGGTCCTAAGTGTAGCCCTGAGTCTCCAGAGCACAGGGTTTTTGAAGGTAGAAATCACATCCTGGTATCTCATCTTGCTAGGCAGCTGCAGGGTATGAGTGGAGGTGGGCAGCTTAGCGTAAGCAAGCAGTTTAACAGAAGCGAAGATAAGCAGTTAGCTGGAGGGGGTTCTGCACAAACAGGCAGTTTAACAGAAGCTAGAACATCCTGACCTCAGGTTCCTACAACAGAGTAGATGATTTTCCATTAAGGGGATCAAATTCATTAAAACTGAAATGGCCTCAGCAATGACACAAGATGGATGAACCTT
The DNA here is from genome assembly GCA_028658305.1 of Pachyuromys duprasi. NCBI lineage: Eukaryota > Metazoa > Chordata > Mammalia > Rodentia > Muridae > Pachyuromys > Pachyuromys duprasi. The sequence continues at coordinate 79,440,001 of CM053744.1, read as the reverse complement.
TGCACTGTCTTGCTGTGTCACACCAAAGAAGAAATAAATTTCTTATTTCTTATGTACCCTAAGGCAGACAGAGCTGTTCAAAATGCTGGAGCCTGAGCCCTGAAACACAACCCCTTTATTTACTAGCTCTACAGCTGGAGAGACTGTTCAAACATTAGGAACCGTGTGTGTGTCCATTCATCGGAGGCTGAGGTTGACATCAACATCAGCGAATCTGGTGTAGCAAGTAAAAATGTCACACTTTTACTCTTCATGCTGTCACAATTAAGTCTGGCACTATTAAGATATATATTTTTTGGTGCCTTTTACACATTATCAACAATTTTCCGAAATAATTGGTCTAATTTAATCTCACAATCTTTAAATGTCCCCTGAGTGAGCTCCTGATGACGTTTGCTTCCTGTGTGGTTAATTATAAAGCAATTAGTTCCTAATGAGGTTTTGCTTCCTGACTCTGTTTACCTGCATTGCCTCCACATCCGCCCATTGATGCCAAATATGCGGAAGCATCCTTGGCTTTCTTCCTTTGCTTTTTATTTGGGAGCTAAAGCTCTGGTAGAGCGGTTAAGGAGATTCCTGAACAGTGAACCGGGATGTTTTCGGTTTTGGTGGTTTGCAATAAACTTACTTCCGCTACTAAGTTGGGCTATCATAAAACGGAACCTCTGGACCTACGAACACTCCGGTCCTTCCTGACTTTTACGTTTCATTAGAAAACTTTTAATTGCTTTTTGGAAATGGGTCTTGTTCAGTTGTGGCTCAGTCTTGCCTAAAACTCACTATGTAGCTCAGGCTGGTCTTCAATTCATGGCAAATGTGCTTCAGTCTCCTGAATGCTGGTCGTATAAGGAGCCATTATTCTCAGAATAGAACTTTCTTTCTTTCTTCCTTCCTTCCTTCCTTCCTTCCTTCCTTCCTTCCTTCCTTCCTTCCTTCCTTCCTTCCTTTCTTCCTTTCTCTCTCTCTGTCTTCCTTTAAACTGGAAAAGGCATTGAAGCCATGTTCTGAGAATTTCTCACACAGAAATGGAGAGGAACATAAAATCACTATCCAGTTATACAACAAGCAATGGGTGTTAGGGTATAGGCTTCCTGCTTCTAGGTTGCTTAGCAACCTATGATGTCATCACGTGCAGGTGGCCATGGAGGCACATGCCTATAAAGGCAGCCTGCCAACTCTAACAGGCACTCTCTTTCCTCTGCCTCAGTTTCTCATCCCCTCTCTGGTATTTCTCTCCCTTTCTTCTCCTATGCTGCCCCACTGTCTCACTCTGTCTCTCTCACGACCCCTATACAGTAAATCTCTTCATTCCAGATCTGTTGAGCGCACATGGCGTTTTTAAATGTATTATTACAGTGGTTCCCACACTGTTTGCAGAAATAGCTTATTGCCAGGCCAGCTTTAATTTCTAATCAGGTTGCCACGGAAAGAAGAGTATCAATATATGCTGAGCACCTACTGTGTGTCAAGCACCGTAGGTGGTTTCATATTTTTTCAATACAAAGTTAGAATTAGAATTTGAAATTAGGGAGTTCATTCTTAGGGAATTTTGATAACATGTTCAAGGTCACATCTACTAAACTGAAGACCTTAAATTTGAAATTATTTCATGTAAAAATTCATTTAATTGCCACTATAGTACAAGTTTCATGCATCTTCCCTGGTTTATGAGACTAGCTTAGTCCCGTTGATGTGTTTTCTGAGATAAATGGGCTAGTGAATTGCTAATTGTATAGTACAAAGAAGCCGTCATTAGTGAGAGAAAAGCTATGGCTTTACAGTGACTGATGCAGATATGAAGCCAGGAATAGCGTAGAAGTCTATCTGTGATTTATCTTTAGTGGCACAGTCACAAGGAGCAAAAACACTTTGTAAGCGTTTCCATTCACAGCCATTTCATACTTCGGCACTGACAAGTTCTCTTCAACCTTTCGATTTCAGTGGGATTGATTTAAGTTTCTCTCCATTTAGTTTGATGATGGCTATATAGGTTTGCTGTGTATTGCTTTTACCATGTTTAGGTATGTACCTTGTATCCCTGATCTCTCCAAGACTTTACACATGAACGAGTGTTGAATTTTGTCAAATGCTTTTTCAGCATCTAAGGAGATGATCATGTGATTTTTTCTTTCAGATTGTTTATATGGTGGATTACATTGATGGATTTTTCTATGTTGAACTACCCCTGCATGCCTAGGATGAAACCTGCTTGGTCATGGTGGATGACATCTTTAATGTGTTCTTGGATTGGGTTTGCAATGCTTAATCCTCATTCAGAAGGGCAAACAGGATAGACACTGGAAGTAGGAGAAGACAAGAAACAGGAGAGGAGCCTTCCAGAGAGGACCTCTGAAAGACTCTACCAACCAGGATATTGAAGGGGATACTGAGACTAATAGCCAAACTTTGGGAAGAGTGCTGGAAACCTTATGAATGAAGACGGAGATAGAAAGACCTGGAGGGGACAGGAACTCCACAAGGAGAACAACAGTGCCAAAATACCTGGGCCCAAGGGGCCTGCAGATATTGATATGCCAACCAAGGACCTTGCTTCAAGAGGACCTAGATCCCCCTGTTCATAGGAAGCCTATAGGCTGCTCAGGTTCCAAGTGGGTTTCTTAGTAAGGGGTACAGGGGCTGTCTCTGAAATGAACTCAATGGCCTGCTCTTTGATCACCTCCCCTAGAGGATGCAGCCTTGCCAGGCTACAGAGGAAGATGATGCAGCCAGCCTTAATGAGACCTGATAGGCTAGGGTCAGATAGAAGGAGAGGAAGACCTCCCTTATCAGGGGACTAGGGAAAGGGCATAGGGAGAGAAGAGAGAGGGTGGGTGGTACTGAGAGGAGATGAGGGAGGGGGCTGCAGCAGGGATACAAAGTGAATAAATGGTAATAAATAAATAAGATAATAAACCTATTTAGATTTATAGTAATAAGGGCTAGACAGCTATTTTGCGTGTCTTGTCTACATACCTTTCTCTCTCCTTCCTTCCCTTCCTCTCTCCTTCCCTCCCTACAACATTCCCCCTCCCTCCTTCCTTTCTTCCCTCCACTTCCTCCCTGTTTTTATTTTATATTTTTAAGACAGACTCTTGCTATATAACCCTCACTGCCTTCAAACTTTCATTAATCTCTCTGCCTCAATCTCCCAAATATCACCCTTCTGTCTTACTAAATTTCTTTCTATAAGAACTTCATGAGATGCAAATTAGCATGCTGCCAACACTCTGGACTGTGCCTGGGTTTATAGCCCTATTTCAGAAGAGGTGGCACCTGTGGTTACAAAATGCAAGAAAAAGAGTATAAATCATTATATGACATACGTCATCGGGCTCTAATTTTTCAACGTATTATACAAAATATCTCCATGTATCCATAGATGAAAAGACTGAGATAAAAATGGCCAAATACCATTTATATCTGTAGAGGAAGGGACTCATAGAACAATTCCACTCTGTTTTAAGAATATCATTTTGCATTTTCTCATTTAAAAAAATATGTAGTCACACCCTAACCCCCATCCCCAAACCCAATCTGAGAACTGTGATGCATTCCATCCATATTTTTAAGCGGTGCTCTTCTGAAAGGGCTCTGATGGGGTGGGAGGCTGCACACATCCTCAAATGGAAACAATTTTGTTTGTAAGGGAATTCAGCTTTAAAATGGAAGCAAGGCATTTGCCTCTCTGATGCCATGGTAACCAGAGGGAAAGCACAAAGTCCAACAATGGTATGAAATGTGCCTCAAGAGTGGGTAAGAAGGAGGCACCCTTAGACTTCTATTTCTTTGCGTTTCCCCTAGAACAGAAGGTTGCATTGTATTTTCACTGCTGGCGTCATCACTTTCCACTCAGAGAGCTGCCATAAGAAAGGACAAACAATAGCAATAACCTTTTCCGAATGGAGTTTGGCCATTCCCCCAAAGTGTGTCCTTTTTCTGTGCAGTTTCTCTCTGTTCTCCTTTCCTTGACATCCTCATATTTGATAATTGTTACAGTTAACTTTTTCGGTTTACTATATATTTTCCTCTCAGGACATCTCTTGACTTGTTTGATTGACTTGAACAAACAAACAACAAACAAAGCAAACCTCAAAACCTCCTGACAGTGTAGGACTTGATAATGAAGTGCCTATCAGTTGTAGTGTAATGGAACAGAATAGTACATAATGTCAAATTCAACTATGTAAGTAGTGGGGACTAACAGCTCAGCCCAAGGGGCTTGGTGCAGCAGTACCTTTCAAGGTTGACATTGCACAGAAAGTTTTCAACAGCCACCTAGATTGTCTTGCTTGACCCTCACAGCAGTAAATGGAAGGTGTTAGGCTGGTATAGATAATGGGTCAGCCTTTGGTGGGTCCAGAAGTTTTCTCTCCCCTATCCCTCAGAATATATATCTAGCTGTGTGGCTGGGTTCAGGGGCTGCCATAATAGCACCTTCTGAAGTTTTCACGTGATGTTGCACATTTCTAAGACTGACTTCTGATGGTGAGTTCCTGGGAGAAAGATGCACAGAACAGCTGGGCCTAGCAATTTGTGATCCTGATGGAATCTAGCACTTCCCAACCTGATGACAATGGTACTGGCCTGACAGTCCATGGTTATTTATTTGTTTAACTCAAGATTTTATTAGCCAGATTAGATATATAGTTACAGAGTCCCTAACAGGCCCTAGTTCTTGTTGCTAAGAGAGAAACTGCAAATAGAAAGAAATTATGTAAGACTATACAAGAAGTAAACTATACAAGAAGTCAGTAGTCTAGAACTGAAATAATTCTGTTTAGTAAAGTGATTTGGGAATGGATCTGCCTTTTTATAATATGGGCATACACTTAGTACAAGGTCTGGTACTTTCTAGCTCCTCAATAAATCTTAGTAAGATACGACAATAAATGTTAGATTACACACAACCTTGTCTATCTTCTATATCCATCTATCATCTATTATTTATCTATTACCTATCATTTATCCATCTATAATTTGTATATCTAGTATCTCTTTTACTATATACATTTTATTCACTTTTATTAGTTTTGAGTTTTTATTTATCAGTTTTGGATGACTGATATTCTTTCTATATATTTAATTTTTGACATGCTAGATATGTAATATTTGTTGAGTGGAAAAATGAAAGAAAAAAGCACTTTCAGTGATAGTTGGTACTTAATTCTGAGGTGATATTAATATTCTTTATTTCAGCAGACATTATTAGTATCAAAATTTCTATTATAATAAAAATAGCGGTGTTGGTCAATCAATTTAATATTAAATTAACCATTGTAGCTTTTCTTTTCATTCTTTTTTCTTTTTCCTTCTTGATAGGTTTTCTTATAGGTAGTTCTTTAAAAGGAGAGAAGTTTTACTTTTTAAGTTGGCTGGTTGGAAACTAATTTTATTTGAATATTTAAGTATTAGGATCCCTTTTTTATGAACTTTTTGTAGTGGAGATGAGTCCTGTTCTGAAATCCATGTGTGCAAAACAGACATTTGTCTTTATTTTTCTGTCAAAGTATAGACTCTTTAGATGACCTGTCCACCAGGAATTGACAACATAACTTTACTGGCTAGACCCATTCTTCTATTTTCTAAATTTGAGTCTCACTGTGCTTGATCTTTTGGAGATAAGAGGTCAAATGCAACAGTTGCATTTGTCCACATGGTCTGTCTCTGTTATTGGTCCATACAGGCTATCCAGAGTCTAACGACTCTTCATAAGGTGACAAACCAGGAAATAGAGAGATCAGGCTAGAACCAGAACCAAGTGAGACCCATTTGTGGTGACCTGCTTATATCAGTGATTGTCTGCCCTCCTAAAGTCTCCACAGACTTCAGAACAATGCCACAAATCAGAGATTGGGCATTCAGGATGGAAGCCTGTGGGGGACAGTTCCATTTGGAACTCTCACAGAGTACATGGATGAGCAAGAGAGACTGCAGGGATATACATCCCTGTTCCTGTTCCTTCCACTGGAAAGATTTCTTTTTATGCTTTTTCTGGTTCCCAAGAAGGAAGCAAGAGTGATTCTCCCTTGTAACACTAAGGGAAACCAGGGCAGAGGGCACCTTGCTGACTTCCTGCGATGCTTTGGTGTGAGAGCAAATGGCCAGCTGCCTGTTTGTCTGGGAAGTTGGAGAACTTGATTCAGAGCAGCAGCTGTTTTTGTATTAGGAGAAGGTAGTGGGAAGTTTGTTTGTTTGTGTTTTTTGAACTTGACATGACAATGAAAGAAAATATGTCTGGTGTAGAATCTCTCAAAAGATAAGAAAGAACAAATGAACAGAACAATAAACACACAAAAGCTGATCCAAAGACCCGGTGCCTTGTATGTCTAAAGAGATGTAGTTTCTTATTTTAAGATATGAAAACTGTGCTATGTCTTATGTGTGTGTATGGTCTTATTGTGGCCTTTTCAAATGTAACCTGTAGTTACTGACATGAAAGTATTATGCAGAAGACAGAAATGGAAGGACTCAGGCTAAGTTATAAACCACTTTATTGAACTGAAACTACTGTCATTTAAAAATTCTCAAAGCTATAGCATTTTAATTTTAATAGTTTTCATCTGCAGGATTTCAGGCTTATATTCTGTTGTGTCAATGTGATCAGCCCTCATCTTACATCTTTCTTCCATGGTTCCAGTTGTCTCTTTCTCTGATTTACATCAGCCAGTAGTATTGAAACACTGAAGAGAATGTTTTAAGATTAAGATGCTGTTAGTATAACTTTATCTGTTAGTATAATTTTTTCAAGGTCTGGGCCCTCTGGCTTCATTTTAGTCCCTGTACTGAGCCCTGGTAGGCATTAATTCCTACCACATATTCTGTTACAGAATCTACACTGCCATTTTGCCAGCTTTGAAACAGTGAAATAGTAAGGAAGTTGTTTCATGAACTCAGGAAGTAGTGGGATGGCTCATAGGATAAGGTTTCCTTTGAGGAGGAGCAGTTGTTAGCTGGCTTGAGGTCTCTTAGAATACTGTTTCAGGATGAAAGATTTAGAGCTAACAGATGCAACACTTAATGCATAATGCCAGCATTCCACATTTGAACATTATTCCATTTCATCATCTCAGCAGGTCTGAAGACTTGCGTTACTGTCTTTACTGAGAAGGAAATTCAGGATCAGAGAGGTTAAGGACTCACTAGGAGTTACACAGAGAGAGTCAGTGGAGGTGGGATCTGCAGTCCTAGCACTCAGAGGCTGAAAATGTTGGTTTAGGCTAACCTAGTCACATGGTAAGCCCTGTCTCAAAAAACCAAAAATGATGGATAGGAGACGGCTCAGGAACTAAAGTGCTTCCTTCAAAGCATGAGCACTTGAATTTGATTCCCAGCAGTCATGTAAAAACAAACAAACAAACAAACACACACAAAAAAACAAAACAGGCATGGTGTTGCATGCATGTATTTCCAGAGCTGGAGAAGTAAAAATAGGAAGATCCTGGAACTTGCTGTTCAGCCTGACTAGTCGATTTTGGTGAGCAGATTCAGTGAGAGGAGCTTTTCCTTAAAAAGTAAGTTGGAGAGTGAAAAATGAAGACACCAACCTTTGGCCCTCCTTATGCTATGTACACAAACTTTCATGCACGCACACACACACACACACCCCAAATAAAAACAAAAAGAAGAAAACTGAATCAAACAAAAATAACAAAGCCATATTGGGGTCATGTTCACGAACTAATTGGTCCTTCAAAAGTTGTTGATGTTGGAGGTAAATGCAAGCTTTTGAGACCTCATCCCTGATCATATGGGCCCCATAGTTTTAAAAGACCCAGTTTATGGTTTTGTGGATTTTGAGTTGGGGAAAATGGATTTGTAACCATGCACTTCATACCAAAATCCAAATGTCTTCAACTGAACAAGGCCCAGAACCCCCCATGGATTGTGGGATAAACCCAGTCAGTCAATTATCCCTTAAAAGGATCCAGCGACTCCTTTATCCCACAAAGCTCTCCCTAATTGCTTGTGTGTTTGCTTATTTTGGAGATATATTCTGGCTGGCCTGGTACTTCTTCCATAGCCCAGGCTAGCCTCAAACTCATGATAATCCTGTCTTAACCTTTTAAGTGCTGGGATTGCAGTCACGTGCCATCATGCCTTGTTCTAGTTTAAAACAACAGCTGCAATAAACAAAAGAACCACCTACCTATTCACTGCAAAACCAGGACTGCAACTTTCCAGATGTGTTTTTGCTTCATTTATGCCTGGAGAAAGGTGGACAGGTGTATGGAAAAACAGGTATGACATATATAGAACATTCTGGAGGTTTTTATGAAGCTGAAGATGACCTTGAACTGTGTCTACTTTCCAAGTAGGATCTCAGGTATGACCCACCTATAATCTGGGTTTTAAAGTATCTTTACACTAAATGACTTAGAATGTGTCCCTTTCACTTTTGTCTTCCCTCTAATGACCTTTCCCCCAGAATTTGTGTCTAGATGGTTGCTGAGCATATGAAAGGTTGCTATGTGTGTCCTTAGATTTATAAAAATGTTCTGTAGAACTTCTTTTGCAAACACATTATATATGCATAGACATGTTTCCTGTTTGTGAGGTCAGGCATAGGGTTCTATCCATGTCATTAGATTAAAGCTTGCCAGAGTGTGTTTTCTGCATTTTCCAGGATGATTAATTTTACATGTCAGCTTTCTGGATTAAAGACTACTTGGAGAGCTAAAGCATTGCTTCTGGGTGTGCCTGTGAGGGAGGCTGGATCAGACTGTGGAATGAGTCAGTGGACTGAGTGTAGAGACCTGCCTCAGGGAGAGTGAGTATTGTACAAGGCCCAGAAAAAAGAATAAGGTAGAAAGGCTAATTCTCTCTTCTTTCTCCTGGTCTGGGATATCTTTCTTCTGCTCTTGGGCATCAGTACTCCAGAGTACTGCCTCTGGACTCCAGGATTTGTACTTTGCAAAATCCAGAGTTTTCAGGCCTTTGGCTGTGGACCAAGAGTTATCTTTATACTTACCTTGTGCTAAGGTTTTTAAGCTTCACTGAGCCATTCTGTAATTGTCCTAGGGTCTTCACCCCAAAGACAGTCTGTGGTCGGGTTATTATTTTATTGTTTGTTTATTTATTTAGTCACTTTACACTCTGACTGCAACCCCTCCCTCCACTCATCCTGGTCCCAATCCTGGTCCAAATACCTAAAATGTTTTTCTAAATGTTTCCATTGTCAGAAGAGTGTCCTCAAACCTTTAGAAAGTATTGTCCTGCTATTTTCTGGAATCCTTTGCTGTCAGTAAGAAATCTTACAATATGATCTTGAATTCAAAAACTCTTAAGCAGAGTGGCAGCTAAATAAACTAATGGTACTGAGAGATTTTAAATCTGGCTAGGAGAAACAAATAAAAGATAGCAAAATTAGAAATGTATCTGTGAGCCTTCTCTGAGATCCAGAACCAACAGACTATACATGTAAGGAGCCATCCAGAGAGTTGATAGGTAGCTGGATTGATCTTAAAGATCTTAAATAAATAGAAAAGATGACTAGAGGATAGAGGTAGATAGGTGGATAGATAACAGATAATAGATATTTAAATGACAGATGATAGACGATAGGTAGACAGATAGGTAGATAGATAGATAATAGACAGGTGATAGATATGATAAATTGAAAGAAAAGCAGAATTTCTCAACATAAACTCTATTGACTTTGGGGCCAGCTTTTCCTTTGCTGTGTGAGCTTGTCTGCTGTTGTGAACTGTTCAGTTAGATTCCGTTCGCTAATGACACCACTACTTATCAACAAAACTATCGACACACAGTACAATTCCATGGTTGGTAAAGTCTCCTCTAGTTAAGAACCATTGATCTAAAGTGAATTTATGATGTGTAGATTTCTACAAAAACAACCTCCTCCTCCTCTTCCTCCCCCCCCCCTTTCTGGGCTAAGGCTTAATCCAAGCTCCCATGCTTGTTAGACAAACACTCTACTACTCAGCAATATTTAGAAATTTGGTGTGCAGAATAATTCTGTCGTACTCTCTGTTATCTGGTAGGTAGCCACTGTTCCTGACCCCTTCTTAATGCTCAGCATCACATACTAAATTGGTGGCTAAGAATCTTGTCCCAGGTTGATATTACAGATACAGAACAGGGTACACTGTGGCTATGTCTTGTTCAAGAGTCTGGGTATATTTTCTTTACTCTCAAGGCCACGCAACTTCCCGCAGGCATTTAAATTGTCAACTTGCATATAGTAGCTTTTCTTAATTTATTTTTAAAACCTTGTATCATACAATGAAACCTTTCCTGTTTCCCACCTTCTTCATTGTTGCACAGAAATTGAACTCACTGCCTGCACTTACTCCAGTATTGGGAAGGCTCTGATTCTGTTTCACAGGGGTGCTTACTTCAGTTTGTAAGCATAGCTGTGTGTGTGTGTTAGAACCACACTTGGGTAGTGTTTTTGGTTTTTTGTTCTGAGACTGAGGCTTGGATTGAACTTACAGAGTCATTTTGCAATGAAGAATAATAGCTCTGCCCCAAGAGAAGCTCTGGTCTTGGAATGAGGACTGGGCAAGAGGCAGATACTTGGCACATTATTGTAGGCTAGGAGCAGAACACCATGAGGGATATCTGGGAGGTGGAGGCTCTTGTCTGCAAGAATCAAAGATATTACACCTCATAACATGGTATCAGTCAGACTGGAAAGCAGGCAGACAAAAGTGAGTACAAAAGATCCCAGGCCTCACAACAGAAGCTGCTCTGTTCTGTTCCTTCATCTCTGGAGGAAGCACTTTCTAACAGACATTCACTGTTACTCTTGTTTTGTTAGCCAAATCACTCTCAAAGGTCTGGAGTGTGTTGTTCACTTGTTAAATAGACCCATGAACTGAGGTGTGGCTTTGTGACCTTCAGAACCCAGCACTGCTCATGAATAGCGGTGTTATTGTAGACCAGTCCATTGCCAAGGCAAGCTTCCTCTCTGTGTGATTCTATATATTTCTGGCTTTATAGGGCTTCACATCCCATGTCCCAAGCCATTTTGGAGACAGGAGAACTACTTCCTTTTACTAGGGTCTGCAGGGGAGTGACAGGCACAGTGCTCTTCTCCAGCTAGTTGTAAGCCAGGTAGACATCCCTGCATCTCCTGCTTCTTCCCTTCCCTAACGTGCTCAGTCCAAAAGCTCTGACTGTCAATGCACACCTTCAGGTGTGGCTATGTGGTTAACGCTGTGCGCCTTTAGAAAACATGATCTTTTGTTACTGTAAACAGACCTCCATCAAACTTAATCAAATAAAGTAAATATTTGGTAAATGATGTACCACATTCTCTTGACCTTATTGCAAGACTTTGAAAGAGCATAATACAATTAATTTTGTTGTAAAGTCTTATCTATTACCTTGGAACAACTCTTTACCACATCTTTAAAGTCTTTTTGCCTTCCCATTAGAGTTATCTACACGTTAGGTATCTTGCTTATTGGATTGTAAATTCTTAGTAAGGTTCTTATCTTGTTTATCTCCCTATTCAACTTTAACCTGGTTTAGTCATAGGTAAGAAGACAGGCTCTTAATAATGTCTGTAGGATTAATTTGTCACTAAAAAGGAAAAGAAGGTGGTGTGTAGTGATACATGTCTGTAATCCCAGTGCTCAGGTAGTGGAGGCAGGAAGAAGATCCTGGGCTGCATGAGACTTTGGCTCAAAGAGGGGTGGAGAATGAAAAGATGCACAGCAGTTAAGAGCACTGGCTGCTCTTCCAGAGGACCCAGATTTGGGTCCTAGGACCCACATGCCAGCTTACAATTGCCTGTAATTCTAGTTCTAGAGGATCCAATGTTCTCTTCTGGGCTCCATGGACACTGCACGTATGTGCTGCACAGACATGCTTGTAGGTAAAATACCCATATGCACACACATGTACCTTCTTCACTTGACCCAAGCTTCTTTTCAAGTGATAGCTATGTTCCATAGGCAAGCGTCCTGACAGATGGAGAGAAGGGAACAAAGCTGTATCTTTTTTCTGATCTAACCTCAGAAATCACCAAGCACTACTCTAATCCTAACTGATCAAATCCAGAAAAACAGGTTAAGACATAGAGGTCACTCCTTGGTAAGAGCAAGTTAAGCCACGTGGTAAAAAGATGATGTGTTAGTTACTTTTCCCTAGCTGTGATAAAACATCATAACCAATGCAACTTACCAAATAAAGAATTTTTATTTGGGCTTCTAGTTAAGAGTGCATCACTGTGGGATGTGTGGCTCTGAGCAGGAGAACATGTGGCAGAAACAGGATGCTTTGTGCTTTAGTGAAAACACAGAGAGAAAACTGGGAATGGTGTGAAGCTTTTAATCACAAAGCCTATCCCCACTGGTACTTCCTCGGGCGGGGCTGTACCACCTACACGCCCCCAAACAATGCCACCAACTGGGATCTAGGGTTCAAATACCCAAGACTATGGGACTCGAACTACTACAGATCATGTGGAATAAACATGATAAACAAGGCTGAATGCCATTGAAATACCAGTATGTGTAATAACTATGTTTCAAAGCTTCCTCCTAAACTCCAAGCACCATTTCAGTAGACTGGGACTACAGGCAGAATTACTACAGTATTACTATACAAGAGCATTATATTGTTAACGTCAACAGGATAGAAATAAGGTTTCCAGAAAGAACTTCTCCGTATGATTCAAGATTAGCATTTGCAGACACAGATATTTTTGTCAGATTTGATAGGTGGTAGTGAAGTATTACTCTATGGACATCATTGTCCTGAGGTATTGTAAGGGCAGGATGCAAAACTCACCACAGTTTTCCAGCTTCCCTTGGCTTTTGTTCACTCTGTACCCAGCCCGTCTTCCTGACTCTTGATCAGTGTGGATACTGCTTATTTAAAAATGTTGGTCTGTTGACCCTTAAGACACCATGGTTGTATGAATACAGCAGATTTGAGTACATATTCACTTGAGTTTCTGTCTTCGTTCCACTTGAGTGACTTAATATGCATAGCTTCTCAGATTTTCCCCACAAGTTCTGATTTCTTCTGTGCGAATACTTTAAAGGGAATAGTTATTGACTTTTTCCATG
>CM053744.1:79393141-79426461 GCA_028658305.1 Pachyuromys duprasi | reverse complement strand
AAAGAAAGTTAGTGGGGGGAGGGGTTGCAGTTTTTCTTAGCTGCTTCCTGCTAGTTAGGGTCATTGAGTAAGTCCAATCTTTGTTTCAGGATATCTCCAACTTCTTATTGTCAAACTGGATCAACAGCAACCAGGAGCAGCAAGGAGAAACACCAGCAGCCTTCTTCTTTCTCAGAGCCCCCTTTTCTCTCTCTGGGCCCTGGCATTTATTCCCTCTCCAGAGTCCTCAGATTTAAATTATCTGCAGCTGGCAAAAGCTCCTCTCAGGGCCTGCACCAGGCAAATAGTTTGCCGCTTTGGACTATCTGAATCAGTCTCGTATCCCACACCTGGGCTTAAAAACGAAAACATGTTTACAGATCATAAAACAACACCTCCACATTCTTTTTAAGTATAGGTTCTAAGTTTTAAGAGTTGCTCTCCATTCTCATTTCTGGCACTGTTCTGAGTGGCATTAATTTGAAGGATGAGGTAAAATTCCTGGCTGAGATTTATGAAGTCAACCCAGGAATTACTTCCAAATACAGAAAAACAGTTGCTTCAGTCACCAAGGCATCAGCATCATCCAAATAGCCGAGCATATTCTGTAAGGAGAATGATGAGTATGAAGAGAGATGGGAGAGGACACAGTAGCTATGTAGGCTCAGAGGTGTGAGTCTGAGAGTTCAGGATGCCACAAGGCTGGGAGGGGCCATCTGGGGGCAGAGTGTGAAGGAGAATAGGAACCAGATGGAGGAATTTCCTTTCACACCTAACTTAGTTGAGTTCATCAGAGACAAACACTCAGAGTTTCCTAGGTGATTCACGTGGCAGCTTCTTATGCTATCTTAAAAGCAAGCATCCTACTTAGACCCTGAGAGCATTACCAAATGCAGCACATAGGACTGGATATAAATCCTTTCTTTTGGAGACATCAGGGAAGGTTCTGAGACTTTAACTGGCTGAGTTAATGTAGCTTTCCTTCTCTTCCACCCTACTTAACAAACAGTAACGAGTACTGTAATGTGCTAGATACTGTGCTGACCTAAGGGATAAAATGACAAGTAATAAATGAATTCCTGAAGAGTGGTGTAGACAGGTATATGGGTGATGGGTTTAGGTAGAGACAGACAAGAGCATGATGCTTCATCAAAGAGAAAACACTTGTAAGATATAGAGGATAATATCTGATAGAACCATGGCTTCTTCAAGAAATAGAGAATTTAGATGTGGGAGGTGAAATAGACTCTATTAAGAAAGATAGAAAACATAAATACTGCTATTCATTAAGTTATTTTGTATGCAAAGCTTGTTTAAAGTTAGGTTATGTTGAGAAACTTATGTACTGCTTTAAAAAGATTCTCTCTCTCTCTATTAATTAATTAATTAATTAATTAATTAATTAATTAATTTATTTGTGTTTTTCCAGACAAGGTTTCTCTGTGTAGCCCTGGCTATTCTGGAACTCACTCTGTAGACCAAGCTGGTCTCAAACTCAGAGATTTGCCTTCGTCTGCCTCCTGAGTGCTGGGATGAAAGGTGCGTACCACCACTGCCAAGCTATTTTTGTTTTTACTTATGTGCATGAGTGTGGGAGCAGTTCCTTCGAGTTCCCTGGAACTGAGTAGTGGGATCCAAACTCTGGTCCTCTGAAAGAGTAGTGTGTGCTTTTAACTGCTGAGTCATTTCTCTCATTCCATATTCATATACTCTTTTGTTTTTTTTTGAGTCAGGATTTCTCTGTGTAGCCTTTCTTGTCCTGGAACTCACTCTGTAGAACAGGCTGGCTTTGAACTCACAGTCCTCTATCTGCCTCTGCCTCCCGAGTACTAGAATTAAAGGCCTGAACCACCCACGCCTGGTCCAGATCCATATATTCTCAATCAACACATTATACTTTATTGTGAAGGAAAGTCAAGAATGATTCCATGTGACAGAACGGTAAAGTAGTCATCTTGTCACAAGCAATCATCACCACTGAAGAGGAAACCTCACTTGAGGAATTGTTTCCCTTAGATTGGCCTGGGGACATGCCTATGATTCCTGTGGGAGTGCCTAGACCAACTGGGTAATATAAGAAAGCAGGCTGAGAAAGACAGGGGAAACAAGCCAGTAAGCAGCACTTCTCCATGGTTTCTGCTTCAGTTTCTGCCTCCATGTTTCTGGTTGAGTTCCTTCCTTTACTTCACTAAATGACTAACTGTGATGGGGAAGTGTAAGTGAACCCTTTCCTCTTTAAGTTGCTTTGGGTCCTGATGTCTTTCATAGGAACAGAAAACAACTAGGACACATCACAGCAATTACTGAATATCTAGTTAGAACATCGGTTTAAGTATGTTCAGTATTATCTCATTATTAGTCAGGCACAATTAGGTGTTTTATTGGATTTATACTGACAGGAATAGAAAGGAGTAATTTAAATAGAAATTATTTCATAATCTATTCATTGATTCGTTGATTCATTTATTATTTATTCACCCATGCAATATTGCTGAGGCAGTCTTTGCTAGGCTCTCGGCTGGGTGTGAAAAGTCAGGTACGTGTGTCATTAGCTTACTGTGCATTAGGAACTGTTCCAAGAAATCTCCCAGTTGAGAGTTGTCATAACTGTGGACAAGGACAGAGACAAAGAAAATTAGAGTGCACCTATGCAAGTCTAGATCGCTAGTGTGTTGGATCCAAATCACACCACATGGCTCCAAAGTTGACATCACTCAACTATGCATACTACATCTCACAATGAGGTGGTTTGGGTAAGTGTCCCCCACACGCTCATGTGCTTAGTCTTCAGTGCCTTGGATTGTTTGGACGTGGGGAAGCCATTAAGCCTACCAGCCTCTTTCTGAGGAGCAATTGGCAGTTGGTGGATGCTAATTGTCTTTAGTGATAAGCCACTAGTGAGTCAGTCACACTCGAAAGGACAGTTCCACACCTATGCCCATGTGGGTGGCCTTAGTTCAGTTCAGTGGGTCACAAAACAAAAGAAAATGGCATGATAGTGGGAGGAGGGGTAGAAGGAGGATAAGAAATGGTGTGATGATGAGTGTCGCCAGAAAGTATTATATACATGTGTAACAGTGTCAAAGAATTATTTGAAAAGAAGGGGGCAGAGCCTAGTGGAAAGAAGCTGTGTCACTGAATCATGTTCTTGAAGGTGGCACTGAGAACTGCCTTTCTTTGTGTTTCCAGCCTGTATGAGGCACAGACATCCTTTGTCATATACTCCCACCATGCTAGATGTTGTGTATCTACAGCAACAAGGCCAAGTTTAAAGGTGATGGATATGTACCATTTTACAAGGACACATTCATGCTTCATAGTATAGAAAGCAGTTGACAGACATTGTAAATAGCTCCGGATGTACACGTTGTTTGCTGATGGTTTGCTTGTTCTGAGCTAATCCCCAGCCTTCACGGCACGGCTGGGAGGACAGCAAAGCCTTGAGCAGAGTAGCCACAGAACAGAATGATAACGAAGGGAAAGTGTGCATAGACCTAAGGGGAGAAGCACCTGACGACATGAATCTCAGAGACAAGGCTGACCACCTTGTCCTGCGAGGTGTGGAGTCCCAGCTCAGGACTAGTGGGCAGCCATCAATGGGGCTGGTAGGAGATGTGGAACTTCCTGCACCTGGGGCTTGACCTAGAGTCAAATCCAGTCCTCACCCTGGGTCCATCCTATTCCCAGTCCGTCACTTGAAGGGAGAGAGTAATACAACCCAGGTTCCAATAGCTAGTATGTGGTAAAAACTGCATTAAAATCCAGTCTTCACAGTCAATGCCTCTGTTAGGAGACCTTGACACTTGGAGGTTAGGCATTAGCCAGCTATTGCTGTCAGAGTTAATGGCATAATTAAAGAGGAAGACAAAAACGATTTAAGCAGCAGGGAAGATGAGAAGAGAGAAGATTCCGAGTGGAGGAAAGACAGGCAGCCGTAAGAGTTTTCAGTATCCTTTTCTGGAGTATTTTCAAGCAGAAGGTGGATCTCTTCAGCAAGGGTGAGAGAGAATCTGATCATCTCTGATGTTTCTGTGTAGTGATTACCTGTAGCACAGTGATGCTGTGCTCTGTTTTTATAGCTTTTGTTCAGGGAATATACACTAAGTACCCACCCAAATGATTCTGTTTAGTTAGTCAAATCTAAGGAAAGTTGCTTTTAATTGTATGGTTTGTCTCCTCTTTCTGTCCACTGGAATACTTGTATTAATTTGCGTTTTGGCTTGATCCCAAAACACTGAGCTAACACTGAAAAGGACAGAATGCAAATGCCAGTTGTTGGCCCTTTGATTGATGAGTTCAGAGGAACCTATTGACTCACATTGCCATCATCCAAAGGCCAAGGGTATCGGTCAGCTCTCCTTTCTGAAAGAGATGGATTGCCCAATGCTATCTAAAAGCCTCAGGCTTATGTGTGGAAAGTCTGAAGGGCTTGCTTACCTTTTGAGCTTGACTTCTGTCCCAGTTTGCAAACCCTGTTTTGAATTTTAGTTTCGTGCCATCGACCTCTTGTCTGTTGCTGTTCCCATGAACTATGCTCTGTGGCTGGGTTTGGTGTTTATCTTTCCTCTGTTTAGGATTGTCTCTACTTTCCTTTGCTTTCTGCAGCTGTTGAGAATCAGTTCACCTTCCCAAAGAGAATGATTCCTAATTTCATTGTTATCATGGAGTTGCCCACATAGTTAATTCAACATTAAATTATAGTGCCCTCACTATACCATATGATATAAAAGGACCCCATGTGACTTTCACAAAGTCAAATCTGACCTTTAAAATATAGTGGGATTATAAAGACTTTTTATATTGCTTGTATTTTAATTGGGAAGAGTTTACCAAGTTTGACAAAACAGTTATTGGAAGGCACTGTTGATCTGGAAGGGCCACACCAGTTCCAGAGGCTCGGACATCCTCTACTGGCCTCTGCAGGTACTGCATGCATGTGTTGCACAGACATACAGGCAGACCAAACACCCACATACAAAATAAAAATAAAAATTACTGTATATCAAAGAAATCTTATCTTGCATGAATTGGTCTAACATTGTAATATTACTTAGAAAATGTTGAAAAATATTTACTAGCATAGGCTTCATTTTACTAGAGAGTGGCTTGTAAATGGCTCTCATTTTAGAAGTGAATGACTCAAGTAATTTGGCACCAATTAGTATGCTCACTACCTTCATTGTTAAATGAGTAAAGCAAGTTATGATTATATTTCCCCCGACTTCAAACATGCACACTGGTAGACACATTAGTCGAATCACACTCATTTTATGCTGTAGAAAGTAGAATCTCAATATATCTTAGGTTTGTGGAAATATGTGTGCACATAGTCTGCACATGAGATATTTTACGATAGAGCTCGGAAGAGTGAATTTTTTTTCATTTATTTATTTTTAATTTTTAGAAATTTATCACAATTTATTCACTTTGTATCCCAGCTGTGCCCCATCCCATCCCCTCCCGAACCCATCCTCAGCAGATTTTTAGAGATATTCTTTGTAAAATTCAAACACATCACTGCATTAAAGATTGGCTTTTAAAACTAGGAATTTCCTCTAGGGACTTTCTCTCTCCCAAAACAGTTAACTCAGTACCACATGACTGGGAAAATGTTTCTAAGTCCAGTATCCTCTTGGTCATATTTATTTTGACGGGAAAATCTACCCAAGGAGTATCCCAGATATTTATCATGTCTTGTTTCCTAGTCCTGGTTGCCTTGGATCTCACTATGTAGACAAGGCTAGCCTTGAACTCCTCCTACGTGCTTGGATTAGAGGTATACATCAGGACACCTGGCTTTGAGGGAATCTTTTTGAGCACATTAATAAAGATTTAAAGTATATATGAGAGTATCACCAACTAGGTCCCAGGCAGCTCTAAATCTTTTCTCACCTGAATAATTTTTTTATTATGCTAAACAATGTATATGAGAAGCTAATATTAATTTGGAGCATAGAATATGGTCATTGTAAGCCCTGCTAATTGAATGCTTGCTTTTAACAAGAGACAGAGGAAACCAGTGTTTCCAGACCTCTCACCATAATTACAGAAATTAATTTAGCATGACATGATGGTGCATTTTTATCTCTAAGAACAGTTTCCTGTTTACTCTTATTCCCAGGTCTCAACACTGAGGTGCTAGCCCACATATGCACTTTTTGTTTCTTTTCTTTTCTATTTTAGTTTTAATTTTTATTAATTTATTACAGTTTATTCACTTTGTATCCCCCATAGCTCCCTCCCTCCTCTCCTCCCAACCTCACCCTCCTTCCCCCTTCTCCACCCATGTCCACTGATAGGGGAGGTCCTCCTCCCCTTCCTTCTAATCCTAGTCTACCAAGTCTCATCAGGAGTAGCTGCATTGTCTTCCTCTGTGGCCTGGTAAGGCTGTTCCCCCTCAGGGGGAGGTGACCAAAGAGCAGGTTAATCAGTTCATGTCAGAGACAGTCCTTGTTCCCATTATTATGGAACCCACTTGGACACTGAACTGCCATGGGCTACCTCTGTGCAGGAGTTCTAGGTTATCTCCATCAATGGTCCTTGGTTGGATTATCAGTCTCAGAAAAGACCCCTGAGCCCAGATATTTTGGTTCTTTTGCTGTCCTCTCCAGGTCTTACTATCTCCCACTTCTTTCTTAAGATTCCCTGCACTCCACCTAAAGTTTGGCTGTAAGTCTTGGCATCTGCTCTGATACCCTGAAGGGTAGAGCCTTTCAGAGGCCCTCTGTGGTAGGCTCCTGTCCTGTTCCCTGTTTTCTCCCTCTTCTGATGTCCATCCTCTTTGCCTTTCTGAATGGGGACTGAGCATCTTAGCGAGATTCCTCCTTCTTGATTAATTTCTTTAGGTGTACAGATTTTAATATGTTTATCCTATATTATGTATCTAATATCCACTTATGAGTGAGAATATACACTGTGTGTCTTTCTGCTTCTGGAATACCTCACTTAGGATGAAGATCCAGCTCTACCACTCCTAGGCATATATCCAAAAGATGCTCAAGTATACAAGGACATTTGCTCAACCATGTTCGTAGAAGCTTTATTTGCAATAGCTAAAGCTGGAAACAACCCAGATGCCCCTCTGGATGCAGAAATTGTGGTACATCTACGAAATGGAATATTACTCAGCAATAAAAAACAAGTAAATCATGAAATTTGCAGGCAAATTGTTTATTTTAAACAGAGCAAGTTTATTTCTTTGGAAGCAAGGCTTTAAAAATTCAGCTCAGTATTTCAACCTCTTTTCAACAAGAGAGAGAAAACTTCAGAAAGGGTGACCTGAATGCAAGCCTTAGTTTCCTTTCCATGAGTAGTTAGTACTTAGCAACAATATTGTGAGTGAAGCATAAGTTTCATTGACCTAAGCCTTAGTCATATCGTTTATTTTCTCTTTCCTCAAGAGCTTGTTTTTAAGAAACAATGATTCAATGTAAAAATCTGCTCTGGTGGCTGAGGAGATGGCTCAGAGGCTAAGGTTAAGAACATGTATAGCTTACTGCTCCAGAGGACCCTAGTTTGGATCCCAATACCCATTTGGGGAGGCTCACAGTTGTTATGTGCTCTAGCTCCAAGGGACTCAACACTCCCTTCTGGCCTCTGAAGACCCCTGAACATACATGTGCTTGTACTCTTCCTGCACATACATACATAATTAAAAATAAAGCCGAAATCTTTAAAAAACCCATTGCCGTCTGAACCATCCGTTGACTACATAATAATCTCACCTTGATAGATGTTCAAGCATTATAGACACTTTACGGATCAACTTTCTATCTCATTGACATCTATCAGGATAGAAAGTGTAGGCAGCATCTGCCTAAGAATTTAGAATTTCAAAGTTTTTTTTAATTCTAACATTTAAAATTATAATTTATTACAATTTATTTAATTTGTATCCCAGCTGTGGCCCTCTCCCTCATCTCCTCCCAATACCACCCACCCTCCCTCTTTTTCCCCTATGCCCCTCCCCTAGTCCACTGATAGAGGAGGTCCTCCTCTCCTTCCATCTGACCCTAGCCTATCAGGTCTCATCAGCACTGGCTGCATAGTCTTCCTCTGTGGCCTGACAAGGCTGAATCCAGAGTCCTAGGCGTATATCTGAAATATGCTCAACTATATAACAAAGACATTTGTTCAACCATGTTTATAGTAGATCTGTTCATAATGGCCAGAATCTGGGAACAACCTAGATGTCCTCAACTGAGGAATGGATACAGAAATTGTGGTACATTTACACAATGGAATACTACTCAGCAATTAAAAACAAGGAAATCATGAAATTTGCAGGTAAATGGAGGGAACTAGAAACGATCATCCCGAGTGAGATAACCCAGGACCAGAAAGACACACATGGTATATACTTATAAGCAGATCATAGCCATGTAATAAAGGATAACCACACTACAGTCCACAGACCTAAAGAAGCTAAATAATAAGGAAGACCCTAGGAAGGATGCTTAATTCTCATTCAGAAGGGCAAATAGATTAGACACTGGAAGTGGTTGAAGAGAGGGAACAGACTGGGAGCTTATCATAGATATCCTCTGAAAGACTTCCCAGCAAGGGATTGAAGCAGATGCTGAGACTCACAGCCATACTTTGGGCAGAGCGCAGGGAATTGTAGGAAAGAGTGGGGAAATAGAAGGACCTGGAGTGAACAGGAGCTCCATGAGAAGACCAACAAAGCTAACAAATCTGGGCCCAGGGGGCCTGCAGAGACTGATGCACCATCCAAAGACCATGTATGAAGAGGACCTAGCCCCCCCCGCTCAGATGTAGCCAATAAGGCAGATCAGTCTCCATGTGGGTTCCCTAGTAAGGGGAACAGGGGCAGTCTCTGACATGGACTTTGTTGACAGCTCTTTGATTACTTCCCCATGGTAGTGGTGGTGAGGGGTGGAGAGGCTTGCCAGGACACAGAAGAAGAGGGTGCAGGCAGTTCTAATGAGATTTCATAGGTTGGGGTCAGATGGTAAGGGATGAGGGCTTCCCCTTTCTGAGGAATAGGGGAGGGGAACAGGGGAGGGAAGATGGAGAATGTGGGACAGGGAGGAGACTACAATTGGGATGCAAAGTAAATAAATCATAACAAATAAATTTAAATTAAAAAAGAATTTCAAAGTTTTTGTGAAAGAAGGAAGTTTATTTTTGTTTATTTAATATATACACTTTAACAACAGTTTAATAGCAAGTTATCTCACCGTAAATAAAGTGATATAGGTAAAAGCATGAACAGACACTTTAGTGATCCTTTGAGTTATTGATTTAGTGAAAAAAAGACCAAGTGTTAAAAGAGGGTAGAAAGAGTTTCAGAGGCTCCAGGTTCAGTTCTTGGTTGGCTACCCATCCATAAGGACTTGGGAGAATCATTTTCTCCTAGTTTCTTCATTTGCAAAATTAAGACATAGAGGATTGATCTAGATTGTATATGTGTTCACTTATGTATATACATCACACACATCAATACAGTAAAAATTTTCCTTCAAGGTAAATCTTCTTTATAAGTTAAAACCTTGAAAATACAGTTGTCCCTCAGTCTGGTTTTAAGACCCATAGATACTAGTGTCTGCAGATGTTCAAGACCTTTGTGTGACATGTAATTTATAGGCACCATCCAATGCACTTTAAATCATTCCTAGATCACCCATTCTGACTGGCACAAGGCAAGTACTGCATGAAGTGTTTTCCTGTGTGTATTGTTTAGGAAATGATAACTAAATTAAGCCTGTGTGATTTTAGTATTTTTCTGAATATTTTTGACCTGTTGCAGAGGATGCTTTCTACTTTCAGTTATTGCTTACTTTCACTCTCTCACAGTCTTTCTTTGTTCCTGGGTGTTCAATTCTTTGTTCATTGCTTTTTTAAAAATTTTTTTAAAATTTATTTATTTTTATATCAATCACAGGTTAGGTACTTTGAATCCCAGGCGTAGCCCCCTCCCTCATTCCCTCCTACCCTCCCACTCCCTCCCTCATCTCCCTCCTCCCCGCCCCCTCCAAGTCCACCAACAGGGGAGGACCTCCTTCCCTTCTATCCAACCCCAGCTCATCCTGTCTCCTCAGAGCTGGCTGCAATGTCCTCCCCTAGGATCTAGCCAGTCTGTCACTCCCCAGTTTGTATGGGGGAGGGTTTGTTCATTGTTTGAAAGGTCCTGAACTAGACTGCCAACCCTTGGCTCTAGACTCTAAACCTTAGACAGTCAACCCTCTGTTCAAGACTCCCTGTCGAAATGCCACTATTTACTTTATTAACCGCTAAATGGCATCTTGACATTATAGGAGAAAATTGGGACTGGAGAGATATCTCAATGAGTAAGAGTACTTCCTCTTTACACATGAAGGTTTGGGAACTCAGATTCCCAGAGCTCATGTAAAGAGCCAGGGGCCACACACCTGTGACTCCAGCACCGTGGGTGGCAGAGACAGGAAGGTACGTGGAGTTTGCTGGCTGCTTGTCTATCTCAAGGTTTGGGAGAGGAACCCTGACTCAAAGAAGCAAGGGGGGAAGTGAAATATCAGCAATATATCTGATGTTTTACTCTGGCTTCCCTGTGTGCGTGAGCATGTGGACACACAGACACACACACCACTACCACCACCACTCACACATAAACACACACCACATTTACATATACATACATACAAACGCATTAAAAAAGGAGAAACATGCTATGTATAAGAACTTCCTTTATGTTCTTTGAACATTTAGAGAAATCATGAAAGGAAAGGAAAAGGAAATAAAAAGAAAGAAAACAGAAGAGGCATCAGTCTTTTGAGTTGCATAAAAGAAGTAGGGAGAAGATGCAGTATTGAATTTTTAAAATATGGATGATTTTGGCCTAAGTCTGTTTGTCTGTGCCAAAATATGGGCAGGAGAAAAGTGGTAAAGCATACCTGGCCCTGTTTATAGCTTCCTTTAATATGGAAGGATTTTCAAAGATCAAGACATAAGGTGACTGGTTTCTTCCAGGCAGTTTTCCTGGAATATCTGAAAGAGGTAAACAAAGTACTGTTTGATATTTAATAATATTGATGGATCTAGAAATGGAAAGGAAAAGCCATAGTAGTTTAGGTCTGCATCCTGGGATAAAGCTGGATAGAAAGAAAAAAAAAAGATGGTAGGTTCAAATACATTTAATGTCATAGTTTTAAGTACGAAATGTCCCTAACTGGTCCCTTGATGGTGATGCTGTTTTTGGAGATGTCTTAGTCTGATATCTATTGATGTAAAATATAAAACACAAACATTATAAAATATATATAAAATACCACAAACAAAAGCAACTTGGGGAGGAAAAGAGTTTATTTCAGTTTATAGTTTATGCCTATCATAAGGGAAGGCAAGGCAAGCAGGAACTGCAGCAGAGGCCAAAAAGAAACACTGCTTCCTGGCTTATTTCCTTTGGCTTATTCTGTCTGCTTCCTTATACAACTCAGGACATTTGCCCAGGGATGGTACCACTGACATTGACCACCTTCTTTCATGAGCCTTATATTATGGAAATAGAATGTATATATGATAGAAATGCTGCAGGAATTTTGTTGTTAGGAAAATATTACCCCACCCAATTAAGCCATTGAGTTTAAAACCTAGTTGAAGGCATAGGATTGTTTTCTAACTCTCATAACAGGGCAATTGACTAAACACTAACGCTGTAAAACTTCTTGCTACCAGACAGTGACCTCATCTTGGTCTCATATCCATTAAGTAATCTGAAAGTAATTTTAAAGTCTTCTGAGAGGGAAAAATGAAGGTATAAAACTAGTTACACGTTAAACACAAATCTTTTCATAAAGATAATGTATATACTTTTTCTTTTATTTATCTAATAAAGGAATTAGTTTATATGAATTTGCCAAGCTCATTTCTCTACTTCCCACAGAGCTTATCTATGGCATCCCTGGGAGTGGAAATTTAGACCTGCTGGGGCAAGGACAAAATGATCTCCGTGGATTGGGTGGGGCTCAGAAAAAAAAGCAGTTTAAAATAAATTCTTTTGTATTTATAAATAAAAATTAACACTAGGTAGGAACAGGGCAAGGAGGTAGTTAATAGGGAGAGGGGTAAGATAATGTTTGGAGGAGATATTTTCACTGTAGGCCTTTGGAAAGAAGGAATAGAATGAAATAGCTTGCAGAGCAACTGATACGGGGTGAATAATCTTCAAAGAATGGCAGAGGAAGAGAGCAAACAGTATGTTCTTCAGTGAGAGTGAGATTAAGAGCCCCGTCTATCCGGCGAGTCAGGTTTGCCAGTCACTGTCATTCCAGGCACAAGCACAGTGGGTTTTCTTATAATGTATAGTGAGCATCTTAGTAGTGCAGACAGCCGCTCAGAGTAGCAGTGTTTATGTTTTTAGACCTCCAAGCTCTTCATGTGGAATCACAATTCTTCCTTTCTTTTATATCCCTTATTGTCCTAGCAAAGCCCCTGTGTCTGTCAATGAGAATTCAGCCAGGGCTGTTCACTTGTCGACTCAGTATACGACGGTGCAGCAGTTCTGTACCATGCAGAACTTGTAGCTAGAAAGACATGCTTTTGGATGGGATTTTCCCCAGCCATCTCTCTATAGCCACTATGACTTTTTTCATGCTATCTGCCAGTACCTTATGTTAGCCACACAATTGGAAAGGCTGAGGTCAGCTCTGCTTCCTTGCAAGATCTGTTACTATTTGTTAACTGCTCTTCACCCTCTCCCTTTGTAGTCTTATTACTTTTCTTGGAAGGCTGCAAGGATGTCTGAGAAACAAGGCTCATAGTATTTGAGGCATCTATTGGCCATTTAATGATGCCTCATGTGACCTAAGGGTTAGACCATGTTACATCTTTGAAGACGGCCAACTTTCATTAAAGAGTGGGAAATAATTTTCCTTGAGGAAACAGAAAACATGAAATACTGAAGTAAGGCAAAGCATAGGTTTAGAAGCTGGGGTGTTTAATTTTGATTGCTGATGCCACTGGCTTAAGCAACTTTTAGGATATTAATAAAACACACCTCTGAGTGTGTCTACAGGGTTTCCCCTAAGGATTGGATAGTGAGGGTTCTGATGGGATGAATTAATATCTTGATGGCATAATTGAGTAGTGGTAAAATATAAATCTGGAGCATAGAGGAAGTGGGTAAGTTGAGCTGTCTTTGCTGTTATATCCTGCTTTGGTCGCTTCTATAGTATCTTTCTTTGCTTCAGGCCTGCTGTGGTATGACTTTTATTTTGTTCTGCCAAGCCTTCCTTTTTATTCCGGACCGACATCACTGAAACTGAGATCCGAAACAAACCCTTTCTCGTAGAAGCTGATTCTGTCTGGCATTTGGTTACTGGGAACAAGAAAAGTAATTAATATAATATTTGGCATTGTCAAAATTTTAGACCATGGATGAGCATTCACTCAGCATCTCCTGATGTATTTTGTTCTTTCATGGAGCCATGGAAATGCAAAAAACAGATAACTTTAAAGGTCAGATAGATTATTGGTATGTTGCTGAGACCAGAACTCTTGATAATCTTTTCCAAAATTATATAAAGGCCTGCTCCATTTTTATAGTAGTATAACAGATTTTAATTCAAAATAGAGAGTAAGTTAAAAAGATTATGATAAGGTACAACAAACTCTCTCAGAATTTATGATAAAAACACCAATAGTCACAGATCTTTACCACAACTGCTTGCATATGAACATTATAGTAATTTCATGCAATATTTAAAAATTCCATATAGAAATGTAGTACTGCATATAGATCACCATACTTTCTGGGAAATCTCAAGGAGGATGGTGGGCAGGCTCCTCTGCTGCACACAGGAGTTATATAATAACTGATCCACATTACACACCTGGCATTTTAAGTTATTTTTGCATTGTGTGGAACAAAGAAAGTTGGAACCATGTGCCTTAGGGTTCCCGTTGCTGAGAAGAGACACCATGACCAAGGCAACTTTTATAAAACGAAAGCATTTAACTGGGGCTGGCCTACACTTTCAGAGGTTCAGTCTGTTATCATCGTGGTGGGACACATTGCTGTGTGCAGGGAGAATGGTGCCGGAGGAGCCAAGAGCTCTACATCTTGATCCCCAGGCAGCAGAAAGGGACTGTGTTCCTCACTGGGTGGAGACTGAGCATATATGACCTCAAAGCCCCGCCTCCACAGTGATACACTTCCTCTAACAAGGATGCAGCTCCTCCAATAAGGTCACACCTCCTAATAGTGCCATTCTCTATGGCCAAGCATTCAAACACAAGAATCTATGGTGGCCCTTCCTATTTGAACCATCACACCATAGAACAATGATTAAAAAATGCTTCTTCAGCAATCATCTGCCCAACTGGATCAGGGAAAACCCATTTCTCCAACTCTGCTATATCGAGCTCCATCTCTTCTAAACACAACTTCTGAGTTTCTGGTCTACCCCATTTGCCTTGTGCCTGAAACCCACACTCTGTTCCGAGTAGTATTCACTTACAGAGGCTGGAATTCCATGCCTGAGTAGCATGGCCATCCCTTCTGTTAGTTTATGAGGAGTTCAGGAAAGGGGAGTGTTTTGAGAATGTTTTCCCAATGTTTGTTCTAAAGACACTAAAGACTTACTGTTCCATTTTTTTTTGCAGAGAAATAACTTTGCATTGTATCAGAAAGTCTACATCAGAAGCTGTTTCTGCTTCTACAAAGACTATTTATAAGATAAATAGTTATGAGCTGTGCACCAGACCTTAGACTAGAGATTTTTTTTTATAAAGGAAAGCATTTGGTTTTTCTATGAATTATGATTTAAAAATAAACAGCTGTCAGGACAAACCTGAAAAACTGCAAATCAAAATTAAAATCTCATAAACAGTAGCATTCACAGAATAAGTAAAAATGAATGCTAAAAATTGTGCCATGTCCTTAGGGAACCTTATACACCTCAGCTCTCACTACGTTAAACACCTATTGGATCATTAACATTTTTCTGCAAAGTCAAGGGAGAACAAGACTGTAACTTTCGATTAATCAAGCAAGCATTCCACAACAGAAATTCTCTGAAATGAGAAAATAAATAAAAATTCAAGTATTTTTATATTTCAGTTTTTCGCCATTTGATAATAATGCCACCGGGAAAACAAGATATGCACGGCATACCAAAAGATTTTAATTTATATGATGGAAAAAAAATCCAAAAACCTTGGGAGTAACTGTTACCAATTGAACTGCAGGAAACAGTCCATCTGGAGAGCTGGTTGCTTCCTTGACAGGAGCCTTTCCGAGCACCTGGATCACTCTGAAGCGCCACAGAATTCAGACACTAACAGAACAAGAGAGTTGGAATTGCATCCAAACTCAGCAGGAAACCACTGTCTAGACCTAATTAGACTTAACATTTTCACACTTTTTTTTTTTTTGGTGTGGTTCATCCTCAAAATTCAATCTGTGTTTAGTATTCTTAAATTCAAACATATCAATGTCTAGAAATATCAGGCTTGTGGGTTCTTATTGTCTTCACATAAGTGCATCTTCTTTTCCACCAAAATGAATCCACATCAGCTGATTTTGAAGAGTTCTGTACTTGCTTTAGAAAGCCAACCTACCTTGTGTAATCTATAGCCACAGGCCTCAGCTTATTCAACAAGATCTAGTGCACATTGG
Organism: Pachyuromys duprasi; assembly: GCA_028658305.1. Classification (NCBI taxonomy): domain Eukaryota; kingdom Metazoa; phylum Chordata; class Mammalia; order Rodentia; family Muridae; genus Pachyuromys; species Pachyuromys duprasi. The sequence continues at coordinate 79,410,866 of CM053744.1, read as the reverse complement.
ATGTTCAAATATAGTGCATTTGGGCATCCTGGCTGATGCTGCCCTTGCCACCCTGTTTAGAGCAGTCTATGTTAGATGGAGCCATCTTCTCTGTAGAAAGAGTATTATTTGTTTTTGGTTTGCTTCTCCATTTTCTCAGTGTGTGTCCCCAAATAGGGACTAATTCAGTGTTGAAAATGGACTACTAGGGTTGGAGAGATGGTTCAGCAGTTAAGAGCACTGTCTGCTCTTCCAGAGGTCTTGAGCTCAATTCTCAGCACTGACCTGGTGGCTCACAACCATTTACATTGGGATCCGATGCTCTCTTCTGGCATGCAGGGTACTTTACATACAGATAGAGCACTCACATACATAAAAAACACAAAACAAACAAATAAACAAAAATGAACCATTAGCACATAGTTCTTTGGTTTATAGAACAAAATATTTAAAAAGTTGCACTTGAAAGGCTTGAAGCTTGTCATGCTGTCCCTGGATGAACTCACTCTGCCAGGAAGGTTTATCATGTAGTTCTGGACTTTGTGATCATGTGCGTGGAATAGTCTACCTTCTCTGTCCACTGCTCTAGCTGTTCAGCCTCACATGTGTGGAAATGAGGCAAATGACTTGTGAGGGAAGTAAACACTCGTGTCAAGTGCTTACCTAAGAAGGTCACAAAAGCATGGCTTTGTTTTGTCTTTCACTTTCTTTCTAGAAGGTTCTCAGAGAGAAATGTCTCCCACAATGTCATGAAAGTACTTTTCGCCTAAGTCCAAGCCTTGAAGGCCCTTCAGCAGCTCCTTGTAGTCTTTCAACCCAATATTTACAACAATGTCTTTTTACTCTTTATCTTTCTGAATTTCCACATGATTCTAAAACACTTTCTTCCTCCTAAGCAATGCTACCCTCATGTCCTCCCAGAGTTGTTTCCATTTCCAATTAGTTTAAAGGAGAAAATGGAGCTCAGCTGCCTCAGGAAGTGGTGTTGCCTCATTTGAATGACATCACAGGCAGCCAATAAACAGGTTCGGAGTATGCTTGGCATTACCTCGGCATTTCCTACTGGACCTCTTCTCATGCCCACAGGTTCTAAGGCCTGCCAATCACTGCTTTAGTTACTTCTCTATTGCTGTGATGAGGTACCATGACCAAGGCAACATATGAAAAGATGGTTACTCAGTCTCACAGTTGCAGAAGGTTAGGATTCATGATCATCATGGCAGGGAACATGGCAGCAGACAGACAGGCATGGCGCCGGAGCAGTAGTTGACCGCTTATGTCTGATCCACAAGCAAGAGCAGAGAAACGGGGACTAACCGGGAAACCTCAAAGCCCACCTCCAGTGACCCACCTCCTCTAATCCTTCCCAAACAATTCTACCAACTGGAAACCAATCATTCTCATAAATGAGCCTATGGGAGCCATTGTCACTGAAAACCCCACAAACACTCTTCTTATAGGGCCTGTCTGAATGAATCGTGTTTTATACACCATCTTGAACTTTGCAAATATTTAACTTTCTGCAGCATTTGGAATGTACAAATGTAACTCATTATTCTTTATACTTGGAAAGCAGTTTCGTGTCTGCAAATAGAAGGTCTGAAGTGAAAGAGAATGCATAATAGAGGTCTTTGTGAAGCACCAGGAAGGACAGCGTATGAAGCAGACATGCGGACGTCATTCTGAGTGGCTTGACCCTCACCAATGTTCAAGAGCCAGGTTAAAGTAACAGTAGTTTTTACTTATTGAACTTTTCTTATGTTCAAGGCAGCTTGGCCAAGTGCTTAATGTAAGTGTTCTCTGTTCTGAAATGATAGGGACTAAGAGAAGGTGAAAGTTTTGAACACTTTGTTTAGCAATCTTGGCATGTTTTAATAAGTTTTTAATTCTTTTTTTGTGGTGATTCATTTTTATGGAGGAATATCTCTTGCATTATAGCAAACTGAAACATTTGCTGGACCTCATAGAGAGAATGTCTGTATATCTGTGTCCGTGTGTCTGTCTTTAAGAAAGAACTTTACTTTCTCTTTTATTTAGCAGCACAGAAGGTGTCATGAGGGAGAGAAATAGGATACTTTACAGAAATTCACCTTGAGGTCACTTAAGACTTAAGACTGCTGTCCTACTGTACACTCAGCCCATCTAATTTGCCTTTAAGAGAACAATGCAAAAATCAACCTTACTTGTGTCAGATTTCCCAAGTAAGCAACTTTTACAACATAAACTAAGGCAAAACTGTAATTTAAAATTATGTGTTTTTCTATGCCCCAACCCTAATGTTTGTGTATTTGCATGGGTGCTGTGATAATCAATTGATAGACACAGAAAATAGGCAGGAAGTGGCTTTCTGTAATGAATATCCACCATGAATGCTGAAAACAGCATTTGCACATTATGTGATTGTGTTTGTTTGTTATCTGGCCACTTGGAGTCAGCTACTTAATACCTTGTAAAACTCTGTTAAAGATTTCTATGAACTGTCTATCCCTGATTCCTTCCCTAGATTGTAACTTCAATAAAAGAGAGCAAAGCCCTTTGTCAGGACAGACACAGGTCCACGAGATCCACGCAGGCACAGTTTCAGACTCATACAACAGACCGACAAGGTTAAACTGACATACTTTCAATGATGAATTAAGTGAAGGAGGGAAACAGAGAAACAGAGAGAAGGACAGACCAAAACAGACGAGTTTGTGAGATTCACACCTCCGTGGAAAACATGACTCATGACATGTGATGTAAATATGATTCATGACACATAACATAAACACAACTTTGTATTGTCTCCTTCAGCTCCCTTTCAGATATTTGATGAAAATCGTTTATTTCCTGCTTTAGTCAGAACCTGGGTGGGTGCCATAGTTTTTTCATTCACACTTAGGCTGGCATATCTTACCTTCTCTTTCAAGTAATGGAGTAATGGAGAGTGAACCAGGGTTGCCAAGCACAACATGTTCACCCCAGCGGAACTTGATTCAGTGTTAGATACAGTCCCTCCTCCCAGCACAGGCCTCTTTGCAACCAGCAGACAAGGAGGATGGACATGGTTGGCTTCTGCTTTCATCTTTGTGTTTTCCCCATGCACTGATTTTCTCATCCAAGCTTTTGTGCTTCTTTCTGACGCTGTTGAGGTTTGGAAAGGAAAGAAGACACAAAGGATATAAACAAACAAACTGCTGAGTTCATTCCCAAGGTGATTATTAAGGAGACATTTTTTTTTGTGTGTGTGAATCTTTTGAGAATCTCATTTCTGGAGACTTTCTTTACATCAGCTAACCCTGTAAGACTTATTTTTATATTTCTCAGCCACTCGTGACTACCTTCTTCTGTCTTCAGGAATCAAATGTGAGGTGTGTCTTCCTCACAGAGTACGATTTGCTCTCTTGTCAGCTCTTTCCACTAAGAAAACATATATACGATGTACCTGACACATATATATGAGGTGTCAGAAATACACAGCCATTGTGTGAAGGCTAATCTTCATTGTCAAGTTGACTGTATTTAGAATCACCTAAGAAATGTGCCTTTAGCATGTCTGTGAACGTTTCCAGAGAGGTTTAACTGAAGAGGTGTGACCTACCCTGAGTGTGGATGGCATTATTTTACGGGTGGAGTCCCAAACTGAATAAAAAGGAGGAAATGAGCTGTTAGCATTGCCTTTTCTGCTTCCTGACAGTGAACCCAATGTCACCACTACACAGTTTTGTCACAATGCCTTCAACACCATGACTGAGTATATTATTTCTTAAACTGTGAGCCAAAATAAGCTGTTCCCTCTTTAAATTGATTTTGCTGGGCATTTTTCTTACAGAAACATGAAAAATAACTAGCACATCTTGCCTCAACATGCTGTTGTGAGGTTATTTAATCCCAAATCAAGCCAACTTGATTATGAGCCTTCTAAGGACTGCTTTAGTTAGCTCAAGTTTCACTGTTCCATGACTGTTTGAAAAAACACCGAGTTCTTCAAATATTGCCCTTACAAGTCCAGTCATTATGTCAGAGAGAGGGTCTTCTGCAATGGGTAAATGGGGAGATACCCAAAGCAGAGCTTTCATTACTGATATTTCTTCTCAAATTTGGTTTCATATTCATTTTCTTTCTCATTGTTTCTCTTTTTATATTTTCAAAGTGAAAAAAAGCATATTAGGAAGATATTTATCTACTTCTTGGAAGGGATAAATTCTGCATTTGGTAATCTGTCTCATGAAATTTGGCATCTGATACTGAATGAATGTACTGCTGACTCAGCAGACACCAAGGACAAGCCCCTTTACTTCATTAGCAGACTGCTTTGCAGTGTCAATAAGCACGACAAAGAAATCAATGGTAATCAAGTAGTTCTAATGACTGTTAATTGTAATATCAGCACCAAGTATAATTCTGGTTATGTAGAATGTACTCAGTCAAGAACAAGAGAGTAGTCATCTTTTATGATCTTGTTTGTGCAGCCATATCTTCATGTTCTGTTGTTCTTCTAACATACCTTTGGCCTTGCTTTTGTGTGTGTGTGTGTGTATGCATTCCCTTTCTTTATTGGGAGGTTTCAGAAGCTCAAACCAGGTTCAGTGGCTCATTCTCTCTTCCTTTAAACTGTGGATCCGGTTGTAGAACTCTCAGCTCCTCCAGCACCATGTCTGCCTGTGTGCCGTCATGCTTCTTGCCATGATGATAATAGACTAAGCCTCTGAACCTGGAAGTCAACCCAATTAAATGTTTTCCTTTATAAGAGTCATGGTATCTCTTCACAGCAATAGAAACCTTAACTAAGACACCGTCCTCCAGAATTAATGCCCTGTTGCCCTTTGGTTGACTTGTTCTCAGTACCACCACCTACATGGTATGTTCTCTCTGTGCTTTAATTTCCTAACCTATAGAATAGGATCAATAATATTTACTTGAGTTATAGAGAGGATGATCCATACACATAAGAATTTAACAAAGTACATGAAAATCAGCAGGCTTTTCAGTTTTTGACCTTGGCCTTATTTGTTGTAAATAAAACCTTTCAAATTTAAGTTTTTATTCTCTTGAGCACATCATACTATTGTGCCCATTTTGTGAGAACCCAAAAGACCACCAGGAGTTGAGCTCATTGCAAAACCCATGAGGATCTTTTTATTACAAGTTAGCTTGGGCTCACATGCCCTTACCGCTGAAGTGGTTGAGAGCTGAGAGTCTCATGCTCAGGTTAGGTGGGTGATTTAAAGAGTCTGGTCTCATTCATGGATAAAAACTAGAATCCCTGTTCAGATGTAGCTCATGGCAGCTCAGTATCCAAGTAGCTTTCCTAGTAAGGGGAACAGGGACTGTCTCTGACATGAACTCAGTGGCGGGCTCTTTGACCACCCCCCCACCACTGAGGGGGGAGCAGCCTTGCTAGGCCACAGGGGAGGACAATGCAGCCAGTCTTGATGAGACCTTACAGACTAGGGTCAGATGGAAGAGGAGGAGGACCTCTCCTATCAGTGGACTTGGAGAGGGGCATGGGAGGAGCTGAGGGAGGGAGGGTGAAATTGGGAGGGAATGAAGGAGGGGCCTACAGCTGGGATACAAAGTGAATAAACTGTAATTAATATAAAAATAAAAAAATTAATTAAAAAAAAGAGTCTGGTCCCTCCCAGCATGCCCAAAGCAGGGGAATTCCTGCCTGGCAAGCATCTATTGGTTAAAACAGAAAACATTTTTAATTGATTGGCTATAGGAAGGCCCCCAAACCATTAATGGTCTGGCTTCCCTTGTTTGGTTGTCCTAGGGGAGAGGGGCCAGTTTCCTAGCAACTGTATCTCTAGTGGGCAGGAAAAGAATGCAGTAAGGCTGGTTCTTCCCCGCAGGCGGCTGGACATGTGTCCACCTGGCTGGCCTTTGTTCAAGCTTGTGCTTCAAACTTTAAACCAATACAAAAATTCTTTGGTCTCTCATTACATGGGTATTGTCTTTACACTATACTGCCCCTCCCCCTTCCAGCTCCTGTGTTACACATTACTCCCTCTCAAATTCATGACTTTGTTTTACTTTAATTGTTAACACACAGACATACAACACACACACACAGACAGACACACACACAAATAAACCTCTCTAACACTATTTAGTGTTGCTTGTATGTACAAATGTTCAGAGCGGCCACTTGGGATTGGATAACTTAGTAGTTCTCAACCTTCTTAATGATGCAACCCTTTAATACATTTCTTCATGTTGTAGTGACCTCTAACCATGAGTTTTTGGTTTTTGTTTTTGCTTCTTTATAATTGTAATTTTGCTACCATTATGAATCATAATGCAAAGATCTGAATGACAGGATGGTCTTAGTCAACCCCTATCAAAAGATTGTTCAAACCTTTAAAGGAGTCACAACCCACAGGTTGAGATCCAATAGGATAACCCATCAGGTAATTTGTCTCTGGAGAAAACCGTTTCTGTCAGTGGCTCTTGGTTGCCTGTAGTCTTCTTCTAGGGGTAGGGCCATGTGAGATTTTCTCTTTCCATGTTGCCATGTGAAAACCTTTTTATTATTTCTACTTTACAGAAAAGAAAAAAAAAACCATCTCTGATTAACGTTGCTTAACTGTTTCTAGAAACAGAACAAAAATCTAGAAAAGGTTTTGCTAAGCCTAATCCCATGATTAGGTAATTAATTGTTTTGTTTGTGGAATTCATATTCATCCCACTTAATTCAGGGTCTTTGAAATGCAGAAGCTGCTGCTCAGTGAGACTTTCCTTGTGACAGCATGAGGGTCCATATGATGAAGCATATAGACTCTCATAGAGAAGTGTAAAGACACACAGGGAAGCAAGGCAGAGATGCTCAGGAGGGACCTGAAGCTTCTAAAGGGCAGAAGGCAATGGCTGGGCTGGTCCTGCTACAATTAAGAAGAAGCATCTTGTAAGGTTTAAATGTTCCTTTCAGACTTTTTGTAATCCCCTCATAGTTTAGCTTTTGTTCTCCTTTAGATAAACAACGAATGGCTGGAAGATTATGTCATCAAAAGGAATAGAATGTTACTCTGTGAAGCTAGTGGACACAAAATATGCAATGGACTTTTCACAAAGGGAAATAAAGCCCAATTATGTCTGTTCATTAATTCCAAAAGGAAAAGGCCATAGATAGGAAGTTCAAACTATTTCTTAAGAGTTCAAATCTTTTGTCTTAGCTTTAGAAAGAGAAACAAAAAATCACCCTCTAAAACACAGAACAGAGCTTAATGCCGTAGAGCCCAGCTGGTTTGTTTATTTGATTTTGAAAAGTCTGCAGGGAGTTAATCCTCAGACATGATAACGTCCTTTGGCCTCAAGGCAACGGCTGTCAGGTATGGTTTCCCCACAAAGTCCTCTGGTGCTCACATTCTCTTGACAAAGCATACCAGACAGCTGTCTCCTCAGTCTTCTGTAACTGACAGACGACAGGCTCAGGGCAGGGATAGCTTTTCCTCATCTTGTCCACAAGCTTGAAAGCGGTAGTGAGAAAAAGCGGAGTGCGTTTGCATATATTGGAGGGAGAATCAGCCTCAGCAGAGCAGTGAAAGAGACACGAAGACCAAGCTGATCTACTTCCTAGCTCCCAACTACGACAATGAAACGGGCAGGTGGAAGCTGCGGAGCTCTCAGGCACACAGTGATAAGATGGGGCTGCTGCTGTTTCCTCGTTCCTACCAGAAACCAGGGAAAGAATTTAGAGATCAGAACCAAGAAACTGAAGAATGAAGGATCTGAGAAGAAGCTTACTTTAGGGCAAAGGGACATACTCAGTGGATGAATGTGGGCTTCATAAGACAGAGCCTATTACCGGACTGTGGCTAGCTTGTTTCATAAGAATACTTTAAGGAAGGGAGGATTATTCATGAGTTTAAGGTGGTGGTAAGGGGAAGCACTGAACTCCAAGAATGAGTCGTGGTTTCCCAGAATGCAATTTGCTGCCCTTTTCTTTTTTTGGGGGGGGGGCAGCTTTCAGACGTGCCAGCCGCTACCACACACTGGATGAGACCAGTCAAATTTTCAAGGCTAATGGTGTGAAGATACTCTTGTAGTGAAGCCGAGAACAGCTAGTGGTGATCTAAGCGGATCATATTGATCTCTGCCTGTTTTGACAGCTCTGTATCTTGTTGGTGGGCACCTGAAGTCTTGCAGTGATACAGCTTTGTGAATGCATCAGATTGCAGCCAGGATAGAATTTCTCACCTCCCATCCCGTGTCTGTGTAGCCCACATGAGGCCTACTTACACATCTCTCTCTCTCTATTTTTTTTTTTAAGAAAATGAATGTAAATTTCCTTAATTTCTAATAGGAAAGATCTGGAACCATCTGTCACAGTGCACTATAAGTTCAAGAAAACTCTTAAGAGTATGAGAACGGGAAAGATGGGTCTGAACCTCTGGATGCTCTGATTTGGACAGACTTTTATCACGCTTACCAAAGGAACCAGTTTGTCTTAACTCAGAAACAGTTCCAGACCATGCCGCTGAGCTGGAGTACTGTTTTGAGGTGATTTACTGTAATTTGGGTAAAAATACAAGCTCAAATTGATAATATAACTTTAGAAGGTGTTTGCTGTGTGAGTTGTGCAGAAGTGAGTCTCCCTGACTCATGGAGAGATTGACTCCCATGGTAATTAGGAGATTTTTCTTTGCTCTTTGATTTTGGTGGCTCAGTATCGAAAATCTCACAGAGTACAGAATGCTTTCAGAGCCCATTATAGTCATTAAATAATGAACATTCTCCAGACTCACCAATTCCATTAAGAATGACATCATGAATTTCCAAACGCCAAGATGTCCTGCCCTTTTTTCCTATCACAGGGCAGTTTGGTAGTAAAACTACAATGCAAAGCCATTTTTCTCCTAGGAGATATACTGTTTCTTTGAGTCATTTTCATTAGCAAACACTAATGAAAACATAAAAGATTTAATTATTATAAATGCCAAGCCTCATGAGTCAAAGATTTAGCAGATTAAAAGATACAGTCAGTAGCTAATAGGGAACGGTAAACAAAACAACTTTTAAAAATATTTATTTATTTACACAATGTATTTGGATTATATTTACCCTCTTGTCCTGTCCTCTACTTCCCCTGAATTCCCTAACAGGTTCCCCTTCCAACTTTATGTTCTTTTCTGTTTTTACTCTAGTGTCCCCTATATATGTCTGGTGTGGAGCCATTCAATGGATCATGGGCAGCTTGCTAGTGGCCACATCACCAATGAAAAATGATTTTTTTCTCCCTCAACAGCCATCAATTACGAATAGTTCGTCAGCTAGGGATGGTGCCTCATGAGCTCTTTTCCCATGCACACTGGAATTTAGTCTGGATTGATCTTGTGCACGTGACCAGAGCTGCCATGAGTTCTCGAGTGCAGTGATCATGTCCAGAAAACAGCAATTCAAGCTGTCTCACACCTTCCAGCTCTTCCCTGCCCATTGCCCCCTCTTTCACCATGTTCTCTGAGCTCTGGGGAGGAATGGCTGATATTGATTTTCCTACTTGGAGCTGAGCACTCACAGTCACTTGCTGTCAGCAATTTGACCAGGTAAGTCCTCACATTATCAATATATAAAATTTGTGAGAATTTGTTTTTTTAAATAAATCCATGCAGTGATCTGGAAATTTAAGTTTGGCAGAAACCAAACAATATATCTGTTCTTTTTTCTTTCTTTCTTCTTCTTTTTTTTTCAATAATGCCTATCTCTTTGAGAGAGTAATATTAAAGTCTGTATCAATCCACAGAACTAATTAAGTGTCATGGAAAACCAGCAGGATATATGATAAAGATCCATGAGATTTACCCTGAAAAACAAAGAATCAGTAAAGGCAGCAAGTAGAAATGAGTAACAGACATGTTAATGTTGATCAAGACTTTCTCCTTTCTACTTAAGACAAAGCTTAGTCATGTGACTTGCTTTGACCAGTGAAGATTAGTAGAAGGAATGTGAGTATCATTCAAATAGGTTTGATAGCTGCTTCAGGCTTTGTCTTCTCTGTTCTCTGCGGGTAGGAGCACAACATCCCAGGAGGAAAACTATTCTCAGTCTAGACCAGTGGTTCTCAATCTATGTCGCGAAGGGGTGCATATTAAACACTGTGCATATCAGATGTTTGCTTTATGATTTATAACAGTAGCAAAATTACAGTTATGAAGTAGCAGCAAAAATAATTTTATGGTGGGGGGGGTCACCACAACATGAGGAACTGTATTAAAGGGTCTCGGCATCGGGAAGTTGAGAATGGTTGGTCTAGACTCAGAATGAGTACGAGTGCAGAACTGCAGTCAGTCAATCACGATGTGGGGCCTGAGTGAGAAACAGGCCTCCGCTAATGCAATTTTGTTTGTTATTTGAGCTCTGCCTTACTGGGCGGCCACTGAAAGCTAGACTGGCAAGATGCCAAGGCACAATTGCAACTCTGAGGAGGCTGATTAATGAGAGCTGTGGAGCATCCTTCCTTAGACAGAAAACCAGCTGGGATGGAGCTCAGCATTCACATATAGTCCACCAGTCCTTGGGTTGATAAGACAGTGTGCTACCTGCTCATCACACGTCACATGCACTTATCTATGACAGTTATTGGGGTAAACCACCCACCAGAAAGGAGGAAAATAAATAATTAAATTTTTGCTTGCTATTTTTTTTTCAACCTCACAACACAGTTCCTGTTAATTTTCCTCTCTCAGAGAACATGTCACTTCAGGGAAGGACAAGCCCAGCACGAGGTGGCTGTAGCCTTTTCCATCTTCTTGTAATCATGTCCAGGGCTCTGCTCCCAACCCTGCATGTGCAGAGCACCCCCTTGGGCAGTTTTCCTTGACTACCATCACTAACCAGCACGTCTTTAATGTGATGTATGTGTGAAAGAAAAAGAACATACTGTGGTCTAATGATGACAGCTAATACCGTACAACCTAATACTTGTACATCCCTATTACTGGACAGTTTTGTGAGAATTTCCTAAAGGTCATCTCACTTAAATCCTTTCAACCCTAGTGTGCCTGGTTGTCACTATATGAGGTTGAGAAAGAGAGAGGGTAAGTAAAACTTGCAAAACTGCACAGAGAGTGAGTGGTGGAGTTGGAATTTGAGCGTAGAGTGCTAAAATTAAGAGCCACAAAGACTTTACCCCCGACTCTATGTCTGTCACTAACGAATGGTACATATTTGGGCAATTTCTTCCCTCTGGATATCAGTTGTTCTTATGTTTCTTTCTTTCGTTTTTAATTTTTATTTCATGTACATCGGTGTTTTGCCTGCATGTATGCCTGTGAGTGGGTGTTGGATCCCCTGGAACTGTAGTTACAGACAATTGTGAGCTGCCATGTGCTGGGAATTGAAGCCAGGTCCTCTGGCAGAGCAGCCAGTGCTCTTAACTGCTGAGCCATCTAAAGCCCTGTTTTTTTGTTTTTTGTTTTGTTTGTTTTTTGTTTTGTTTTTGATAGGAAAGACTAAGTTTGGAACTCTTTCAACTATAAATCTTCACAAATAAATGTAATATTAAAGAATTACATTTAAAAATTTAATATACATGGTAAGAAAGACCTACCACATATAGGAAAGAAAACAATTTTTGATGAGTCCAAAACTGTGTGATTTCTGGTGAGTCTTTCAACCTCTCTGAACCTATTTTCTCATGTGAAAATTGAACTCCCTGTCTTGAGATTTGCTATCATCTTTAAGGAAGATTATATATATTGAAGGTCTTTGCTAATTTTGTTTTATTTGTTTTTAAAAATTATTTTATTTTTCGGTGTCTGTACATGTGTAAGTGCAGGCCAGAAGTGGGCGTTGGATCCCCTGAAACTGGCGTCACAGGAAGCTGTGAGGTACCCGATGTTGGTGCTGGGAACCAAAGTCCACTTCTCTGCAAGAGCAGTGGGTGTTCTTAACCACTAAGCCATCCCTCCAGCCCCTTTGACAAGACAGGAAGTTCTCAACGGTAAAAGATTTTACCTATTCTTTTATTGAACCATCTATTCTACTCACCTGCCTATTCAATGGATAGAGGAGCTAGAGAGCTAAAAACCTATCTTCTCTCTCTTGGAGGTGCTTATATTCTACGTGAGGAACAAACACAGGACTAAATATCTACCTGGCCAAGGGTGGCAGAGTTATAGCAGTAAGCAGGCTCCGTAAACCACTAGAGAGTAGTCAGAGAGGCTTCACAGATAAGGTGATATATGAAATGAGATCAAAGCTGTGGATCGTTTGTGTCTACGTTGATGTGGATGAGGTGCTTGGGAGTTATCCAAAGAGAGAAACTGAGGAATAAAACAGCAGAACAGAGGAGAGAGAGAGAGAGAGAGAGAGAGAGAGAGAGAGAGAGAGAGAGAGAGAGAGAGAGAGAGAGAGAGAGATACAGAGACACACAGAGAGTCAGAGACAGAGACAGAGAGAGTATGAAGCATGTTTGAGAACTTACCAGTAGGTCCCGGAGTCTGGAATGGAAACTTCAAGTGGGACAGAGTAGGAGAGGGATCAACAAGCAGAGCAAAACCTTCAGGAGTTGTCCACAGGGACAAGTCTGGAAGCCACACTGCACACCGCAGGGGTTGGAAATGTACAGAAGAATTTAAGCAGGGGGATATGCATGTACTCTCAGACCAAAAATAAACCTCGTTGTATTCTAAAAGGTGGAGTGGAGGGAAAGAGGTGAGGAGCAGTGTGCTGGCTGTGGGTCGGGCTCTCTTGTTCACTGTGTGGGACCTCAAGCAGCTACCTGGCCACCTCTGCTTCTGAAGCTGCAGCCTGATAAACGTCAGTCTTTGCCCGTTTGGCTGGGAAGCTTCGTTGGAAGATGGCTCAACTATTCTATTTCTGGGAACCCTCTGCTCTGCACCCTCTCCTGTTCTGCTGGAGGCCAGTACTCAGAGAGTCACAGGAATGGTAAACACGAAGCCAATCTGAATTTGACTGTGCATTCAGTCTGGGCCACTTTGAAGCTAATCCCATGCAAAACCAACTTCAGACTGCAGCCAACACTTCAAGTTTGGATTATCTCCTCTTGAAGTACTAGATGTTGGGAAAGCCAGAGACCTAAATAATCCAATCATCTTTTACATAATTTAACCCCTTTCCATCAACCAGAATAAAAATAGATATACAAAGTAATCATATTCATATGATTAGACACATGTATTAAAGTCGACACCTGTTCACAATTTTTTATTGACAAATATGGAATATTTTGGAATATTGTAATAGTGTCATCTTTGGAGTCAGGATGACTGGTTTGAAAATGTTAATTTCACCTTGGGCCAGTTCCTCAAACTTTTTCTACCTCAGTTTCTTCAGCTTCAACCATGGAGGAAATACAGTTCATAAAGTTCAATAATTGGAAGCCTCAGTGAATATAAAAGGCTTAGGATGGGGTCCAGGCATTATTTGTTGTCAAATACGAACACTAACAGCCACAATAAGCTTTCATATGATATAGGAAGCCAGAATGTAGAATTTAAAAACAAGAAAAAGAAGAGGTTTAACTCTGCTCAGCATACAGCTGAATCTAGTCAGAGAACGAAACGAATCCTAGACCCGGAGGCCAGCTGAACCCCCTTTTATACTTTCATTCCTCAGTACAGCTTTTGTCTTGGTCTTGGAAATGCCAGTTTCTCACAGCAGCATCAATTCTGGCATGATCCTATAACCTGTCACCGTTCTCCCCAGGATTTCACTCACTCTGATTCCAGCTCCCTCAGATACATAGCGCAATAGCAATGGCCTGCCTTCCAAGAGCAGGTCCTTATCATTGCTTAGATGCTGCAGCACAGGAGAACTCTGCCTTGCCTATTCATAGACCTGCATCTGGGTTGGGGCCAACTGCTGCACCTGCCAAACTTAGCAGTCCCTGGCTGATGATTGCATACGGGCTTCTGAAAAGAATGTCAATCATCAGGATCTCTGCCTTGACTTCCGGATTGAGAGCTGTTGCACCCATTCAGCAGAAATCCCCTTTACTTAGTAGTTTTGAAAGGACTCAATGGAACAAATTGCCTGGCAAGTCCGAGTTTCAAAAACTTAAAGCACAGCATTAAAACTCATCAGTAATAGTAAGATGCACATGAAAAATCTGAACTGTTTTTATGAGAAGAGAGATACTCAAGCTGTACATTACACCATTCCATAAAGAAAATGCTGAAATGGAACAAGGACAAGAAGAAATAATTTAAAGCGGAAATAATTAAAAGCAATAAGCAGAACAAATCTTCAATTTCCTGGTAATCATGAATATATAAAAAAAGAGATGTTATTTGTGGGTGCATAAAATCAATAATGATTATAATGGATAGTAATTTCAAAAAGCTACCATAAAAATGAATTCTTTGTCTATTATCTAAATGGCACACTACTTCAAAAAACAGAAGTTGATGATAGGTTGGTTTGCAAAAGACTTAGAAAGCTCTGTGCCCTTTGATCTGGTCATTTCAGTGCTAGAAATCTCCCTTACAGTCATACATTTTTGCACAGAGGTTATTTCTAGAATTTTATTTGTTACAGCAAATAAATCAAGTAACATCATCATAACAATGACAATAACAACAGCAAAAACTTACCAAACAAGCCTTTTTATAGATTAAAAATGGGAAATGAAGCTGGGCGGTGGTGGTGCATGCCTTTCGTCCCAGTACTTGGGAGCCAGAGTCAGTCAGATTTCTATAAGTTCAAGGCTACCCTGGTCTACAGAGCAAGTTCCAGGACAGCCGAGGCTACAGAGAGAAACCCTGTCTCAAAAAACAGGGGAAAAAGCTAATTAAAAAAGGGAAATGATTAAATAAATTATGACTCACTTTTACAATAGAATTATTACACTCCACACTTTCTAATATTGTCATTATTCACTGAATGAAAATAATTTCTAACAACTCCAAATTGCATAATGTGTCTATAATCACACGACAGATTTATTATACCAGGTGTTGTTAACCATATTTTAAAAGGACTTTGATTCTGGCTATTATGAATAAAACTGCTATGAACATAGTTGTGCAAATGTCTTTGTTGTATGGTTGAGCATCTTTTGGATGCCCGAGAGTGGTATAACTGGATCTTGAGGTAGATGTCTAGATGTCCATCAACCGAAGAATGGATACAGAAATTGTGGTGCATTTACACAGAGGAATACTACTCAGCAATTAAAAACAAGGAAAGCATGAAATTTTTAGGCAAATGGTGGGAGCTGGGAAAGATCATCCTGAGTGAGGTATCCCAAAAGCAGAAAGACACACACAGTATATACTCACTTATAAGTGGATATTAGCCATATACTATAGGATAAACATAGTAAAATCTATAGTCCTAAAGAAGCTAAACAACAAGGAGGACCCTAAGGAAGAGGCTTAATCCTCATTCAGAAGGGCCAACAAGATAGATATCAGAAGTAGAAGACAGGAACAGGACAGGAGCCTACCACAGAGTGCAGGGAATCTTATGGAAGAAGGCAGAGATAGAAAGACCTGGAGGGGACAGGAGCTCCAGGACAAGGAGGCCAACAGAGCCAAAAAAATCTGTGCTCAGCGGGTCCTGCAGAGACTGATGAATCAACCAAGGACCATGCCTGGAGAGGATCTAGACCCGCTGCTCAGATGCAGCCCATGGATAGCAGGAGCTTGAGGGAACTAATCATATTCCACGCACAGTCAGGAACCAGAGAGAGATGAATGCTGGTGCTCAGTTCCCTTCTTCCTTTACTGTCCAGGATCTCAGCCAAGGGAATGGTGCTACCCACAGTGGCTCCTACCTACAGAAGGCGGGCCTTCCCACCTCACTTAACCCAATCAGGGTAATCCTTTGCAAGCATTCCCAGAGGCTCACTGCCCCAGGTGATTCCAGATCTCTTCAAGTTGACAGTTGAAGCCAACCATCACATCATCAGTATGTTTTCATCCCCTTCAAATCTCAGACACAGATTTTGTAGATGCTTCAAAACAGGATGTTATGCACACAAGGAATTCTTGGATTACCTTTTACTGATTGATGGCTCAGCTGATGCCCAGGCCCATCGCTGCTGGGAAAGGGCTAGTTAGTTACCTAATTATGTTGAGCATCCAGGTTTCTGTATCTATTGCAAACAGTGGAGTATTCTTCATTTTGTATATGTGGGTTCTCTAGTAACAGAAGCAGGAGCAGTCATGGTCATGAACTCAGTTGCCTGCTCCTTGATCATCTCACTTCTGTTGAGGTGGCCTTACAAGGCCACAGAGAAAGAGGATCCAGGCAGCCCTGATGAGACCTGATGGGCTAGGGTCAGACAGGAGGGGAGGAGGACCATCCCTATCAGCGGACTAAGGCAGGGGCATGGGAGGTGGGGAGAGGGAGGAAGAGTGGGACCAGGAGGAAATGAGGGACGGGGCTACATCCCGGATACAAAGTGAATAAACTGTAATTAATAATAATAAAGAAAAAATCTATAAAGGACTTTGATTAATCTGTATGTATATATAAATATCATAGTACAGACATGTAATATTATATACAATTTTAGAACACATAATTATGAAATTGTATATTTTGTTAGTATATACAGATTCAATTCCAAGTATATAAGATTATAATAAACTAGCTTATATTTAAAAGCCAAATCTATACATACAAAACAGCTGAATGTATACTACTGAAAAGGACTGGAGAAAAGTAAATGAAAACCTTGGCAGTGGTTATAGGCTCATAGGCAGAACAAACTGCAAGAAACTTCAAATTGCCTGATACAGCCTGCTGCAGATGTGTGAGTTATATAGCTTTGCACCTTCTCACCTGGAGCCCTCTAATGCTGAGGGTTTTTCTTCTTTTGGCAGGTAAAGGTTCTGAGGTTCAGAAAGATGATTAGGTTAGTCAAGGTCCCAAAAGCAAGGAGAGGTAGAGTTGAAACTTGACATGGGTTGCATGACACTCCAGCTAACTAACTTGTCTGAAAGGTTATGGTAGGACCAGGCATTCTGTAGCTAGAGAGAGGCCAGGAGGTGGTGGAAACCTACAGTTATAATTCCTAAAAGCTTCACAGGCATTAAAGAGAAATAGGAAACATCAACTAAAATTCTAGGTAGAAGACAGGTTCTGCATGCTTAAGGCATGCATTTATTATATAAAACATCTTGATTCTCTGGCTGAATTGAAGAACCATTTTCACAAGTCATTCGTAAGACTGTCAAAGAAAAGAAAGTAAGTAGATGCTAGCCTGCTAAACTTAAAGGGAAACAAACCACCGAATAAGGGAAGGCTATGTTTTTATTTTTTTTGCCCAGATTAGATTTATTTTTTATTTTTATTGATTTATTGATTGATTGATTGATTTATATATCAATCAGAGATTAGGTACTTTGCATCCTCAGCGTAGCGCCCTCCTTCTTTCCCTCCCACTCTCCCCATCCCTCCCTCATCTCCTCCCTGCCCACTCCAAGTCCACCTACAGGGGAGGATCTCCTCCCCTTCCATTCGACCCCAGTTCATCTTGTCTCCTCCGGGCTGGCTACAACGTCCTCCCCTGGGATCTAGCCAGGCTGTTACTCCCTGGCGTGTATGGGGGAGGGTCAAAGAGCCAGCCATCGAATTCATGACTGAAACAGTCCCTGTTCCCCTTACTAGGGTGTTCAGTTGGACACCGAGCTACCATGTGCCACTTCTGAGCGGGGGTTCTGGGCCATATCCATACATGGTCCTTGGTTGGAGAAACTGTCTCGTATAAGGCCCCTGTGCCCTGCTCAGTTTGGTCTTTGTGGAGCTCTTGTTCTCCCCAAGTCTTACTAACTTCCCATATTTTTATTTTTATTTT
>CM053744.1:79376258-79393041 GCA_028658305.1 Pachyuromys duprasi | reverse complement strand
GCAAATGTCCTTGTTGTGTACTTGAGCATCTTTTGGATATATGCCTAAGAGTGGTATAGCTGGGTCTTGAGGAATCACTATTCCTAATTGTCTAAGAAAGTGCCAAATTGATTTCCAGAGTGGTTGTACAGTTTGCATTCCCACCAGCCAGCAATGGAGGAGGGTTCCTCTTTCTCCACATCCTCTCCAGCACGCGTTGTCACTAGAGTTTTTGATCTTGGAAGGCTAGGTTTTATGTGTACAGAAACAGCAGACAACAGTGAGGTGACTTTCCAGCCTCCTCTGTCATCATATGGTGACATGAGGTTCCTAAGTTGAGGGTCAGGGTGAGTTTGTGGGTGAGTGAGCAGATGGGATGCTGCATTCTCTGACTTCTTTCATTTTGTATTCTATCTTATGGTTCCAAATATAAGCTTGACCGTCCGTGAGCTTTGGATTTAGAGAAGCATGGAGCCGGTAATGTCATACTCAGGATGCCACAGCCCTTGACCTTTGCTTCTCCTACATCTGCAAAAGCTGAGCTGTGATGGATACAGATAGTTTGAGGAGTTAATAGCTTGGTGCTAACTTGAAAAATCTCTTAGGATCAGACTTATTTCACTTTACCCATAAGTACCATTTGCCTAACTTCCTGTTTCCTTTTAAGGAAACATTGAACTCTGCAAGTTATCAGTTTCCCAGGTTTGTCTTTCTGAACTTGCAAATATTTTTTTTTCACCCACTGACTGACCAGATGGTCACTATGCTCAAAATATACATCATGTTAATTCATTGTATATGTGATTTTGCCCTGGCCTACAAGATATTGGAAAAACATTCTACTCAAAGAAGACAGAAGCAATTATTAAAAGTTGTTTGGGAAGTATGATGGTTGGTGAACGTATGGAATGCTATCCAATCAGTATTTTCGCAAACATTCTATTCGTTATGACAGCCCAAATGCTCTATGTAGTTCTGATTGCTCTTATCAAGACGTCCCAGAGGTAGTGAGCTCTGTCTCTGACGCACCTTTCCTGGCCCTCTTAACCCCTCACCCTGGTTACCTAACTCCTGCATTTGAACAAGTGGGAAGGATTAAGTGGTTGAGTTAAACCAGTGTGATTGTGGGCAGATGAAAGAGTAGCAAAAAACACCTACGGAAAAATAAGAGCAGTTTCTGAGTGTGCCTCCAGAAGGTGGGCACATCGCTCCAGGTTTGTCGAGTGGTTCTATGGTCCTAACAGGCTTTTAGTACACTTAGAGAAGGAAAGAAAACGTCATCACAATGTCAAACACGAAGGAAAAAGAAATAATCAGGAAAATATGAAGGAGGTAAGAAATGTGGTAGCTGCTTATAATCTTAACACTTGGGAACTTGGGGCAAAGGGATCACAGCCATTCTATGCCAGCTTGGGATATAAAGTGAGACCCTTTACTGAGAAACAGGAACCCAAGCTCAAAACACAAATGTATATGAAAATGTTGGGATATGCTGATTGCTCTTTCATCTCCTAGAGCTTTGGTTTTCTTTTATGGGACTAACTTAATAATATAACTGTTGTAGATATATTGAACAGCTTTGGTAACTAGCTGGTGAGGTGACAAATATGCTTGCTACCAAGACGAACTGAATTTAATCCCTGTGACCCTCATGGTAGAAGGAAAGAATTGATTGTCCTCTGACTAAACCAAATTTTTCAGATTAGCTTCTGGCATATAGTAGAAGCTGAATAATGGTAACTTAATGATTACTTCAACTGGAGCATGAATGACGGTTTGTACTCTTCTTAAAATTTTAAATTTATTCTTGAGAATTTCCCTGACGTAAACACAAAATATGGTATTTGCTCCATATTTCCCCACACAGCTTCCCCAGATGCCTTTCAGTACACCCTCCTCCCAAATGGACTATGTATATGTGCTTGGGTGTGGGGACAGCCACAGCATCCAGTTACCACATCCTCAATAAGGATGGAGTCTCCCTTCCCCAGCAGCTATTAACTACCAGGAGCTCCTCAGTATAGTGTGGCAGCTAGGGACTGTCTGCTCTGTGTATTCTGTAGTCTTAGCTGGCCTGGTCCCATGCAGGTAACCACAGCTTCTGTTGGCACATGAGTGCAGAAGCCAGGCCATGTCCAGAAGACAGCATTTTATGGCAGTCTTCCCCATCAGAACGGGCTGTGTTCTAATAGAGGATGTAAGGACAGAGGAAGCAGGGCAGGTCAGAAAAAAAAATAACAGAAGGTCTTGTTCTTGAACCGGAGCCATTTTGTAAATGTAGGGTGAGAAGGCCTGAATACTCAGCTGTGTTTCAGAAGACTGTAAGTGGACTGCACTGAAGATCCGAGGAGGCTGATGGCATCACACCCTTTTTGCTGGAAAGAGACACTTTGCTTCAGATTCCTAGCCAGTTGACCTCAGTAGGTGGTTTGGCATCTTCCAAGATGCTGCCTCTTGGTAGGGTAAACATTGTGTATTTATATGGTCTCTTGCTTCTAAGTACCTCGGAGTGTCATACAAGTTATGCAGACCTTCTGTAGCACATCTGTGAAGTGAAAAGAGCTGTGGAAGGAGGCAGTGTGTAGGCAGAGGGGCTCACAGCAGGTGAGTGTGCTATACAGGTGGGCCCCACTCTTGGTTTTCTTCTTCCCAGACAGAGTCTTCGATAATAGCTCACGTGGCTGACTCTGCTTTATCTCATTAGACAATCTGTTCTGGGGGAGAGAGAAATGAGAACAGAGCACTGTCAGGGCACAGCGTCTCTTGCAAAAGAGTAATGAATCACGGAAATTGTTACCTAACATATACAGGATATGAATCTGTAATTATGAAAACGTTCAGACATAATTTCTCCAGCAGGGAGGGATCAATAAACAGGTGTTTCCTGTGTCTCCAAAAAGGCTTCTTTCCATTTCTTACATCTTTGTTCTTGTATTCATATTAGACTCATCCTTTTCTTTGGGCAGCTAATAGCCTCTCCCACCCTTCGGTGAACAACTGGGCAAACATCTTGGGAAACATTATAAACTTTGGAGATCATGTATATTCATCAGAGTCTCAGAGCTGAAGCTGAAAGAGAACCCACTGAAACACTGACCAAAGGAACTTAATGGTGGATTTAAAGAGCTTGGACTGCAAGAGGCTCAGTTATATCACTGATGCTTCCATTTTGCAGGAGACAGCTGAATCACAAAGAGGGCCAGTCAGTGATCTGCAAGCTTAACTGCATATTG
This sequence comes from Pachyuromys duprasi, assembly GCA_028658305.1. Lineage (NCBI taxonomy): Eukaryota > Metazoa > Chordata > Mammalia > Rodentia > Muridae > Pachyuromys > Pachyuromys duprasi. Next base: position 79,389,829 of record CM053744.1, on the reverse strand, counting down.
AGATCAGTTGGAGATTTAAGTATCTTTGCTGCTTTGGCCCCCGTTTCCAGAATAATTGGTTTGGTATTCAATTAAGACACATGGAGATTAAAATTCTTAGTGGACTCTTCTATCCTGAGACTAAAAACTCCATGTAAAATGTGATGCCCAGTACTACTCTACTGCTGTACTATTGTGTTCTTAGTAAGATGTACCAACCCAGACACCCAAGTATTTTAGTATTGGCATATGCTAACTCTGAAGCTATTTCCCAGGTCTCCAAACCTTTCTATATATTGTTTTGTATAAAGCTTTCATTTCTTAGCACATTTTATTGCATTCTACTGTCTTTTCTCTTGACTACCAAAATAAGTTGTAAGAAACAAAGGAATCAATGAAGGCCATATTCTGAAAAATAGGGAATTGGTGTGTGACTCTCTCACCTAGATGGTTTCTAGCTGGAAACAAAGACCTTGATACAAAAGAGAAAAAAAAACCCTTCATGAACACCATGAAATAATGACTCAAAGGCAGTTATTTACTGTCCATGAAGAGATGACCTGGCTTTCTCTGTCAGGATGACTCTATGGCCTGTCTAAGAGCGTTTCAAGGTCTCCATAGACTGAAAAAAATATGTGGCTGCACAAGCTGATGGAGTGGTGAAAGCAAAAATCTCCCACTCAGCTGGGCAGACAAAGATTCCTTATATTCATCTGGACTGTTTTCTTCCTATATCTAGCCCCTTTGGAAATAGAAGACAGGACACCCATGCTTTTACCTAGAATACAACTGAAGGCAGAGAATGGTCTGCTCATGTGATATGATATGTAGAAGAACTAATTTCTCCTGGCTTCATATGGGTAACTTAATTCAGGAATTATGCCTTGTGTTTCTTTTGCTATTTGTAGACATTTTATCTCTTTTTTCCCCCTAAGTATGCACTTAAGTAATTGGCAACCTTGATTCCATATTTTCTTCACAGAGCCTTACAGAAGGTAAGAAGTCTAGATGCTACTTAGCCATGATTTACTGCTGCCACTGTGTCACAGAGCTTTTCTGGAGGATGTGTTGACTTTCCCTGAGATGTATTATAGTTATTTATGGAAATTATCTAGATTATATTAGTTAGTAATGCATGAAAAGAGAAGAGAGAAAGGATATTGAAAAGCAAAGAAGCGATGGCAACTCATGAGGATTTAATTCTGTGTAAGGACCTTACGGGCTGGGGCTGTAGCTCAGTTGGTAGCATGCTCTCCTATCATGCTAAAAGTCGTGTGATTGATTCCCAGCACCACAGAAGCCAGGTGTGGCAGTGAGGTCCTGTAAACCCACTATTCGGGCGGTAGAGGCAGGGCATCAGAAGCCCAGGGTCATTCGAGGCTACACAAGCAAGGTCAAGACAAAGTTGGGATCCACGAGACCATTCCCGTCCTCTAAAAATAAAGAGACCTTCATGTTTGTCCTAGATTTGGGCCGTGGAAAGTGTACCTGACTTTTCCTTCTCCAGAGCATATATAAAATATGAAAGAAAGGAAACTCATCTTTCAGGAAATGAGCATCCACTGGTGCAATGCTGAGATCCCTAAAAGTAAGGGAAGCACACCACCTTCGGATTTCTCCCTGAGTGCAGTTCGCAGGCTCTCACGTGAAAAGCAGTGCCAGAGCGGAAGGTGGCAGTCTTGCAGTCAGAGGAAACAGACTCCGGAGTCTGGACAAACTGGACAGTGACTGGGACAAGGTATGGGATAGAGAGCCACAAACCTGCCATAAAATTCATACTGAGTCTGGCTGACTCGCAGAGCTGTGCTTTTATAAAATGTGTTTTTAGGAGCTATGATGGAGAAAAGGGGTGGGGAGGTTTAGTCACATCCGGAGATTTCAGAGTTTGCACTGAAGTTGAAGTTTTGGTCCAGCTCGTAAATACTGTGGGCTTGTTCTTGAAATATCACACCTTAGGAATTGGGATCATTCTAGAAATTAAGTTTACACTCTGTAATGGGGAAAAAAATGATACAGAGCAAGGCTAATCAAGGCCTCTAATCTTTAGTTGGATTTCCCTAACCTTGTTTACACTTGGAGTAACAGAAATGGTAGCATGCCTGGAAAGTGACCTTGGGTCACAGCAGGTGCCACATCTATTACTGGTCCAGATCCCCACTCCAGAGAGTATATGCATGTGAAGATAGGTTTTTGAAAACACTTGGTTTTTATTTGAATTATTTGCATGTTCAAGAAATTATGGGACCCACATGAACCTTGAGCTGTCCATCTGCTACATCTGTGTAGGGGGTCTAGGTCCAGTCCATGCATGGTCTTCGATTGGTGTTTAAGTCTCTGCAAGCCACTCTGGGCTCTGGTTAGTTGGCTCTGTTGGTCTTCTTGTGGAGATCCTAGTACTTCCAGGTCCTTCTACCCTTCTTCCCATTTTTTTGCAAGACTTGGGGGCTGTCTCTGACATGGACTCTGTTGTCTGCTTCCTGATTAGTCCCCCCTGAAGGAGCTGCCTCACCAGGCCACAGGGGAAGAGAATAGGCTCAGTTCTGATGCCACTTAATGAGCTGGGGTGGGTGGGTAAGAGGGTTTTCCTTATCTGAGAAATAGGGGAGGGGGAAGGAGAGGAGAGAGGAAGGGCAGGAGCAGGAGGAGAGGAGGGAAGGGGCTATGATCAGGATATAAAGTGAATAAATAAATTAATGAAAATAAAAACAGAAATGAGGGGCTGGGAAGATGGCTCAGTAAGAAAATGGCTAGCTCCTCAAATATGGTAACCTGAGTTTTCGATCCTCAGTACCCACAAAAAAGGAATGGGCAGTTCACATTTGTAATCACAAATGTCATTCGTGGTCAGTAAGCTCCAGTTCAGTGAGAGACTTTGCCTCAAAAAATAAGCTGGGAAGCAAATGAGGAAGCCTTCTATGTGCAGTCTCTCTCTCTCTCACACACACACACACACACACACGTGTAAACACACCTCCTGTACATATGTACAAGTGAATCAGTACAGAGAGAGAGAAGGGGGGGGGAGATTTAACCTTCCCTCAAGCTTGCTTCTGTTTTTATCTTTCAGGAGCTGATTCTGAGCCCTTTCATGTCATGCTGACAGAGTGACTGGGGCCTCAGGCTGTGCCACACAGCCCAGCAGCATCAATTATGGTGTAACCATAAGGATTCCACTTGACCTCTGAGAATCCAGAAACTGTTAGCTATGTGCAAAGTTGGCTACAGCTCCCCTGGAAAGATTTGGGACAGATGAATATTCTCATTTGACAAAACTCTGACTGGTCATACATTGTATCTGGAATGAGCAAATGAATCCACAGGGTTAGGGAGGCTGGAAATTCAGCATGGACCTTGCCTAAGATTCTTTCTGATGTACCTCTTCTCCTGACTTGATTTTAACTTTGCCAAATTTGTATCCTATACCATACTTGTTGGGTAAAACAGCTTCCAGTGAGTTATTTGAAGTGAGTTATTCTACCCAATCATGATTTTTGGGAACCAAAGTTTACAACTGATATCAAGAGCAAAGATGGGCTTATAGGATCCCCCAATTTCATGCACAAAAAGCACCTTTATAAGCTGTGGCTTTGTAATTATTAATAGTCACAAGTTAATGTGTAAAGAGCTGGCATGAGTATGGTGATGATGACTGTTTATTACAAGGAAGGACTTGATGTTTGAACACATAGTAAGTTCTTTGAGCTCTAAGGTATTCATTCATTCATTCATTCATTCATTCATTCATTCATTCATTCATTCATTCATTCATTCATTATTTGGCAAGTACCTTACTACACCACATAAACACACAGCCCTTCAATTGAAATGATTTCTAGATGTTAAAGAGGTATAATAACGACTAACAAAGGAAACCATTAAATTAAAATAATTAATTGTTAACGGAGATAGAGACATCAAACTGTGAAATCTGTCTTGTTGTAGCAGTTGAATTTATGATACTTTGAACCAAGTGCTGTAGCTTGACTCTGGAAGTAAACCTGTGATCAAGGCTTGGTCCTCAGTTGACATTACTGGGAGGAGGTACACCCCTTAAAGGCACCTGTAGGGTCCAACGGAAGGAGTTAGACCACCAGAGCCATTCTCTGATATAAGCTGTTGGCACTCTGGATTCTTTCTATGTCTGTTTTTACTTCTTGGCTACCATGAGGTGGATTTGCACTAAGGTTGAAGCAAATGAGCTAAGTAATCATAGACTTGAAACCTCTGAAATCATGAAACAAACTTAGCTTTACCCCTTATAAGTTGGTTATCTATAAAAACAACCCCAGGCCAGCCCGCACAACTAGTTGTTAGTTGTCATAGTCAAGGCAGTTGTCAGCATCAAGAAAATTTAACATGTCAAGTAACCCTGATTTGGGGTGATTTCTAAAGTTACACATAAGGTGGCAGGCACTATAAGTTGAAGCTCATTTTCATTTTCCTCATATTAAAGCATAATACTATTTCCTATGGACAATTGCCAGGAGGATTAAATTAGGGGATGCATTCAAAGTCCTTAATGGGTTACATAATCAAAACATGTTATTATTATTACTAATAGGTTCAGGTTTATCTTTTAAACCTAACAGGTTCTTAAAGTGAAGGTATTAGTTTCCAAAACATCTACTTTTGTGGCTTCTTAGTTTCTTGGTCCCTGGAGCTATGCATAGGAAACAGAGGCCATAATGGTCAGCCAGCCTTAGAAAACATGGTGCTGATATCAATATTTATCATGAACCAAGATGGCTATCACCGGACATCAGGAAGGGCTAGGAGTCCACCCAAAATGGCTGACACCAGATGTCTGGGGAAACCAAGAGCAAGCAAAGATGTAATCTGTTACATAATGATCTCTGGCGGAATGCCACCTTTGTACAGGGTTGTTTAACTGTGGTTTTGAGGTCAGAGGTCAGAGGTCAGTGCTTTTATCCTTGACAGCCTGCCCGTGTGTGTGTGTGTGTGTGTGTGTGTGTGTGTGTCTTCCTGTAGGCAGATGTGCCTATCTCTGTGAGTTCTGTATACTGATGTACATGTGTGTCTGTGCCTAATTGCCTGTGTCTTGTCTGTGCTGACGTGTGTCTGGGTGCCTGCCAGAATCTGCTATTGAACAGATTCTATTGAAGGTCTGTTTGCTAGTGAGTAAAGTGTCTTCTCAGCCTACGACTCCTTCCAGTCTCTTTGACCTCCAGCTCTCCAGTGACTTCCCCCACTCCTGGCTTCAGTTTGGACCTCACACTATGGCAGCCTTAAGGAGACCGCAGAGCAGGGGCGGTTTTGAACTGCGTGTTCTTGCAGAAGAGCTAATGAACTTCTTTTAGAAATGACTTCAACTCCGGCTGCCTTGACAGTCTTTGTTGTTGTGGTGGTGGTTGTTAGTAAAACACCAGAGGGATTTGGCTGTTGCTACATGCAGGGCGCAAAGCCCCGGAGAAAGCCGAATTGGACTTTGTAATCTTGAGGCTTTTAGGCAGGAAAAGGATTATGAAGCAGCTGGCAAGAATCAAATATTCATTAGTTTAGTTTGTAGCGGTGTTCAAATGTTTAGGTGGTTTCTCTTCTAGGGTAGCTCAAGCTTTGCCCCAGAGACATTGTATGGATTATATTGGGCTGTGAAGACTGTTGGTATATTAGTCATTTCTGAGATTTTTCTTCATTTTCGTGTAAAATGAAAATGTACAGTCATGTAAAATACATATTTGACTGTAATCCACCCTATCGAATGTACAGGAGACAGGTAGAGGTAATGTTTTACGGAAATTAAAATGCATATCCTTGAGTAATCTTTTAGAAAGAAACAGTGCTCTCAAAGAACAGGACCCCCAACACACCCCTAATTCTGAGCCTAACCATTTGAACTCAGGGCACTGACCTTCCAGGTCATTTTTATCTTGCCCTGACAGGGCACCTCAGGCTCTCCCTTAATTCTCAAAACTCGTTTAATGTCGTTTGGCAAGGTGTAGCAGTATATTGTACTTGCTTGAGTAAAGCGTTGTTAGGCAGACCGCAGCAGCAGAGCTTAAACTTGGTGTGAAGCGTTCCCATTCCATGAACCCTCAAAGCTGAATACATACACACATCCTACAGGAAGCCTGTTGAAAATGCACACGCCCTGGTGTGACACCTGCAAGTGTCGGCTCACTATGCGGCCGCCAAGGATGGGGAACGCATTTTAAACAGCTCCACCCGGTCATCCCGAAAGACCTGCTGGCAGCAAGGCAAGAGCAACACCGCGGGGCTAACGTGGGCTTCCCTGACAGCACAAAGGCTGGTTCTTTGTGCATCTCCCAAGCAAGTTGCACTATTTATGCAGCGCTGAAATCAATGATATTCTTTGTGGCATCGTATAAAACAGAGCTGGTTCCCCTGTGAAGAAAACGGCATTTTCCTTCCCTCTGTCTGCTCGATTCCACTGCTGGAAGAGTACACCATCTCACTGTTCTAGAAGGTTTAGGTGAAGTTTAACTTTACTGTCAACATCCCCAGCGGTGGCATTTATTTTCAGTGGTCATGCTGAATTAGGAAAGAATGTGAAACTAATCAGAGCCAATTAAAGCTTCCACCCTGAAGTGTTTCTTTTCGTGAAAATCTGCTGATAACCCTGCCAGGCCACTGATTAAAACACGGGGCCACCCTTTTCCTGGTCTTGTTTAGTCTTACTGACCGCAATCAACCTTTGCAAGGAGTGACTGGGAAACAACAGCCTTCTGCATTCTCCATAGACCTATTGTTCCTTCCAAGAAATAACTAAGCAAGTCATATGGAGAATGAATGAGAGAGAGACAGAGAGACACAGAAACACAGAGAGACACAGAGACAGACAGACATAAAGAGAGAGACAGAGAGAAAACTTCGACACTGGTTACTTAGACTCTGGATGGCAGCCGTTGATGCTCTATGCTGACGAAATACAGCACCTCCCCGTGTATTAAGTGAAATGGAGCTCTTGGCTTGAGCATACATGTATCTCTTTTTTAACCTCAGATTTTGCTAGTCCTAGTGGGAACTGCTTTCCTTTTTGCAGTGAGTGCTAGATTGTCTAGTGTTAGAATAAAACAGTTCCTGGGGGCTCCCAGGAACTGCGGTTGTACCAGGGAAGGAACAAAACTAGATGAGGCATGTTTTATTTACACCAGTAAATAGTCACCATGTTGATGAATTTTCTGCACTTCAGCAAAGATGATATATTAGGAAATTTCCTTTGCCATGTTCTAATGTAAATATGATTAATTTTCTCATCAGGAAAAATGAAGGGATTGGTCTAGATTAAGGACCAGCAGACTTTTTCTCAAAAGTATTTCAGGCTTTATAGACCATGTGGTCTCATTCACAAATGCTAAGTATTACTGTTGAAACACAAAATTAGCCATAGACAATAAACAAATAAACAAATGGGTGTCACTCTGGGGTGCTGCTGTTACAACACAAAATTAGCCATAGACAATAAATAAACAAATGAATGGGTGTCACTCTGGTTTGATGACTCTTTTTATGAAAACTAGGGCGTATTTATCCGATAGGGTATAGCCTGCTTTCCCCAGAAGGCAAAGATCTTTTTAATTGCTTCCAATTTCTCATTTTTTCCAAGCAAATTAAAAGCCAGCTGTCTCTTGGTTACGCTTTGGTCAAACTCTCTATTGTAGGCCCATTTCCAATTCTTCCTATCAAAGGCCACTGAAATTAGAGACAATAGTAACATTTTCTGAAAAAGCTGTGATGTAAATTTGATAGATGCCTTTTAAAAATAGTATGCGTGTGGAGATCAGGGGCGTGTACACAGAAGTGCACACAGAGGCCAGAGGATGGTGGAGCCTCTAGAATAGGTTCTGAGATGCATGAAGTGGGTATCCGGAACTGAATGTGGGTCCTCTGGAAGAATGACAAGTACAATTGTTAGTGCAGCTCTCTGGTCCCTTGATGAATCTTTTGATTCTTATTATAATCGTTTGTGTGTGTGCCACGCGTGTAGGTAATTTTGGGGGTTTGACTGCTTCTTCTTTTCCACTAAGTGAGATCCAGGGATGGAACTCAGGTGGTTAAACTTGGTAGAAAGTGCCTATGACTGTTGAGCCATCTTGTCAGCCTTCGATAAAAGTCTTTTAAACACCCGTTGAATCTTGTCATACAAGCCTAAAATGGTAATACCATAACTAACTTTAATAGATAAAAAGGAACAAAACTCTAAGATACAAAGTATATGACTGTAGTAAGTGATTGTTTTATTCTTATCTAGCTACTATAACAAAATACCATATTCTGGGCGATTTATAAACAACAAAAATCCACTGATCACAGTTTTAGTGAGGGAGAAGCTCAAAATCAAGTTTCCACTAGATGTAGTATCTGGTTGGGGCTTCCGCTTCACAGAAGGTGCCTTGTGATAGTGTCTGCACATGCTAACATAGGCAAGGGGCTCCCTCAAATCTCTTTTCTAAATCCTCATAAACCCTTATTTATGAGGGTACTCATGATCTACTCATTTTCTGAAGGTCCTTCCTACTTTTTCTCACCTTGGAGGTAGGTTTTGAATATGCAAATTGGAGAGGCATAAACACTCAGAGCATCATAGGGATGCCTGTCAGGTCTAGCATCAACTTCCAGAGTCCAACTCTTCTTCTTCCTGCCCTCTTCTTCTTCCTGCCTTCTTCTTCTTCTTCTTCTTCTTCTTCTTCTTCTTCTTCTTCTTCTTCTTCTTCTTTCTCCTCCTCCTCCCCCCTCTTCTTCTTCTTCTTCGGCGGCTGCCGCTGCTGCTCTACATAGCTCTGACAGTCCTGGTCCTGTAGACCAGGCTGGCTTCAAACTCACAGAGACTCACCTGCTTTTCTCTCCTTCCCAGTGCTGGGATTAAAGGCATGTGGCATCACGCCTGGCTAAGGGTCCAATCCTTAAACACTGTGCTCTTTATAGATTTTCATGATGGTAGAATTTCTTTCATACCAACTAGATAGTGCGTGTGCTAGCCACTTATTGAGGAATAGCTATAGAGCAAGACTGAGGGGAAAAGGGATTAAACAGGAAGAGAGAAACATGGATTTTTAAAAGTGTAATACTAAACTGATTAGTGGCTGAGGCAGATGTCCGCTAAAACAAACCCATTGGGTTTGAAAGGCAAACTATCTTAGAAGTCTCAGGCTGGTGGCAGGATCCAGAAGTGAGAGCATACGCAGAAAAATGAGCAAAGTCAATACAGAACTGTTGCTTTAGAAAACTGGCCGATCTAGTGGAGACAAATGGTCTAGTTACTTCCAACTTGGTCAGTTTTCTCATTGTCTCTGTGTGGAGGGGAAAAACTCACTCAGAAATTTAAGAGACAAAGGCCCTTTCATCAGTGGACCACTATGTGATCTGGCAAGATTGCCCCAAATTAAGCTCAGTCCTGGAGAGGGGTAAAAGTTTCTTTTGTGGGAGCAATTCATAACCTTGAGCTTAGCGTGTAGCAGGCCTGGCACTAAGGTGATGTCCTGGTGGCTGAAAGCAGTGTTTCTAAGTACTCCTTTTTTTTTTTTTAAATAATTTTCAAATAACACCTTCTTGGAAATCAGTTCACTGTGTCGTCTGAGACCAAGGTTGCAGCAGCAGCTCATTCTGTAAACATACATAGTTACTCAGTTAGCAAGAAGAATCTGTTTTGTTTGTTTGTTTGTTTTTACTTTTTTATGAAGCAGGATAATTGGGTTGGTTATGGTACAGCTCAAAGCTATTTCTACAGCTGACAGGAAATATCTAGTAGATCTAGAAAAACAGTAAAAAAATGAGCCATGTTCACATCAGTCCCTAATTTAGGAAGTACCGGGAGCTACATTCTGAGTTCCATGTTTCTACAAAAGCTTTTCTTATGGAGGTTGGGACCATTACGCTTATCTAGAAGGGAGCTTAAAGGAGTGTCTCTTGGACTGATTAGTTTTGATTTCTTATTTTTGTCAACTTGACACAAATTGGAGTCATTTGGAAGGAGGGAACAGAGGATTGGCCAGTGTGCAGTTCTTTGGTGGTGGTGGGGATTTTCTTGATTAATGCCTCATGTCGGAGGGTCCAGCCCACAGTGGGGTCCCACCCCTGGCTCTATATTGTATAAAAAACAAGATGGGTAGCTCCATGAAGATTAGCACTCACAAAAATGTCTCCTTAAATAACAAATGTGAAATGATTAGAAAAAAAAAAGCAGGCTAAGCACATCACGGTAAGCCAGCCAGTAAGTAGCTTTCCTTGGTGCTTTTTGGTTTTGTTTTTGTTTCCTCCAGTCCTTGCCACCATATTCCTTTCCTGGCTTCTCTGAATGTTGGACTGTAACTTGTAAGCCAAATTAATCCTTTCCTCCTCAGTTTGCTTTTGATCATGATTTTTTATCCTAGTAACAAAGAAGAAAACTGACACTTTCTTCCGTAAGAGAAATTTCTAAATTGAACAACTGTTTTAAAGCTTATAACCTATAGTCTATGATGATTCATTATGCAGAGCTTAAAAACAATACAGTGTTCTGAAAGTTATTATCACATGGGCACTTTGAGAATAAATGTCATCGGATCTCAAGTGATGTAATACAGAGCTTCAAGTAGAGGTGGAAAAGCTTCTGTGGCATTTCTGGGTGGTTTAAGTAGCATTGTGAAATACAGGGAACTATGAAAAACCTGCATTAGCCTAATACAGTGAATGATAGCCTCCACCAATACTCAGTCCCAAATGTCAAATAACGGTGACATAGGTTCAGCCTTTGTTGCTGAAAATAAAAGGTACTGGGCTAGTTTATTAATAGCCCTGTAGTCATCAGTGGCATTATCTAAACTGCTAGCATAGTCAATAAGACACAGACACTTGATAAATTTTTTAATTGTCTATATCACCTTGGGCTGGGCAGATAATTCCACCCACACTGTCTCCTATCTTCCAGCCTGTATCCCATTGCGTCTTCTTTAATCATTCCTCTCTGGCCCATCTTCCATCCAGAATCCCAAGATACTTGCTTTTATTCTTTGTCTGGGCCTTTCCACACCATTCTGAGTCCTTTCTTTCAGCTCATGTGGTTCCTCCTCCACCTAACCCATCGAGACATGGCTTCCTTTCTTCTCCTCAACTCCTGTCTCTCTTCTTCCCAAGATCCTCTCTGCCCTCTGCCCTTGAACTTTAGCTCCGCCTACCCCATTCTGCCTTGCCCAGGATTAGGCCTTTTAATCAGCGAATCAGGAACAATGTCTTAGGCAGGTTTATACAACAAGGACAGGTATATCTGGGCAGCAACCAGGTCTTGAGGGCCAGTAATAAGCACCAAAATATGAGCACCAGACCAACCTCCAGCAGCCTTCAGAGAGGAGAAAACATTTTACCGGTGACTAATAAAATAACATGATGTAATTATCCATATAAAATATTTGCACTGTTGTTTTGAAAACAATCACTTGTAAGTATAACAATCATTGTTAAGTGGGACAAAATATCTGAATAATCTGTTTTCTTTATTGTGTAATCCAGTCTTACCTATAATCGTACTTAATGTCTTTTGGTCACTTAACACACACATTGGTCGGCATATAAAATCTTTGCATTTCAAGAGATACAATACTTTGTATATGCTCTTAGTTAACATTTTCTTATACATTTATCTCTCATAATTGATCCTTAAAAGGAAACATAACACATAAATAATATTTTGTTAATCCACAGTTAACTTCTAAGAGAATGAGAATGTGGTATTGACTCATCCTCTGAGCCCTTTATCCATACAGTATTTATTTGATTCTAAACCCAAACAGAACTAGTTCTGTTCTCTCTCAGGGCGAAAAATTATCTTTTCTTCGAGATGCAGGATTGATGCTGCCCAGTTTGATGCCCTTGATTTCCAGCATGGGTTGGAGACCATTTGTTCTAGGAAACATTGACTTAGAATGTGCTTGACCTTACCTCATTGTCCACAAAAGCAGACATTTAACAAGAGATTTTGAGCTAATATTCCTTTGATTAGCATGACTTCGGTTTTAGTTTCAGTTTTTTCTCATTAAAGGGAGTGGGGCAAACCCATGACATGACAGAACATTTTAGACACAATTTTTATGCTACTTAGTAATTATGCTGCAGTATTAGCATAGATGTGCTCAGAGGTGTTTCAGAAGTGAGAAAATCACCCCATGTTTACTCATGTGCTTATTATTTCTAGAATGTTATAGGAAGGAACAAAACAAGCTCCAAAATGTGCAGCTGGGCCCATAACGAGCTCTAGAATAAAGAGTATTTCTGTTATGTTGTTCATATTCTTAGCATAAAATTTACTTTTTGATGAGCTGTTTATTATTCTTTTGAGTATGTGTTATGAAAACTTGTAAAATATAAATATGCTAGACTTATAATTGCTACTTGATACCAATTTTCTCTAGAGTTTCATTTGTACTAAATGTATAAAATTGGTAATTATATGCATGGGTATTTAATTAATTAAAAAACTGATTACTGAGTAAGTATTATTTATTTTGGAAAACAGGAATTTATTTCAAGTGTTTGAATATATTGGTATGTAGATCTTCTCAGGTTGTTGCTAGGATATTCCAGACAAAATAATAATGCTATTTGCCTGAGAAACCTTATTTTTAATGTGGGGGTAATCATGCATATGATTACAACAAGAAAAACAAAATAATTAGGATCAGCTTGTTTTGAACAAAACTTCCTATAATCCTAACCGGAAGATGTATTTGAGCTATAAGTCACAGGGGTCAAGTACTTTTATTTAAATGAAGTATTTTTCCTTTCTCTCTCTCTTTCTTTCTTTTTTCTTTCTCTCTATCTCTTTCAAAAAGATTTATTTATTACTTACACAGCATTCTGCCTGCATATGTGCCTGTGCACCAGAAGAGGGCACCAGATCTCACTATAGATGGTTATGAGGCACCACGTAGTTTCTGGGAATTGAACTCAGGACCTTTGGGAAAACAGCCAGTGTTCTTAACCTCTGAGCTATCTCTCCAGCCTGGGGGTGGAGTATTTTTTAAAGATTTATTTTTAAAAACTTTATGTGTATGAGTGTTTTGCTTGCATATATGTGAGTGCCTGGTTCCTGCAGAAGCCGGAGGAGGAACCGCTGAAACTGGCTTTATGGCAATTCTAGGTCATTCTCTTCTGCAATGTATACTCATGTCTAGACCCTAAGTTCTCAAGGTGTGACTGTATTTGGAGACAGGTATTCATAGAGATAAGTAAGTTAAAATGAGGATTTTTTTTTTCAAGACAGGGTTTCTCTGTATAGCCCTGGCTTTCCTGGAACTCACACTGTAGACCAGGCTGGCCTTGAACTTACAGAGATCTGCCTGCCTCTGCCTCATGAGTTCTGGGATAAATGCGTGTGCCACCACCACCAGACTCTAAAACGAGGATGTGAAGGCCAGTGCCAACCCAATTTGACAGAAGTATTCTTTTTTTTTTTTTCCTCTTAAGGTTTTTTTTTTATTTACATTTTAAAAAAATTTTTTGCTATCAATCACAGGTTAGGTACTTTGCATCCCAAGCGTAGCCCCCTCCCTCATTCCTTCCCACCCTCCCCAACCCTCCCTTATCTCCTCCCCGCCCCCTCCAAGTCCACCAACAGTGGAGGATCTCCTCCCCTTCCATCT
>CM053744.1:79353908-79375758 GCA_028658305.1 Pachyuromys duprasi | reverse complement strand
GACTTGGAGGGGGCGGGAGGAGGGAGATGAGGGAGGGAGTGGGAGGGTAGGAGGGAATGGGGGAGGGGGCTACGCCTGGGATTCAAAGTACCTAACCTGTGATTGAGATAAAAATAAATAAATTAAAAAAAAAGAAATCTTTAAAAAAAAAGAAATATAATTTAATATAGATTTATAAAAAACAATGTGAAAAATAGGAACTACCATGTAATTCAGTGATCCTGCCTTTGGGTATACATCTAAGGGAAATAAAATCAGCATTCTAGAGCGAATCCAATATGGCAGCGCCGGAGAACAATGCGTCTGAGGAGCTGGACAGCAATGTCGGTACAGCGACCAAGAGACTGAACTCTGGGCCCTAAAACACCAGTGATCGTGTTTCCCAGGTGAGAGGAAACTCCATGGTGTGCAGATCAGTCGGGTCCAGTCTCAGGTCACCCAGCCAGAACCCAGAAGAGATCCCAGGTCTCAGAGGCACTCGGTCACCAGACCAGAGCCACATGCCTACATGTCCTGATCACCTTCCCAAGCTGAATGGTAGGCAAAAAACACCAGAGACTGGGAGTCCCAGTTGCGAGAAAACCCCACAGGGAAGGAAGCAAATGGGACTGACCTTAGGTCACCCAGTCTATCCCTGGTAAATGTCCTGCATATTGGTGGGCACATGCTTCCAGCCCAGAGACCTGCTGCGTTCCCGACTCTCCATCACATATAGAACTGTGAGCCCCAGAGCACTGGAGACTGGGTTTCCCACAGTGTAGAAGAAAACCCCACAGGGAGGGAAACAGCAGGTCCCAGCTTAGAGCGCTGAGCCCCCCTCCCCCCACTACACACAGGAAAGTTCTCTGGAAAAGGTCTCAGATTCCTGTCCAGGCACCAGCTTGGAGCCGCCACCCGCCAGCACCTGTCCGCTCTATGTGCCACCACCAACACCACAGACTGGGTCTTCCTGTTGGGAGAAAACCCCACTCTAGCCTCCTGCTGCACGCATGAGAGCAGAGCTCACCTGCCACTGACTACCACTTGGTTGCTGGGGCACAGAGCTTCAACCTCAGACCTAAAGAAGCCTGAGATCCCTGAGATCAACCCCCAGATACTGCTCCAAGGGGCAACCAGTTACAGCAGCAGCTCACTAAATTCATAGCAAGAAACCCAGAAGCAGGGCAGCTGTCTCCAGGACTTCTCCAGGTGAAAGGAGAGCCCTCTTGACTTACAAAGACCACAGTTACCACTCAGCTCTGTATGCCTGAGGTGTGCTGTGGCAATTCCTGAAAAACACTGGCCATTCAGTAACTATACCCAAAAAGCTGAGTAGGCCTCCTTTAGGAAAGATCATCTTCCTGCCAAGCAGATTCTCCCCACCACAGGATTCTAGGAAGCACCAGAAACTAACACACAACACCTAAGATAGCCCAGTGGGTAGGGGCCAGTGTAAAAGTGCAACCAACAAAAGACAGAGCAATATGGCATCTCCAGAATCCAGTTATCCAGGGGCAAGCATCCCTGGATACTCCAGCATAAATGAAATTCAAGAAGATGACCTTACATCTATGCTTGTGAAGAGGATAATAGAGGAAACAATTAAATGTGTAAAGAACTAGAGGAAGATAAAGTCAAACAGATTATGGTCATCCATAAAGAAACGGAGAAAGATAAAGACAAACAGATTATGGCCATCCATAAAGAAATACAGGAAGTTTCAGCCAAACAGTTTAGGGTCTTTAGAGAGGAAATACTTAAGTCACTGAAAGAAATTAAAGAAACAGAGGATTTCTCAAACAAACAGCTGAAGGAATTGAAGGAAAAACAGGAAAATACAGTCAGACCGGTGAAGGAAATCAATAAAATGGCTTAAGACTTGAAAATAGAATTGGAAAAATTAAAGAAAACACAAATGGAGGAAGTTGTGGAGAGAAAGAACTTAGGGAAGAAAACAGGAACTACAGAGGTAAGCATAACCAGTAGACTACAAGAGATGGAACAAAGAATATCAGGTGTGGAATATACAATGGAAGAAATCGATGTATCCATCAAAGAAAATGTTAAATCTAAAAAAATCCTGACACAGAAATCCAAAACAACATGAAAAGACAAAACCTAAGAATAATAGGAATAGAGGAAAAAGAAGATTCCCTCTACCAAGACCCAGAAAATATTTTCAACAAAATCATAAAAGAAGATTTCCCCAACTTAAAGGAGAGGCCTATAAGAATACAAGAGGTCTACAGAACACTCAATAAATTAAACCAGAAAAGAAAATCCTCTCGCCACATAATAATCAAAACAGTAAGTATACAGAACAAAGAAAAAAAATACTAAAAGCTGCAAGGGAAAAAGGCCAAGTAACATATAATGGCAAACCCATCAGAATCACACCTGACTTCTCAACAGAGGCTATGAAAGCCAGAAGGGCCTGGATAGATATCATGCAGACCCTAAGAGAACACAGATGTCAGCCCAGGCTACTATACCCAGCAAAACTCTCAGTCCTCATAGACGGAGAAAACAAGATATTCAATGACAAAAACAAAGTTCAATAATACCTACACACAAATCCAGCGTTACAGAAGATACTAGAAGGAAAAATACAACCCAAGAAAACTAACTACTTTCAAAAAAACACAGAAAATAAGTAACTACAGCAAAACAAAAAGTAGCCAAATACACAAACTTATTACCATAGCCAACATCAAAATCAAAGGATCTAACAGCCACTGGTTGTTAATCTCTCTCAACATCAATGGACTCAATTCTCTAATAAAAAGACATAGACTAACAAAATGGATGCATAAACAAGAGCCAAAAATCTGTTGCATACAAGAAACACACTTAAGTCACAAAGATAGACATTACCTGAGGGTAAAGGACTGGAAGATGGTTTTCCAAGCAAATGGATCCAAGAAGCAAGCAGGAGTAGCCATTCTAATATCGGATAAAATTAATAAAAAGAGATGGAGAAGGACACTTCATACTCATCAAGGGACAATTCCACCAGGAAGATATGACAATTCTGAACATCTATGCTCCAAATACAAGGGCACCCACATTTGTAAAAGAAACATCAATAAAACTAAACCATACATAGATCGCTACACATTAATAGTGGGAGACTTCAACACCCCACTCTCAACAAAGGACAGGTCAACAAAACAGAAAGTAAACAAAGAAACAATATCTCTAGCAGAGGTCATGAATCAAATGGATCTAACAGACATCTACAGAACTTTACACCCAAACACAAAAGAATTTACCTTCTTCTCAGCACCTTGTGGAATTCCAAAATAGTCCATATGGTTGGTCACAAAGCAAGACTCAACAGATACAAGAAGATTGAAATAATCCCTTGTATCCTATCTGATCACCATGGACTAAAGCTGGCCTCAACAACAACAGAAATAGCAAAAAGCCTACACACATGGAAACTGAACAACTTGCTATTAAATGACAGCAGGGTCAGAGAAGAAATAAAGAAAGAAATTAAAGTCTTCCTAGAATTCAATGAAAATGAAGACACAACATACCCAAACTTATGGGACACAATGAAAGCAGTGCTAAGAGGAAAGTTCATAGCACTAAATGCCTTCAAGAAGAAATTCGAGACTTCTCATTAAAGCAACTTAATGGCTCACCTAAAAGCCCTAGAAACAAAAGAAGCAGACTCACCAAAAAGTAGTAGATGGCTGGAAATAATCAAACTCAGGGCTGAAATCATTAAACTAGAAACAAATAAAACAATTCAAAGTATCAATGAAACCAAGAGCTGGTTCTTTGAGAAAATCAACAAGATAGACAAACCCTTAGACAAACTAACTAAAAGGAGAGAGACACTATTCAAATTAACAAAATCAGAAATGAAAAGGGGGACATAACAACAGACACTGAGGAGATCCAAACAATCGTTAGGACTTACTTCAAAAGTCTATGTGCCACAAAATTTGAAAATCTAAATGAAATGGACAAGTTTTTTGATTGATTCCACTTACCAAAGCTGAATCAAGACCAGGCAAATCAATTAAATAGTCTTATATCCCCTAAGGAAAGAAAAGGAATCATGAAAAGTCTTCCATCCAAAAAAAAACCCAGGGCCAGATAGTTTCAGTGCAGAATTCTACCAGACCTTCAAAGAAGTCCTAACACCAATTCTATTCAAATTATTTCACAAAATTAAAACAGAAGGAACAGTATCAAACTCATTCTATGAAGCCACAGTCACCTTGGTACCTAAACCTCACAAAGACCCAACAAGAAAAGAGAATTTCAAGCCAATCTCCCTTATGAACATTGATGCAAAAATACTCAACAAAATATTTGCAAACCAAATACAAGAACACATCAAAGATATCATCCACTATGACCAAGTAGCCTTTATCCCAAGTATGTAGGGGTGGCTCAATATACAGAAATCCATCAAGGTGATCCACCATATTAACAAACTGAGAGAAAAAAAAACCCACATGATAATCTCCTTAGATGCTGAAAAAGCATTTGACAAAATCCAACATCCATTCATGTTTAAAGTATTGGAGAGATCGGGGATACAAGGCACACACCTAAACATAGTAAAGGCAATGTACAGCAAGCCTATAGCCAACATCAAACTAAATGGAGAGAAACTTAAAGCAATTCTACTGAAATCAGGGACAAGGCAAGGCTGCTCTCTCTCTCCATATCTCTTCAACATAGTTCTTGAAGTCCTTGCTAGAGCAATAAGATAATTAAAGGAGTTCAAGGGGATACAAATTGCAAAGGAAGAAGTCAAAGTATCGCTATTTGCAGATGATATGATATATACCTGAGTGACCCCAAAATTTCTACCAGGGAACTCCTACAGCAAATAAACACCTTCAGCAAAGTGGCCAGATACAAAATTAACTCAAAAGAAAATCAGTAGACCTCCTGTATACAAAAGGCAAAAGGGCTGAGAAAGAAATTAGGGAAACAACACCCTTCATAATAGCCACAAAGGACATAACATAACTTGGTGTGACCCTAACCAAGCAAGTCAAAGACTTGTATGAAAAAAATTTCAAGTGTCTGAAATAAGAATTAGAAGAAGATATCAGAAGATGGGAAGATCTCCTATGCTCATGGCTTGGCAGGATTAACATAGTAAAAATGGCCACCTACCAAAAGCAGTCTACAGATTCAATGCAATTCCCTTCGAGTTACCAACACAATTCTTACAGACCTTGAAAGAAAAATTCTCAATGTCATATGGAATAACAAGAAACCCAGAATTGCTAAAACAATCCTCTACAATAAAAGATCTTGTGGAGGTATCTCCATCTCTGATCTCAAGCTGTACTATAGAGCAACAGTAATAAAAACTGCATGGTACTGGCATAGAAACAGAATGGTGGATCAATGCAATCAGATAGAAGACCCAGAAATAAACCCACATACTTATGGACACCTGGTTTTTGACAAAGATGTCAAAACCATACATTGGAAAAAAGATAGCATCTTCAACAAACGGTACTGGTCTAACTGGATGTCTACATGTAGAAAAATGCAAATAGATCCATACTTATCACCCTGCACATAATTAAGGTCTAAGTGGATCAAGACCTCAACATAAAACCAGACACATTAAATCGGTTAGAAGAAAAAGTGAGGAAGAGCCTTGAACTCATTGGTACAGGTGACAACTTCCTGAACAGAACATTAACAGCACAGGCTCTAAGAGCAACAATCAATAAATGGGACCTCATGAAACTTAAAAGCTTCTGTAAAGCAAAGGACACTGCCATCAAAACAAAACAGCCTACAGATTGGGAAAGAATCTTCACCAACCTTTATCTGACAGAGGGCTAATATCCAGTATATATAAAGAACTTAAGAAATTAAACAGCAACAAATCAAGTAATTTAATTTAAAATGGGGTACAGAGTAAACAGAGAATTCTCAATAGAGGAATATCAAATGGCAGAGAAACACTTAAAGAAATGTTCAACATCCTTAGTCATCAGGGAAATGCAAATCCAAATGACCCTGAGATTTCACCTAACAACCATCAGAATGGCTAACATGAATAACTCAAGTGACAACACATGCTGGAGAGGATGTGGAGAAAGGGGAACCCTCCTCCAATGCTGATGGGAATGTAAACTTGTACAATTACTTTGGAAATCAATCTGGTGCTTTCTCAGACAATTAGGAATAGTGCTTCCTCAAGATCCAGCTATACCACTCCTAGGCATATATCCAAAAGATGCTCAAGTGTACAGCAAGGACATCTTTTCAACCATGTTTGAAGCAGCTTTATTTGTGAAGCCAGAAGCTGGAAACAGCCCAGATGTCCCTCAGTTGAAGAATGGATACAGAAATTGTGGTAATCTACACAATGGAATATTACTCAGCAATAAAAAAACAAGTAAATTATGAAATTTGCAAGCAGATGGTGGGAACTGGAAAAGATCATTTTGAGTTAGGTATTCCAGAAGCAGAAAGACACACAGGGTGCATACTCACTCATAAGTGGATATTAGATATATAATATAGAATAAACATACTAAAATCTGTATACCTAAGGAAGCTAATCAGGAAGGAGGACTCTGGCTAAGATGCTCAATCCCTATTCAGAAAGTCAAGGAGGATGGACATGAGGAGAAAACAGGGACCAGGACAGGAGGCTACCACAGAGGGCCTCTGAAAGACTCTACTCTGCAGGGTATCGAGGCAGATGCTGAGAATCATACCCAAACTTTGGGCAGAGTGCTGGGAATCTTATGAAAGAAGTGGGAAATAGTAAGGCCTGGAGAGGGCAGGAGCTCCACAAGGACAGCAATAGATACAAAAAGTCTAAGCACAGGGGTATTTTCTGAAACTGATACTCCAGCCAAGGACCACTCATGGAGATGGCCTGGAACCCCTGCATGGAAGTAGCCTATGGCAGTTCAGTGTCCAAGTGGCCTCCATAGTAATGGGGCCAGGGACTGTCTCTGACATGAACTGATTGGCCTGCTCTTTGATCACCTCCCCCCGAAGGGGGAACAGCCTTACCAGGCCACAGAGGAAGACAATGCAGCTACTCCTGATGAGACCTGATAGACCAGGGTCAGAGGGAAGGGGAGGAGGACCTTCCTTATCAGTGGACTGGGAGAGGGACACGGGTGGGGAAGAAGGAGGGTGGGATTGGGAGGGGAGAAGGGAGGGAGGTACAGGGGGGATACAAAGTGAACAAACTGTAATTAATAAAAAAATGAAAATAACAAAAAAGGAAAAAAAATCAGCATTCTACAGAGATAATTGTGCTGGTACATTTATTGAAACACTATTGACAAAACTCCAAACTGGAAACAACCAGGATAAACAAAAAAAGAGAATATGGTACACACATAACAGAACAGTATTTCATCATGAAAAGATTGATGTCCTCTTATTTGTGACAATCGGAGATCATTATATCCAACCAAGCACAGAAGATTAAGTACCACATCTGTCACTCAGATTCAGGGGCTGGAAATACTGGTCACAGGCCCTGGAGTAGAAGGATGGTAAGCAGGATGTAGGAATAGTGGGCTGGAAAGATAGTGGTAGGCAGGGGCTTCATACACATGACTAATGTGTATGAAGTTTCAGTTACAGAAGAAATTAGTTCGGGTATGCTTCTGATGGGTGCCTGTGGGACCTAGGATATTAGAAAGGCTAGAGAAAAAGAACTTTAGAAAGATTTTAATCATAAAGGATGACAAAGGTTTGCAAAGATAGAGGCATTTAAGCTGGTTCAAACATTGCAATGCATTGCAACAACACATTATTTCAGTTACATATAAATTCTTTTTGTTTTATGCATCAACTAAAATTTTAACTTATAAAAGAGTTTAACAAGCCGAGCGTCTAGTGTTCATGCATTATCTCTCCTCAAGAATCTTTTGAGAAGACTCTTTTGACCTCTATTTACCTAGGAAGCCAGGTAGCTGTCAACCTCTCAGATTCTCTCTGTGATGCTAAATGGGAGATTTGTGTCTGCTGGTCCTAACTCCCTGTTTCTGGGACCATGCTATAACAAGGCTTCAATTGCAGTCCCACCCAATTCTCAAGACTGTGGTGTTCACCTTGTTCTACTCTGGTAGAACAGGTGCAGCCTGAGGATGAATCTGAATCTCCACTAGATTTATTTTCCATTTTCCCACAGTCGCTAACACATCGTTTCATGATAATATGGTTACACAACTGCTCAGGGGTGACCCCATCGCCCCTTTTCTCACATTTTGGTTATGAGCACAATCCCCAGAGTCACATCACCTAATCCTTCGCTCTCCACTCACCAGCCATGTGGGTTGCTCAAGTTACGTGATAGTTCTGTATTTTACTTACTCTGCATCTACAGTGTGAAAAAAAAAAGACATTTAATAAGGATATCAGCAGACAAGTGACACTTTCAAGCTTGAGTAGTGAGTAATGAGCAGAGCCCTGCAGATTTACTTACCACTGCTGTTACTACAACTACCATGGCGAATACTGTGCTACCATGACCATGAATACGGCTATTGCTTTATTACTCATCTGTTTCTCATACATTTCAATGAGATCTGTGAACCAGAGGTTTCAACATGAGAAGTTTTAGTGAGAACTTTCTTCATACCAATCCCGTGTGCTCAAGCAATTCAGCAATGCTTTTTTGTCCTCTCAACAAAACTGTTCATCTTAACACTGAACAAAAGGGTTTGCTTTATTTTTGATATGAGACTGGCAGATCTTTGCCACCTTATTAAAATTTGATAGGTCAGGTAAATCTCTCCATATTTCTAATTCAGAAGGCTATATAAACTTCTTTCTTCTTCTTTTAAATAAATCTGAATCATTTATTTTTATTTTTTATTTTTATTGATTACAGTTTATTCACTTTGTATCCCCCCTGTACCTCCCTCCCTCCCTCCTCCCCTCCCAATCCCACTCTCCTTCCCCCTCTACAGTGTCCCTCTCCCAGTCCACTGAAAAGGGAGGCCCTCCTCCCCTTCCCTCTGACTCTAGTCTATCAGGTCTCATCAGGAGTGGCTGCATTTTCTTTTTCTGTGGCCTGGTAAGGCTGCTAGCCCCTCAGGGGGAGGTGATCAATGAGCAGGCCAATCATTAAACGTCAGAGACAGTCCCTGTCTCCATTACCATGGAGGCCACTTGGATACTGAACTGCCATAGGCTACGTCCGTGCAGGGGTTCTAGGCCATCTCCATGAGTGGTCCTTGGCTGGAGCATCAGTTTCACTGATTCATTTTTTAAAATTTTATTTAATTTATGTATATGAGTGTTCTATCTGCATGTATACCTGCATGCCAGAAGAGGGGCATCAGATAACATTATAGGTGGTTGTGAGACATCATGTGGTTACAGGGAATTGAACTCAGGATCTCTGGAAGAGTAGCCAGTGGTCTTAACCGCTGAGCCATCTCTCCAGCCCCTGTGTACATTTCTTTATTCTGCCCCTTTCTCAATGCATTACCAAGTAAACGTTCCCAACCCCCAATATTGAGAAATTGGCAATAATTTCCCAGAATCTAAATTGTTATTTTCACTTGTTATCACTTGTAACTGGAGGCAATTTGAGGTGTTTCTTAAAATCTCAGGTTTACAGTGTTACCTAGCTTGTCAGTCTTCCATTTTTCCTTGGTGAGTCAAAAGCATTTTTTACTTGAAGAATGAAATATGACTGTTTCCATTTTATAGAACTGTTTTCAGTGTGTGGTCTTTGAATTGCGGATGGCTTGAGATCCATCCCACCTGCTATATTTTTAGATGGGACCTTTGCAGTGCATTGAAATGCAAACTTCTAATGAGGACAGTTTCATTTCAATGTACACATTGGCTTGTTGCACTAGCTCTTTGTCATTTGTGCAGAGAGTGAAAATAAGTGATCCTTTGACAGCTTGTCAGCAGGAATTTTATTACGTATGTCTGGCCATGTCCCTTGGGTGGAGACAGCAGCCAGAAGCAGCTTAGATTTTATTTTATTTATCATTAGGGCATTTTTCACAGGTTAAAAAAAAAGAACTGTGGCTATAAGCTTGGAAAGAGAACATGTGGAAACCAGATGACTTCATTTCCAAAGCTGTTGTGATAATCCTGTGATTGAATGATCTAAATATTGCTTCCTGGATTGTCTATTTGGTAAGTAAATCCCTGCCCCTACCAGGGACACAGAAAGGACTACACTAAAAGAGTAAAACTACACTTTTAGTCCTTGCTCTTACTCCTATGTGTTGGCTGATTTTTAATATGTGGAGATCTGAGCGGGTTGAGACTGAAGAGCTTAGGCAAGAGAAACTTTGTTTTCCTGTGTTTCAGAATGATAGCTTTGATAAGCTGACAAGAGGCTCCATTTAGGGTGGTGATGGTCACTGTATCTGTTGGAGATTGGTCTGGTGCTAGGTATGCTAATTACTGTCCCTCTTATTGTATAAACTTTGCTCTACCTGATTTAAAGTTAATTGGTTAATAGCTAGAAGCCTATAACTGGGCAGAAGAGAAGTAGGTAGAGCTTAGGTTCCCAGGCTTGGGGTCAGATGGGAGTCACAAGTTAAAAAGAGAAGGAGCAGAAGAAGCCTGAGAAAAGGTGTTGCCATTGGTTATTACGGACCATGAGCACATGGCCAAGAGGGCTGATCTGATGGAACAGGCCAGGCAGGAGCAATTATGGCAAGTAACTTGGGGTGTGTAGCTGGAAAATAGCAAAATAGCTTAGAGGGATGATAACTGCCCAGTTACTGTGTTTTTAAGCTTTGGTAATTTTAAATGGTCTCTGTCTTTATAATTTGGGAACTAACTGGGGTAGAGAAGCCCTCTAATGTCTAATATTCCTTCCATAACAGTAGCTGCTGAGGAGCTAGGCCTAGAGGCTAGGAAGAAAGGAAAGGAAGAGCAAAGCACTGTCTAAAGAATTGCTGTCAGTACTTTATAGGATGCTACTTAAATATTTCTCAGTATAAATTATTTTAGTTTGACTGTGATATCTTTAAAATATGGAAAATAACAAAGGTTTGCATTTTAGTCACTAAAATTAAGATAGGCAAAACCAAAAGAAAGAAACAAACAAAAAAACCAAAGCGAGAAAAAAAACAGTACTGTTTCAACTTCTGGTTGAAGGTTGTCCCTGACCTTCTGGGGAGTCTGTTGAAGGCCTCCATGATTTTTCGGCTGGGTTAGTTCTAGGTGAGCCCAGAAGGTCAGTGAGGAGCACAAAGGGATGAGGGTCTTACAGATGGTACAGTCTTTACTTTGGAAGATACAAGCAGAAGGTGGTCTCTCGTCCAAGAACTGGAGCCTCAGTCTCCTCACATGTCGGGGTACTTACAAGGCAGACAAAAGGAAATGGGCAAGGGGCTGACCCTTTTCCTGTGTTGGCCGGTGGTTGGCTGTGGCTTGGGACAGTTTGGGATGTGAAGTGAGTGGCAGGTAAAAGAAGGTTCCATAGAGCTTAATTATCTCTATTGTTAGCAGGTAACTGGAGTTGGGCTCTGTAGGGTAAGTGGTGCAAGAATCTGAAGAAATCTTTAGGTCTGGGAGTCAAATTATTTCAGTTCTATGAAAGTGGCAATCTCATGTGGCAATGGCTAACAGAACCCACTCCTTTGTACAGGTCAAAAGAACTTCATGGCTTCAGTACTAAGTATTCCAGTAATTCTGTTAGTGCTGCACTACAGTTCGTCTTCCTGCAACGCCACATATTTACAGTCATAAAGGCGGCAGGCTCACAACCATTTTGTTTGTCTAGTTGCGAATTTTGTAAGTTGGCATTCATTTCTGAGTCTCAGGATTCCTATGGTATTTACAACTCACCAAACATTCTGTATTGGAATCATTTGTCAAACAGTGGGTTGAACTGAAAAGGAGCGAACTAAATTGATGAGTTTAATTTAATATACAGTGATTGGAGGGTGGTCCTCTCCCCACCTTCCTTAAATCCTTAGTTTCTTGAGATCCGTGGCCATCAGAGACTTCTATAAACTGTTTCAATTAGGTTTAGTTAGGCATGAGGGAGAGAGGAATTACCAAAAGGCATGAGAAAAGCAATCTTCCTTTCCTCACCTGACCTACAAAGGTTCTCTTGAGATTGAAACTGCTTTCCTGAACAGATTCCTGAGGCTCACTGTGTCCTCAGACAGCGGAACCTGTGTAGAAAAGGACTTGCTTTTAGTGGCAGGGACCTTAATGGTTTGAGAGCAAGCCAGACTGTGTGGAGGCATGGGCTAGCATTATCTCATGAACAGTGATTATATATATATATATTAGAAAAGAAAGCCAACAATAACAGCAACAAAAAGAAGCACAAAAAAGAAAAAAAATATAGGAAGAAAAAAAAGAAAAAAAGGTCCTTTAATGTTCCAGGGAGTGATGGGGCTTGGAGAGGCACACAGTGCTTTGGGTTAGCACCACTTCTTCACTGTGCTTATTGCTTGGATTGAAGTATGTTAGGAACCCAGGATACTCTTTAACATGGGTATATGTGGAACATCCAGTATTCAGACAGAAACAAAATCAATAATCTAGGAAATTCAGCTGCAGCAGAAATAGAAAACACACTCTCATGATCCCAGCATAGAGATGCTGCTGTTGCTGTTCTTCTTCTTCTTCTTCTTCTTCTTCTTCTTCTTCTTCTTCTTCTTCTTCTTCTTCTTCTTCTTCTTCTTCTTCTTAACAGAGAAATATTTTCTTTGTTTTGTCTCAAGCAGCAGTGGTCATCCTGTTTTGGCTTTTGTATAGATGCATAGAGGTGGAGGTGGAGATGGAGGTGGAGATGGCAGGCAGGAGAGCCATTGGTCCTGGTATGAGATTATTAAACAGATGTGAAGGCATTTTAGGCATAGGTCTTTAATGCTTTTTCAAAAAGTGTGTGTAGATCCTTGGCTCATCATCTGCTGAGAAAAGGCGAAGTGCTCTTGGGAAGGCTGAATGCAGTGTAGTAGTGAGCCCTGCTCCCCACATGCCAGTGTTACAAACAAGTGAATTCTCAGAATCATGAGCCTAGAAGAGGGCCCAGTGACCAGAGATCTCTCAGTGGTATGTAGCTATGGCTAGGTATTAGAGGCAGATAGCAACCTGTGGAGGTTCAGCTCAGCAATTATGATCCTTATTTGTTCTCCTGGAATATGGATTTCTATTCATGCTGTCCTGTTCCCACTTTACCCTGTGATTTGTAGGAAAAAGATGTATTAGATGCATCCACATGGCCATCTCTATTGACATTTCATAGACCAGAACAGATTAGACTTATTTTCATTCTGCAATCAGTTTCAAGTGTTTGAAATCTTCTAGCAGCTGGGACACAATATTTATTCTTAATCAGCAACTGATTTCATGAATCTGATGCCATATAATGTATGTGTTTATTAAAACACACAGAACTGCCTGAGAGATGAAGCAGAATTGAAAAAAATAGAGATCAGTTTGCTTTGGGATCTTGGGACAGTTCAGGTTCTGTTGCAGATTTACAAAGAGATGGTTCTTTCGGCAGTTCATGAGGAGGGCAAGGATTTCCATTTCTGGGAGGAAATTGCTGGTGTGTGGTAGTGGGACTGGTACAGGTACTGGTAAAAATGGTGATAAGACCACAGAATTAATGCAAGAGAAAGGTTGGGTAGACCGCTGTTAGGCTATGATCATTTATGTGTGAATTTCACCTGGTATCCAGTAACTGTCAACAATTGTTGCTTGTCATGTTATTAGGGAATCATAGGACAAGGCTTTTGTACTTTTAGAGTGTACAATGATCCTTAGAACTTTCTAAGTGTATAAATTTCCATTTGCATACTTTTGGATTTCTGGTTCCCCTCCCCCCCCCAAAAAGGAAGTAAGGTGGAACCAAGACTATTGCATTCTAAACAGCTACTATGTGAAATTCTATGCATTGAATTTAAGATGATTTGTTCATGCATACATGCACAGGGGTAGAGGTGGGGTTGGGGGTCCCTGTATGCTTTACTGCCACCAGGAAAACAATCCAAGAGAGGTAAGAAAGAAAAATCGGTTCAGTACAACTTAGCTGGTGCTGGACCAAAAAGTTCTGGAGTCTGACACCATGTGGTTTATTGTAAGCATATTTAATATTTAAACACAATACAATTTGGAAAAAAAAAGATTTCACAGTATAGTACAATTCCAGTGAACAAGGAGGCATAATTACATAAAAACTCAATTCAAGGAACATGTGACCTCTATGATGAAGACGGACTCTATACCTTAAGGAAGGGCCTAGGATCTGGTGTAATCTCTGATCTAGATAACACAGAGACCAGTAGGCTATGAAGTACATATGACATCTCCCCTAAAGCTGGGTTCTATTGACTGAGAAGCAAAGATAAAGATAAAGGTCTAAGGAGGGAGAGTCTGGAGTAAACATTCTGGGGTGTTTGGGTCAGGTCTGTTCTACAGATAACAAAGGTCACCAGGTTATTAACAACATCCACACCAGCTTTCTGGGTGGAAAACAGCATTCATGAACTCAGAACAGTCCTGACTACATGCATAAGACCTGCACAAGATCAAGCCAGCCAGAAGCCTTGTATGTACAAGGGGCTCATGAAGTCTCATCTCACTTCTAACGGTGGGGCTATTGGCAGTTGATGGATACTGAGGGAAGGAGAGTCTTTTTTTTTCTTTCTCTCAGGAATGCAGCCTATGAGAATTCACAGATGACTCTACATCTGTGTGCAGCTCTAAGTAAATTCAGCGGTTTTGTTTGTTTGTTTGTTTTAAAGAGCACATCAACATGAGAGTGGGAAACACTGTAGAGTAAGAGGAATAGTGAAGGAATTGGAGGGGAGAGCATGTGGGTGGATTTGATCAAGTCACACATGCATGCATAAAATTCTAAAATGTAATAGAAAATATAATATTCTTAGTGCCTATAGCTAAAGCACCTCTCAGACCCATAAACATAATGAATAGAGATCAGGGATCAGAAGTACCCTTATAAACGTTTTTGTGTGATTTGATCATCAGTTGCAGAGCAGTTAACTGGCATTTTCTAAAGCAAAATAAAATTTCCCTTTTGGTGTACCTCAGTAAGTCAGTGAACACCATACACGCCATTTTGGTACTGATAAAACATGCTTAGAGATGTGAAGTTACCTGTCTCAAATTATATAGAAATTATCAGGACCTGCTGGGCTTTTAATTTTCTCCTTATACACAGGGAGTTTATCTACCGTAGCTTCCATCATACTGTCTAGAAGAGGTCTCAGATATGGATCTGCAGCCAGACTGTTCTGGGATGTTAATTAGTCATCAGTCTGATGGCTGTTTCACTTCAAGTTCTAAAGCATAGTATGTTCGTTCCAGTGTATCTTTCCCATTATTCCTGAGCTCAGCAAGTAGGCCACACCTTGCACCTGCTGGTCCAAACTACAAATGACAGGGCTGGGCTGGGTGGCCATCCTACCACCTGGGAGGCTGAAGCAGGAGGATTGTGTCCTGCTGGGCTGCATGATGATACCTTATCTCAAAACAAGAAGAAACACATACTCCCCCGCCCCCCCACCAAAGCCAACCAACCAAAACTAAACGGCAACAACAACAAAAAACCTACCCCAAACCACAGTTAACCTACCTCAAACCACAGTTAACCTACCCCCAACTACAGTTAACTTACCCTCAACCACAGTTAACTTACCTCAAACCATAGTTTGTTTGTTTGTTTTGATTTAAACCAATTCTATATCCCTTTGGCAGTCCTTTTTGCTAAACATAGTTAAGGATAGCACCATCTCTTGCAAAAGGTCTCAGTTAGCATTTGCTGCATAATGCATGTCTCCCCAATATCAATAGCATCTTAAAGTAGAAACGTTATTAATTCATCATTCTGTGCAGCAGCCAGGCAATGCTTTGGGTCTAGCATAGCTCAGCTAATTTTGTTGCGTTTTCTCATGTGCCCGTTGCCTGGCGGCTCGGAGATCTGCCATGTCCTCATATGTAGTAGTCAGGAGACTGTGTCTGAGCGCCTTCCATGTGGCCTCATTTTACAGATAGCTTGGGCTCACCCACAGGGTGGCATCAAATTTTCAAAAGCAGGATGAAAGAACAGGCCAAATTTTTCTCATGCCTTTGCGTTATGCTTGTTAATGGCAGCCAGAATCACTGAGTTATGGCATCCATGTGCCACATGGGAACTCACCGTGGTAAGCTTTTACCTTTCTCACTCATCACCTGAGAAAACTCTTCCTGGTTTGGTTATCCATCCCTTTCTAATCTGTCAGTTTATATTTCCCTTTGTTAGGCTTCCTTGATGGAACTTGCGCAGATTTGGGCTTTCTGTGTGAGATGCAAAGCCTTGTGGGTCAGGGACCATGCCTGTTTTATCCAGCACTGAAAAGCTGTGTGCAACAGACAGTTGCACAAGATGATACACAAGAAACACTGTTAAAAATAAACAGCACTTCCCTGCATGATTCAGAACCCACCATGCAGCCTATTATTTAGATTCAATTTGTTCACCTTACTTTTATCTCTATACTTAACATTCTGTTCATCATTAAGACAATCTTTTATTAGCACCACATTCTCATAGATTGAGGCAATATTACTTCCTTCTAAACATTTTCTTATAGAGAGAAGAACACATGTGGGTATGGACACGGATTCTTGGTCAAAGGTAAGTATAAATGACATTGTGTCAAGTCATTCTACTTGCGTCCCAACCTCCTTTCAGAGATAAGCAAGTGACGGAGTGAAAAGGTGGAGACGACATCAAGGCTGCACTATTCCTGGTGATTTTCAGGCGTGTGGCATTCTTGCCCACTTTGCTCTGGCTGTAGCCTGCTGCTTTGCAGACTGTTCAAAAGTCTTGGAAAATCTATCAGGAAAGGTGGCTTCTGGGTTCATCTTTGCTGTCTTGGGTGACACTGAAGTCCAGGCTGCACCTTGCAAATGTTATATCAGGTGAAGCTGCCACTGTAAAGCTTGAAACAAAATAAAACAGAACAAAAACAAACAATATAACAATGTATGGAAGGCTCCTTTGGATACTATATGCATTTTTTTTCAGCAAAATATTTAAGTCAAAATCGTCTTCATTGTGCTTGAAGAATAAGTACTATGTGATTTGAATAAATCTAGTCTGTTGGATACCCGTGGAATGGTATGGGTATGGCCTCTTTCCCATGCCCTTTGCCTTTTGCAATCGCTTAGGTATCTTTCCTACGAAAAAGAGATATTTATGATATTAAAGTTAATAAGATAGCCATAAAGCTAATGCACTTGAAACAAAGAAAAACTTTGCTACCTCTGACATACTAGTTGATCATTAAATGTTTATTAAGTAGTTACATACCAGATCTTTCTGTAGGTTGAACAAAACCAAACAAGAATTGGTTTTCTTCTGTGATTGAGCTCACAATGTTAGTACGATGACAGACAAAGGTAAGGCAGAGTAAACAAAACTGACTTTCCACAGATGGTGTGCTAATTAATTGTGTCTGGGGGCGTTTATAGAAGAAAACATATATACTGTGAGCCTAGAAGGACGGGTAAGATTTCACCAGAGGGAGAAGACACAAAGGGCACTTCAGTCAGATGTCTGCTTAGAATCAGATCGGGAGAGTCACTTCATTAGTACAACAATGAGAAGTGACAGGAGGGTGCCCAGAAGGCACGGAAAGGAGCTGTAATTGCTGCTTTTTTTCCTTTGTGCATTAAAGAAGACCAGTCAAATTCATAAAACAGAGTAGCATCAAGGACAATGAACCATGACAAAGAGCGAAAGTCAGCTGGAAGAAGTAGCAATCCATGACTTCATATACACCCTAAAAACCTGGTGAAGCTCCTACTTGAGGTTAGGATGCCTTTTCTTGCCAGGCACATGGACCTACACATTTTTAAAGGACAAGGTGAGTGGAAAGTGACTGACAGTGTATTTGGGCAAAAGTACATTCAGACGCTTGAGCAGCCATTCATTAAGTAAATAAGAAAATGAGAACATGCTGGGTTCTGCTTAGAATTTTGCTATAACCAAAAAGGCCTATTGCTCTCCTATGAATACCCCAACCTTCTGCCAATGGATTAATGAGATGTATTCTGATTTACCTTTAAGGGTAGAAATCTGTGCACAATAAGTCGAAAAGGCATTTTTAAAGGTTAAGGGCACAACACTTCAGGGAAAACACACACGCGTGCTCACACACACATAAACACAAACACATAACACAAGCTCATTTCTTTTGTTTGGAAGTCATATATTAAAGGTTACATATGTAGGCTGGTCATGGTGGCACATACTTGTAATCCCAGCCTTCACAAGGATAAAATAGGAGGAATCCAGGTTAGAGGATAGCTTGAGCTACGAGGAGAGACCCTGTGCTAGCAAAAATCGGACACACGACACATAGAAGGATGCTTTTGTAAGTGAAAGAGGAGTGAGCTGTCATTTTCACCAGGGTTCGGCACACACCTGGTGTGTCCCAGGCACAGTCAGAGGCATGACAATACTCACCAGGGGAGCCAGTTCAACAGTAGGATAACAGTGGTCTTTGTCTCTGTCTGAGGAGAACTCAAGCTGTCTGGTTTTGGCACACCAGGAATCTTTGGGTTAGAAGTTATTATCTAGGTAGGGTAGGAACCAAAATAGTATTGTGTTTAAGAGCACTGACTCATCTCACAGGCTGGCTATGTAACCTTGTAACCTTGGACAAATTGCATCATCTCTCTATTTTTCAGCCTCCTTGTCTGCAAATTTTCATAACAACAATTATTGTTTGTTTTGAAAATTAAATGACTTAGTATGTGGGAACTTCTACCGACAGGGTAGGGCTTATAGCATTAAATAGTTAGTTTCCTATTTTTATATTTACATGATTTTATAGAGTACAAAAACATACACACATATTGCCCCAAAACTACAAGTACAAGAATAATAACCCACCTTATACCCTTAAAATTGACCTGCTCTTTAAGTTTACTTAAGGATACTTAGGGTTGGAAACCTCATTTCCCAGAAAGCAATGCCTTCCAGATAGCGACAGCACAGATTGCCAACTGGAGGATCTAGAGTGACAAAGGATAGAAATCTCTCAAGTTTCTAGATTGAATTAACAGAAGTAGAAAAAGCAGCTCTGTGTGTGGCATCACAGACAAAATGAAGAGAAGAGGGGAAGCTGAACACTAGCTTCACCCCTGCTACTGACTGACTGTAAATTCAATTGACAGAGTCCTCAGAGTGCCTCCATGCATCCTGTGCTAGAATGGCCTGTCCTCTGGAACCGTGAACCCAGTTAAACTTTTCTTTCCTTAAGTTGCTTTTGTCAAAGATTAACGCTCACATCCACAAGGAAAATAACTATTACAAAGGCTTTCTGTAGGATCAGGTAAGAAAAGAGGAGATCTGACAGTTTTGGTCTAGAGTTTAAGATGGTCAAGGGTTGGTCAGACCCTATTGGATTTACTTCTCAGGATAGACATATTTTCAAGGCAAATGAACCCTAACCCTCTAACCCTAGCACTAAATGAAGTTGGAAAAAAAACTTAAAATGGCCAGAAAAACTTCAGAGAAGTCCATACTTTGAGTTATGTTTTGCCTTCTATTATCATAAATAATAATAATATAATAATTATAATAAATAATAATTAGAGGTGAAATTCTTGAGCCCAGTAGATGCTATGAGTCTCACCCTAATTGCCTCATACGGATTAACTCACTTAATCTTTGTGACAAAGATTTGAGGTAAGCACTATCGCTATTTGTTGGGTGAGTTATTGACAAGTGAAAAATGTACTCATCTCTGCCTTTCCCGAGGGCTGTACATACCAGGCATGCAGTATTTATTGAACAAAATTCATTTGTAGGCTTATTAACAGTTTTTAGTAGAATTTATGTGGTTATATATTTTTTAAGCAGGAAGAAAATTTAAAAGTTTATTTAGAGGAAAAATATTTACAGCTGCCTTTCCTATATTTGTCCTTGGTATTTTGATTTCTGCAAAACCATGAGAGTTAGTAATTACAAACAACATTTCAAATAACCTTTGAAGGAGAATCTGAGGTGGGAATGGAAAAGCTGAATGAGATTTAAAATTCTGAAAATCATCCTGGCAAGTAAATATAAGCTATCTAAAAATAAACCAATTATATCTGGCTTTGGAAAGCATTATTGTGGATATTTTTTTCTGACAAAGCTTTGATTCCTAATTGTGTTTACCTTGCGAAGATATGGTAATTGCTTTTCTTGTTTTTAAGATTTTATTTATTTTATGCATATTAGTGCTCTAAGAGGGCAGTAGGAGGTATAGATGACTATGAGCCACCATGTGGGTGCTGGGAATTGAACTCAGGACCTCTGGAAGAGCAGACAGTGCTCCTAACCGCTGAGCCATCTCTCCAGCTCCC
Organism: Pachyuromys duprasi; assembly: GCA_028658305.1. NCBI lineage: Eukaryota > Metazoa > Chordata > Mammalia > Rodentia > Muridae > Pachyuromys > Pachyuromys duprasi. The sequence goes on along the minus strand of CM053744.1, from coordinate 79,355,448 downwards.
ATAATTGCTTTTCTGTTCCAAGCATACAACAGCTGATGAGGGGAGTTAGCAACATTACTGGGCAGTTCGGTAAATGCCAACTGGGGGTGAAAGGGAGGCTCTGAAACCTGAAGGAGTAGGAAATTCATGCAAAAGAAGCCACTAGTGGACAGTCTGTTTGGAGTAAAATGTGTGAAGGATCAAGAAGATGCTAAGCATTAAAACAGGACAGACATAAATGGCAGAGGACACAGCAAAGATACTTCAGAATAGCCTTTGACCACGGAGGTAAAGAAAATGGCAGTTAATTCTGATATTAACACTTTGTGCCTTGAATGACTGGCTGACAAAGCAGGCACTATATTCTAGTGTTCCGAGACAGTCATGGAAAAATAAGAATGGAAGAAATAATATTCTCGAGCAATGTATCCTAATTTGTCACATTTAAAATTTAAAGGGTCAGACTCATGAAATGATCATGGCTAGATTAATGCCTTTCTAAACACCAAAGTGATAAAATGAGCCATTCCCAATTCTCCCTGACTGTGCCTGTTTGGTTATTGAAATATGAGCCTGACCATAACCTTACTGAATTTGTTTTTTTTTCCTTTGAACTGTGTATATAATGTGTGTGTCTATATGTGAGGTGGGGTCACATATGTGTATACCCCACTACTTGTGCAGGTCAGAGGACAAGCTCCCGTCAGCCTCAGCCTTTCACTTTGTTTGAGACAGTCTCTTCTTTCCTGTTTGGCACCAAGCCTCCAGGGATTCTTCTGCTGTTATTGTACTATCGGAACACGGGGATGAGCTTTTGGTGAGTTCTGGGGGTTTGAACCCAGGTTCTTATGTGTGTATGGCAAATGCTTTAACCACCGAGCCATCTTCCGAGTCCCAAAGCTGTTACCCACAAGAAGATTCTGTTCAGCAAACATTCATTAAACAGTGACTATGGGAATGGTAGCCAAAAGGGAAGGAAATACTGAAATACTAAAAAGCATCATGACTCGTGCTCCGCTTATACACAGAATAAAAATTAAAAAAAAATTAAATAAGAAAGGATGTAAGTGGGATGGACGGATTTTTTTGTTTTGTCTTGAAGGTGCCAAGTCAGAGAAAGGTCTGTGAATTGAGAAAGGCATTTGCTCAACTATGTTCGTGGCTGCTTTATTTGTAATAGCCAGAACTTGGAAACAACCCAGATGTCCCTCAGTTGAGGAACGGATACAGAAATTGTGGTACTTTTACACAATGGAATACTACTCAGCAATTAAAAAGGAGGAAATCATGAAATTCGCAGGCAGATGGTTGGACCTGGAAACGATCATCCTGAGTGAGGTATCCCAAAAGAGGAAAGAAACATATGGTATATACTCACTTATATAGACCTATAGGATAGGAAGTTCAAGCTGAAATCTACACACCTAGAGAGGATATACAGGAAGGAGGACCCAGGTTGGTATGATCAATGCTCGTTTGGATGAACAAATGGGATGAACATTGAGTGGAGGAGAAAACAAGCAACAGGACAAGAGCATGCCAAGGAGGACCTCTGGGGGCG
>CM053744.1:79307275-79353408 GCA_028658305.1 Pachyuromys duprasi | reverse complement strand
GGGGAATAACTGGGTGTCCCTAGGGTTTTCCCACTTGATTTTCTCACCGTGGGAGTTCTGCTCACCTGGCAATCACGGGTGCTGGCGTTTTAGGTCCCAGAGTTCAGTCTCCTGGTCGCTGCGTTATTTCTGTTGTCCAAAAATCTTTTCCCATTTTGTAGTCTGCTGCTTTGTCCAGATGATGGTACCCTCCGCCTTGGAGAAGCTTTTCAGTTTCATGAGGCCCCATTTATTAATTGTTGATTTTAGTTGCATGAGCGATTGGTGTTTTGTTCAGAAAGTTGTCTCCTGTGCCAATAAATTCAAGGCTATTCCCTACTTTCTCCTCTATCAGACTCAGTGTATCTGGTTTCATGTTGATATCTTTGATTCATTTGGACTTTAGTTTTTTGCATGGTAATACGTACTGTTCTTTTTGCATTCTTCTGCATGCAGACATCCCGTCTGACCAGCACTATTTGTTGAAGATGCTTTCGTTTTTCCTTTGTGTATTTATGGCTTATTTATCCAAAATCAGGTATCCATATGTGTGTGGATTAATATCTGGGTCTTGATTTCAATTCTATTGATCAAACTGTCTGTTTTTATGTCAGTACCATGTGAGTTTATTACTATAGCCCTGTAATCTGGAATGATGAGACCCCTGCCAGTTCTTTTATTATAAAGGATTGTTTTTAGCTAGCTTGGGTTTTGTTTTTCCATATGAAGTTGAGAATTTCCCTTTCAATGTCTGCAAAGAATTGTATTGGAATTTTGATAGGCATTACATTGAATCTGTAGATTGGCTAATTTTACTATGTTAATCCTACTGATCCATGAGCATGAGAGATCTTTCCACTTTCTGATATCTTCTTCAATTTTCTTTTCAAAGACTTCAAGTTTTTATTTTACAAATCTTTCACTTGCTTGGTAAATAGAGTTATCCAATATAGCATATACTACTTGAGGTGTTTCTTACTAAGTTATCATTTGTATATAGGAGGGCTATTGATTTTCCTGAATTAATTTTGTATCAAGATGCTTTGCTGAAAGTGTTTATCAGCTGTCAAAGTTCCCTGGTGGAATTTTTAAGGTCACTTATGTATACTATCATTTCATTTGGAAATAACAATACTTTGACTTCTTCCTTTTCCCCTTCAGGCTTTTTTTCCCCCCCTCCTTCAGGTTTCTTACTCCTCTAGCTAAGGCTTCAAGTACTACATTAAATTAGTATTGTGAGAGTCGACAACTTTGTCTTATTCCAGATTTTAGTGTAATTGTTTTGAGTTTCTCTCCATTTAATTTGATATTGGCTACAGGCTTTTTATAAACTGCCCTTATTTTGTTTATGTATGTCCCTTATATCCCTAATTTTTCTAGGGATTTTCATCATGAAATGAAGTCGAATTTTGTCAAAGGCCTTTTCTGCTTTAATGATATGATTGTGTGTGTGTGTGTGTCTTTTCAGTTTGTTTATATGGCAGATTACATTTAGGAATTTTCATAAATTGAACCACTCCTGCATCTCTGGGAAGAAGTCTACTTGATCACGGTAGATGTTTAAATACAAGGTGCTACCTTACTTTTCTCTTGTCCCAAAGTAAGAAAAATCACAAAAGAATTGAAGAAGTGTTCATGTAGCTACATTGATACATCCTGTATCAAGTGCATTTGAATCTGACCCTTTTTCTTTTTAGAGAGTACTTTTTGCAGTATTTCCTAAGATACACTTTGAAAAATGCCACTGTATTTGTTCTATATGAATATTATTTCTCCTTTTCATTTTTTAAATATTTGGAAATTTTCTTAAAGTTTCCATAATTTTAAGTCCAGTGGCCTCTTTTTCAGATTTCATTTCATAGCTTTTCAAATAATTTCAGACACTGTTTGTCTTCTTTGGGAACATTTACCTTTAATGGTTTCCTGAACTGTTTCTTCTTGTTTGTTTTTTCTCTTCTTGTGTTTTATGTTTCATTTGTTAATCTGCTTTAACCTAATTTTTTTAAAATAAAAATTCAAGGGAGGAGCAGCCTATCTAGATCCCAGAAGAGGAAATTGCAGCCAGCCCTGGAGAGACCTGATAAACTAGGGTCAGATGGAAGGGTGGGGGAGGTCCTCCCCATCATTGGAGGGGGCCAGGGAGAAGATGAGGGAGGGATGGGGAGAGTGGGAGGGAATGAGGGAGGGGGCTACAGCTGGGATACAAAGTACATAACTTGTGGTTAATATAAAAATAAATTACTTAAAAAAAGTTTATGGGTGCTTTGTTGGCAGATGTGTGCACCACATGTATGCAGTGCCAAAGGAGGCCAGATGGGGACATCGTACGCCTAACACTGTAGTTACCGATCACTGAGACCGCCCCCCACCCCATGTGTATGTTGGGAATTGAATCCAGGTCTTCTGTAATAGCATCCAGTACTTTTAACTGCTAAGCCATATTTCCAATTTCTTACTTTGCGTGTACGTGTGTGTGTGTGTGTGAGAGAGAGTTATCCACCTTAGCGCAATGCCTTGAGACATTTTCATGATTCCAAACCTGACCCTGGCAATCAGAGAGGGCAAGAGCACAAGGAATGGGACCCCCTGGAGCTGAAGTTATAGGTGACTTTGAGCTGCTTTATTTGAATGCTGGCACCCGACCTGCTCTCAAGAGTGGTGCATGCTCTACTGCTGAGTCATCTCTCCAGCCTTTGTCTCTACTAAACTCTTCAAAGTCAGTGATCTTCATGAACCCATCTATCTCTGTCTTCTCCTCGGCCTCATTGTTAACTCTCAGCGTCACCATGCTTCCTGGGTGCTGAGCACGTGTTTTACCCCTGATGACACTCGTTTTTGTCTTCGTCTAGTTCACCTGACAGATGTGGCATTTGGGATGTTGGAATGAAGACTTGTGCTCCCGCCTTCTCTGATTGCCACAGTCAGGTTTGGAATCGTGGAAATGGCTCAAAAGCTCTATTTATTGTAGGTAACCAGGATATTCACATCAATAATATAGATTGTAACAAACAAATACTGTAGATACAGGATGAAAACTGTCATATTGTAATGGAGATACTGTCTCTCTTAGTTACTTTTCTGTGGCTATAAACAGAGATTTCTGTAAACAAGAGTAAATAAACATAGGTCAAGAGGAGGAGCCAGCCAATTGACAGGAAGTGAGCATGGGAAAAATGTAGGGTGTAAGAGGAAGTCTGGAGGACAGATAGAGAGAAGTATAAGAAGTACAAAGGAGGGACATTTAGTGGAAGCGCTTTCTTTTTTTCCCTTTAAATTTTTTAAAATTAATTATTTGTTACAGTTTATTCACTTTGTATCCTTGTATCCAGCTGTGGCCCCCTCCCTGGTCTCCTTCCAATCCAGCCCTCCTTCTCTCTTCTCCTCCTCTGCCCCTCCCCTATCCACTGATAGGCAAGGTCCTCCTCCCCTTCCCCCTGACCCTAGCCTATCAGGTCTCATCAAGGCTGGCTGCATTGTCTTCCTCTGTGGCCCATCAGGGGAAGTGATCAAAGAGCCAGCCACTAAGTTCATGCCAGAGACAGCTCCTGCTCCCCCTATTAGCCAAACTTTGGGCAGAGTGCATGGAATCTTACAGAAGAAGGGGGAGATAGAAAGACCTGGAGGAGACAGGAGCTCCACAAGGAGAGCCACAGAACCAAAAAAATCTTAGCCCCGGGGCCCTGCAGAGACCGATACTCCAACCAAGGACCATGCATGGAGAGGTCCGAAAACCCTGGCTCAGAGGTAGCCCATAGACTCAGTCTCCAAGTGGATTCCCTAGTAAGTGGAAGGGCTTTTAAGATAGCAAGCATGGAGAATGGGATTTTCCTTCTGGACATCAGTGGTGTAGGAAGGTGCTTTCTCTGCCTCTCTGAGCTAGGAGGCTTTCACCCCAGCATCTGGCTCCTGAGACTTCATTTGTAAAATTGAACATTTGGGATGTTGTTTTAAAACAACAGCTCTAGAGCTCATCAAGTTGGTAGTTGAGATTAACCACCATACTCTCCACACTTTAATATAAATTACACTTAATGTAGCAGTTACACAACACTATCAGGATGTGTCCCTGTTCTAGTCAGTGTTCTATTGCTGTGAAGAGATGCCATGACCATGACAACTCTTTTAAAGAAAAACATTTAATTTGGGGTTGGCTTATGGTTTTGGAGATTTAGTCCATTATCACCATGGTGGGAAACATGGCCAATTCCCTGAATACAATCCATCAAATACATTGAATTAGCAAACATAATTGTGAGAATTTTACAAAAAACGTTTTTATGTGATGCCTACATATGTCATAGTTAACAGGTAGCAAATGAATTCTTAGTTTTCACATAGGAAAAATCATTTATGCTGACTTATGTTGCTTCTAAAGATGCCATTTTGTATTAAGATGACTGGAGGCAATCATTTGTTATCACTTATGGTATTAACATTCAATTTTGCCCATTTTTCACATCTCACATTTGGTCCATGGCAGCCATTTCTTTTCACTTTGTTATGCATTCAGGGAAAACCAAATTTGTAAATTGCTTCAAATCAAGGCATGATAACTCCTTGTAAGAAATCAAATCCTTAGTCTTAGTGAGCTGTGGTGGTTTTAACTAATTCTGCATCTTTTTGGAAGAATTTAAATCTACATTTAATTTCATTTAAGCATTATATTTAATTGAATTTCAACTTCATTTAAAATTCGGATTTGTTTTAATGAATTTCAATTCAAAGTTTAATCTTGTTTGAAGTTTAATTTAATCTTCAATTTTAAATGTTAGAAATATAAAAAGACAGCAAGCATGCCATTTGGGGAAATGGCAAAAGAATGAAGCAAACATTTGAAGTTTCCCTTAATAGAAAACGACATTCAAAGATAACCAAAAATATTTCAGAGAGGGACAAGCAGTGTCATTGTAGACACATAGAGAAGCCCTCGGTGACACCTTATCCTGACAGAACTTGATAAACTAGATGAACACAAGTTGTTTTACTCACCTCTAATACCTAAAAACATTCCTATGAGGTGATTTTATTTGCTTATCTGCCACCACAAACTTTCTGGTATTCGCAAGTAGTGCTCTAATATTTAACTTTGTGTTAAACAGATGTGTTGTACCCCCCCTTTTTGCATGTATTCATGGTGTGTGTGTCTGCCTGTGTTTATGTGTGTGTGTCTGTGTCTATGTGTGTGTCTATGTGTGTGTGGGTAGGTGTTCATACCCATCAAGGCCAGCGGTTGATGCATCCCCTAACTTTGATCACTGTTTATCCTGTATCTTGAGACAAGCTTTCTCACCTGAATTCAGATTAGGAGAGTCTGGCCCACCAATCTTGCCAGCAGTCTGCCAAGTGCAGAGCCCAACTTGATTCTCATCTATAAGCAGCAAATGGTTTACCCACTGAGCCACTTCCTCATCCCTCTTACCGCCTTTCACAGCTCATATGTCTTAAGCTTATCTAGCTGAGATCATTCATTTCCCAGACCTACATATCTATTCCTGGGTGTCTCAGAAGCTCCCTAAACTCAACCAATATTTTCAAGACTAGAAGCCACTCTTCCCACACCATCCTCACTCCATCTTTCATAGAATCTGGTGGTCTTTGGAGTTCTTTTAAGGATATGGCAGCAGAACCCATCCAATCAAATAAGACCTGTCTGAGAAATATCTTGGCATTTCTTTCTCCATTTTCAAATTCAGTCTGTCACTTGTCACTGTTTTTTTTTCTATTCATTTTCCAAAATGTCTTCATCATTTGTCCCCATGGCCAACAATCTTGCCCAAACTACGGTTATCTCCTGTAAAAGCTTTTGTAATCATCTGTTTTATTATTTACCTTGTAGGTATGAAGATCAAAATTTCACTCTTAACTGTGTAGAATGGAGGTTGGCACACAGTACATGTATGAAATAAAAAAACATTATAATTTGTTTCATTAGCTATTTAATATTTTTTAAAAAGCAAGTAGGCATGTCACTCTCTTACTAAAACCCCTTTAATGGTTTCCTACTGCTTTTAAGACTTAACTTCACAACATGGCCTACAGGCTTTTGTCCCTGCATATGTTTCTGTGTTCTGTTGCCATGGCCTTTGATTTTTCTGGTCCTAGAATGTTTCAGGCCACTACACATTCAGGCCCTACAGTTTTTCTTGTGGACTTACCTGTGTGTCTCTCCATGCATACTTCAGCATTCATTGTTTATGAAACACTTGTTTTTTAAGAGAAAACAAAACAAAACAGCCCCACCACTTTATTTTTAGAGCAATTTGATGTTCTCTGTAACATCGAGAGGACAGCTAACATCCTCCATCTTCGCCATTGTTAATGTGCACCTGCCCCACCTACTTCTTTCATTATCTCTTAGACCCGTATTCTCTGCCTTCAAACATCATCTACACTCCATGCAGGCAACTTCCTTATTTATTCCACTTACGATTTTCTCCCCAAGAGTGATGTCTTCAGTAAACATTCACCACAGTGTTTGAATGGCATATATCATAAAACGCTGTGCAGTCTATGGGTGAAATCACAGGTCATCACTGTTTTGTGGTTTTAGAGGCCTGAAAAGGAAAGCCATCACGATCCCATGTCTTCCTGAGCCACTCAGTATGGCGTGCTTCTGAGCGCTTTTGTCTAACAGCATCTCAAACAAGCCGCCGGCATTGTACTAAGCTCACACAGCAGCTACAATTATTTTGTTACACGTTATGAGAATTAATCTATATTTTCTCATGGTGGTAAGTCTGTTCTCAAATCTGCAATGCCTGTTTTCCCGAACCTGGGTTTTCAATGACTGTGACATATGTTTGCCACAAGAGGGCAGAGGCAGATAAACATTCTGCTTGGCTGGTCTATTTTGAAAATATTCTTTGACAAAACATTTGAGGCATTCTTTCTCCCTTCAGCTTCCCTCTTCATTTGCTATTCAGTTTAAAGCATGTTTAAAGCACTCCACGTAAGGCCCCCTCCTACAGCGTATGTCTTTCAAAGCACAAGACAGTTTGCATAAAATTGAAGCAAGAGATGATTTGTCATTTCAGTACACGAGGTAATTTTACTGTGACAACAGTGACATGAGACTGCAGTAAATTGTTCCCTGGAAAACATCATAGCTAGATTCCATTTTTGCCGAGTTCTTGTTGTCCCTCTGTCTACACACACGTGTCCACACACGCATGCATGTATGATGGCTGAGGGAAAAGAAGTCATTTAGAGGAAAGACTCATTTAGGGAATATTAGGTAGTTAATGTTACAGAAACAGCAACTGATGCTTCATAGACTGCATTTATTGTGAAGAGGGCATACTTAATATTTTCTTGTCTATTGTGAATTAAACATATTCATCCTCATGATAAGAAAGAGAAACATGTATGGTATCTATTTTAGCCTTGTCCTTTTAAATAGTTTGGATGGGACATTGTGTTAGTAATCTAAATATTTGACTGACTCTGTTTTATTGATTATTCTGGCACTTCTGTGTAACTGAAGAAAGAGCCCATTAAATTTAAAGTTGAATTTTAAAAATGTTAAGGCTAGAGATCATGATAATGAGATGATTTATGTGTGAACAGATGCCTTAGTTAGAAGGAGGTTAAGAAGAAAAAGTTATTTTTAGAAAGAAAATTACCAGCAGAGAGAATGAGTGGAGTTGCTGGTTGGGATCAGGAACCCTGGAAACGACAAGAGCTGAATCATCTGTACTGGATGTTGGATGTTCAAGATACTGCATAGTCTCCACCCAAATCTCTATTGTCTGCTTCTTTCTGATATCTCCACCCAGTCTACATTATGTTTCCCTGACCCATTTCCCCCTTGGAAAAGAATCTTGCTTTTACACACCTCTGTGTCTTTGTCATTGCTGGTTTTGTAACTCTGGGGTAACAATTCCTTCTGCCCTTCCCATCTGTCTCCAGGAAGTGCAAATAAGTGGTCAGACCTGCTATGCTCCCCCATCTTAAACTCATGAAAGATAATGTTAATAGATTTCATGATTGCTTTTATTCCCAACAATTCTAGACTTGATGTCTTCACCACAGCTTCCCAGAAGATCTCAAATCCCTATGCCAATTAACTACAGTTGATGGATGCGATGACTATCGTCTTGGTGACTAAGCCCAATTGGTAGCCGAAGTAAGACCAAGATTGGACAGCTTGAGAGAACTAAGTTTTCATTTGACTATAAAGGTACTAGAGGACCAGAATGACATCTTGTCCAAATATGGCTGCATAAAGATAACTCATTTAGTCTGAGGGTAAGAAAATGAAATAACTTAAAACACCATATAATTCTATTAATATAAGTCAGGCTGAATTGGAATATTAACCTGTGTGCACCATGAGAGAGATATGTTTATTTTGTTTCTCAGTGTACCCCAACATTCAGTCAAGGGGCTAACATGTGACACGTTCCCAGTAATGCCATTTGACAATGAAGGATGAACAACGGCAAAGATAATATTTTATGCCAAGCATTTCTGCATTACATGAGCGAGACTTGAACTGTGTGAGTTGGTTACGGCTCTGCACAAAGGGTCCCAGAGAAGTGAGACAGGAAGTTACCTTTGAATGGTAACAACTTCTTAGAAGGCATCAACACAAAGACCCAAGCAGCAAAAACTGGGAAAACCAATGCATGGATTTTCTGGTCTATTTTGTTTTCAAAGCGTTGAAGAATCATGTAACCCAAAGAATTTGAAAAAAGGAAAATGTTATCATTTGTCAATATGAATATTCTTAAGTTAACCTAAAATACCAGTCATTAGAACTCATTTGGGGGGGTCAATCTTTGTAAAAAAAATAGTTCAGTTCTTCCATTTCTTAGGAGAAAAAATTCAGATGCTTCTATCACTGTGAGGAGTTCTGGTTTTTAAGGGTCAGGTTTGAGTCGTGGGTTAATTTCTCTTTTCAGTGAAGTCCTAAACTAAACACAGAAGACTAAACAGTCTTATTCACATGGCCATAAAAAATGAGTCATTTAAAGACTTAAACTTTAATTTTATCCTAATTTGATAGAGGTATAAGGATGGGTATTCAATGTCATCCTCCACAGTGAGTAGTTAGCAAGTTCAAGACTAGCCCAGACTACACGAGACCCTGTCCAGAAAGAGAGAGAAAGAGAACATGAGCCAGAGCAAGAGTTAGGCACTGAGTGTGAGGGAGAGAGGCAGGAGTAAAGTGACAATTGTGAATTAATCAAGTGCTTGGAAGCCAATTATTGATACATGCTACATAGTTTTCCTTAGATTCTTTCTCTGCCTGAGCTATTCATTAGGCCATTGTGCCATGACAGCGGTGTCCTCTACTTGTGTTTCATGATACATTAGTCACTGGGTACACATGGAAGTGCACACCCAAAGTATGATTTGGGAGTGTCAGAAACTGAGTTTGCAAACCTATTTAAAACAAGTAATTAAAATATACATTTCAGTAGGTACATGTGCCTGGAGGCTACTGAATTAGAAAGTATGGGGCTAGAACAATAAATGTTTAATTAAAGTGCTAGAGTTTTTGAGATGATATGTTGATTATTTAAATCAAGAATCGAGGGGAAACTGAAGAGGGTTTGAAGAGCTATAGCATGGAGTTTTGTAAGGCAGTGAACTAAGCATCTCCTCTGTGTTGGGCTCCATTCCACGCAAGGAGTTTTACAGCTATTTCAGGGACTGTGTACAACAACTCTGAATGTGAAGATTTTTATCTCACATTGTAAGTAAAACATGAACTATTGGAATGTCCGAAGCAGAAATCAGGTTAGAAGTTATACCCACCTCATTTTAACAGCTTGCGCTGAAATTTGAGTATTTGGAAGTGAATTATGGGTGTAATTATGAATGTGTAATATGAGCCAAGATTAAGATTAGAATGTATGCTGTTTTTAAATATTTGTCTGAGATTACTGAGTTCCTCATGGATAAGGCTAGAATTAACTTTTTCCTATTTTCCCTCTTTCTTTCTTTCTTTCTTTCTTTCTTTCTTTCTTTCTTTCTTTCTTTCTTTCTTTCTTTCTTTCTTTCTTTCTTTTTTCTTGGGACAGGGTCTTATCCTGTCTGGCTGGCCTGGAATTCACTATGTAGAACAGTTTGGCCTTAAACTCACAGAGATCCACCTAACTCTGCCTTCTGAATGGTAGGATCAAAGGCTATTTGTTGAAGTATCACAAAGGTATGGCCTGGTGGTCCAAGCTGGTATAAAAAAAGATGAAGCAGCTGAGGATCAGGCAAATACTGTCTCAGCATCTTCTCTTTCCTATTTCCATCAGAGGTGCTGACTTGCAACTGTGTTCCCAGCTGAAGTCTTCAGGTTGGATACTTTGATGCTATTTTCTCTACAATCGTGCTTGCTGACCTGATATAACCCTCATTTCTCATGTAACTTACATCATGTGGTATTTACATAGTGAGTGGGAACCACAGTCATTGGTTTGGTTTGGTAATACTAGAAAGCACATGTGGTGTTTTGTGTGAGAATGGCCCCTATAGGTTCATATGTTTGAAATCTTGGTCCTCAGTTGGTGGAACTGTTTGGGCAGAATTAGGAGGTGTAGCCTTGTTGGAGGAGGTTTCAAAGGATTCCTGCTATTCCCAGGGTGTTCTCTCTGCTTCTTACTTACTGATCAAGATGTGAACTCTCAGCTGTTCTTTGCTCCACAATCTCTAACTCTATGAAACCATAATCCCAATCAAAAACCATTTATAAGTTGCCTTGGCCATGGTGTTTTGTGATAGCAACAGAAAAGTGACAAAGACAGTACAGAAATATTTATTTTATAGAAATATTTTTCTCTTAGTTTACCAAGATGGCAAAGGTGGTTTTTACAACATAGCTGATCATGCATCTGGAACTAGACACAATGATAGGATTGGCAAGACAGGAAATCGAAAGCCTGTTCATCTGTTGGACAGAAAGTGCAGCTCTTTGTTTTGTGTACCCCCTTTTCTATGTACATGGGTTGGAACCCAGTCCTTGTACATGCCAGTCAAGATATCTACCTATTTATCTTTCTGTATATGTATACATATTTGTTAACACACCAAAATCCATACAAAACCTATAAACAGGCTGTGACTTAATAATTATAATTATAATTTATTGTTCTTTTAGCAAATGTATGTATTCAGTGGGTTTAACCTTTAAGCACTTGTCTTTTCTTTCTTGCTTTATCTTTGTGTTCATTCTTACTTCAGAAAATGCTTGTTTCATACTTCAAAGATGTTTGCTGAACAAAGTAGAAATTCTTTGAGAATAAACCTTTGCTTTTGTGTCAGTTGTATTTTTTATTTATAACAAGTGGTGAAATGGGGAGCAAAGAGTATCTTTAGGGTCATAAAGAGAAAAGTGGATTCTTCGGACCCAAGCCAAGGCAGAAGATACTGAATCTGTTGATCGACTCTGGTCTCCTTGGTAACACTCTTGAGAAATAATAAGACTCAATGGGCTGGTCCGAAACCAAAGTGAAAACTCTCAATTCTGTTTCTAACTATTATATAGCAGTTTCTTCCATGTTAAAACGTTCAGTCCTCAAGGGAGCCTGCCAACTCTCAGGAAGTAAACAATTTACAACTTTCAAGAGGTCCCTGAAAGTTATCAGACTGACAAATCTTCCCTCCTTTACCTTTCACCCTCTGCTGCTCCCAGTCTTTCCACAAACAGGGAAGCCTGCAGAGTAGAGGAGATTCTGACTAAGTCTCCTTGAGAGTTCTAGGGTTGCAGCTTTTGTATGCCATTGGCGTGCTGGGGTGGACTTTTCAGTGATGCAGCTGCATTTGATGGAGCCTTTTCCAACAAGTAACTTCTCTAGTCATACTTCTGTAAGTAACCCCAATAAATCAATTGGTTTGCCATCTTGGACTTGTGTAGTCATTGGATCCATGTCTAGGGTAAGTAGCTTTATGTGTTGTGTCAACCAGAAAGTCTCACATAATACAACCAGAATAGAAAAATGTTTTAGACCATGGGAGACAGTGGCAACCTGGAAGAAACAGCTGGTAAATGCCTGAGGAGGGAAGAGCCTTTGCAGGGCAGTGCTTTGGAAGAACAGGATTCTTTACTTAGACTCTTATGACGCTAAAGAAGGGAGAGAGCAGATGCTAATAGTAACTGGGATAGGAATTTTCTCTATTTTGGTGGATTTTGATTTAAAAGAAAGGATTTGACTGAAATTATTGTAAGGAAAACAAAACAGTGTTTTATTTCTTACACATTGCATCTGAATTTGTGGATTAAGGTTTCTACCTGCTGACATTCTTGCAAGGAGAACAAATGTTAAGCAAATAATTGCTAGTCTACAAAAGAATTCAGGCTGTTCGGGAAATATAGGTTGATTTGGAATGCGTTTCTGAGCAGGACAGATTTGGAAAGATCTCAGAGAGTTGACCTTTTGGTGCTACCAACAGAATAAACAAGTTAGCTTGGTGTGTGCTTGTTAATTTTTTTCAAAGAGACAAACTAGAGTGACGGCGGCATGTCTGTGGGACTAGTTCTTGATGGATCATTAATATGGAAGGGCCTAGCCCACTGTGAATGTTGCCACCTCTTGGGTAAGTGATGCTGGGTTGTATAAGAAAGGCTGAGCAAACCGTAAGCAGTGTTCCTCGATGGCCTCTGCTTCATTTCCTGCCTCTAGATTCCTGCTTTGAACTGTTGCCCTAGTTTCCCTTGATGATGGACTCTAACCTGTAAGCTAACAAACAAACAAAGAAGAACAAGAACAACAAAACAAAACAAAACAAAAAACCAATTGAAAATCCCCTTTCTCCTCCTAGCTTCAATTGGCTGCTGCTTTATCAAAACAGAAAACAAACTGAAATACTTAATTGAGATGTCAGGGAATAGTGTATGTTGAAAACAGTATGTAGGAATATCTTGAGATGGAAAATTGTTTGGATTAGCCAGTGCGGCCAAGCGGAAAAAGGCAAAGAAGAGGTAGCGCTTGAATTGAGTCAGCCTCATTAGTCCACATTAAGCAATAATTATAAGGTAATGTGGAAAACCGCTGATGAATTTTAAATTGAGTGAGATAAAGTTTGGAATTTTCTAAGGTTAATTATGACCTCAGGTTGGGGAACAAATTAAATAGTAACAAATAGGATTTAGAAGACCAATTGGTATGTTTTATAAATATAATTGGTTGGACTAGATTGTATCAGGAAGGATGGTGAGAAGCTTGTAAAGAAGATATTTTTAGGAGGTAGAATCAATGGAACCAGTAACTAAAGTTGTAATGGAGGACATGAGCTAGAGGTGTAAGGATTTGGAATGTTTGCTGAATTTTTGGCTTGAGTAACAAGACAGAAGAATTGAAATTATGGAATTAAGAAACCTGAATATATTTCATATATTTTAGTTTTATTTTTTAGCACAATGAGTTTGATATGAGCTGCCTGTCCAGACAAGGCATCTGTTATCTCTTTAAAAGCTGCTTTGCACAGCTATCAGTATGTAGGTGATGGTGAATGACTGGGTTAGGCATTGATGGGGAAGGGACTGGAGTCTCTACATATGGGTAGGAGATTCCAGCAAGCATTAGGGTTGTGGTTCTCAGCCTTCCTAATGCTGTGATCCTTTAATACAGTTCCTCATGTTGCGGTGACCCCCAACCATAAAATTACTTTTGTTTCTACTTGATAACTGTCATTTGCCACTGTTATGAATCATAATGTAAATATCTGTGTTTTGTTATGGTCTTGGGTGACTGCTGTGGTCATTTGAACCCTCATAGAAGTTGTGATTCATAGGTTGAGAACTACTACCTGAGGGGAATGGAAAGTTTCTTGGTCAGGATCTGGCAGAGTTTGTTCAAGGTTTATTCTGACAATTCATATTAAGACTAAAATGTGTTTTAGTGTTAACACAAAATTGCTTTGTGTTAAAGCAGGTAACACAAACTACGGGCATACCATCAAGCTGCTTTGGAGCTCAGTTCACACACTCCCACAAATGCTCAACACAACCCTTGTGTAGAAACCACGAGCCCGTAAATAACTGTGTTAGAAAGGTCCTCAAGCCTGGATTGTAATGACAGAGACTGGCTGTGTAGCTGCCCACCTCTGTCCTCTGTATTTCATAAGTTCTTATTGCTAAGGTGGGCACTTGGTTTCTGGCTTGAATGTCACAAAGCTTCTATTAGATTGAGGAATTCTGTATCACTAGTATTGTCTTTGAGAAAGGAATCACAGTAGAGCTTAAGCAATCACGGAATCATATCTTATCTCAAAAAAAAGTGAAATGGGAATAGAATAAATGCTTCAGGAATGTCCACAAGTTTTGAGTGATTATTAGGGTAACGTTTTCTTCAAACTCCTTGTCAAGTGGTTAGTGGAAATCATTTTCTGGGCACCAGTGCTCTGAGGGACTGTACTATGCTTCCTTCTGCCATTTTGTATTCTGCTAATGACATTTATCTCACCTTATTTTGTAATGTGGTTAAATAGCAACTTTTCCTTCTTGTGAATAAGTATCAAACTTCAAAGAACAGGCAGGAAAGAGTTAAAGCATTTCTGTGTGCCTATCACAGCTGGAAGCATTAGGCCCAAATATACAAAGTTTCCTGCAGCAGGAAGAAACATTTGGTTGGGGGAGATTTTTTTAAAATGGAAAGAAGAAAAGACATGAACAAGAAAGCCCATTATTCCCAGAAATATGGTCCCCCTGGTAGCCTTGTTTCTGGCAACTCTTCCTGCCCATAGCATGAGCTGAGCAAAATGTTCAAGTGGGCTGAAATGGGTACCAAGTGTAGCCAGAGGAGACAGTTGTGACTTTGTCGAGCTGCAAACATGTAACAGACCTCCTTAGCTAGCCTGCTCAGTAAACAGAAGCAGAATGAATGGGGAAAGTGTGCTGATCTTCAAGGGGGGCCCTAAAGTCTGGTCCCCTGTCTGGCTTTGTCTGTTGAGTAAGTGGTTGTGCATTACTTTCTTTTCTGTTGTGATAAAATGCCCTGACAAAGAAGCAACTTATCAGAGAAAAGGTTTATTTTTGTTTACGGTTCCAGAGGGATGGAATCCATCATAGAAGACAGAATGCAGGAGCAAGAAGCTGGATGATCACATTGCATCGAAAGTCAGGAACTTAGAATGAACATCAAGCAGAAGTCCCGAAAGCCCCAAAGCCTGTCTCCAGTGTTATCCCTTCATCATCCAAGCTCTGCCTCCCAAGGGTTTCATAATTGTCCCAAACAGCACTGTCAGCTGGGGATCAAGTGTTCTGACACATGAGCATATGGGCGAATTTAACAGTAACAGAATGTGAGGATGAGACAATGCTCAAAGAAGCCTGACTTACTGTAAGCGCTGTCTGAACATTAGCTGTTAGCATTGTGGGCCAGAGTGGTTAACAAGCCCAGAGATGGGGCATGGCCAATTAGGCCATTTAAACAATGGCTGCCTGGGGGAAGTAAGCACATTCAATATGTCAGGTATTTTGCTAGGTACTTTATACGTTATCTTCCTTCAAACATCATATTACATATATATGGAATTAGTAACACATCTGTATTAGTTATTTTCATGTTGCTTTGTTAAAACACCAGGATGAAAAGCAACTTAAAGAAGAAAGGGATTATTTTCCGTCGTGATTCCAAATGGTACAGAGACCACAATGATGTAGAATACACGCAGTAGAAGCAGGAAGAGTGTATTTCATCTGTGTATAGGGGGGCTGAGAGTGAAAGAATAGGGAGAGGGCCAAGGCCACGAACTCCCAAACTTTGCTCTCAGAGACACACACCTACAAACAGGAGAGCTGCACTTCCTTTAGGTCCCAGTACCTCCCCAACACCACCGCCAGCTGGGGGCCAGATGTTCAAACCCCCACAAGATCCATGTTATAAAGTGTTACGGTTTTGATCATAAATGTCCCTTCAAAGCTGTGCTCCACCTTGTGACACTGGAAGATGATGCAACCTTTTGGAGGTGGGACTCAGTGGAAGGAAGTCTGGTCACAGTGATTATGTCCTTGAAGGGAATATTGGGTATGTGGTTCTTCTATTTTCTTCCTAGCTGCTGAATACTGAGGCATTTTTCTCTGGCACATACTATCTACTGTGATGATCCTGCCTTACCACAGGCTCAATGTGACATTGCCAAGTGATGCTGTAATGAAATCTCTGAAATTGTGAAGTAAGATATGTATATATATGTCATACATATATATGTCTTACTTCACAAAATTTCCATATATATGGAAATATGTATATATATATATTTCTTTTTTCTTTTTAAGATGTTCATCTCAGTCATTTTGTCATACCTGACATATATAGAGAGAACTTTGGATGCAGAGATATTAAAACAATTTGTCCACCAGCACAACATGTCAATAGAAGATTGAAGGGTGTTCATTACAGATACTTCCAAGAGTTCGTCTTTTAAGCTGCTAAAAGTTCTATGTTAGAAGAACATGGACTGGCAAGGACAATGTTGGGACTTTGGAACCTAAAGAGAGAGTTATATTAAAGAGTAAATACAGGGTCTCAGTTCTGTGTTCTCAGAACACAGCATGCAAGCCTGTGCGGTCTTTCTCTGACTAAACTATGCCTGTTGTTTCAGTTTGCTTATCTGTGAAAAACAGCATGACCAAAAGAAACTTGGGAAAGGAAGAGGTTTATTTGGCTTATACTTCTAGGTCACAATCCATCATTAAGAGAAGTCAAGGCAGAACTCAAGGCAGGAACCTGGATAGAGGAAGAGGAACTCAAGGCAGGAACCATGAAAGAATATTGCTGGGATACTCTCTAATTCACCCACCCACTCAGCTCGCCCTCTTAGCCATTCTAGGCCTACGTGCCTAGGGGTGGTGTTGCCCACATCAGTTCTCAATCAAAACATACTCTCATGGCTATGACTGGGATACAAAGTACCTAACCTGTGATTAATATAAAAATAAATAAATTACATTAAAAGAAAAGAAAAAAATACTTTCACAGGGATAGCCACAAGACAGTTTGACCTAATCTGATTCTCATTTGAGTTTCCCTCTTTCCAGGTAAACCTAGGTCCTGTCAAGGTGACAATAAAAACTAACTGCATGAGGATTATTTTGATAGCCTTGGCTATAAGACTGCTCATATCTGAGGAGCACGGAGATGACATTCTTTGTGTGTTCAGAACCTTGTACAGTGTCTGTCACTCAGTAGGTACTCAGGTATTTGTTGAATGAATTAGTTCATCAAATCAATCCCAGGAATGCATGGTTCAGCACACCGAGGTTTAGAAATGGTAGCAAAGCATGAGGTGAGTTGGTCATAATCAGTGGAGTAGTTTGTTATAACCATCTGTTTTTATCAATTACTTTATTTAAAAGTGTTCTATTCATTAGTTGATGGACAGATCTATTTATGTTTATCTCCATGTCCCATAAGTCCTCAGAGCAATGCCTTCCACAGAATAGAAGTTTGTAACTTTTAATATAGATTTCTAAAATCTCAGATAGTAGTTTGTGATGCCTAATCTTGACACAATGCCATCACCTTGACACATCTGGGAAGATGAAATCTTGCTTGATTATTCCCTCCATTATAATGTATGAGGGCACACCTAGGAGGCATCTTCTTTTTTTAATTAATTAATTTATTTTTTAATTTATTACAATTTATCACTTTGTATCCCAGCTGTAGCCCTCTCCCCTGACCCCTCCCAATCCTATCCATCCTCCCCCTTCTCCTCCCATGGCCCTCCCCCAGTCCACTGATAGAGGAGGTCTTCTTCCCCTTCCATCTGACCCTAGCCTATCAGGTCTCATCAGGACTGGCTACATTGTCTTCCTCTGTGGCCTAGTAAGGCTGCTTTCCTCCTAGGGGGGTGACCGAAGAAGGAGGCATTTTCTTGATTGGTAGTTGATGCAGTCAGGTCCAGCCCACTGTGGGAGATACCACCTGTAGGCAGGTGAACCTGGATGTAAGAAAGGTAGCTGGCTAGGGTCAGATGGAAGGGGAGGATGACCTCCCCTATCAGTGGACTTGAGGAGTGGAATGGGAGGACATGAGGGAGGGGGCTACAGTGGGGATACAAAGTGAATAAACTGTAATTTATAAAAATATAAATACATTTAAAAAAATAAAAAAGTAGCTGAACATGATCCTGGAAGCAAGCCAGCAAGCAACATTCCTCTGTGATCTGTGCTACAGTTCCTGCCTCTAGCTCCTTGCCTTGGACTGTAACTTGTAAGACAAATTACACCCTTTCCTTCCCAAGCTTGTTTTGGTCTGCATCTTATCATAGAAATGGAACACCAAACTAGGAACTAACTTAAAATAATGTATGTTATTCTATCTTTTCATAGAAATTAGCATTTCTATAGTTATGGAATTATGGTGCATTAAAGCCTTGGAGTCAATGCATGTATGACTGTGTTACAGTATTAGGGCTCTGGTTCAAGTCTAAGTCACATCAAGGGTCTGAATACAAAGTGAGGTGTGGAAACAATTCTAGGCTAATTCTAGAAGGAATGTTGGTCATGATGTAAATACAGTTCAGTGACAATATTATGATTTTGAAGACTTCAGTCCAATCCTACCACTGGGCATGAGGCCTAGCATATGGTTAATATAATCAGTAAAACGCCTTTAGAGAAAACTATTTTTCTTTTCTTTGAAAGTGAATGTCAAATGTAGATAGCTTCTGAGTTAGGGGTGGGAGTGGGGATCCATTTCCTTCCCAGTGCAGGGACACTGTCTGGCTTGAGTCTCTGCAGGCCCTGGGCATGCTGCTACTGTGTCTGATTTCACATCTGTGTCAGTGCTATTTTGTCTGGAGGACTCTCTGGGAAGAGCATCACTAGGGTCAGACAACTACAACCTCAATGGGACAAAAGCACCAGGAGCAGAATGGGGAGTACAGAGGTGGAGGAAGCTGGGAGTTTCCTATCAGCCTCCACTAATTTAAACTTTGGATTAAAGAGCAAAGAAGCTCAAACCTGCTGAACTCATGCTGCCATCTGTGGCTCTGATGTGACATTTGGAAGAATGAAAACACAGGCTGGAAAATTACCAAGACAAAGACAAATCCAAGAATTTGGGGCTGTTCCTTCTATGGCTAAAAGGCTGAGTTACTTTGGAAACGTTTGGATTCCTCTTTGCCTCTCTGTGCTGCAGAACATCACTTCTACAATACAGATGGTGCATTTTATACTGCAGGTGACCTTTGTGGGCTCACCAGACCTCATTTCTCAAGCTTCTCCAAGAGCTGAATCATGAAGAAATGTAAATACTGATAATTATTGATTACCTAATAAAGGAGAGAGAAAGGCAAATTGAAACTCCGTTTAAATGGCTGATTGCTTAATGAGATCTCAGGTGTTCTTGTTAGCCCCGGTTACCATGGGGATTGTTTAATGCTGAGAGGGAGTTCAGAACAGCAAAGGAGGCTGTGTGCTTTTGGACCACCTACAGAAAGAGGTAAAGTGCCATCCCATGCATCTTGAATAGGGCAACGCTGAGTTACACACAAATCTGCACTTGCACTTCTTAGGAAGGCTTCTGGAAGGCTAGCTGAGGTCCAAAGGCAGCATGATGTATTTGTCTATTTAAAAAATTTTTTTTCTAGTGTTGGAGACTGAACTTGGGGTCTTAGACATGCTAGGTAATTGCTTTGCCACTGGCCTGCATACCCAGCTCTGGCTGCCCTTCAATTTTAGATTGTCACTTTATTTTGTATCCTTTATAGATAAAATTCTAACATG
This sequence comes from Pachyuromys duprasi, assembly GCA_028658305.1. Taxonomy (NCBI): domain Eukaryota; kingdom Metazoa; phylum Chordata; class Mammalia; order Rodentia; family Muridae; genus Pachyuromys; species Pachyuromys duprasi. The sequence goes on along the minus strand of CM053744.1, from coordinate 79,333,760 downwards.
GGCCAGGGTGCCTGTGATGGTTAATTTCCACTGACACCTTGACGGGATTTAGAATTGCCAGGTGTGTACCCTCTGGGTATGTCTGTGACGGCGTTTTCAAAGAGATTAACTGAGGAGGCAAGTGTAGTCTTTGATTTTTTAAAATTAATTTATTTTTTAATTACGCCTACTTTATTTGGAGTTCATAAATTCTCCTACCTCGTTTCAAATGCCCAAGCCTAGGTAGGGGAGAAAGAAGGCCAGTAGGGACAGGGGATATAGACCGTTTTCAAAGCAGTTCCTTGGGGGCTATTCCACTCTTCACCATTGGGATTCCAGCAGCCAAGCAAACAGCAGCAGCAAACAGCAAGGGCACACACAAATCATCATCAGCCTACTCAAAGTGGTCTCCGGAGCCTTTCTCTCTAGAAATGTCTCCCAGATCCCCCCTCTCTCTTTGGGCACCCATTTATCTCCTCTCAGAGTCTGCACAAAGATGTTTCCAGCTGCCCCCTCTCCCCACACATGAGGCAGTTTCCAGCTGACAAAGATCACTGCCCTCTCACAAGGTTGTTATCAGCTGGGGACAAAGAACAAAACAAAACAAAAAAGCAAGCTCACACTTGGAATTACAATGAAAACATATTTACATATCATAACTGAATTTTTAAAGATACCAAAACTTCTACTACAGGCGAAACATAGCTTGAATGTGAATGGCGTCGTCTGGTAGAGTGAGAGAAAATGAGAAAGTGAGCTGGGTGCTAGCATCCATTTCTCTCTGCTTCCTGACTGCAGATGCAGTGTGACCACCCATCTCACATTCCTGCCACCATGCCTTCCCTAGCATGAGGGACTGCATTCCTCAAACTGTGAGCCAACATTCCTTTATGTGTGTTTTAAAATTATTTATTTATTCACTTTAAACCCCATTTCCTCCTCTCCTTCCCATCCCACCCTCTTCCCCCTTTCCCTCTCTTCTTCTCAGAAAAAAGATCCCCTTCCCTTCCCAACCCACTGTTGTCTGAGTGGGTTGTTCCATTCACATCAGGGCTAAGCACACTCTTCCACTGAGGCCAGGCAAGGCAGCTCAGCTAGGGATGAAGTGAACCAAAGGCAGGCAACAGAGTCCATGTCAGAGACAGCCCTGCTCTGCTTACTAGGGGACTCAGATGAAGAACGGGCTGCTCATCAGCTACATATGTGTAGGGGACCTTGGTCTAGTCCATGCCTGCTCCTGCGACTGGTGCTTCATTCTCTGTAAGCCCCCATTGGCCTAGGTTAGGTGACTCTGTTGGTCTTCTTGTGAAGTTTGTGTCCCCTCCGGGTCCTTCCCACTCTTCCATAGACTCCCTGAGCTCTGCCTAATGTTTGGCTGTGAGTCTCAGAATTTGTTTTGATGTGCTGCTGGATGGAGCTTCTTAGAGGACAGTTATTCGAGGCTCCTGTCTGCAAGATAGCGGAGTATTATTAACAGCGTCAGGGGTTGGAGTTAACATTCTTAAGATGAGTTTTTCAAGTAATTTTGTCACAACAAGAAAAAGCTAATACAGTGGCCAAAACAACTTTTCTGACATCAAAGGGAAATTATGCAATGCAAAAATATCTTAACATGATACTATCTCATTTGAACTTTGTGGATTTAATTTGGTATAAGGGAATCAGGAAAAAAAAAAAAAACCAAACAAACAAGAAAACCCTTTCTGGGTTATAAGTATCCTGGCTTATAGGCATGGCTTAGAATATAGCATATATCACAGGAAATATATTTGTCTCCAGTTCACATACAACACATACCTTCTCTGAGTTATTTACGTTAAGTGAATACTGCATTCAACATAACCTTCACTTAATGACAGTCTCTCAGGAGCAAGAGTGCTGAGAAAAGAGAACTTGGAATTGAGAGCTGGAGGCTCTGGGCTGTAATGTTGGCTTTGCCTCTTATTGATCACAAACTGGCTTGACAGTTATCAAATGTTTTCTTGCCTCATTTTTCACCACTGTACAACAAGGACTGTATCTGCTAACACACAAAGTTGCAAAAATTAAATAAGACACTCAGTAATCTTTTCCCATTATTTTGCAAAACCAGTTGTTGTTTATGGGAAGTACTGTCATAGCAAAGCCTCTTTAGACATGGCGCCCTGAGTGGGGTCAACTCCCATTCTCATGATTATCTTTTCTTAGAGTAACAACATCCTAGTTTTTTATCTAGGAAAAATCACCTGCTGTTACTATTTGGGAAAGATCAGAAACTAAGACCATCACGTAATCACGTGACCCAGTTGGGCCTTTTGCCTCAGGTGTATGTGGTGCAGGCCAAGAAGAAGTTTTATCTTCTAGAGATCCTGATCACAGATGGGGGAAAATCAGAAAGCTACAGCATTCACCCTTCCTCCCTCTCCTTCTCTTCCTCTCCTCCCCTCCCTTCTTATCTCTTTCCCTAGCCCCCCTTTCAGCTCCTGGATTTAGCATGTCTGAAACAAAATCCAGGAAGCTCTGCAGCTCAGTTTGGTTCTATTTATTTTGTAACCAAATGAGCCAAGAATTTTCCTTTTAAAGGCTGAATTTATTTCTAACACTTCCAGTTGAATGGATTTCACCCAGTGCCTCCAAGGAAGTAGGTCAACCTGAGGCTGGGGAAAGATTGAATTTGGAGTCTCATTATTTTTGCTTGCACACCCATGTCGCAGGATGTCCCATAGACTACAATATTTCTTGAATGCATTTAGGACAAAATAGCACAGGACATCACATGGTTATTCTCTGTACAGGAGTTATCATCTCAGAACCACAATAAGGTCGTAGAGCCTCAGGAAAGAAATACCACTTAGAACATTCCTAGAAGAATTAGCATGGAAAGTTAAGCTGCTTTATAGGAAGGCAGCACTGTATCTACCTGAAAGGCTAACTGCACACGCGCAGCTTAGGCTTGCTGAGTAATTCCACAGTCTACTGTGAATCCTCCCTCACGGATGGGAAGAGATGGACAGAGCAAATGGGGCACACTGTGGTAGCTTGTAATGACTTATTCAAATCCGTAGTGCAGAGAGACAAAGACAGTTATTCCTTTGAGGTAAGTACTGAGTCACTGAAAGACAGAAGACAACCAGGGAGCCATTTTCTGATCTTCATGTCCACAGAGCATGTAGGAGCGAGAGGAAAGACTCTTGTGGCTCTGGGGGTCATGAATCTAGTTTAGCCTCTTCAAACATGCACAGTCTTCACTCCACTTATCGCTATGGGGACTTGAAACTATTACCTAACCTCTAAGTAGATCATTGTTTCGGTTCTTTTGAAAGACACTGGATAGAGTTGAGAGCAAAGTTCTGAGGCAAGTGAGAGGCTGCTTACCGTTGTTATCAATACCAACAACCTGCATAGGCTAAACCTAGTGACCACAGGCTTTAGGTAACTTGGGGATCTGGGGCGTTTGGCAGGTTCTTCTCTGTCCTTCAAGCACTTGTTTTACTCCCCCACCAGGGTGTTTTAGCCCATGTCTGTTTTCCTTTACTGAGGGGACTGTTTCATTCTCTGCCGTTTTGCATTTTTTTTCTCTCCTGAATCTCTAATTTCTTTTAGAAAGAGGTAAATCTTCTTTTCTTTTTTTTTTATGTACTTTCTTTCTGAGGGGGATTTCATTCAGATTAGCTGTCTGTAAGTTGATGATATCCCAAATTGTATCTCCAGGTGGGTTTTCATCTTTACTTAGACTTCTAATAGTCACTTCACACTCACTGTTTCCCAAAGCACAATCTAGTCTTTCACTTCAAATGCTGTCGTTTAGTTAGTGTGTATCCTTTTAATTCTTTTGGCTTCTGAGTTTAAAAATGTTACCATTGTGTAGAGCTTCTGCCCCGTATATGTGTGGTATCTAGCCCACCTTACCAATTCTTTAAAATTTGTGTAGGATTTGATCATTGATCACTACCTTCATAAGGATCTAAACCACCACCATCATCTCCCAGAATCACCACAGTGGTTGTCTGTAGTGGGAGTTAGTGAAAGTCTGCCTGTATTCTTCAGCATTCATGGCAAACAAGCAGAATGACCTTGCTTCAGTGAAGTCTTGTTCCTTTTCTGTTCAATGATCTCTGATGACTCCTACCTCAGAGTGATGACCATCTGGCAGGTGTTTTTAGAGCAGATTTATGCCAAGACCCGAAACCATGCCAACGTCTGAAATCTGAAGTGACACCACTGAATAGGGAGGCCTGGGTTTATTTGTGATCCTGGCTGCTCTACAAAGCATCTAAGCTCAGAACTGTTGGCACATGGCATTGTCCCGCTGGTTTGACCGCCCTTTGTGCCATTGACCTTGGCACCCTTGGTTCTTTGGGTTCACTTGCTTGAGTGGAATGCTTCTGCATATACTTAGCAAATTGGATCAGGTGCAGGATTTGAAATGGTGGGAAGATACCAAGAAACAAATATCTCTATTGTGAATTTCTATTTGTGGAAGGCATGGCTCTTCCTCATGTCTTCAAGAGCCAATGCAGTAGGCACAGTAGTTTTATTGATGGAGTTTGGGAAGCTGTTCAGACCCAGGCATGTAAACCTTGAGAGCTTGGTACAGTTGCCAGAAGACTAGGGTGAAGGGACTCAGTGGACATTGCTGGGGTATTTTATTACTTCTTAGTGCTTAGGATCAAATATTTATGGAGAGGACTTTGGACTTCAAATACCGGCAGCAATCTAATAGATTTCCACAAATCCTTTGAACCTGTCAATGGAAGAGAAGGAAGAGTTATTAGCAAATAATATGGTCTACCACAGTGTGCTGTGTTCATCAAGGGAGACAGTATTCAGCTGTTGGCTAATTTAATCATAAATTAGTGTATTTACCAAACAAATATTTCCAAAGTGTTTAGGTTACACAAGACACTAGAGTATGTGTACTCTACCTTTAAAGGTTCTTTTGTCAACTGTTGAAGGGGTAGAGGGAGTAAAAGCAATAGGAGAACCCCCAACACAGAGGCCCGTTATCTTCCAAGACCAGCATTAGGTCCTCTTTATGAAATACTGGTCTATGGGAAGGAGAAGAAGGGTAGTAGTCTCACAAATAACTAGGGTAAGACTTTATTCTTGAGTCATTTGAACAGAATGGAAACATTTTTATGTAAATTTAAATCATTCAGCCTCCAAATGATAACCCATGAGGCTCTGTATAAGAATCATTTAATTGCCATGTGGCAATTAAATCCCAGCACTTGGGAGGCACAGGCAGGCGGATGTCTGTGAGTTCAAGGTCAGCTTGGTTCACAGAGTGAGTTCCAGGACAGCTAAGGCTACACAAAGAATCCCTATCTTGAAAAACCTTTTTAAAAAAAGGGTTTCGTCTTATTTTTATATAAGTTTATACTATTTCATTCATTACTGATTTATATGCATCCCAGTCCATAGTAATTTAAAGTGAAATATTCATTATAGTGAGTATATAACAGATAATGCCAACACAGCAAAATACAGAATTAGAAAATAGATTGCACAAGAAGTGTTGAAAAAATTAATAAAAGATTCAGGAGAGACAGACACAATTGTAATAAAACAAAAATGTTACTGAGTTGCCAGGGTGCCAAAAGAAGAAGGTTTGTTTCTATAGTTTCCTGCAGGAACTTGAGGATGTTTGGAGGAGGCTTACTTAAAGCAAGTTCCCCACACATACATTTATCTGCTTTCCTCTCCTAGAAGTAAATGTTTGACTTTTCTCTTTATGTTTTATCCTCCTTCGGATTACTTTGATCAAGTTACTGCAGCTATTATATACATGGAAAAGCAGAGAAAATGTCACTGTTATTTCCAACTGTCTACATGTAGACAAATAGTAACTTTGTTTCGAAGAATTGTCAGCATATAAGCAGGTAGGTAGCACAGTTTGTGTATGTGTGTGTGTGTGTTTGTATGAGAGTGTGTGCACTTGTGTGTGGAGGTCAGAGGACAATTTTGGATTTCATTCATTAGGTACTGTTTGGCCCTAACTCTTTTTTTTTTTTTTTTGACCAGGTCTCTCATTTGCAAAGAGCTTATCTAACAGGTTAAGCTGTCTGGTAAGTAAGCCCAGGGATCCACATGTCTCCTGGAGTAGGGGGAGGAAACACATTATTAATTACAATGAGATTAAATATTCTTGTGATCCAATATACAGTTCCCTTAATAATCTTACACTATGCAGCATGCACAGTGTCTCAGTATTGAGGGTCAGGGGGTTAAACTCAGTGAATATGGATCCAAGTAAGTGTTCCTGAACTCACGGCAAGATTTCACTTAAAGAACCCAATTATTACATTGAAAACGGTATGAGCTGAGAATTCATTTATTATACAGAATGCTGTATCTTAGCAATGCATTGTGGTCTTGTGGCTTACTGAGAGCCCCTATTGGCTTCCACTGCCCAGAATAATAGGAGACTAACTTACGGCATCTCTCCAGCCAAGGAAAAGATTGAAATTCAAAAACTGAAGTAATGTATATGATTTTGCATTGGTATAAGACTGAGCACTCTGAAGTCCAACCTTATAAGCTGAGGTTCCATATGAATGTCCACCTATTTGTTCTTTCTTGCCATACAACTCTGACTCATACAAATACTGTCACCAAGAGTGAGATTCTTACCCATACGTAAGTTCTGCAGGTGTGAAAAGGTCACAATATGAGAGCTACCTCCACTGAGATTTCAAAGGATGCTGTAGACACATGCCACAGGAGTAGAACCACTGCAAATAGTTGAGAGGCAGGATGGTCCCTGAGACCCCAGGACTAGAGCTATCAGTATTCATTGCCATCCTAAGAAGTCTTGTAACTACAAGAGTTATACATGGGCTGAACTCAGTGAAGCCCCTACCTTGTAGCTTTGCTAAGGCATTGGTGGCCCAATCTCATCTTCAACATGCTCAGAAGTTGAGGCTTGATGTCAAAGGATATTGCTACTAAACTTTAGAATATAATGTAGTTTCTTGTATTGACTTTTAGACTTTCTTTCTTTCTCTCTCTCTCTTTCTTTTTTTCCTGCTCCCCTGTCTCTGTCTGTCTCTGTCTCTCTCTCTATGAAAGAGATCCCCATTGCCATCTGTGGTGGTTTGAATGGGAATGACTCCCACAGGCTCCTATGTCTAAATGCTTGGTTTACAGTTAGGGGAACTGTTTGGGAAGGATTAGGAGGTATAGCCTTGATGGAGGTGAGTCAGTGGGGATGGACTTTGAGGGATCAAAAGTACATGCCATTTTCAGTTAGTTCCCTTTTCTTGCTTCCTGCTTGTGGGGCAGATGTAAGTTCTCAGCTACTACTCTAGCACCTTTCCTGCCTGCCACTATGTTTCATGCAATAATGGTCATGGACTAACCCTCTGAAACTATCAGCAGGCCTTAGAATAATAGCTTTCTTTCATAAGTTGCCATTGTCACGATGTCTTCTCATAGCAATAGAAGAATAACTAAGACACATATCTTCATGTTATTTTGGAAACACTTGTTAATTTTGAATTTATAGGCTCACATCTGGATAGGGATTTGTTGCAGGATGAATTTTAGCCTTGACTCTCACCCACATCTAATTCAGGTGAGACTAGTCTTTGTCTTTTGAGTCCTGCTAGATAGTTAGAATTTGGAGGGTAACAGGTTGGAAGGAATATATTTTGTATGTGAGAAGAGCAAGTATCGGGAATGGGTGGAACTCTATATCTTGACTGGCCTCTTTAAAGCCAATGCTTAGATTTAATTGTGATTGTAGTAGTATTACCAAGTGAGACTTATATTAGTTGCTTGTCTGGTTGCTGTAACAGACTTCCTGAAAAGAAGCAATTTAAAGAAGGAAGGGTTTATTCTAGCCTATTATTCATAGAGATGCATTCTACATGGTAAAGTATGGCAGCAGGAGGGGGTGGGAACTTGGGTAGTCACATTTATCCACAGTCAGGAAGCAGAGATCAATGAATTCTTGTGCTTAAATCATTATGTCTGTAATGATTTCATTAATTAAAAAAGTTTTAATTTTAAGAGAGGTTGGATTTATGGGTATAATATATATTCATAGTGCATACAATCCCCCATGCACTAATATTATCCTATTAGTAAACTTTATATTTGTATTGTGTATTTGTTAAAATTAGGGAAATGTTAGTAACACATCTTTATTATCTGAAGTTCATACTTTGTAGAGATTGCCTTAATTTCTACCCAGTTTGTTTTCTGTTCCAACTTTGTTTCTAGGGCACTGGGTTATATTTATCTGTCACATTGTTTTAGATTCTCTTGAATGTTACAGTTTCTTAGTTATCTATCTATCTGTCTGTTTATTTATTTATTTATTTATTTATTTATTTATTTATTTATTTATAAACTTAGTGGTTTAAGGAGTAATGGCCAACAATGTGTTCCTTTTACAGGAATTTGATTTTTTTTCTTCACGATTAAAAGCTTACTATAATTTTGGGAAAACAAGCCAGAAAAGCAAATTTTCATTTTCATCTCATCTTGTAAATGATTCAGCAAGATGTGGTAGCACATGCTTGGAGTTCCAGCTACTGAGAGACTGAGTTAGAAGAACAAGTTCAAGATTAGGGGAACACAGGAGAAGCTTGTCTGTGGGATGGGAGTAATACTATTAACATGAGTTGTTACCATTTTATATGAACCTGTATCACCTGGGTGAGGTGGTTCCCCTCGAGCCTTCACTGTAAAATCATTCTTTGTGTCCCCTTCCCCCTTTTATGTTTCCTTTTTCCTCATTGATGTCTCTTGGAAGGGAGCCAGTATGTGTGGCCCACACTCTCATGAGTCTCCCATTTGAGTGGAGACGTTAATCTCTACTGCCCTGGGAAAGGAGTACAGGAGCTGCATAACTTATTTGGATTTCTGCTCCAGAGGATAGCTATTGTTCCTTATTTATTTATTTATTTACTCAGTCATCATCTATTTATATTAACTTGAACTCACGAATATTTACTTTATACTTGAGCTTATGATGCAATACTGTTCAAATTGCATCGTTAGTCAAAGTCTCTCATCTTTGGCTGTTGGGAATTCTTGGTTGACCCTTTGTCCCTTTGACATATCCTATTAGTGTGTGTGTGTATTTGTGTGTGTGTGTGTATGTGTGTGAGACAATTCCTTACTAACTGGTTATATAAGATGCTCCAGGACAATCTTGTGTATTTCTTGCCACAATCTTTGGAGCAGTTAGTTTTCAAACCTGATTTATTTCTTTTGTTAGAATGGTATTAAGTACAAAGCTGTGTAGGCAAGTGTGCTTGCTACTGTTGGCTGTTGTTGTTGCTTCTGGGCCCTGACAGCAGAGAGAACCATGATGTATTTGTGCATGATAATTTCTGTATTTATACATGTGCATAAATATTTCTCCATGTCATTTGATCTATGTTTTGCTAACAAGAATACTGATGTCTTCTACTCTAATCTATTGTCACAAAATAACCCTGGTGCCCTTTTGCTTTTCCCTAAGCTTCTGTTTCAATAGTGAGGAAAATGGGTCTCAGCATAAACATGTTGAATTAGTCATTCCCATCATGCGTGCAGAGCTGTGTCAGGTGTGAGTACCCCATATGACACCTAGAGCATATCGCTCAAGTACTCCTTCTTTAGTCATAAGTCTTACAAACTCATTTTCAAAGATGCGTGACCAGCAACTTGCCAACTCCCCACTTTTTCCAGTGGGGCTGTTCTATCCTTTGCAGTTCATTTAGATTGCTGGGTTGTATTCTGTACTCCATCCTTTAAATAACTCCTTACATTTACACACATTTACATTCACTCTTTGTTCAATGAAGTTTTGCAGGTCTTCAAAAGTCTTAGCACATGTCCATGGTGGCAGTGTCAAAATAGTTTCACGCCTCACCTACTTAATCCCTTCCTAGGTCCTTCCCATTTCTTCCACAGCAACTGCTTTTCCTTTTATTCTTTCTGTAGATTTAAAAGAAGGTATTTGGCTGGTATCAATGGATATGTTCACACGCAGGATTTTGTGTGGATGTGAATTTTCAAATAAGTTGCTTAAATACTCAGGCAAGTGATCACCAGACATTATAGGTGTTTAATAAGAAAGTGGTGAGCTCTTTTACCCGGATGCTGTGCTTTAAAGAAGCCCTGGCAATGAAGAAGCCCTGTGGCACTGACCAGGTCACTGTAATCCACACCATCATGTTAACAAACTGGCCGTTTCCATAGAGCTGCGGAGGGCTGCATGGTTTCTGACCATGAGTTCAATGTAATTTTAATTCCTGTTACTCTACAAGGAAACCATTTACCCCTTTCTTGTTTCTTTCGTAATTTTCTGTTGTCTTTGCTTTTTATGTAGCTTGAAAATGACATATCTAGGGATAGTCTTTTCACATTTGTTTATTGTTTTGGCATTTATCCTATATGCTCTTTGAGTTTCCTGGATTTGTAGTTTGTTGTCTGATACTAATTTTGGAACATTCTTTTCTTTTTTTTTTTAAAGATTTGTTTATTTATTATGTATATATTGTTTTGCCTGCATGTGTGTCTGCAGGCCAGAAGAGGACACCATATCTCATTATAGATGGTTGTGGGCTACCATGTGGTTGCTGGGAATTGAACTCAGGACCTCTGGAAGAGCAGACAGTGCTCTTAACCTCTAAGCCATCTCTCCAGCCCGGAACATTATTTTCTATTAATTCTTTACATGTTTGATTCCTTCCCTTCCTCACTTCCATACTGTTTTAAAAATACCAGTTACTTACTTGTTATGTTCACTGGAAGTGTCTATAGTTCTGGGATGTTCCTCCCTGTCCTCAACACATATTAACTGGGTTTCACTGTGACTTTTCATACATGCATATAATGCAGTTTTAATCATTTTCACTCTGTCCTTTAATCTTGCCTGGTTGTTCCTCACCCAGGGTTGCGGCCTCAGCCCTCCCCCTTTTATGTTTTGTCTACGTCCCTATTTTCCCCTCCTCTTCCCGCATCTCTAGCTACCCTTTTAGCTTGATTCCCTGACCCACTTTTTTCCCCCCAGATTCTTCCTAAAAGAAAACAAAATACATGCGATGGTAATTTTTTTGTGGGATGGGCTTATTTCACCTAAATGTAACAATCTCAGAAATATCCATTTTTCTGCAAATGACATAACTTCGTTTTTCTTTATGACTAAGTAAAACTACATTATGCGCAAATACAGCATTTTCCTTATCCATTCTTCTCTTTATGTGTACTTAGTCTGATTCCACAAGCTCTCTATTGTGGTTGGCGGTTCAATAAGCATAAGTATGCAGGCATATGCATTATATACTGGTTTCAGTTTCTCAGGGTGTAGACATAGAAATGGTATGACGTAATGGTGTGGCACTTCTGTGTTTCAACTGTAGAGGAAGCTTATTTACATTCCCACCAACAGCGAGTAAGTCTCCCAGCCCCATCCTTTCCAGTTTTTGCTGTTGTCCATTTACTTGACTAAAGCAGATCTGACAAGGTTCCTATCTTCTATTTCTTCTTCCGCTTGTCTGTGGCCTGCTGTTGTTGTTTGAGATAGTCTTGCCACAGAGCCCAGGCTGGCTTTGGCCTCGCGAGATTCTCCTGTCACCTAGTCTTTTACTTTAATCTCTCAACACTTTCCCAGCATGCCTCACAGCGCTGTTGTCTGAGAACTGCATGCTAACAGGCCGTACAACTGCAGCGCTCAGCGTCCTTCCCTGGGCCCAGTGCTGCCCGCCTGTTCTCAAAGGCTGGCTCCTTCCACCAGGAGAGGGCCTAGCGCATCAATCGGAGTTAGTTAAAGTTCTCTATGTAATAGTTAAAAAAAAAAACAATCTGTTATGTTCGAAATTTGTTTATGATACTTGCTGTGGTTTTCTTGTGCTTTAGCATGTGTTTTGGTATATTGTAAAAAAAAAAAAAGACACCCAATTTTTTGTTGTTGAAGATGAGTTCTCTGAGGTAGGACTTTAGTCTGAAGTGAATCTGGCCCAATTTTTCTCTAAGGGAAACATTCTATATATTGTGATTATATTTCAGCCTTTTTGTGGTCTATCGGCATCACAATTGGGTAGGATTATTGGTTCCTTTCCTTGGAAGCTTGCATAACACCTTGGAAGCTTATCCTCAGGAAGGAGGCTTTCAGGTCAGTTCTAGCTGGAAGATTTTTGAGGTATTTCTTTGCCACTTTTATTTCTTCTTTTAAGATCTCTGTTCAGATATGTAATCCACCTTAAAACAAAAGCATGCGTTTTTGGTCACTTTTTCTTTCTTTATATATTGTGGATATTAATCATCTATCAGATATATGGCTATCAAACATTCCCATTCTGTGTGCTTCCTCTTTACTCAATTGATTGTATTCTTAGACAATCAGAAGTTATTTAGTTATATGAGGTTACACCTGTTAATCATTGCTTTTAATTCCTGGTCTAATGGAGTCCTAGACTTGTGTTTCTTGATTAGAAACTTTTGGTGAAAACCAAAAAGGACCAAAGGAGGTTTTTTGTTTTGTTTTGTTTTGTTTTTGTGTGTAGGCCTTACTGTTGCTATAGCTCACATCTGATGTTAGGACATATCAGCACATATGCTTCAACATACAGTACTTTTGTAGTGCATGAAAATGCAAACTGAAGCTTTTGTAGTTATACTAGGATAGCCCGCTGGCCCATTCGTTCGGAAGGAGCCTGGGGATTTTATTGGTTGTTGCATTGTCGTAGCACTCAAACTGAAAAGGCACGGGACAAATTAGAAAGTATCCATCATCACAGGAAAGAAAAAGTCCTTTGTTAAAAATATTAAAAGCTGAGAAGAGATGAAGAATTTTGCGATTTTCATTTATTACCTTTGTGCTGTTTGCTTAGCTCATGCCCACGTATTCAATTGCAGAAAGATCATCTTGCTGGCAGGGAGATTGTACATTTCTTCATTACTCATAGTGAGTCACTTGAGATTTCTATCTGCCTGACTAAACTAAACAACAAAACGAGCACAGATCTCTGTTTTCATGGGAATTGTGCAAGTGCCAAGCGTACCTACAGCATCCTAAACTTGGATGGGAATTCTATGGCAGTGCAGATGAACCTTTCTCTACTTCAGTATTCAGCATCAGAGTCTTGAGCGGGAGGAAGCAGCACAGGATGAGAGGAAAAAGGATGTTGACACAGCCCAATTGGAAGTACCTCATACTGCCTTTTTCTGTCATCTCCTTTGCACTGTATTGGATTTTTCTTTTTCTTTTAAAAAAATATATCTTTTTATTTGATAACATTGATACAGGTCACAACAATCTGATTTCAGAACATTTTCATCTCCAACAGAGACCTTCCTTGCCACAGTAGTCACTCTCAGCTTTTCTGTTCTGCCTCTGGCAGCTACTAACTTTTCTTACTCTATAGATTGGCCTATCGTGTAAATGATTTTGTTATTATTATTAGTTCTTCTTTTCTTAATACAAGTCATTGTTGAAGAGTAATTTCGATAGAAGCTAATTAAAATTACTGCACAAAGGCAAATTAGCACATTTTTCTATATTCGACAATTATATATATCAAAGAACATTGTCCTGTTTTTAAATTAATTTATTCTTGAAGTAGTGATAGATTAACATCATTTGCCACCAAAGTCAGAAACTATCAAAAAACAGATACTCTCAGGGTCCTCCAGAGAGATCTGGGAACAGTATTAAGGGCAGAGTCACTGTGTGTCTAAGCTAGAAATATATGCCAGGCACTGTTATCTAGCACACTATTGCCACACTACCTTGGATCAGTTACAACTGATCTTGCTGGTCTTACAACTCAGATGCAACCCCGAACCATACCATCTATTATTTATTCCTAACCTAAGAACAAAGCACAGTTTTCTAGACAGTGCCTTCTTCAAAAGGTGTGAGGTTTTGTTTCTGACCCAATCATGTTGCTTAGGACATTGTGCTCAGTTACTGTTACTGGTGGAATATGACTTGAGATAGACACACTGCATCCTTGAGCCCTAGAGAGCAGAGACAATTTGCCACAAGCTCTAACTGGAGATGGATCTATCACTCAGGCATTGTATCTAACCTTTTGAAACTATGTTTATCTGCAGCTCTTCTCCTGACCTCTGTGTTAGAGAGTCAACCTTATATCAGACTGCACGGGGGCAGTTGCATGGTGGGTGTACTGTTGTGGGAATCTAGCATACAGGAAAAGGAAGTGCATTTATGGTATTTCACCAAAATGTACAAGTCAAGAGCCATGTAGGAGAGTCAGACCCCTGGCAGAGTAGGAGGCAGAAGAAATTGTGGATTTAGATCTTAGGAAAAGGAATAAAGCTAAGATGGAGATTCCATCAATGTCAACACATGGAAGAATCCAATGGCAGATGAAGAAAGGAACCCCACCCTCTGTCTACATGTACAAAATAGACCATGGTTTCTCTCTCACTCTCTTTCTCCACACGCACACACCTTCACTCACACACATGCACATGCACACACACACACATATCTCAGACTACATTATATGTAAATGACCCATAAGAACTTATGGGTTCACTATCAGCTCAGCCTTTTCTTGGACCTGGACATAGATCCAGCTCTGTCCCAGCTCAAAAGCTTTTCTCACTTTTAATCAACTTCTTTCCTGTTACTATCCACATATCTCTGTCAAAATCATTATTCAGAGACACAAAGCTGGGGCATTCCAGCAGATGCTCTCTGGCCTTATATCTGTATATATAATGGAACTATGAAATTAAAAACAATGTGCAGGAATTGTAAATGTATTGGCAAGCTTCTATCCTAGGGGTGGCAAGTTAAACTTAGTTAAAAGGCTGTGGTACAATTATTGCTCCTATCGTCTTGCACGTCCCTGATAATCATGCCATGAGAGAACTGCAAAACATTCCCAACAATTAGAAAATTATGACCTGTGTCTTTCTCTGTAACCTGCCATTTTCTTGTCTCCTGCCTCATTTAGATAGAGGTCTGTTATTGGCCTTTATCAAGTCTTTGGGTGGGGCATGGGTAGGTAGATGAGGTTTTCCTCTAAGACTAGTTCCTGAGAAATTATTACATAGATTATATAGGAGGAACAAGTCAAGACGATGGTTTTGCTGTCACAGACAATTTGAGACTGCTGTAGGCCAAAAATGTCAATATTTTATGTGCTTCCTTTTTGATGCTATAGTCTCTCATTGCCCTTAGGGTTTAGAGGGCTTTTGTTGACAGAACATTATATTACTGAAATACCATATTCCAACCACAACCACAACATGGCTGGAAATGTCAGAGGTGTGTGTTTGGGGTATGTGATTGTTGGGAGAACATTGGGCAGAAAGCATTTTCAGGATGCTCAATAATGCCCTCCATTTGGAGCATTATTGCTTAAAGTACTTTGGAGAGAAAAGTCTGCTATGTAGTAGCTGTATGTTGGGGAAAAATGCCACTTGGAGTCTACTGCTCCAAGAGAAGCACTTCCAGGCATGACACCCTCATTCATTGTTCATCACTTCCCTTCAGGTTACCAGGAGCAAGGTTGTCTTTTGCATTCATGTTCTAAAATATTCAGATGCAGTTAATGTGTGCTAGCCCTCAAAGGTCCAACACAAATGTAAGCCTTTTAGAGGAAGAGATTCAGGTCTTTAATCTAATTTAGGAAAAATAGCATGCCTGATTGTGTGAATGATTTTCACTTGACTTAGGGGATGACAGTCAGCTCCTGTGGGAATATTCGTGATGGCTCAATATCTTGCCTCCCCTTCCCTAGTTTTTATAGAGAACAAAACAGTTCTTGAGGGGACTGAAGAGTGGTTCAGCATTTAAGAGCACTTGCTGCTCTTTCAGAGGTCTAGAACTCAGTTCCTAGCACCCATGTTAGGCAGCTCATAGCTGCCTAAACTCCAGCCGCAGGATGTGATGGCCTCTTCTGGCCCCTGTGACACCTGATCGAATGTGGCACACACACAAAAACATGGCCATTCACATAAATAAAAAAATGAATCTTAGGAAATAGTTGATAAGAAAGAGAAAGTCTGAAGTCATTTAAATATTGTATTGTATACACACACGTATATATTATCCCACAGTAATTAAGAACAAAATGGATCAAGTCAGTGAGTATGAAAGACAGCCAGCATCCTTGTATCACTGGGCACCTACACAGGGATTGCTTTGTGCACGGTGCTGGTTTAAGCACTCTACATATGTCTGCTCATTTACTCATATACTTTTATAGCAACCATATAAAACATTGCATTCCGTTTATGGAGGGTGAAGTTTAGCCGTGTGGAAGTAGGTAAGCAAGATCTAGAGTAAGCAAGATCCAGCACATACAGTTGGGGATGAGGCATCAAGGGGCCTTGCTCTGTTGGCCATCTGACAGTGTTTATGAGAGCCCACATTGTCCTTTGATCACAGTACAGTCAAGCTCACATAAATCAGCCCTGCCCTGTCTATGGGCTTTCAAAGCTTCTTTCCCCTTACTGTGAACTGGAGTTCTCCACTGAATCTTTACCTGAGGTATTCCCTAGACAAATTACATGAGGAAGATGGACATTTCTTTACTCATTTGTCCTCGTAATGGATCATCTCACCCCCAGTCACCTTAACCTCTCTCTGAATAATTTTCTTCCCTGTTTCTGGACATCTTTTTTCAGTCGCTGACCTCATTTATTTGTATAAATTTGATAAAGAAGGAAAAAATCAATTTATGTCTCCCTCTTGTTCTTCCTCTCTTTTTGACAGAGGCTCCCACATCCCAGGCTGCTACGCAGGTGACCTTGAATTTCTGATCTCCCTACCTCCACTTCCTCAGTTCTGAGACTGTAGGCACCCAACACACACAGGGTTTATTTAGTGCTGGGAACTGAACCCAGGGATTTGTGCATACTGTGCTACATCCTCAGCCCTTCCCTCTTCTTTGATAAATCTAAGCCTTAAACCTCTCTACTGTATTCACCCAGCTTCATAAGAAGCTATATAACTATGTAAATATCTCCTGGGATTCTGATATGACACATCTTTTTAAAATACTCAGAAGCACTTTCAATATGATGAAAACAAGAGGTAACACTGTTTGTGCCTTATCTGTTAACTTATCATCATCTTTGTACCTGGTCTGTGGAGTAAGTATTAGCACTGTACTTGTCACAGATAAGAAAGATGAAGATCAGAGAGACAACATGACTTGCTCAAGACACGCAGCCATTGAGTAGCAATACAAAGTTCTGGATATGAACAAGGTGATTCTAAAGATCTCTATGTTCTAATATACTTTAACAGGCAGAGATGCCTCTTTTACCTTATTGTGATAAACACAGTCCTTTTGTTAGTGAAAGGTGTTGGTGTTTTAGTTATATTCTATATCACTGGAATAAAACACAATGACTAAAAGCAACTTGGAGAGGAAAGGGCTTATTTGTCTTATAACTCTTAGGTCACATTCCATTAGCAGTTGAAATCATGGCAGGAACTCAAGGCAGTAACCCAGAGGCAGGGACTGAAGCAGAAGCCATGGAGGACCACTGCTTACTGGCTTGCTGCTCATGGCCTGATCAACATACTTTATTACACAGTTCAATACCATTTGCCCAGAAGTACATTGCCCACAGTGGGCTGTACCAACTTACATCAATGATTAATTAAAAAGAAGAATAAGGCCCTAGAGATTTGCCTTCAGGCAATTTGATGGCAGCATTTTCTCAAGCATTTTCTACCTTGTGTCAAGTGAACAAAACAAATAAACAAACAAACAAAAAAATCAACAACAACAGTACCCCCCCCCCCAAAAAAAGCCAAAACCCCAAACCAAAACCAACCAGGATAGTTTGTTAGGATTGTTAAATATAGAATCTTTGCTTCCAAAACAGGGGATATGTTGATACATTGTGTTTCCTACTGATATTTTATGTGAAGTGTCATGCTATGGACCATTGAACTCTCAAGAAATTCATGGATATAGCAGGACACACATGTTCATGCTTATCTTCCATCCTGTTTCATACATCATTTAGCATACTTGCCATCTCTCACTCATCCATCATAGTTGATGTATGATCAATGTGTAGATGAACATGATACTGTATAGGGAGTGGGGGTCTGAATAACCGCCTTCATTTTGTGTCTCAGAAGAAGAGAGTAAAAATATACTGCAGGGATATTACTGCTTACTAGCCTTTACCAAGTGAATGCTTATGCTTTGGAGCTTGCTTCCTTATGGCTATGGGCTAGAATGTGTTCACCAAATCAGTAGCCATATGTAACATGTCTGGGGCTGTATTGACATTCTCTACTAAATAGTAAGGCCCAGGATAACACTGGATATTTTTGTTGGTTCACTGTCAACCACAAAATTCCATTTGACTTTTCTACATGCTAGACTAATGAGTTAAATGATGATAAATAGAGATTAGAATTTCTAAGTCCTTATATCTTTTTTTTTTTTGGTGTATGTGTATGTTCATGCAGGTGTATGTGTTTGCAAATGCATATATATATATATATTAGGTGTGTGTGTGTAGGCTAGAGGACAACTCATATGCCATTCCTCAGGCACTGGCCTTGGGCAAGATCTATCATTTACATAGAACTTGACAAATGGACGAGGCAGGCCTTCAGTCCCCGGGGATCTGCTTTTCTCTCCTGTCCCAGTGCTAGGGTTGCAGTGTACAACTGTGCCCAGTTTTTTTTCTCTGAAAGTTCTGGTCATCATGCTCAGGTCTCATGCTTACAGTCACTTCATTTTCTGAGCCATCTCACCAACCTTTGTAAGTCTTCGGTCATGGCAATAGTCCATTCTCCCCAATAAATGAACTATAAAAATATTTGATTCTCTATCTTAGCTGAGTAGCCTCATTGTGGTAGTTCATTTTGATTTTAATTTGATTAGATTATTAAACACATAGACCATTTACAAGGCATGTCTTTGTGTGTGCCCATGAGAGTATTTCAGGGAGGTTTAACTGCGGATGAAACACCTATGCTGAATGTGGGCTGCACAAGCCCAGGAACTGTGATTCCAAAATGAAAAAGGGAAAAAAGGAGAATCAACTAAATAAGCCATTCACCTTGTTAAGCTTTGTGAGTGCAGGTACAAACTTACATTATGCTTGTACTGTCCTGACTTTTCTACCATGGTGGATTGTATTCCCTCAGAAGGCAAGCCCAAACAGGCCTTTCTTTACTTGAGTCTTTTTTTTTTCCCTTTCCAGATATTTTTTCATAGTAATGAGAAAAGCAATTAATATACCTACAGAAAACTTTATCTTTTTTGACTTTGAACTTTAACTTTGTTTTTCATTTTTGATTTTTGTATTATTACAGTTTATTCACTTTCTATCCCTGCTGTAGTCCCCTCCTTATTCCCTCCCAATCTCCCCTCCCCTCCTCATCTCCTCCCATGCCCCTCTCCAAGTTCACTGATAGGGGAGGTTCTCCTCCCCTTCCATCTGACCCCAGCCTATCAGTTCTCATGAGGACAGGCTGCATGGTCTTCCTCTGTGGCCTGGCAAGGCTGCTTCCCCACCAGAGGGAGGTGATCAAAGATCCATCCACTGAGTTTCTCTGACACAAACACTATATCTTAACAGACAATTTCATAAATTGTAATTGAGAAAAATATGTCAAATTGGTTGAGCATATCAGATTCATTTTTGCATCTCCCAAAACTTGGCAAAGAGCCCAAGGTGAGGGATAAGTATCTTGTAAAAATATGCACGATGATATAAACAAAGATTTGGCTGATAAAAATATAATGAGGATTCATGGAAAGCTTTTTAAGTTAGCAAGTCTGTAGGAAGCACCCACGGGTTCTTGAAGATTTTGATAAAGTAATTGAATTCTACTGATGAGTGTTATTTTAATGATCTGTACCCTTAATAAGTACTAATTATGGACCATAGGCATTATTTACATTTCTCAATTATCCTGTTTTATAACTCAATGAGTTGTAGGCTGTTATACTATTGTGTCACATTCAACAGCAAAGAAGTTTGGAAGCACTAAGCAACTATTCTCAATTCTTTTTCAAGCTGATTAGCAACGCAACCAAGATTCAAATGCTAGCAAGGAGGAGCCACAAGTTCACCCTCATCACCTCTCTATTAGTGACACGTGCCTAGTTGGGGCTGAAGTGATCTAATGTGGTCACTAACATGAAAGTAGGCTTTTATACTGGAGAAGACTGAGTATGAGGACGTTCATGAACATACGGCCTTCTGACTGCCTGGGCACTGGCTGACTGAAGCTAAGTAGACTAAGGATTCTTGTCTTTGGCTGTATTCCACCCTCCTTTCTCATTTTCCTGCCACCATACTCAGATTGTTTTCCATTTTGAAAAGTAATTCTTCGAAGTGTATATTAAATAACAGTAATGAAAATTACAAACATTATCTACAGGTACCTAAAATAGAATGCTTAATAGTTTGTTCTTTTCTAGTTTTTATTAATACGGATATATTATTTTTGCATAATGATAATCAAAGAAGAGATGATTCTTTTTTCCTACTAACATATGAACATTGTTCCATATAACTCTTTATGAACATTTTGATGGTTTAAAAAATATTGTAGGCATTTTGATGGTTGTATATTTCTCCGTATAATAACTAGCCAAATGTATTTAACCACTTTTATTTCATTGGACATTTAATTTTTCTCGAGTATTTTTGTTTTTGACAGTGTCATGGAGCTCAGTGGGACCTTGAACTTTCTGTGTAGCTGAGGAAGACCTTAACTTCTGGCCCTCCTGCCTCTACCTCCTAAGTGCTAAGATTACAGGTTGCTTCACCACACCTAGCTCATTCCTCCCCCCCCCGCCCCCCATGTTTGTGAGCATAAATAATTAGCAGAAAGCAAGTGGAATCTAGTCTCAGGCTCTAAGTGTGATCCCTAACTTCATTGTTTAGAGGCTCAAGGCTCTGAGCCTGTACTTGATTTCCCTATTTCAACTGCAACACATTCACAAATAGCACAGTATTAGAAACCATTTGCCTCTGTCTACAGGAGAGAATACATAAGATGTCGTCCATTTCCTGCACAAATACTTGGCTAATAGCTTAGTTTAGCCTGAAGTGATGATAGCAGTTTTTCTCTTGCCCAGCTGTGAGATCTAAAAGAAAGAACAACTGTAAAGTTGTTATTTATCTGCACAAAACTGGCATACGGTTAAGGGTCCTTACCATTTCTCTAATGGTAGCATCTTAGTGCTATGTTTTCCAGTGCTTTTGACTTCCTCCAAAGCTACTAACTGTGAAAGGTTATCCATATACAGATGGCTTTATTAAGCATTAATAATTTTTTTTAGTTTTAGAATGGTAATCTTTTTATTGTTTTTTTTAATTTTTTTTTACAATTTATTCAGTTTGCATACCAGTTGTAGCCCCTTCTCTCCTCTCCTCCTGGTCTCATCCTTTCTCCCTCTTCTCCCCATCCCCCTCCCCTAGTCCACTGAAAGGGGTGTTCTCCTCCTCTGCCATCTGCCCCTAGTTTATCAAATCTCATCAGGACTGCCTGGATCCTCTTCCTCTGTGGCCGCATTGCCAAAGGGAAGTGATCAGAGAGCAGGCAACCAAGTTCATGATAGAGACAGCTTCTGCTCCCTTTACTCGGGAATCCACATGGAGACTGAGCTGCCTATCTGCTAAGCTACTCTTAAGTACTGGTGTTTGAGGTGGGCACTGTAGGCCACTGTTTCTGTTTACTGAGAGCTCCTAGTGCAGCCAGATTTGGTGCCAGGCACTGGGAATGGGGCAAGGGGTTGTCTCTGTAGGTGTATGCAGAGGGCCCTTGTTTCTGATTTAAATTACCAAGGCTTAGTGTTTGTTTATTCAAGCTGAGAGACAGAGAGAGAGAGAGAGAGAGAGAGAGAGAGAGAGAGAGAGAGAGAGAGAGAGAGAGAGAGAGAGAGAGAGAAGAGAGATGGAGGAGGGGGAAGGAGACAGGGAGACAGGAGACAGAGAAAGAAAGAGAGAGAGAAAGAAAGAGAGAGAGATCTATTGAATTTGGCATAAATCTAATCTGATGTCAGCCAGTGTTTGTGCTCACAGAATGAGAGAATCTTCCTTTGTGCAGAAAGATCCTAACATCTGTTCTCCCAGAACATCATACTTCTAATAATACCTCTGCACCTACTAGTTGAAGTTTACTTAAGTCTGCATGACTAAATTATCATACTAATGAGGATGGCTCCCTTGGGTCACTTGGTGTAGTTACCTTAGTTTTAACTCCTAAATTATGAGTCATTGTTGTCACTGCTTAAAGCTCAGAGAAAGTAGGCCTATTAATATAGTCAAGATGACATTTAAATGAGAAAAATGTTAGACCCCAGATTTTATTCATTAGTTATGCTTAGAATCTTTTTTACATGAGACTGTGTATGAGAAATTAGTTACACCATCCTGTGTAGCTCATTTTTATTTAAGATTCTAATAACTTTTAAAATTAAATCTGAGCCTTAATGTGTATGCAGTTCTGTGGCGATGCTTAAGCTGCGGGCTTGTTCTGTCAGCTCCAAACTGCAGAAGAAAGACTGATTCCTTGTGTTCTTTCTCGATTTCTCTTGGTTGTTTTTGCATGTATCTGAGGTGTTGTTATAGATGATTAGGTTTTAACATATACATATCTGCATAATAAGGCTATTTATACATAACAAAACATATGTCATGAATCTCTCTCTCTCACACACATCCTTGAAACCACCACTCTAGGATAATGAACATTTCTAGTATTCCCTAATGTTTTTCTCTAACTTTTCCCAATCATTTTTTTTTTTGTGACCTCCCTGTCTTCAGGGAACTACTGATCTACATTATCTTCCCTTATATTTTATTTTTGCTTCTAGGATTTTATACAAATGGATTCATAAGTCTATACTTTTATTGCTTGGCATCTTTCACTCTACAAACCTGTGTTGAGATGAATCCATATAGAGTGAACATTAATAATCTGTTATTTTGGTGGCTGAAATTTTGCCCATTACATAGACATATTAGAGTTTGTTTATCCATTTGCCTATTGCTAGAGAGTTGATTCATTTCCAATGTCTGGATTTCACACAGTTATAGTCTGAGAACCCTGTTTAAGCCTGGGTACTTCGAGTTCTCTTTAAATACCTAGAAGAGGAATGACTAGGAAGTGTGATAGGAGTGTATGCACACTTTAAAATAGGTATCAAGGCATTTTCTAATGTGGTTGTCCCACCAGCAGGTCTAGTTAGGAGATTTCTAGTTCTGTTTTTCACAGTACTTTGTAGAGTTAGTGTTTTAAATTTAAGCCACTTTAGAGATTAGAGAGCATGGATTACCGAACCACAGCTCAGGAAACAAGCTTAACCTGCCATTGTGTATGCATGTGTAATGCTTATGCGTGCATGCACCTGTGTACGTGTGTACATATGTTTGTGTGTAATGCCTCTGTGTGTGTGTGGTATGTTTGGATGCTAGAGATTGAGCCTGGATCTTGTCCTTGTTTAGCACTCGTTGTACCCAGGCATTTTGTTTTGCCAGGGAATCGTCTTGAAGCATAGGCAGGTCCAACAGTTTATGCATTCTATGACTACATTTGTTCTATATGATTGAGTCAACAGTGCAGTGGTAGATAGCATATGGCCTGTAAAGTGGCTCACATTTAAGTTCTAGCTCTTTAAAATACTTTGCTGGTTGAGGCTATAGGTCAGTGGTAGAGTACTTGTCAACATGTTCAAGAGCCTGGGCCTGGTCTATATCAACACACACACACACACACACACACACACACACACACACACACACACACAGAGAGAGAGAGAGAGAGAGAGAGAGAGAGAGAGAGAGACATGTAGAGAGACAGAGACAGAGAGAGAGGCAGAGAGACACAGATAGAGACAGAGAGAGACAGATTTTCCTGGGCCTTGGTGGAATGTTATCTCAACGTTTTTAATTTTCATTTTCCTATTTTCACAGTCTCTCTTAAATATGTATGGCCTAAAAATAAGTGGCAAAATGATTCTTCTCCTTTTTTTTTTTTACTGTTCTTAATACAACTGGAAAGATAATAAGCTTCAACTACTCTTCCAAGACATGAATCAGCATTTTTACTTCCTGAGTCATCACTGTCATGCTTAAATGTTATATTCCTCTATGGACCAGTTATTCCTCTATGAACCATGAGAAATTAATGTCTTTCATTATTTCCTGAACAATTCAAAATGTCTTGTCCTTGAGGTAGTATCGCTTTCCAAAGGCACCAGAATTTTGATTGTTGATTCAACAGAGTTAATTTCAATTAGAACTAAATACAGGGTTGGGAAAGGAGCTATATTTAAATAACGGCCAGAATGAGCTTGACAAGGAGAGACTGTCTCATTACGGTTGGAAGGAGGCATGACGGGACCCAGCAGTGGAAGAGCAATTCGGAGAGATAAAGCATGGTAGCAGAGACAGTGCGATGAGGCCGTAAGGGGAGAGACAATTTCCCCTTCAATTAAGAAAATGCTTCCATTACATCACACAGCAGGCAAGCCTGTAGGCACTCTCTTAATGAGTGATGGCAGAGCGCAAGCCCGTTGTCAATGGTGCCACCCCTGGGCTGATGGCCCTGGGTTTTATAAGAAAGCAGGCTGAGCAAGCCATAAGGAGCAAGGCAGTAAGCAGTGCCTCCACGGCCTCTGCCTCAGCTCCTGCCTCCATGTTCCTGCCCTGTTTGAGTTCTTGTCCTGACTTCCTTTGATGATGAGCAGTTATGAGGAAGTGTAAGCCAAACCCTTTCCTCCCTAACTTACTTTTGGTCATGGTGTTTCATAACAGCAAGAGTAACCCTAAGACAGAGAGGCCTTCAAATCTTTCCCCAAACTCCTGATTATTATATGTTTTCAGAACACATGAGCAAATACTGTCCCATATGACATAGCTAGCCTACATTATTCCTGGCACACAGATGAACATGAGGTAGGACCATAAATGTATTTGTAGCTGCAAATGAGGACGTGGGCAAGGCCACAGAACATGTTTTCTTATGAACTCTGGATAGAGCTGCAAGAAGAATGGCCTGATTTCTGAGAGCAGGAGGGAAGCAGCTAGAGGCACTGTAACCCAATGTTTCCATTCCAAACACTCGAAGGGGGAAAATAATTTTATATCTTTTCCACCCTCAAGAGGCCACCAGGCTCCTTTGTCTCTTGGTCCTCCTCCATTCCCCAAGCTAGAAACTACATTACTCTGACCTGACCTTCCCAACTTCAAAAAGCAGCCTTTAGGATTGCAGAATCTATAATATAACAATATAATAATATACTTATTTTAACTTAATCATATTTGCAAAGTTCTTTTTGCTACATATATTAGTTTCTTTTCTTATCACTGTGGTCAAATACCTTTTACACACACACATACACACACACACACATACACACACACACACACACGGCCCTTAAGGAGGAGGGGGTTATTTTGACTCACAGTCCAGAAAAATGTAGTCCATCATGATGACAAACTTCAAAATCTGTACTTGTGTAAGCTTTTCTCATCCCCATGAATAGAAATTATCTTCTTTTGAAAAAAAATTTATGAATCCTCCCGTAATTTGTGTTTCTTTTATTGAATATATTCAATTGTTAACAGATTGAGCAAGTTCTTATGTTTTTATTTAGAATCCAGAATCTGAGCTTACTATGTAAAGGCACTTGACACCAAGCTTGAGAATGTGAGTTTGATACCTGAGGCCTGCATGGTAGAAAAAGAGAATCAACTTCTCCAAGTTGCTCTCTGCTCCCCACATACGTATAGGGGCATATGTGTACACACACTATACACATACACACACACTCAAACACACATCACATACATATCATTAAATGCAATAATAATTTAAAAACAGAATCCACAATTCAACCTAATCTAAGCTCTAATTTTGAGTGAAAAACTGCTATTAGCTAATCTTTTGAAATATGTCTAATGGCTCTTAATTTCGCATCACAGCAAAGCAAAATCTTTACTTTGACTCACCTGTGCATTTTTACTTCTTTGTGCTTTCTTTTCGTTGTCATATTGCCCTCCTTATTATTTTGTGCAGCAAGGTCATTTGTCAGAGCATGTTTAATTATGCTCAGAATCCACAGAGGGTTAGGACCAGGAGATCAGAGAATGCCCAAGTCCATGGATGCTCCAGACCATTATATAAAATGGTGTAGTTTGTGCACAATCTACACAATCTCTAGGTTAGTTATCATACCCAATCTAATGTATGTGTTGTGTATGTGATTAATCTGTATCATGATGAAATGTCATGTATGTATTCAGTAGGGACACTTATTTTCCTTACTATTTGGGATCCAAACTTGTTTGAGTATAATGATATGGAATTATGGAATTTGTGGGTAAGAAGAACTGACTGAACTTGTTTTTGAAAGATTGACTTTATATGTGGTCCCTTACTGTTTTTTTTTATTAATTTATTTTTTTGTTATCAATCACAGGTTAGGTACTTTGCATCCCAAGCGTAGCCCCCTCCATCATTCCCTCCCACCCTCCCCAACCTTCTGTCATCCCCTCCCCGCCCCCTCCAAGTCCACCAACGGGAAAGGACCTCCTCCCCTTCCATCCAACC
>CM053744.1:79291717-79306775 GCA_028658305.1 Pachyuromys duprasi | reverse complement strand
GGGGGGGGGCTACGCATGGGATGCAAAGTACCTAACCTGTGATTGATAACAACAACAAAAAAAGATAAAAAAAAAGTCTCAATGTACAACTCCGAAGTACTCCATGTATTATAAATCTGTTGTAACCACATACCCAATGGCCTATAAGAAATCACAGAGTAAGATAAAATGTTTAAAGAACAAAATTAACTTTTAATGTATCAGTCTGTGTTACTGTGTAACAACTCTCCAAATGGAACAGTTTAAAAGAGTGATTATTTATTACATTTGGGTTCAACTCCTTCATGCATCTGAGTCAGCAATGGCTCCAACCAGTGGCTTTTCTGTATTTTGCTGGACTATCTTCACGTTTCAAGGTCATTTGGCATCAGTTGGAACAATGAGACTGTTTTTCATGTGATCTCTCAGCCTCTGCAGATTGACCCAGGCTTATTCATGTGGTAGCAGTATGGTGACTTAATTTCAAGAGAAAAACAAACCATCTAAGGTTTATAAGTGAAGGGATGTCACTACTACCACATATTAGCAAAGCAAGCGGCAAGGCCAACCCAGGTTTAAAAAGAGAGGAACTAGCCTTTCCTTTTTGTGGTAAGGTCTGCAATGTCACCTTGCAAAGAGCATGGGTATGGGGGCCTGGTAATTGTGGCCTTCAGTGCATTTGATCTATATCAAAGAACCTGAAAAGCAATTAACAAAGAGAGTACATGAGTTGAAATGAAGGTGGGAGGTGGAGACCAGGTGGGGCTGAATCAAGGCTGACATTTCTTAAGCACAATAACCATGCTTTAAGTAATAATTATGCATACAGAGGAGTGGGAGTGGATAGATTATTCTAATTTTCTTAACGAAAGAAAATTCACCACTTTAAAGAAAATCTGTGTTCAAGACCTTAATTGTATAGCCTTGATAGGAAGATAGTCATTGTCTGAAGAAAATCAGTTCATATTGTGTTGAAATCTGCTTCATTTTGCCTTCCCATTGTATGAATACATCCTGTTTATAATTCCCTTTATGGAGCATGTTCTCTGTTCAGCCACACTGCCAATTCTGGCTGAGTAGGAGGCTGTTAAATGGCATATGAGAGGCAGGAAAGAGGGAGCCGTCTCTCTACATCCTGAAGCTCAAGAAACACCCAAAGCTCTTAGTCACACCGAGATGAAACTTGAATTTTAAGATGATGAGAACAGAAACAGAGCTTTTCCATGGCACCACCTTTTGAAACTAGAAGAGATAAAAATCAAAGAAGAGTAAACAGTCTTTTTTTGAAGTTTTCAACTTTTTTTTTCTGGTTTGACAGTGTTCAAGGAAAGTGAAGTTACATCCACATGTTTTAATCTTATATACAGTAGTTTTGTAAACTGCAAGCAATATCATTTAGCACAACAGAATTCCTACTTGAAGCACAGGTACGATAAGCATGTATTTCCTATATTTGGCCACAATCACACATAACAAAAACTTCTCTTTTTCTTCAATCATGTGTACTCTCTACACTGTGTGGAATCTTTCTGAGGAGGAAACAGTGTCAATTTCGTGATCCTTTCCACGTCTCTCTGAGTGCAGTGTCACGCGATGCTGGGGTTCTAAGAGAACAGCATCACTTCTGGACCTCAGTTGGAACCCATAGGAGTGCACAGTGTCACTCCTGGGCCTTAGGTCTGTTAGGTCTAAGCGTGTTCTCCAAAATGTCTGTGCCACTGACAGTGTCCTATATGTCAGACAGCTCAGGCTGGACTCGGATGGGGGAAATGGAAGGACTGTTAGGAGATAAAACCTAAACTCAGCATTCCTCAGAAATCATTTGAAACGGGCTCTGTTTGTGAGGGAAAGCCATGATGTCTCTTATATGCGCCCATAGCCAACTACCTCAGGCAATCGGACATCTAGTTCCCTATTAGCACAAACGTCGCTGGCCACAGGTCAAAGTCCACATGCTAGCTCCCAGGCTGTTCTACTACCACTACTCTAGTTCCAAGCCTGTTCAGATTTACACGTTTCCTCCTCTCCCACAACATACACCCTTAAAACTGTCTAGCTCGCCTCACACGGTTTTGAATTCCCCAAGAAACCTCTCTACTCACGGAGTCGTCCAGTTCTGTGGTTTCACTGTACCCCACTTATAAGGGTTTGCTTACTTGTCACAGCATCATTGCTTACTTTTTGTCTGACAAGGCTTCACCATGTTACCTGAGGGTAAGTGCAGTAGTTTTCTGTGGTTCTGTGATGATGATGATGATGAGGAGGAGGAGGAGGAAAATGACAAGTGTGTGTATGTGTTGGACGCAAAAGTGAAAAAGAAAAGCAGTAGCAAAATGTACATTTATTAAAAGTGAAAGTAAAATAGTCCACCGAGGGAGCGCAGAGATCAAGAACTCCTCATTTCCAAAGAACTTAATTATGAAAAGAAAGACAGGGGTTATTCTTTAAAGAGGTGGGCCTTTCATTTGCTAACAGACTACTGAACATTGAGTCGTCTACGTATGTGCTATAATCAGCTCTGCTCTAGTATATGAGTTTAAATTCTAGATATGAGTTTATATGTATTAATTCTGGTGTGTTTTGTGACATCCCCAAGGTCAGTCTGGGGCAAGGAAATCTCCTACTGAGATTTACTTTCTGACCATGAATGGATTTTTTCCTGGTTGTTGGAGAGAGTTTCTAAGATCTAAGGGATGTTCATAGCAGTCCAAGGGGTGGACATCTTCAGTGGCTAGATTCTTCCTAGGCTCACAGCTGAGCTCATCTGACCTTACCCTTCCTGCCTCTGACAGGTCTGACGACTCTGCCCATTGCTAGTGTGCATTGTCAGGTACAAAATAAATACTATGTCTTCATGCGTGAAAATCCTAGTTGGTCTGTCATAAGGTCACTCAGTTAGAGCTTTACACAGTTGGTGCATGCTCTTTTTGTCTCCCCACCTGTGCCAACTTCTGTACCCTCAAGGGCATTGGCTTTGTGTTTGGTATGGTTTGGTTTGCCTTTTTGGGGATCAATCATTGAAATCCAGTGAACGAGTTTTTACAAATGACCCCTGATGTACGTATAATTTTTCCTTTTCCCCTGGAGGATCTCTCCCCATTGGTATGTGGGTAGAAGGGTTGCTCTTCCTTGTATTTTCTACTTGTCTTGTCAATATTATAAACAACTTCTACTTTTCTAAGCAAAATACGTAAATGTTTGATTTAGGTTGGATATTGCTAAAACAAAGAGTTGACTTTTAAAAAATGAGATGTGGGCCTCTTTCTATATTTAATTCTACCGCAAATATGCTCAACAGGGCAAGCAAGATGACTTAGTGGAAAAAGACACTTGCCATCAGTACTAAAAGCCTGTGTTCGATTCCCAGGACCCACATAATAAAAAGAGAGAACAAACACCAGCAAGTTGTTCTCTGACTTCCATGAATACACACACTCAAACTCTCTCTCTCTCTCTCTCTCTCTCTGTGTCTCTCTCTCTTTCTCTCCCTTTCTCTGTCTCTCACTAAATTAATAACTGTAATAAAATATGCTAAAAGAATTTTACTGTCATTTTTCTGATAAAATTAGAAAGATCATGTTATTTATAAATAGATTTAAATATAGTCCCCCAAAGAGAAAATGTCAAAAAATAAATTCTCTTTTTCCTATGCTTTGTTTTACATTTCTATATCTAACTGTCTAGCACTTGATAGAAGAAAAGATTGAAGAGGAAAAAGAAATAGAATAGAAAAGAAAATTCATTAGTGATTTAAAAAGAAGACTCTAAAATGCAATGGTAATCATGTTTGATTTACACAGAATTATTTTCTCATTGGAAGATGCATTCTTTTCTTTGACAGAGCAATCAAAATTACATTATGATCCAAAAGGTAGGTCAAATTTGGTTCAATTCCATGAAATGCACAATCATCAATTGTAAAGCACATTGTTGAGAGAGGCAGATGATGGACCTCTCTAGTTGTATTATGAATATGCGTAATGCTGTGTTATTTTCCATGTAACAGAAGAAGGAATATTTTATTTATAAACTGACTCAAAAGTATCGTCCATCTCTTGGCTGTGCATCTTTTCAGTTGGTTTATAAATGAATTGGAGGTGAACTAACACATCATACCTTTTCCTGCTATATCATAGGAAGATCAGACAATAGATGCCCAGACAAAAATGATCTGGAAGTTGTTCCCCAGACTAAGAATGCATGCAAGAATCTGTGCTTCCATACAGTTACATTTCAAGACCAAACAGATATTTTTTTGTCTTTTTCTTAATTTTTAAAATTTTTTCTAATTAAATTTTTGTTTTTATATTAATTACAATTTTTTAATTTGTATTTTAGCCGTAGTCCCCTCCCTCATTCCCTCCCAATCCCACCCTCTGTCCCTCATCTCCTCTCTGCCCCTTTCCATGTCCACTGATAGGAGAGGTCCTCCTCCCCTTCCATCTGACCCTAGCTTATCAGGTCTCATCAGGCCTGGCTGCAATGTCTTCCTCT
This sequence comes from Pachyuromys duprasi, assembly GCA_028658305.1. NCBI lineage: Eukaryota > Metazoa > Chordata > Mammalia > Rodentia > Muridae > Pachyuromys > Pachyuromys duprasi. The sequence continues at coordinate 79,302,302 of CM053744.1, read as the reverse complement.
GTGGCTTAACAGGGCTGTTCCGCCCCTATTAATTTTCATCAACTTTGACTTGCATTGAAACAGAGTGATTAAAATTCTGTGTTTGATGACAGTGTCTTTTGATTTACAGAAGCAGTTACCTTCCAAGTTTGCCAGAGTTCAGACAACATGTGAAGGGCAATGAGTCTTTGGTAGTAGTAAGCATTGGTTATTGCCTATACTTTCCCTTTGTCTTTTGATTGATTCTGGCCGTGGGAATTGAGTGCATGGTTCAGGAATAGAGTACTTACTTAGTTTACACAAGGCTCTAGGTTCAATCTATAGCACCAAAAAAGCAAATCGTTATTTATCTTATTTTGAGTTGGCTTCTCTGAAAGAAAAATCCTAGACAACACTATCTTGATTTCAGGTTTGCTTTTAAGGTAAAAAAAAAAAAAGGCAGAAGAGAGAGAATAGAAAGAATGACACAGAAAGTGGGGGAAGGTCATTAGGTGCCCCTTGCCTCACTGGTTACCACTTAGACTAGTGGAATTCTAGTCACATTGGAACACCTGTTAAAAAATGTAGAAAGTGCCTCATATTGACCTCAGTAAATTGTTATTATCTGACAGCTGCCCCTGGGGATGCCAGCACGTATTTTAACGTTTTGTTTATTCTTGTCTCCAGACACTGAGAATCTGTTATGGCCTTTGAAAGCCACCAAGAATAGCACACCAAGTGGTTACCCAAAACCATATGATTGGTCCTGAAAACATACATACAAGTAACATTGTGCAGTCTGAGCTAGTTTTAATTATATATTTAGGAATACACACACACATACATACACATACACATATACATATATATACACATATACATGTAACAATGATTAAAGAGGCCACACATTTGAAAGAGACCAGGGAGAAGGCACATGGCTATATGAGAAGGTTTAGAGATAAGAAAGGGAAGGGGGAAATGATATAATTATATGATAATCTCAAAAACTAAAAAGGTATTTAAGAAAAGCCTACAGCACGTGGCTCAGTCAGCCACTGATAACATGTATAGCCCCACTGAGAACTGCTTTACATACTGACTTTTCTGCAGCTTAGTTTTTGAAGAAAATTTAATCTTAATGTACAGGACTTTTATTGTTATGAGTCAGACCAACTCAACAAAATAAACATGGTTATTCTAGGTGACAAGTTTCTAGGATGACCAAACTACCAAAAATATTGCTAGCCATGTTGGTTATAACTAAGATTAGTTAAATATGTGTGATTATATAGTAATAAGACTCAAAAAGATTGTAACAGTTTTCCACTCAAGGTCCTTTGAAAACCTCAAACTTGCTTAGTTTAATGACAACCACTCTTCCCTTCAAAGGGTGAAATCTCAGATTTCCAACAATTCACAGAAGCAGTTTTGAAATCTTTTCTCATTAAACATGGGAATGTATTGCCCTTGATCTCCCTGTAATGAGAAAATTCCCCTCCAATGTAATGGCTCCAAGTGAAAATTCATATAATATTAACCTATTTGGACATTCCTCAGAAACTTCCAAATGGTTCTTTATCTTTGAAGATAATTAAGGAACCTTCCAATGTTTTCAAAACCTAGAAGACATAGAAATGAGAGTGGAGAATCGTGTCTTTTAAACAAATTCATAACAAACTTCATGCTGTCCCCAGAAGAATAAAGAATTAATATGCACTGGACTATCCCAGAGTACTAGGCTTTGTTATGAATGCTTCTCACATACTCATTCTTTTAATCCTCACAAATATTATGGTTTTCCTTCACTTATAATGGACAAAGATGAGAACGGAGAACATAGATGACCATGGTCACACAGCTAACATAATAGCAAAGTCGGGATATAAACCTTTGACTCTAAAATGTGCATTAATTATAATTTCAATTAGTTCTGGCTTCTGGAGAATAGCACACATGGGTTTTTCACAACAATTTTTACTGTTTTGATCATATCTTTTACTTGGAAAGAAGGCGGACCAACCCAAAGGAACCAACTAACCGATGCTTTGCATCCAGGAAAGACAAGATAGCCCAGCGGAAGTGTGTTCCAAGTGGGCGTGCACCAACTGAAGTATTCAACTCTCCATAGCCTCTATAGCACATGCAATGGCTGCCAAGTAAATTTTGCTTATTTGCCTTAATTATTTTTCCCCAGTGCTTTATCTTTTATTTTTTGCATTACTTTCTCTTGATCCTTACCTAATAGCTAAGTGATCGCTGCTGTGCTGTCCTTACAGTCAGTAGAGCCTGATTCATGTTTTGTCATTTTATAGAAATAAGCTCATATACCATTTTTTGCCACGTCTTCTTCATTTTTGAGACAATAATATAATTTAGAAAAATTTCTCCTTTTCTCTTTCTTCCTCCAAACCCTCTCATGTACCCTTCCTTGTTTTCCTTCAGTTCCATGGTACTTTTATTTTCATTAATTGCCATTGAAAGCCTGTGTGTGTGCGTGTAGGCATTTATGAGTGTAGCTTCTGACATTTCTAGAAGACAATCTCACTGCAAATTCTGTTCCTCTGGCTATTATGATCTTTCTGCCTCCTCTTCTGCAATGTTTCCTGAGCCTTGGGTGTGAGAATTGCTTTGTAAATGTAAATCTACTGAGCTCCATAATTCAGTATTTTAATTGATTGTGGCTTTGCATAGTGGTCTTTGTTTCAAAGAGAAGTTTCCTTCACGGGGGTAAAGACTACAGTTATCTGTGGATATAAGGACAAGTGGTTAGATTGTTGCTAGGGATTATATTTTTAGCAAATTGGTGCTTGTAGGTTCTCTTCCCATATACATGACTTCACTAACACTGAGTAATTAACTAAGTTTCTGGTATCTGGCTTGGTTTTCCTCTTGTTGAGTTGGTCATAAGTCCAATAAGAGATCTGTTGGTTACTGCCAAGGTATGTCTGTCATTGTGCCATGATGCTTGTTGATGTGGTGCTGCAGCTGGCGAGAGGCGGGGTCAGGACCTTATGCATGACAGGCAGGTGTTTTTACCACGGAGCTAGCTCCCAGGCTCATCTTCCAGCAGTAGCCAGGGTTGTTCGGGGATGCAGCTATTGGCCTCAAGATGGGAACAGAGAAACGTTGAGATCAAAGGTCCCATTTCTCTCAGGAATAGCTAGAGTGTTCAGGGCGAGGCCTGTACACTAGGCAAGGCTCCTGGTCTCATCAGGAGAGGTGAAAATGAGTTTTCCATTGGGTGTTACAGTTGGCTCTTTTAAATGAGATTGCCAGTATCAGATGGCAGTGCAAACTGAGAAGTTCCGAAAGCCTGTGGTGATACTGCAGGGTTACATCCCGTTGCCTAAACTGCTGTATGAATGGCAGCATGCAGCATATGAGGGCAAGAAGGGTGATAGGTGAGGCACAGGCAGGAAGACAGGCCCAGGCTCGGCGGGTGCTTTACCAGCAGTCAGAGACGAGTTCTCAGGGATTAGCAAGCTCCAGCAGTGACCGAGGTAGCTATGGCTGACCTGATGGGCAGTCAATCCTCAGGAGTCCAGCAGCGAAATTTCAGGGAGGAGGGGAATCCTTCCTTCCTCGGAGTAAATGATAAAGCTGAGACAGTTGTGGTGAAAAGCTGACGGTAACACACAGTGCATTATTTTTTCTGTGTGAAATCAGGGACTTATACACCTTGGGCAGTGGGAAGGGTTTTGAGAGGGAATGTGTTTGATTTGCTGGGGGCTAGCAGAGCCAGGGATACTTGATTTACATACACTAATACAGTTCTATCAAAAGGAGGGGGAAGCAGTACTTAATTATCTTATGGTGGTGGTGGTGGGGAAGAACTCCAGGTATGGTTAAAGGTTATTGGTTGAAAGCCAAGACACCAAAACATCTTATTAGTATAGGGTGGATGTTTCCAGGAATCGCCAGGTGCTTTTGAACAGATTTATTATTGCCCCGACCCGCGGGACCTAGTTATTTGTGGGCGCGAAGGGGGTCGTACCTGCGCGACACGGGGGAGAGAGAGAAACGAACACAAGCGGACAAATGCCTGTCAAGTGCCATCTTTATTGTGGAGAAGTTTCTTTTTAAAAGCAATTTCTGGCAGGGCGGGGGGGTATCGAAAAGGAGTAAGTAGCAGTGGAACATTCTTACAAGGTTTTACAATAACTAAAGACAACATTAGGCTGTTTACAAGGTTTTACAATATCTAAAGATAACGTCAGGCTGTTTACAAGGTTTTACAACATCAGGCTGTTTACAAGGTTTTACAACAACTAAAGATAACATCTGTGATTTAGGCTGTCCTTGGAATGTATGATTCACCGTTGTTTACCAAGCAGGGTGTGATAAAGGCTTGGCCGAGATCGGGGAGTGGGGAGGGGGAGATTGGGCCCTGGGGCTAGCCAGCTCCCAACATATTATCAGGAAAGGATTAGCCTTGTAATGTCCATAAGGGCCATGTGAATGTCCTGAGAAGATCTGGGGTTCCCAAGGTCAAACAAAGAGGGAACCCAGCTGAGAAAGGGAGTCCATCATATTATACTGTGCTCAGAGGCTATCCAGAATTGTCAGACTTCGACCTTCATAGCAGGGGTCCACGTCATCTAACTGATTTTATTATGTGGTCAAGATCAACTATCATGAAAATGGTGTCTTAAGATTTGATTTATCTTTTTCATCCTGTTTATCTCTTGTATAAAGGAGGGCTACCGATTTTTTTAAATTAATTTTGTATCCAGCCATATTGCTGAAGGTGTTTATTAGCTGTAGTAGTTCTCTGGTAGAATTTTGGGAGTCACTTATGTATACTACCAGATCATCTGGAAATAGTGATACTTTGACTTATTCGTTTCTAATTTGTATCCCCTTCATCTTCTTTAGTTGTCTTATTGCTGTAATTATGACTTCAAATACTATATTGAGGAGATATGGAGAGAGTGGGCAGTTTTGTTTTGTCCCTGATTTCAGCAGAATTGCTTTAAATTTCTCTCAGTTTAGTTTGATGTTGACTATGGGCTTGCTGTATATTGCCTTTATTGTGTTTAGGTATGTGCCTTGAATCCTTGATTTCTCTAAGACGTTAGATATGAAGGGGTGTTGGATTTTGTCAAAGGCTTTTACAACATCTAATAAGATGATCATTGCTTTTTTTCTTTTCAGTTTGTTCATATGGTGGATTACATTGATGTATTTTCATATATTGAACCACCCCTGCATCCCTAGGATCAAGCCTACTTGATCATGGTGGATGATGTTTTTGATGTGGTCTTGCATTTGGTTTGCGAGTATTTTATTGAGTATTTTTGCATCAGTGTTCATAAGGGAGACTGATCTGAAGTTCTCTTTATTAAGTGTTTGTGTGGTTTATGTATCTGGGTGACTATGGCCTCATAGAATGAGTTTGACAATGTTCCTTCTGTTTCTGTTTTGTGGAATAGTTTGAGGATTATTGGTTTCAGTTCTTTTTTGAAGGTCTAGTAGACTTCCATGCTAAAATCATCTGGCCCTCGGCTTTTTTTGGTTGGGAGACTTTTAGTGACTGCTTCTATTTCCTTAGGAGTTATAAGCCTATTTAAATTGTTTACCTGATCTTGCTTTAATGTTGGTAAGTGGTACCTATCAAGAAAATCAGGGGGCTGGAGAGATGGCTCAGAGGTTAAAGAGCATTGGCTGCTCTTCCAGAGGTCCTGAGTTCAATTCTCAGCAACCTCATGGTGGCTCATAACCATCTGTTACGAGATCTGGTGTCCTTTTCTGGCATGCAGGAATACATGCAGGCAGAACACTACACTATCTAAATAAATAAATCTTAAAACAAAAGAAAACCATCCATTTCATTTAGAGTACCAATTTTTTTTTGAGTATAGGTACTTAAAGAAATGTTCAATGTTCTTATTCATCAGCAAAATGCAAATCAAAATGAGTCTGAAATTCCAAGTTACACATATCAGAATCAAAAGTTCTGATACATATACAGATAAAAAAACTCAAGTGACAGCACATGCTGGCGAGAATGTCGAGCAAAGGAAAAACTGCTTTATGGCTGTGGAAGTGCAAACTTGTGCAATCACTTTGGAAATCATTCTGGAGATTTCTCAGAAAACTGAGAATAGATCTACCTCAAGATCCAGCTGTACCACTCCAGGGCATATACCCAAAGGATGATCCACCATACTACAAAACATTTGTTCAATTATGTTCAAAGCAGCTTAATTTGTAATAACCAGAAACTGTAAACAACCTAGATGTCCCTCAACTGAAGAATAGACAAAGAAAATGTGGTACATTTATACAATGGGATACTAATCAGCTGCTAAAAACAACAACAAAAAAATCATGCAATTTTCAGGCAAATGGGTGGAACTAGAAAAGATCATCTTGAGTGAGGTAACCCAGACCCAGAAAGACACCCATGGTATGAACTCACTTATAAGTGAGTATTAGCCATATAGTATAGGAGAATCATGCTACAATCTCTAGACCCAAAGAAGCCAAAGAGGGCTTAAGGAAGGATGGCTGAATCTCACTCAGAAGAGGAAATAAAATAGACATCTGAAGTAGAAGAGGGAGGGAACTGGGTGAAAGAGGAGATGGGGAGGGTAACAGGGTGGAGATCAGGTGTGGGGAGAGGGGAGGACCAGGAGAGAGAATGGGAATTGTGGAGGAGCATCTATGGGACAGGGGAGGCATCTGAGAGTCCATGGGGGTGTCTCTAGCTGAGACTCCTAGCAGGGGGAATATAGAGCCTGAAGTCACTACCTCCTATAGCCAGGTAGGACTTCCAGTAGAGGGAGGGGACACCATTCCACCCATAAAACCTTTGGCCCCAACCTTCACTTGCCTGCAAGAAGTCTGGGGATTAAGATGGAGCAGAGATTGAGGAAATGGCAAATCAATGAATGGCCCAACTTGAAACCCGCCCTTTGGGAGAGAGCCAACCCCTGCCACTATTAATGGCATTCTGCTGTGCTTGAAGACAGGAGCTTAGCTTAACTGCCTTCTGAGAAGCTTCATCTAGCAGCTGACGGAAACAGATGCAGAGACTCATAGACAAACAATAGGCTAAGCTTGGATAGTCTTTGTGGAAGAGTGGGAGGAAGGATAGAGGGAGCCAGATGGGTAAAGGACACCACAAGAAGACATACAAAGAAAACTAACCTGGGCCCAAGGGGGAGCACAGGGACTGAAGCAACAACCAAAGAGTGAGCATGGGCTGGGCCTAGACCTCCTACACATGTGGCAGGTGGATAGCTTGGTCAATATATGGGTCCCTTAACAATGGGAGTAGGGGCTGTCTCTGACTCTTTTGGCTGCCTCTGAATACCTTTCTCCTAGCTGGGCTGCATTGTCAGGCCTCAGTGGGAGAGGATGCACTTAGTCCTACTGCAACTTGACGTGCCAGTGTGGGTTGGTACTCTTGGAGGTGTCCCTTTCTTTGAGAAGAAGGAAAAAGGGGAATCAGGGAAGGATTGCATGGGGGTGAAACTGGAAGGAGAGGAAGGAGGGGGCTGGGATCAGGCTGTAAAGTGATTAAATAAAAAAAAGATTTGACTTATCTCACATTTGTTTCTGCACATAGGTAGTTGAAAATAAATTATTGCTAAATTAACAATCTATTTAATAAAAATAATAAAAATGATATTATTTTATTCCCCCCCAGTCCTCTCACTTTGAAAAGAAGGGCTTTTATGTTGAAGTTGTCTTCCTTTCCAGTTTTGTTTCCTTTTCATATTATACATTCATATTTAGAAATATATAAAACACAAAAAATTGAGAGAAAAAAATCATCCTATTATTATCTTGCAATTGCAGGCACTTTTAGAAATGTGGCTATCCCATCCCTTCAAGTGATAAAAGAAAACAAAGGAACTTGGCTGAACTGTGAGCCTTACATAATTAGCATGGGGATTTTTGCTCTGGGAATGGAGGCATTTTAAATTACTGTTCATGCATAAGCTGATACTGTAAACGAGATTTTAAGCTGCAGAATCACTGAGTCTCAGAACATGGCGATCCAAATATAAACATAAATCCCAATTTGTTTTATTTCACAATATTTTCTTTAGGAACTTCCATGAACAATTATATTCTGGAAAGGTTTTGATGTGACATATGTTTGAAAGAGCGTGTGGGCGCCTCCCAGTTGAGTGGAAATTCTACTGTACTTCGCAGCATCACGGTTGGAGGGACTCTGTCGAGGGTATTCACTCTTTTTGTCCTTTCCTGTGTGTTCAGCATGCACGAGTGTTCTGGCTGTGTGAGGGTGACCGGAAATCTAAGCTTTGCTGTCTTTGTAGTTCACTTAAGGTTTGGAAGGAAAAAAAGACCTCGGTGTGTCATTTAGCTCAAGACTTGCAAATTGAGTCCACTGTCCTTTGGGCTTAGAATTCTCTTGTAGCCTTCATCTTTCAATATACCTGGAAGTAATAACCATCACTAAGTTATCTAAGAAGCATCTCTTTGTAGACATTCCCAGTATGCTCAATGAACACACAAAGAGGAACTAGGATGATCAGTTTTGTTTGCCCATGTTCATGTTTGTTGTTTGCTTGTTTTGTAATGGAGGCAGTGAAAGCACAGGACTTCTGTCCACAATAAAAACGAGATACAGTCTAAAAGGTACTTGCCACCAAGGCTGATGACCTGAGTTTGATCTCCAGAGGCCAAATGGTGGAACTCATAAGGACAGAAATGACTTCACATATATGCTGCTGCATGTGCCTTCCTATTTGCTGTCACATACAAAACAAGCAAAAGAAATGTAGAAAAGTTCAAGAGAGACTGACATTGGTGAGGCGAGCACTCACAGTGTCTCTCTCTGTTTCAACAACTCTATAAGGTAATCAAATGTTCTCTGTCCAACTTCTTCCACACATGTAAATAAAAAACACTCAGTTGGCAAAAAGCCCACAGGTTTGGGGAGATAGCTCAGTCTGTAAAATACATGGCGAAAACATGAGGACCTGACTTTGATTCCTAAAACCCACCTGAAAAACAGAACAAAACAAAAGGGGTTTGCTGCGGAACGGTTTGTAGTCATGGTTCTAGAGAGGTGAAGACAGGCCGAGCCCTTGGATTCACTAGCCAGCAAGCCTCATCTTGTTTGGTAAGCTCCAGAACAGCGGTTCTCAATCTGCGAGTCACAGTCCCTTGGGGGTGGGAGGATGTCGCATGATTCCAGATATCTTGTATATCAGTCGCTCACATTACGATTCAAAGCAGTGGAAAAATTATAGTTATGAAGTAGGAATAATAATTCTGTGGTCGGGGGTCACCACCACAACTTGAGGAACTGTATTCAACTGCATTAGGTTGAGAGCCATTGCTTTAGACCACAGAGCGATATTGCCTAAACGTCTAGGTAGGTGGCACCTGCGAAGGAACACCTGAGGCTGTTCTCTGACACACACACACACACACACACACACACACACACACCGAGGGCGGGGGAAGAAGAAACTTTTGTTTTAGGAACAACTATTACATTTCATACATCTGTCTGCACGCTAGGAAATGCATGATGGAAAGACAATCAGACTATCTTCTATTCAACTATCACTGACTCCTTTGTTGAATGACTTGTAAAGTGGCTTTTATAAAAATTCATCAACAAGATTCCCTAATTGGTAAGAGTAAGAACATTATTATACATGAAAGAAAATCTTTTGGTCTTTAAGTGGAAAAGAAAATTCTCTTCAAAGGTCAAAATACCCGATACAAATTGGATAATGAAATGTGGCATAGTGTCTTGATCAAAACACTAAATTGCCAACTTTGATGTGCTTCCTCTACATTGGATCTCCCCTGGGAAGGCTTTGTGAAACCATCAAAGAAAAGAAATGTGAAGAAATCCTCTTTTTGTCTGCTATCAATAAGTGAAAAGTAAGTATTTTTAGACACATCACAAATGTTCTTACTGGGATCAGTTTACATATGCCTAATTATAAAAATGTTGAGGAAAAATTCTTTTTAAAAATGTCTTCTGATCCTAGTCTATTAGCTCTCATCAGGAGTGGCTGCATTGTCTTCCTCTGTGGCCTGGTAGGGCTGCTCCCCCATCCAGGTGAGTGATCAAAGAGCAGGCCAATCAGTTCATGTCAAAGGCAATCCCTCTTCCCATTACTATGGAACCCACTTGGGCACTGAACTGCCATAGGCTACACCCTATCAGTAGACTTGGGGGAGGAACATGCATGGAGAAGGGGGGAGAGAAGGTGGGATTGGGAGGGGAGGAGGGAAGGGTTTATGAGGGGATACAAAGTGAATAAAGTGTAATTAATAAAAAAATAAAAAAGAATGCTAAACAAAAAAAGAAACTCAGATTATCAAAGTAAGATGTGTATTTTGCAAAATAAAGTTTAACAAAGAAAATTATTTCTTATGTTGGGATTACATTATATTTTGTGTATATATGCAATGTGTGTGTGCACACACACATGCGCACATTTGTTTGTGAATACGTTGCTCACCCTCATCTCTTGACGATGATGCCTCATTTCACTTTTTTTAAATTTATTTATTTTTATCTCAATCACAGGTTAGGTACTTTGAATCCCAGGCATAGCCCCCTCCCCCATTCCCTCTTACCCTCCCACTCCCTCCCTCATCTCCCTCTTCCCCGCCCCCTCCAAGT
>CM053744.1:79256044-79291217 GCA_028658305.1 Pachyuromys duprasi | reverse complement strand
CAACATGCGTTGTCACTAGAGTTTTTGATCTTAGCTATTCTGGAGGGTGTAAGGTGAAATCTCAGAGTCATTTTGATTTGCATCTCTCTGATGGCTAAGGACGTTGAGCATTTCTTTAAGTGTTTTTCTGCCATTCTATAATCCTCTCATTTCACTTTGTAATCGATTCTGCCTTCTACACTCTGCGCGTGGGTCTCTTGTGGATTCTTTTGACTGAGACAATGGTGCCAGAGAGCCAAGTGAGATCTTGATAGCATCAGGACTTGGAAGTAACATTTACTTGGTCTGTGAGTATCCTATCTGTGATAAAAAGACACTCACACTTCCCCAGGAAGCCACACAACACCTATGAACTTGGAGGAACAGAACAGAGAGGAATGGAAAGCTAGAGTGAACCTAGGCTCTTGGTTGCTTTGGAGAGTTGCCAGACCATACCTACATTCCCCAATGAGTACCTCTAACTATGTATGTAAGGCATACTCAGATAGAGGCTATGCTCTGAGAGACTGAGGGAAAGAGGCAGTGTCTGTTACTCAGAGCTGCACAATTGTCTGACCAATAGAAGTAAACAAGAGTGCCTGCATACTTACTGGCCAAGTATGTAGTTTTTTATTAAGGTGTTTAGGTGATTCCCCGCACCTTAAGCTCTCCTTTGCTGACAAAATATAGCTACACGTCTGTTCACACGTCAGTCTTGTCATGCCTTGTATATTTCCCCCTTCATGAATTTCAGGTACATCATCTGAATCAGAGGTTCTCAACCTGTGGGTCGTGACTCTTTGTGGGACTGAGTAACCCTCTCACAGGGGTCATCCAAGACCATCTGCATATCAGATATGTACATTGCCATTCGTAACAGTAGCAAAATTACAGATATGAAGTAACAACAAAAATAATGTTATGGTTGGGGCTCACCACAACGTGAGGAACTGTATTAAGGGGCTGCAGCATTAGTGAGGTTGAGAACCCCTGATCTGAATGAACTTGAATCACAGACATAAGCTGATTACTTGGGGGATTGCCAAACTTCTTTAATGTGGCAAAGCCATCTTTAGGAGGCGTTTTCTTATGGGTGGGCACTTAGGAGGCACTTCCCTCCCCCCTATGGTGAGGTTGCTGAAGCCACACACACTGAAAACAGCTTCTGTTACACTTTTCGTGGCACCCAAGTGCCACTTACATATTTAACTGTACTCTTTTTACACTGGTGCTTTCCCCATTTTCCATAAGTATTGACTATAAGCAAAAAAAAAAAAAAAAAACCAACAAAAAACAACAAAAACAAAAACAAAACAAAAAACCCAAAAAACCTGGTCATTCCATAAATGAATAAGAATTTTCATCTTCAAGCAGTAACAAAGAAAACAACTTAGATTTTTTTTACTTATAACTTTCTCTTAGTATTAAAAACATCCTCTCTTCATACACATATGATTATTATGTATGTGTGCATTGTGTGTGTGTACATGTCTCTGTCCCTGTCTCTGTGTTTGCACGTGTGTGTTTGTATGTTTATGTGTCTGTGTCTATGTGAGTGCAGGTGCGTATATGCTGCATGGCACACTGTGGAGGCCAGAGGGCTGCTTTTGGGAGTCATTTCTTTCTTTCCATTAAGTCAGGGGACTTTTACTTATAGCTCACTAAAAATTCTTTTGGCTGATTTTCTTTCAAAGCTTTCTCTTCTCACCCATTTTCTTAATTTTTTTTTAAAGTCCTTTGTACTTTAAAAAAAAAAAGATTTATTTATTTATTATTTATACAATGTTCTGTCTGCATGTATGCCTGCATGCCGGAAGAGGGCACCAGATGTCATTGTAAATGGTTGTGAGCCACCAGGGGGTTGCTGGGAATTGAACTTAGGACCTTTGGAAGAACAGCCAGTGCTCTTAACCTCTGAGCCATCTCTTCAGCACAAATGTGTAGCCCAGGCTGGCCTTGAACCTGTGATCCTCCTGCCCCCGCACCCTCCCCTTCAGTAAATCCTACTGGCGTGTACCACCAGCTTGATTTTATTTTCGTAATGCAACTTTGACATATGTGCATGCCTTAAATCTACTTTAAAATACACTTGGTTACACATGAAGTGTTGGGGGAGAAAGCTAGCTATCATTTACACAGACACATTTTAAATTTGGGCTTACTTTAAAGCTCAGGTAAAGAGTGTAACACTTGATTAAATTGTCTCTTTCTCTGTGGGTATGTCACATAATCATCTATCAACCCTGGAAGTGATTTGTCTCAGACCATGAGCCTTCTTTTCTTCCAGGTCCTTCCATGTTCCCATACCTCAGAAACCCACCTTGCCATTTGCCCTTTCTCTTTGTACCAGTGCATTATCCAGGAGGCATTTACTCGTCTTTGAAGATTTCCAGCAGCTAGAGACTCAGGTTTCCTTCCAAGAATTTTCAGTCAGAACTGAAATTATCATGGACGAAGAATCAGTACATTTCCTGAGGTCAGCTGATAAGCTAGATTTAAGCTTTCACAATTTCCATAGTGGTGATTCATAAGTTTTCTTCCATTGGAGGCCAGACTTCTTGTATCCTCATTGTACACCATGGCAGTTTGATTGAAAATGGCGCTCTAGACTCATGCATTTGAATACTTGGTCCCTACTTGGTGGAACTGTTTCAGAAGGATTGGGAGGCGGGGCATTGATGGATCCATTGTGTCACTGGAGCTGGGCTGGAGGTGTCAAAAGACTCATGCCATCCCCAGTGTGCTCTGTGCCCTTTGCTTGTTTTTGAGAAGCGAGCTTTAAGCTGTTTCTATCACTGTGCCTTTGCTCCTTGGCCATCATTGTCTCTAACACTGTGGAATCAACTGTTAAGCCTAAACTAAACATTTTCTCTTATAAGTTGCCTTGGGCATGGTGTCTTATCATAGCAACAGAAAAGAAACTAATACACACATGGTTATCTACTGTATTAAAGTGGAACTTGGAGAGGCTTGTGGATGAAACATGAGTTCTTGCCAGTTCTGCACAACAAAATTTCAAATAAAGAGCAGACATTATAGGAGTCACTAGTGGAATGGTGTCTATAGGGTTGTGTGGCAGTGGCCTGTGGTATGAGGGAGGTGAGGTGATTTACACATGTTAAAGCATTGCATGCATAACAATGAAGTCTACTGAATGAATGTTCACTCTGGAAGTAATTCAGCTTCTATTTCAAGTCCCATGACTATGACTTATCCTTGCCAGGCTTACCACTTTACAGTCGTGAGGTCTGTGGCACAGATGACCTTGCCAATCACGGGTTCAGTCCTGACTTCTTTGCCCACTGTGGTGGCATATTGGATCATTTATTTACTTCCTTTTAGTCTCACTTATCTAGTCTATAGAACTAAGACTTGAATTTTGATTAATTAGGTTGATTTAGGGGTTTATGAGATAAGCTATTACAAAGTGGTTATTATGGTGCCTGATATAGAGGAAATTATGCATATTAATGGAATTTATTACTCTGAGCACAAGGAGATGATGTAATGCTTGGATATGGCAGCTGACATTTTGTTTTTCTTCCCTACAAAAGGGTTATAGAGTGCCGTAGGGCATAAGGGTGCCTGCTGTAAGAGCAAATACCAGTGTTAGACACTGTACGGTACTTCATCCTTAACCTTTTTTTTCCATTTAACTTGAAGTCATTCTAATTTCAATTTAACTTCTTGACCTTCTGTTCTTCCCATATTCTTTCATAATTGAAGGGTTGAATACATTTTATAGTTACTTTGATTTCATTTTCTGTCCAATGTCTGATATATGACAGTTTGGATTTGTGCCTTTATTTATAGAGGTAATCTTGTAAGAGAGAAGGCATAAAACTAAACTTAATCATACATTTATTCAACCTTAATATAGGAAAGAGCATGAAAAGATATAAAACACATCCTGCTCTGGAAGTCCAGCATAGGCAGACAAACTTAATGGATTTATGATGTGGAATAATGAAAATAGTATTAAGATTTTGGAAGCTTTACTTAGCTCTATGATGAGCATCAGTATGAAATATTATATGGTAGAATTGTGAGGGAAAACATTCCTTTTATTATTATTTTAAAAGATTTATATTATTTTTAATTTGTGTGTGTGTGTTTGTGTGTGTGTGTGATTGTAGGAGTATATGTATGTGATTGCAGTTACCTATGGTGGCCTGAACAGGGTGTCAGATCTCTTGAAGCAGAAGTTATGAGCAGCTGTCAGCTGTCCAACATGGATTTTGGGAACTGAAATGTGGATCCTCAGCAAGAACATCTTGGACTCCTGACTGCTGAGCCATTGGTCCAGCTCCAAGAATCTACTTGACTCTCATTTTATAAACAACAAAACTAGCCAGACCAAACCAATCTACTTCCACAGTATTACATATGTTAAAAATCTGTGTTCACTTTGTGTTTGTCTGTTAATAAGGACATCATTGAGAGCCAATGTGGATGGAAGGGTGGTGGTGGGGGTTTGTGAGCATATGGGGAAACTCATGGATTGTGTAGTCATTTCAATGATAGACATGTTCAGCATGAGTTTGGAGTAGGCTGGTTTACATTATTTTTTGCTACATGCACATGCCCTGCCTTACATCTCATCCCTGGATATATACCACACACAGGACCTCGAAGGCATTCATTAAGTTGCTTCTATGGATCAGTTAAGATCTAGGATCATTCATAAGAATGCACCTATTTGGTCATCCTTCTGATGCTCCTGTATCTTCAGACTTTCTTCGTTAACACTTGCTTTATTTTCCTAGATTGGAAACTCTTGTAGATAAGTAAACAAGATCAAGAAAAAGACTTCTTCCTCTGAGGCCTCTGCACTCAGGGAATCAGTTAGGTATTTTCTGTTGCTCTCTTCTCTTATTTCCTGTCTTTATCAGTCTGACATTTCCCCTGTCCTCTGAGCACATGCACTCTGGAAAGGCTGCTCTCTCAGCACCCTTAGAGACCTCAGTATGGCAAGTGTGGTGGGCATGTACTCATGGCTTTAGATTTGACTTCCTGTAGG
Source organism: Pachyuromys duprasi (assembly GCA_028658305.1). Classification (NCBI taxonomy): domain Eukaryota; kingdom Metazoa; phylum Chordata; class Mammalia; order Rodentia; family Muridae; genus Pachyuromys; species Pachyuromys duprasi. The sequence goes on along the minus strand of CM053744.1, from coordinate 79,286,218 downwards.
ATCTAATACACCCTCTTCCAAGACACTTCTAGTTTGGGGTAGGGTTTTTTCCATTTGATTCTTAAATGCTGGAATTCTGTGTCCTCACTTTAAATATTCCCAGTATAATCTAGACAGACACCTTCTTATATGCTAGTGACTCTTATGCAATATTTTCATTGTCTCTTCCCTCAGTTCCCAGCCCATGTTGTTTATTATTATACAGAACAGAGATATTAGAGAAAATAAAGACTAGGCACTGCTGGAAACCAGAAGGAGTGGCTCCTGATCAGAAATTCCAAACTAATATTCAGAATTTTTAATAAATGACTGAAGGTCTATCAACATTATGAAACAACGTTTTAAAGAACTTTTTATTGATTCCTTGTGAGTTTCACACTGCGTACGCCAGCCCCACTCATCTCCCCATCCCCTCATATCCACCCTCTGCCATTGCCAATCCCATCTAAACGAAAACACACAAAGAAAAACAAACAAACAAAAAAAACAAGTAAAACAAAGCATAGAAAATATCTCATTGTGGAAGCTGTAGTGTGTCACAGCGTGTCTCAGAGTCTGTCCCTCTGTCCACACAGCTTCACTTGCAAATGTTCATTACAATGACTCATTGGTTTGGATGGAGGTCTTTGGCTTCTGTGACACCATCAATATGGATCCTCTCTGGGACTCCTCTCAGTTACCCTGTTGTTGCCTGTGTCATGGAGATTCTGCAGTTTTGGATCAGCAGGACCAGCTTTTTCACATTTGCAGATTATATAGACTTTGGGGTGGGCCAACTCAAACCTCTGGATCTGGACCTGAGTGGCAGCTGAGCTGGTTAGCCCACTGGCTTTCCGTTTTTTTTTTTAATTATTTATTAATTACACTTTATTCATTTTGTATCCCCCTGTAGTTCCCTCCCTTCTCCCCTCCCAATCCCTCCCTTCCTACCCCTTCTGCATGCTTGCCCCTCCCCAAGCCCACTGATAGGGGAAGTCTTCTTTTCCTTCCTTTTGATCCTAGGCTGCACTGTCTTCCTCTGTGGCCTGGTAAGGCTGCTCCCTCTTCAGGGGGAGGTGATCAAAGAGCAGGCCAATCAGTTCATGTCAGAGACAGTTCCTGTTCCTATTACTATGGAACCCACCTGGACACTGAACTGCCATGGGCTCTCTTATCCACTCCCCCAGGGCAAACTCTCCAGCACTGCTCTGGCTGGGCCACCTGATGCTGCCATTAGCAGGAGGCACAGGCAGCTCTTCTGCTCTCATGCCCTCAGGGCAAGCTCACTGGCACCTATACCTGCAGAGCCAGCTCCATTGTGCTGCCCAGTCAAGGCGTGGGGCCCACTCTCCCAAGCGCTGCATCCAGCAAAAGGCTGGGCTGGCTCTCTCTAGTTCTTACAGTTCTCACAACCTTGCAGCTGGCTCACCTGTGCCTGCATCATCAGGACCAGCTTCACTCTGCTGCCCAGGCAAAGGGAAGCACCCATTGTCCTGAGTGTGACAGCTGGTGAGAGGCAGGGCTATGAGGGGTGAGGTCATCACCCCAGCACCTCACCACAGATGAGAGCCAGGGCCACTTCTCATTGCTCTTTCCCTCCAGGCTGGCTCACCCATGCCCTCTCCACCAGGGCCAGCTCTACTATGTTTCACAGATGAGGTGCAGGGACTGTGTTGCAGTGGCAAGGGGCCTGGTCAGCCCTCCCACTAGCCAGTTTTCCTGGATTGCCTAGATAATGTGTTTTTTTTTTTGAAGGCCAGTTAAGTTACAGTGTCAGAATGCCTGGGGATCATATTTATTGTTTCCCAGCTGACATTACCAGAGTCCAGAGGCAGTTATTTAATTTTCTGCACCCAGAAACCAGCCTCAGTCATGTCCCAGTTAGTCAGAATGACTGGATACTGAGACACTGTCTCACACAGAGGAAACCTCACAGAGTCCACTCTCTCAATTTAAAAGAAAAACAAAACAAAACAACAAAAACACCTGGGAAGACAACTTGACAGTCACACTTGTTGGATAAGTATGCTTGATCCTATGAGATAAGTGATGATGAAAGCCAGCCAGGGAGTTCATATGATGGTCACGGACTCAGAACAATCAAATTGATCTACATCTTAACTGATCATGGCAGCATCAGGAGGAGGGATTAATGGGGGTTACATGGGGGAGATAATCCTGTGACCTCCATGAATGCTCACCATCCATTTGCCTTTTGTGTGTGTGTGTGTGTGTGTATGTAATGTGATGTTTCACTGTATTTAAATGCTTATTCTTTCTGGGTTTATTGTCATAGTTTAAATCAAACTACCCCGGAGAATAGACTATTTCTTTAAGCAGAAGTTAAAAGTCTCTGCTCTGTGTATTGATTTCTGAAGAAAAAAATCTATTGCTTTAACTATCTTTTTCTTATGTATTTATCTAGAGGAAAGGACCTGCCCATTGCTCATTTATTTTACATACTTCCTCAGGTAAGGGCATCTAATCTCCTAGCAGTTAGGGACTGTGATATACAAGTTCTGGCATCAGATTAAGAACTAAATCACAAACAAATAAGTGGTGTTTATTTTCACTGATTTTGAAATATCTTTAAGAAAAAGTGTTATCTTGAAATGCATAACGATTTCAGTATTTTAGATATTTTGATATTTTTTGTGTGTTTTAGAATTCAGGTCTTTCAGGAACAAATTGGTTATTAATAATGTATTGAAATAAAAAAGTTGTTACAAGTAAGCTTACTAGCTCATAATTCATTACATTAAAATATTCCTATGATGAAATTTACAGTAAGCTGTTATTATCAACAGGATAAAATTAGTTTAATAACTAGGGATAGACAATTTTGTTTGTATGTGTGTATATATGTGTGTGAGTGTGTGTGTCTGTGTGCTTATTTATGTGTGTGTATGTGTGTGTGTGTGTCTGTGAGTGTATGTGTGAGTGTACGTGTGCAAAGGGCAGAGACTCATGTCAGGTATTTTCCTTGATCAATCTCTAATTTATTTATTCAAGTGGGTGTCTCTCTTCTCTCACTGAACCCAGAGCTTGCCTAGTCTGCTGGCCTTGCTAGCGAGCTTGCTCCAAAGATCCCCTCGTCTTTGGAAGTACAGGCTGGCTGTCATAGCTGCTTGGCTTTTACAAGGTCGCGGGTTTCTGAACTCTAGTCCTCATGCTTGCATAGGAAGGAAGTACTTTATCCCCTGAGCATCTCCAAGCTCCCGACTCTTTTCTTTCTCTCTGCTTCATTGCCAAGTGCTGGGCCCTGTTTTCGGTTGGTAGGAGGTGGGGTAGAACCAACTGCTGAAAATGACACTGAGACAGGATGTCGTAACACAGCTGTTCAAGCGTACAGACGATGGTGGGGTGGGTGTTTGCCTCTCACTTGTCTAAGCTGGGATGGGTGGTTTCTGCCGTTTTTGTGCCCAGAGTACAAGACAGTTCTGTAAACATGTACTTTTCCGGACTGTTTCCCAGGAGGAGCAGTAGGTGAAGAATGAAGCTTTAAGCAGAAATGCATTGTGCTGCGGATCTGTTATGCCACTGTTTTGGATCCTGTAAATATAATCCATGATGATGGGTAAGAAAGGCAAAAAAAAAAATAATACTAAAAGGAAGTGGTGACGTTATCATGTGGTCTGTTGAGATCTCAGAGCTGTGCTTATACATGCCAAAAGCATAGGAGGCATAATTTGAAGAGTTAGAGCAGATAGAGATGTGGGGCTTCTTATACGAAATGTCAATTTCATGTCAGCCAAACTATACAGATTTCTAGCTCAGGAAGCTGGCCCAGGGTCCCCGTTGGCTTAGGCTATTTGCCCAAACATCAGCCTTTGAGGGTAAAGGGTCAGGGTGAGTCCTTAGAGTGTTAGAGGCATCCGGTTGCAGCCAGTTTTACCTTGCTTCCTGATGACATTTTTTAAGACCTTGTGAGGGAATGCCTGTAATAATGCAAACATTCCTCCATCGTTAGTTTTCCAGGTCATCCGGAGAGGCCAGAACTTCTTGAGAAAGTTTAATGAGTTTTGTGAGTTATTTGAAATAACATTTGGAAGACAAGTTTTAAAGATATTTTCACTTGGCATAATTGTACATACTACTATAAAGAATAATCAATGAAATAGAATATTCATCATTTAAAACATCTATCTCTTTCTAGTGGTAAAAATTAGTTATTGGAAGTTAAATTGTCATTAACTATTTTTACCTACCGCATGATGGAACACTGGAAGGTTTCTCCTACCTGATTGCAACTTTGCACTCATTGACTAAATTCTTCTCATCCTACATTTTTGCCTGGCCTTCATTTATGGTATGTTTCAGAGTTTCTTGAAAATACTGTCCTTGAAAATCATGTAATTAATATGAAGTTACTTGGTTATATTAGGTGTCTTAAATTTAGATATGTGGTGGCCAAGTCAAAATTTAATACAAATCAGGTGGCCCAAGTAAAATACAGCAAGTGAACATTGGCTGACATGAAGAAAATAACCAGTTATTATTTAGAATTTTCAGAAATGCTAATTTTCCTACAACTTCACCTTTTCTTTGAGAATAGTTTTTTCTCTTCCACAAAGGAACATGACTCGTCTTCCACTTTTGTAAGTCCTTTCTGCCATATTTTATTTTGCTGATTTAACATCCTAGCTTCTACTTAGCTTCCCAAAATGTGTCGCTGGCTCCTAACAATAGAGTTAGAGATCAACACCGTTGTTATGTATTGAAAGTGTTAAAATGGGGACAACTTTCAAAATCAATTTGCATCTACAAATACAGTCAGCTGCTCCCTAATACAGTTGTGTTCCCAGGTAACCTTGCATTATTAATCATGTTGTATGAACAATTGATTAGCAGCAAAGACCTCAGAATCGAGACAGTTTCAGAATCATAGTTACAAAGTTATTTTTCCACTAGGAATTTCAGTGTTGTGAACATTTTCAGCCTATAAATAAATTATGTTTGTAATATAAAAATTAAAGCTTAATCAATAAACAGATAGATAAAACATTTCTGAGTATGCCCTCTGCATTTTAGATGATGGAAACCAGTGAACTTCTAATGACTTACCATTATCCAAAAGAAGTTTTCTAACTCATCGCTATGACAAAGACCAGGTTAAAATGAGGCATTTTGGAAAGGCGTTTTGGAAAGGTCATCTTTAATGATGCTGCTTACAACTGTCAATGTTGTTTCAGTCATAAGTAAAGGATTAAGAGTCTGTTCAGAATAATTCTCTTAGTCAACACCTTGCATCTTAAAAACATTAAAAAAAAAACTGCATGTGATGCTGGCTCTCAGGCCTGAGCTTTTGATAATTAGGTGCACTTCATAGGAGTCACGGTGAGAGCTAGGAGGGCTGTTGCAGGCCTGGAATCCCAGTGCTCAGGAGGCTGAGATGGGGGAATATGAGCTCAAGATAAGTTTCTTGTCTTAAAAAGCCAACACAATAAACAAACAAACAAACAAATAAACAATCAATTAAAGCCAGGATGGGTTTGGTGGTGCATGCCTGTAATGCCAGCACTTGTGGGACTGTGGCAAGAGAATTAGAGTCCAAGAACAGTCTTACATGTGGACAAGATGACAGTGACAATGTGAAACTTGCTCATATGCTCGTGCTGTTCTAGCTTAATAGTTGAGCTAACAAAATAATATTTTTGCTAAATCTTTACTGGGCAGAGTGCTACAGTATTAACAGATAAATAGTTTATAGAATGTGCCTAGGTATATTTCCATTCTATTTGTTCTAAGGGAACAGAAATTTTGTATAGATGGGAAAGCATATTCTTTATGTTTTCCTAGCTGAATGGCTAAGCTTTACAAATAGGAGAACTAACAATTTTATGTTGGCTTTCCGTGTGAGCCTAGCCCTTAAAAATGATTCAGCATTGCTTTGTTTAGTCTTCATTGTGCTGCAGACTTGGTGCTAGATGCTAGGGGTTTATAAACAGGCAAGACCGGGACTCACTTTTAACATCTTACTATCTCTCAGGATAGACACAAAAATCTCAGTGAGGCTTGAAGTGTGCAATCAGCTGTCAAGCACCATGGGAGAGCTGAGACAAGTGATGAATTAATTTAACAACAGAACCAGATAGAGATGGGTCACCTAGAAGGACATTTCAGCTGTGACTTCAGGAATGGGTTGATTTACTGGATGACAGTCGATGACAACGGGAACAGCAAGAGCCGAAGAGCAGATGAAGCGTAACGTGTGTCATAGTCACACTGGTTATTCAGAAGGGGGACTTGCATGTGTGGGTAGAGCAGAGAACATCTGAGGGTGTTAAAGTTGCTGGCTGGCTAATGCACAACAACAGTGAGCTGTGGGAATACGCAGTGCAAAGAGAGAGATGAATCAGGAAATTGCATTCTGAAGACATAGGTGAGGGGCTACTGTCTTTAGAAGCTAGAGCAGGAGTGGGTTCTTAGCATGTGCCCTCCTATCCACTTTATTCATTTAACTCTATCTTTACCCCAAGAGGCTGGTTGCTTCCAACACACGCCAGAGGAAGTGGAAGTGACAGACACTGATTGGTGCCTCAGAAGATGAAATTCCACATCCAGAGTCAAGCTTCAGCACACTCCCACACCTGCATCCCTTCCATCCTCCTACAGTGTCTTTCTGAGATGCCCGCATGGTCCTCACAGTTGGCCAGACGGTGGGACACGGGCTGCCTTCCCTCTGCATGCTCACAGTCCTGGCTGCCCGCCTCCCTTCCCTCACTGCATCAGGTCTAGCTTTACCTCCTCCTCTACCCTCACCAACACTCTACCTCCCCTACAACCACACCTCCTTCACCACCGCTACCACTTCTTCCTCATTGTCTCGCTTCTCCTCCTCCACCCTCGCCGCTTTCACCACCACCTCCTGTTTTGGTTTTATTTTTTCTTTCACCTTTTGTAGAGACAAATGTAGAGAAAGGATAGTCATGTGGAAACTGTATGCCGAACTGCCCTAACGTTTGCAGCATTCCTTGTGGGATTGTGCCAGCAAGGCCAATGTAGAAATTCTCTGTTTTGAAAGTCCCTGATTCTTCCCTATTGTAGCCCACTGCTGTCAGGATATGGTGATGTTTCCTGAGCAAAGAAAAACAAAACAAAACAGAAAAGAAGAAAATCAAACAGCCTTTCTTCTGTTATTTGGAGACACATGAAGCTTTTTTTTTTTTTTAATTTCTTCTTAATCCCTAAGCAGTTACTTCCTCTTCCTTTACAGCTCTGCTGAGAACTGATTTGGTCCTCACTGTGGTGGCCACAGGAGTTTGAGATTGGCTCCCATCAAAGGGGGTTTCTGAGCACTCTGTACTGACTCTCCATGTTTACCAGGACACACCGCTCTTCCAGAAGATGACCTTGCAGTGCGGACAGTGAAGACAACTGCACGGACAGCTGAGTTTCCTCGATTCCTTATTTCTTCTGCTGCCCCGCTGTGATGTTCCAACATATACTACTTCCCGCGGAGAGATGAGCACCAGCATCTGCTGGGAGAGTAAGGGGTTGGCTGCGTCTGCAGTGGACAGATCAGCATATTCAACAGCCTGTTCTGTTGAGATGATTCCAGCTAAAATTCCTTGTTTTCTTTCTCACCATGTTGGCAAGTTGATTGACACCAGGTTATTGTGTTTTTTTTTTTTTATGGTGACTTCTTACATCCTCTTCCACATGGAAAAATGGAAAAATCTGCTTTATGCAAAAATCTGACCATAAATATTTTCAGATTCAAATTTGTACAAAAGGAACTCAGGGAATCCTTTATTCTCCTTATGTTATGAGATGAATCCTTTCTTTCCTGGCCTAGGTGGATCTTGTTCATACCTTTGTTTAATTTGTTTAATTGGGAACTTTCAATTTTTAAAAATGTATTTTAAACATATTTTTTTTTAGTTATTGTTACTGTGTGTGTACACAGACACGTGTGTGCACATGGCATAGAACACTTGAAGTCATAAGACAACTGTGTGGAGTCAGTGATCCTCTTTCTCATTTAAATGATTCCAGGAATCAAACTCAGGCTGCTAGGATTGGGCTGCAGGCCTCCCTACCTGCTGGGGCAGCTTGCCGGCCTAAGGGCACACCAACATTTTAACTACATTATTTGACCAGACAGTGAAATATGAGTCAGGCAGCATCAGGTTAGAACTGCTCCCCAGGTTGCTGGTGGTGGGGCCAGGGAGGAAACTTGTAGAAACTTTCTGCAGAGGCAGTATGGAGACATTGTATTTGTTTGGTCAGAGCAGAAAGTCTCTAGTTGGTGTCTTCTGTTTGGCTTAAGTGCAAGTTGTCTTTCTGTGTTTACACTGAGATTTGATTTGTTCACATACACACACTCACACATTCACACATGCACACATACACACATACTCACACACACAGTCACACATATACACACATACTCACTGGCACATACACACACATATACATACTCACTCACCCCTCCAAATAAATGAATACATAAGTAAATAAAATGTTCTTTCACATAGTATCAGTACTCCATATCTGCTGTTCTCTGGCTAGCTGTTTCTCTTTCTAATTACTCCTTTATTGCAGTTACTATATCTTGTTAGTTATTTTACCACCAGAGTTTCATGTAGCATTGTCTTAACATATGTTCAAAGAAAACATTACCCTAAAGTATTGGGTAAATTAATTAAAGACTGAATGGATCATTAAATCTGAAGCACAGGAGCTGTGAAACCTTAGTAGGAGGTGAGGGCAGAGGAGTCAGAGAGACATTATGTCTCCCCGCCATGAGTGTCATTGATAAAAGCCAATGGAAAGGATCTGAGCATCCTTAACAAGCTGTGTAGCCTCTGAACCAGGCCATGAACAGGTGATGTCAGTACCTGTGTCAATTTGTGAACTATCTCAGAAGTCATCATGTCCCAAGTAGAAGATACTGTGTAGTGATAAAGGAAATTTGTCTGGCTGGGACCTAGACTGTACATCAGTAGCAGAGGCATGGTGTGCCTCACATTCTTATAGCCCTGGAGTGACTAGAAAGGTCTTCCTATTATAGAGCTAGTACTTATGATTCTTTGAAAAGATAGGTATTTTCCCGGAAGCCCTTCAGAAGCAGCCAAGAGCTTGTTATACGCCAAAATTATTATTATTATTTTTTTGGCAGAACTTTCTGAATTTCTGTTACTGTGGTGGAGAAACCTTGGGATTCTTTTTTTTCCCCCTGCCCACATTATGCTCCATTTGAATAGCAGAGAGAATGGCTCTCTGGTGACTATAAGAAGTGGGGTCTGACTGAAGTGGAGGACCATCTGAAGATACTTAGGAGCCTAGCCCGGAAGGGTAAGTGAGAGCATATGAGGAGGTTTAGAAACATTTTTCGTTTGAAGGCAATATCCCAGGTTGCCATCAAATATGCACCTAGTTCTGGGAAGTGTTTCCATAGCTATGATTTTAACACTTTATATGTTATAGGACATAAGTCTAATATTTTAGGTAGAATAGTTATACCAAGTAAAGTTACAGTTTATAATACAAGAGCGTTCTGGACCAGATTTCAGAAAACATTTTGTTAATGCTTGTAGGTCACCATTCACTCCAGCTATTTTAATGGAAACCACATTTATTAACACATTTATTGAGACTGACATTATTTTCATTGTATTCATGCAAGAGTACTTATGCAGGTACCACGAAGCCAGAAAAATCCTGCTTATTCATGGCTTAGGCTCTTCAAGAAAATACACCACCAAGTCTTTCTATCTCCACCTTCCTCCATAAGATTCCCTGCACTCTCCCCAAAGTTCTATGAGTCTCAACATCTGCTTTGATACCTTGCTGGGTAGAGTCTTTCAGAGGCCCTCTGTGGTAGGCTCCTGTCCTGTTCCCTCTTTTCTCCCTTTTCTGATATCTGTCCCATTTACCTTTCTGAATGAAGATTGATCATCTTACCCAGGGTCCTCCTTCTTGCTTAGCTTCTTTAGGTGTACAGATTTTAGTATGATTATCCTATATTATATGTCGAATAACCACTTATATGTGAGTATATACCATGTGTGTCTTTCTGCTTCTGAGTTACCTCACTCAGCATGAGAAAGACCTGGAGGGGACAGGAGCTCCACAAGGAGACCAACAGAGTAAAAAATCTGGGGAAAATGAAAAAAAAAAGGCTCATTAAGGTAGAATTCACCTTTTATATTATTCTATAAAATCTGACATAAAATAAACATGAGAAGATTTAAGCAGATAGTGACTTTTAGCAGAAGAAAATTGCTAAAAAAAAGTGGGAACATTAAAGTCAGCCTTGGGTCCTTGCATTCTGATTTCCATCAGTTCTATAATATGAACACCTCAAGCCAACTTTCCCTGCTTTTGAAAAAAAAAGGGGGATCTTTATTTTTTGCTTTAGTAGCAACCACTGAAGCAAATGTTGACATCCTACATCCTCTGCCTCCCGGGACCCTACAGATTCATGCCAGATATAGCCATAGGAGTCTCTGCCTCTCCCAAGCATAAAACAAACTGTGATCTAGGCCCTGGCCATAGGGTGTGGGTCATATTTCTGTCTTTCTTACCCTCACCCAAATTTATTTAAGCTTTCATGCATCTAACATTCATGGCATCCTGCAGATGAAAAAGTAAAGACCTTGACCATGAGCCCAAAGACATTGGCATGTTCTGTCCTCCCTGGACCATACTCCCTGGAAGGTGCTCTGACTTCTTAGCTCTGCCAACTTTGCCTATCATCAGATGACTCACTTTCATTCTCTCATAGTCAAGCTTACCATATCCTTTCCTTATATTGGACTATGGAGAGCACACAGCCTATTATAGCAAAAATCTCCTGTGTCATTTTCTTCTCTGAGTGTTCTCTTCAGCTGCAGACTCTGAGAACCTGCCAGGTCCCTGCAGACAGTTTCCCTTGCACACTTCCTGCCTGATGTTCTGACCTCTCCCCATCCCCACCAGCGATGCTCTGTCAGAGAAGGTCTCGAGAGAGGTTCAGGGAAAAATGTTTATTGTTAGTGTATAAGTAAGGAAGTAGAATCATCGCACGGCAAGAGGAAACCATCTGAAAGGAACACTGAGGCAGTGGGCTCCATCAAGTACAGAGCAAGGCCTGTGGACAAGTGGCTTTCTCTGGGGGCACATTAGAATGTTAAAGCAAAGGGCTGTGAGGGGGTTTCACTGCTGATATTGAATGTCTTTTGAGCACAACCACAGAAGGATAAGAAAGGAACTTGCCGCAGGGACCAAGCTGTCTCATTGGCACACCTCACCCTGGCCATCAGTCTATTTGTAGTGAGATTGAAGCAGCAGAAAAATATGAAGACATAGTGTTATACAATATGTCTGTTCACTGTTTTCTTCTACGTTCGTTGGTCCTAGGGAAAGGCAGGAAAGTAGGGTCCTCAGTCTTTTTCTGCATAACTTCCAGGTTGTTTTTTTCTTCCTAACTTAAGAACGACAGTCTCTTCAGATTTTTACCAAAAATCCACAATAATAAGCTCTCAGCCAACAATCCTGCTCACCCTATTGAGAATCTCCTGAGAACTTTTGTTTTACTTCCTCATATCCTGCTCTAAGGGCACTGCAAGAGCCAAGCTTTCATTGCAGCACTGTACTATCCCAAGGCCTTTCAAAAATCAACATCCATGAGGCCTGTGTAGGCCTCTTCATGTCCAGCTTCTTGTCTTGCTCTAGTGCCTGATGGATCCTTCACGTAATATGTCCCTCATCCGTGAGTCCTTGACACCCTCTCTTCATGCTGCTCAGAAGAACCTGCACTCCTGTGATTCTCATTCAATCCATGGAAATGGATTTTATATTGATTTCTTTCCCCATTTCCCATTATCATCTTAAATCTTGGGTGTGTTGGTGATTTAGAACTTTTCTCTTTAGGTATTTTTTTAATACAGATTTTAAAAAATATTATTATTATTATTATTTGAGACAGGATTTCTCTGTGTAGCCTTGGCTCTCCTGGAACTTACTCTATAGATTAGACCAGGCTGGTTTCTAACTCAGAGATCCATCTGTCTCTGCCTCCTGAATGCTGGAATTAAGACATGCACCACCACTGCCTGCCTCACAGATGTTTTTATATTTACTTGTTAATTATTTCCGTCTTTGTGCTCTCAGCTGGTTCTTCCTCTAAACTGATTTGTATGTTTGATCATTCCTTAGTATTTATGCAGCAGAGCCCAAATAGAGCTCTTGATCATTCACACAGATTAACTTAGACTTTCCATGTCTATATATATTACATTAACTTTTTCTTAGACTTTATTTATTGTTATTTTATACATATAGATGTTTACTTGAATGTCTGTGTACCATATGCATGCAGAGTTCACAGAGGCCAGAAGAGGGTGTTAAATTCCCTAAAGTAGAGGTACAGACAGTTGTGAGCCCCCATGTGGGTACTGGGAATTGAGCCCAGTTTCTCTGGAAAAGCATGCAGTGTGCTCTTAACTTCTGAGCCATCTTTGCAGTCACTATGATGCATTTTCTAAAGTATGTTCTAAAACAGTTTCTAACTGTTAGCAAATCTCACTCTCTGTGCTCCCAAAAAACACCAGTTTTTCAACCTTTGTGGCTGCCATTATATTTCACATTACTATTGTTTCTTTCAGGGATTACTGTAGTAATAATTTCTAGATTTCTCTGTTTCTGACTTTGTTTCACTGATATTTTACGTTTTTCTCAACATGGGGGACCAGAGTCATAGCTCTAAACTGTGATTGGCATGATGTCCATGTTTAATCTCCTGGCTTGAAGCATTTTCTGATATGTGTTAACACACGAAAGGTCTCTTTGTGAAAATAATATATAAAGTTACGGGTTTTATCCTGCCATCTCCATTTCCATCCTTGATCGTCTTCTTCCATGTCACCTGCCCTTCTCCAACTGGTTTCCAGTTTTTCTCCAGATAACATCCTTTTCTGTTTTCTTATCTATGAACTCTATTACTCTGTTTGTCACTTCTCTGAGGCTCTCTTGCACTCCTCTGATGAAAACAAAAGCAGTTACAAAAAAAAAAAAGGAGATAGAAACATTCTTTAGGGCAAGGGGCTAAATATATGTTAATCATGGTCTCAGTTTCAAGGAATTTAAAATTTAAATGTTGGTGCCTTTAGCAACTGAGCCTCATTATCACCCACAAACATAACTTTTAGGAAATTCCAGAATTCTTCCATTCCTGTATCTCGTATCTTTCTTTATTACTAATCAATAGCTCATTAACCCCCAGTGTGATCCTGAAGGTGAACTTGTGGATTTCCTGTGACACAGACCTCAGATATTGACGACTGTGTTCTTAATTCCAACTTTTCACTGGCAGAAAATGGAGCATTAATTCAAGAGGTATGTACATCTGTGACTCTTAAAATTGCTTTTCAGGAAAGACAATGGCTGTGTTGTACCTTACTATCTGAAGTGTGGCAGATACAGAATAAATAGAACTACAATAACTATGATCAGGGGGGTTGCCTAGGAAGATCTGTAATGGTGTACAACATTGGTATGGTCTCCCAAATCACACTATGGAGGCACCCTACCAGTGCACAATTTCTTCAGTCACAGCCGTGATAGTCATTCCTGAGAAATGTATGGATTTAAGGGAGCCAACACTTATACCAAACCCATTAATAGTTTGTATTTTTACTAAAGCATGACAAAGTATAAAAAAATCTAGAATGGCTTTTAAAAAAAATCTAAATAAAAAAAACACTTTTTTTTGTCCTAGTGATGAAACTAAACTTCTTGCAATCAATCTGCTGACTAGTTAATTAACAAGAGCTGAATTAAGCTCCCAGGCCATGAAGCATTTAATTTGCCTTGGAATCCTGATCTAGTTAAATGCCAAGTCTCTGGAGAAAACATTGTCTTGATGCATTTCACCCTTGGTGCACTGTTTGGAGTCAGAGGAATGAATAGCAACTGGCACTTGGGTAAGACTGAATTGTATCCCTATGATTGTCAATCTTAAAAATATGAGCAAGATTTAGAAAAATGGCACTTCATGTGTTTGTAAGTCACCTTTTGTATGTAACATAAGAGAAGCCAACTTGGTAAAAACGCAGGTGCAAGGGTCTCTCATCGTTCCCATGACCTTGTTGAAGCAAATGTGAGAAAATAATGGAAAGTTGCTTCCCCCCGCACCCCCCACCCCTCTTCACTAAATCTATTTTAAGATAAGGAAGGATTTCAGTACTTAAGGGAAAGAAAAACACTCTTCATTGTAAAACAACAGGTGCCAAGATTTTATGACTTCAGGGTCAGCATCCTGGTGAAGTGTGGCAGTCTCAAGAAAAGTAGAAAATTTAAGCTCTACGTTTAGCATTCTTCACCTATTTCTGGCTCTATCTGGTGCAGGGAGACTGTATGCCTAACTCTTTCTGGTTCAGCCGATAGAAGTGGAATTCTGGCTAGTGCTCTGTACAGGACCGACATTAAGTCAGCCCACAATACAATCTTGCTCAATCATCCTAGTGACACTGAAAAGATGAACTTTATTTCAGTACCTTTCAACAACCTTGACTCACAGTGAAGGTTGCAACATTTGCCCATCAAGCGAAGGGGGCTGGCAGCCCATGCTGGATAGGAATTTATTTAGAGAAAACAATGTCTTTGCACATCTGACATTCTTTGTAAAGATTCATTTACAATCCAGGGGCAGCACTTATGAATACAATCAATTATTAAGAAAAAGAAGTAAGTAGTGTGATGCTAAGAAATGATCAGAGAAATGAACTCTGGGAAGCTCAGAGACAAAATAAAGCCCTGGCCTAGGGCCCAGAGACAGCACCTGCAGAAATCATTATCACAGTGGGAGAAAAGACCCATACTCTTGGCTCACAGTGGAGAAAAGGGCCTTGGTCGTGAGAAACTGTCCAGATGAAGATGGAGTTACTAAGATGGGCAGTATATGGAGGAATGTCATATATATGAGTCTGTATCAGAAGTAAAGCATGGATACAAGTATGAATAATACATGGACTTATTCTTCTGATAGTAAGAGAAATTGAATGTTGGATCTGTCCCTGACAGGAATGAGATGACAATAAACTGAACAGGAACAGACAGAAGCAGAATTTTACTAAAAGAAGTGAACTCAGGATTCCTTCTTTCATCTCAGATCTCATACATGCCAAAGAAAATACCCCTCCCCCAACACACATCTGGTGTCTCCTACTAAGAAGCCCTCAAAGGGTTTCTTCATTTGTACGGTGACTTTGATTCCACAATAAAAAATTTCTTTTAAGTAAAGAAGAAAGGCCAGCTCTCAAAGAGGGTCGTGTTTGTTGCCCTGAAGTATGTGAAGATTCCATGTCTAGGAAGGATGGTTGTTTGTACGCTTACCTCCAGGAAATTAGAATAGTTTCTCATCAGCTCTTTTTTTTTTTCTTTTCTTTTCTAATGTGGACCTTTCAAAAAGACAACAATCATATGTTTTTGTGTCTTTCATGTGGCTAATCTCTGGTGATGAGAGTTTACAGACCTCTGAGCATCAATAATCTAATGTTTGCTCCACTACAAAGAGTTTTATTGTCATAAGGAGTTTTAGTCTCTAGTCATACTTGTGGGGACTTGTTAGTTAGCCATGTGGTATGCGAAACACTACTGAAAGGTGTAAGTGATAACAGAATTAGTTATCTTAAAAGACTAAAACTGGAATTAACATAGGGAAATATTACTTAATTTTATCCAGATAAGAAGCCCAGTCTTTTTGCTGTTGTTGTTGATGATGTTGCCAATGTAGAGGGTCTTCAGCATGAATATAAATCATTATCTGGAACAAGGGAAGAGCTAACATGGTTTTGGACTTTACTGTAAATGGTAGTTTGTCTTAGAGTACCTTTAAGCTGAATGCTTAAAGGTCTGATGAAAAATCCCTGTTGAATAATATGTTAGCATGTTAGAAAGGGAGGTATGCTACTCCTTCAACTTTGTTAAAAGTCTCAATTTATTCTTGCTTTGGGTACTTTTCTAGTTGGCAATTTTGGTAATAATGGCACCATATAGATGGTAGTTTCCTTCTGTGCCTCCAAACTGAAAACCTGCCTCTTAACATCGCTAGGTATTTTGTTTTAGATGAGTTAAGGTATCTTGACTTCCTCATCTTTTAACTTGGATGACACCCTATAACCCAGAGTAGTGTGATGAATGTTAAGTGAGAAAACGCTGTGTTGAGACTTACATGGGCTTCTCTGTGTGTAGGCAACACTAACTTATCATCTCCTTTTAAATCTTGCACTCTATACAGTCACGGAACATTCTGCAAATAGCTCAGGATTTCTCACACTCTTTGGAAAGAGCTGAATATTTACTCATTGTTGCAATTTGGCTTTGAGCATAGATATACACTAGGAGGCTAAATGTGGTGGGTGTGGTAGCAGACAGTAACAACGGGCCCCTTATAAATGATGCTGCATAATGAAAAGAATATCTCACGGTTTGAGACAGCTTCTCAGGCTTCTGAGGTGCCTGCCTTGCATGTGCACTGAACAAGCTTCTGTTTGGTTCTAGAAGGAGCCTTAAGGGGATGGAGAGAAGGAGGTGGGTACAACGTTTTGGAAAGCTGTTAATGTTTAGGCGAACACACTACTTGTGATCGTGGGTTGGTTTTGTCAGCTTAACTGGAGGTTAGAATCATCCAGTGTCTGTGAAGGTGTTTCCACAGAGATAAAGGGGAGACTCAACTCCAAATGGGCAGCACCATGTAATGGTCAGGCCAGATACAAAAGATCCCAGGAAAAAACAGTATGCAACCACCTTCCTAATCCTCAGACTCTCCAATGTGCTTATGGCCAGTTTTGGAGTATTTGGCCTCTTTTTTTTTTTTTTTGTAATCCTAATCTAATAAATCCTCAATCTTTTTTACAGTATGTGCGTGTGAATGTGTGTACACACACATATGTATGTGTGTATGTGTGTGTGAGTATGTATGGGTGTGTATCCTTTTGTTTCAGTTCCTCTATGGAATCCTGTCTAACACACCATTGTAGCTTCAGGTGAGTTTAGAATAGGCCCAAGGGAGGAAGTTCTGCACTCCCCAGGGTATATTCTATTAACTAGAATGCCATTAAAAACTTGTGGGATGGCTCCATCCTCTACCAAATTTGGCAGCAGATTTGGTTTTGAACAATGTCACTGAGGTTTTAAAAGAAGAGCTATCAAGTGCAGGACCATAAAAGTTCCCAACTTGGTCTCCTAAAGATAGGAAGAGGGGTTTCAGAATGGCGAGTGCAAGTTGCATTTATGTATTTATTTATACACTCAGTGATAATTAAAGAATAAGAGTCCTTGACTTCGGAAGGGAATGGGGGGGGGTTTAGAGGATGTGGGAGAAGTTGGAGGGATGAAGAGAAAGAAGGGAAATGATGTAATTATATTTTAATTAAAAATGGTAAGTAGCAGGTTGAAGTTTTGCTAACTGGGAACAAGGCCACTTTTAAATGACTGGGCTTAGAATTCCATCAGAAGTCATGTTTAGAATACTAACGACAGGGTCACTGAAAAGGCCTGACGACAGGTATGAAAACTCTAGTTTTTCTTAGTGGTTTTTGTGATTGTCTTTGGAGGACTCAAACATCTATGTGAGACTCAGCAGAGAGCATGGCATATAGCAGTGATGTTAAAATAGTGGTTAGTGCGGGGCATGTTATTGCATACCTTTAGTTCCAGCACTTGTGAAAAACAGAGGCAGGAGCCAGCCTGGTCTATACAGCAGGCTAGCCAAGCTGTATATTGAGAACCTGTCTCAAAACAGTGAAAACAAACAAGCAGACATACAAACAAGGGGCTGGAGAGATGACTCGGGGGTTAGGAGCACTGACTGCTCTTCCAGAGGACCCGGGTTCAATTCCCCGCACCCACATGGCAGCCCACACCTGTCTGTAACTCCATTCCAGGAGACCTGATGCATTCACAAAGACGTACACACAGGCAAAACACCAAAACACATAAAATAAAAATAAATAATAAATTATGTAAAAAACAAAAAAACCATACAAACAAAAGCACAAAAACGCTATGCACAAGCAATAATTAAATCAACAGAAAAAGTTATCGCTACTGTAAACATCAGTCTATCAATCATTCTACAGCCAACAGCTATCATTTCTTTTAACATGGAATGAGCGCAATTAAAAATTTGTTAAATAAACACATAAAATCACCCCGTATCTCTCGTCATATGTGTATATCTTTTGTGCAAGAGGTCTGAAATCATCCCAGTTACTGCACAAGCACTGGCTGGAAAGTGAGATCATAATTGATGAAATATACAAACACAGGTGCCTTCCCCTGCGTCATGACTTCTCTCTTGTTTGAATCTGCCAGCAACATCCTAAATGTCACCATCATTTCCCCATGACTGCTAACGGTGTTCTTACCATGACCACAAAGCACTGCTGTTCTGGACAGCAGGAGCTCTTTGGAGAGCTGCTTAGAAACTGTTTCTCACCACCAGAGAATTTATGATTCTTGTTTTCTCTGAGACCATGTCTCAGTTCTCAGAGGACTGAAGCTGAAGCGTCTAACCGCGGGCTGTAAGAAACATTCTACTTAACCCAAATATTGATGTATGCCTAGGGTATGGCAGCTCATCCCTGTGGTAAACCACCTACAAAAATACTCATTGCGCTCTCACCTCAGATATGAGAAACAGCTTTCTTTTTCTTTTCATTCTTTTTTTGCCAGATTCCTTAATTCCACCTCGACTTTCTTTGGCTCCTGTTTCTGTTTCTGCTTGAAGGCCTTATTTTCCTTATCCATCTCCTTGGCCTGCTTCTTGGGCTTTTTCAGGGGCTTCTTTTTGCCACCTTCATGGCCTGACGTGGCCCCTATAGCCCCTTCACCAGACCCTGATCCTAACATCTGGATTCCTTGACAGAACATCTTTGTGACATACAGTTAGAATGAAGTCTTATTTTGGAGTCTGTTAAACACCTGGATTCTCTGCCATAACATCTTTACCATCTACAGTTACAATAAAGTGTCATAATGAAGCCTATTGAACATTGTAATAAACTTTTGTAATAAAATAACAACAACAACAACAGAAAAAGACTCTGGTGCTTTACTGACAGGGATAATTGGGCCGAATTATCTTAAGAGAATGATGTTATACATGTAGAGTCTAATGTTAAAAGAGTTCTCATTATTATTAAAAAAGAATTACTTTATTTTGAATTACATTTATGAGTTTGGGTGTAGGTTTAAGAACATGACTGCTTTCTTTGTAATAGCCAGAATCTGGAAACAACCCAGATGTCCCTGAACTGAGGAATAGATACAGAAATTGTGGTACATTTATGCAATGGAATACTACTCAGCAATTAAAAACAAGGAAATCATGAAATTTGCAGGCAAATGGTGGGAACTGGAAAAGATCATCCTGAGTGAGGTATCCCAGAAGCAGAAAAACACTCATGGCATACTTGTAAGTGGATATTAGACATATAGGATAAACCTACAAAAATCTGTGCACCTAAAGAAGCTAAGCAAGAAGGAGGACCCTGGGTAAAATGCTTAGTCTTCATGCAGAAAGGCAATTGGGATAGACATCGGAAGAAGGTGAAAATAAGGAAAAAGACAGGAGCCTACCTCAAAGGGCCTCTGAAAGACTCTACCCAGCAGGGTATTAAAGCAGATGCTGAGTCTCATAGCCAAACTTTGGACAGGGTTTAGGGAATCTTCTGAAAGAAGGGAGGGAGAGTAAGACCTGGAGGGGACAGGAGCTCCACAAGGAGAGCAACAGAACCAAAAAATCTGGGCTCAGGGATCTTTTCTGAGACTGATACTCCAACCAAGGACCATGCATGGAGATAACCTATGTTCCCTAGTAATGGGAACCAGGACTGTTTCTGACATGAGCTCAGTGCCTGGCTCTCTGATCACCTCCCCCTGAGGGAGAAGCAGCCTTATCAGTCCACAGAGGAAGACAATGCAGCCAGTCCAGATGAGACCTGATAGGCTAAGGACAGAGGGAAGGGGAGGAGGACCTCCCCTATCAGTGGACTTGGGGAGGGGCTTGGGAGAAGAGGAGGGAGGGAAGGTGGGGCTGGAAAGGATGAGGGAGGGGGATACAGCTGGGATACAAAGTGAATAAATTGTAATAAAAAATAATTGAAAAAAGGAATACGTGGGTAGAAGCCATTGGAGGCCAGAAGATGGCGCCTTATTACTTGAAGATAGTGGTGAGCCACTTGACTGGGTTGCTAGGAAATGAACTGAGGTTCTCTTCAGTAGTAGAGGCTCTTAATCCCTGAGCCATCTGTCCAGCTGCTTCTGGAGGAATCTCCTGAGACTTTTATGCCCAGTTACAATAGTTTTGGGGGCAGTTCCAATGGTTATAGGCCTGGAAAGGACTTTGTATTTAAAGAGGCAGTCATAGGACTGCGGGTCCCATAGAGTCAACAACCTACATCAATGTGCTGGCTACATTTGATCTAAAGTGAAAATGGGTAATAAGAGAGATGAGTAATGTCAGCAATGAATAAAATGCATCAATGTTATGGGGACTGTTAGTGTTATTTACCATCTTCCTGTTTTTATTTTTATTTATTTTTTCAGAAGTCATAACCAGTAAAGGTGGGGGGAGAGAACTGATTCTGAAGTGCTGTTCTCTGACTTCTCCGCATGCACTGTGGCGTGTAACACACACACACACACACACACACTAATAATAATAATAATAATAATAATAATAATAATAATACATTTTAAAAGGAGTGCCCACTTCCTTGAATTATTGTGGGAACAGAAATAATTTTTGTTGTTAGAGACTTATGGACAAATGACACATAGAAATTTTGACAATAATAATTACCTCTTACCTTACTTTTTCATTGGTTTGTCCTTCCATTGTGATACTGTCATAACATAAGTAAGGATCGAAGAGTGTACCCTGGAGCCTATTTCAGCTCTGTAGAAGTGGAACCTCTGAAATCCATGACTGCCTTAGTTGCTTCGCTGTAAATTTGCCATGTTCTAATACTGTTTGCTTTCATCTGTCTGCATACAGAGAAGACGCTCACACAAGTTCTACTGTTATTTGTGCAGTCCTTGTCCAAATGACTCGACCTTTAGTCTCTGCAAGAACAGAAATCTCACCAGGAACTGAACTGTACTGCTAAATTGCCGAAAGCCTCCCAGCCCTCTCACTAATTATCTTTGTATCAATGATTTTTTTCTAATTATTAAAGCAAAACACCATATATTTGGCTTGCAAGTATAAAGCCCCGTGTCCCTACATAATTCTCTTGCAAGTCTGGATTCTGATGTTTCATGAAGTCGAAGAAGAATATATATCTATAAATTTTCAAACTTGAGGCCAAAAAAACCAACCAAACTTTTAGCACTCTTAAAATTTCAGTTGAAGCATGCTGATGTCTGTGGAAGGATTGCACATTTATTGAATGTGGCCTTTAAAAAAGTTTTCTTTAAAGGGCTGGCCACTGGGAGTTTAAGTTTAGTATGTGGCCAACACAAATTGGACTTTCTTTTTCTTTTCCTTCCTTTTTTTGGGAGGGGGGGTCAGGGAGAGGTCATAAAGGTGGTTGGGGCAGACCTGGGAGGATTTGGAGGTGAGTCTGATTCTGACTGGGGTTCATGATGTGAAATTCCCAAAATAACAAATAAAAAAATTATGAAGAAAAAAAAACCCCAACAACAAGAAAAACCTCATGACCTTCTAGCTTGTTGTGGAAGTATTGAGAAGCAATGTCTCCCATTGAAGAGGATTAGATTTAAGTTCTGCTTGATTTAAGTGTGTTTCTCTCTCACTTGCTCTCCCTCTCTCTGTGTTATATAGGCTAGAGGTTAATCTTGGGTGTTGTTCCTCAGGAACTGTGGACAATGACTTTTGCTTTTGAGACAGGGCACCTCACTGGGACATAGATCTTTGAAAATTCAGTTTGGTTGCTTTGCCGGAGAGACCCAGGAATTCCCTTGCTTCTACCTCTCCTGAACATTGCAAACATGTGCTACTAGGCCAAATATTTCATGTGGGTGGTAGCAATCCCACCTCAGTTCTTATGCTTGTGTAAAAAGCACTTTTGTGCTTCCTCACCCCTTTCTTTTAGTGTCTTTCTCTCCATCTCCCTCTCTGCCTCTCTGCCTCTCTGTCTCTGTCTCTGTCTCTCTGTCTCTCTGTCTCTGTCTCTGTCTCTGTCTCTGTCTCTGTCTCTCTCTCTCTTTTAATGCTATACCGCGGGTTAAAACCAGGGCTTTGTGCATGTCAGGCAAGTTGCCCTTCCATGGAGCGACATGCCCAAGCATACTATGTTTTGAGTTGTTGCCTCATTACATCCCCTAGGAGAGACTTGAACTCGTTTTGTAGTCCAGGCAAGACTTGAGTCTGTAATTTTTCTGCTTCAGACTCTTAAGTAACTTCAATGACAGACACCACATTTTAGTACATTTTTCTGTGTTCATATTTACGCTTTTCTAAACAGGCTGTTCAAATTGTTTTAAGGTTTGAACTCAAGTTTTTCATTTATATATGAATCTGTAGATTGCTTCTGAATCTTCATACTATTAAACAACTGGGCACACATAGTAGTTAAAAGATCATAAAATTAGAATAAATTTTATTCTAATAAATAGACATATTTTCCATTTAAGTTATAAAATATTACCAATGTTTCTTTTCTTTCTTTCTTTCTTTCTTTCTTTCTTTCTTTCTTTCTTTCTTTCTTTCTTTCTTTCTTTCTTTCTCTCTTTCCCTTCGTCTTCTAAAAAAGGGCATCTCAGTGTAGCCTTGGATGCCCTGGAACATGCTCTGTAGGCCAGGTTATCTTAGAACTTATAGAAACCCACCTGCCTCTGCCTCCTAAGTGCTGGGATTAAAAGTGTGTATCAGAATGGCCCAGCATTGCTAATATGTTTTGATTAAGAAACATTTTTCAGTATTTTTGGCTTAAATTTGTAACTTCAAAAGAAAATTGCTTAAAAATATCTATTGATTTTAGTTTTGACATATTTCCAGTTTCTGCAACCTCTATGTGCCTGTTATCTAAGAATCTTTGTGGTCACACTTCATGAACACGCATGCTGGCTCTCTGTTTACAGGGACATCTGGGCATCATGATGATTTGTGGTTCCTGCCTGCCTGATAGATTACTCTAAATCTTCAATGGTTCAATTACTCTCAAGTGCATGGTAAGAAGTCTAGGAAGTACACAGGAGATTCTCTGGCATTGAGCGTCTTCCGCAATGGTAATGATGTCATGGTAATTGCTCTCACTGTGATGGTCACATGTGCTTGCACACATCATATATATATATATATATATATATATATATATATATATTCACCTAGTCATTGACAGCATCATCCTTTATGCAACATATTTTAGTTAAAACATCTAGAATTTTGTTTCAGATCAGCAGCAACAAAAACTAACATCTGGCTGCACGAAGTACTAACTTAGTGGATTCCAGCTAAGCACAATGTTATCTGTCCTCAAATAATTTGTATCTTCCTTTTTACTAGTATACCTTGGAGAAAGTATATTCAGGGATTTTACGGTTTTAATTTATTAATAAAACTGGAAGTTTTTTCTCTTATAGAAGGTTTTAATAACATTTCTCAATTTTTTTCTCTTGTTTTTACAAAATCTGAAATCTGCTTGGTAGCAGGAGAGGGAATAACCGTGGTTTAGCATGGGTCTGGCTAGGGTCTGCTCAGTGGTCTGGTGAGGGAGAAGGCCATTTAGAAATGACAAGACTGTCAACCAGGCCCTATGGCTATGAGGAGGTGCTGATCATTTCCCATCCACCTGTGGTGGGACTGGGGAAAGAATGACAGCCATGTTTTTTATGTTGACTCCCAGGTGTCTAAAATAACTACTTAAAAATTAAGATTGATCATAAACACCACATAATGATTGGTTTTTTTTTCCTATACACTCCTAAGCATATTCTAGATGGGCACATATTTTCATCTTAATGACTGTATGTGATGGGAGCCCTTTTATTTACATTATAGGTAAGGTACACGAGACACAGAGAAACGTTCAGTGTCTCCAAGCTTAAGTTGTGGCACATAGATCCGTTTGGAAGAACCATGTGGAAGGACGTGAGGTACTGGCCATCTGCAGAAGTGAGGACAGCAAGCAGGTGAATCAACTGGAGAGTCTTGACACGTCAGCACCCGTCTGAGGAAGCCATACATGTGGTGCTTAGGAAGACACCTCCCACATGGAGATCATGACAGGCAGGAGAGTCTTCAAAACAAGACATTATTTGGGGAAAAGTTTGTATTTCTCTCCTCTCTTTTCTACTCATCTCACTCACTCCTGAAGAAGTTGCGATGGAAGCCAAATTGTGTGGGATATGAGAAAAGGGGAGGAGGGAATGAGGTGAGAGGGGAGGGGAGGTTGGTGTGGTTAGGTAGAGCGCGGTGAAGGCAAGAGAAGATCGGTAGGATAAAACAAGCATTTCTTCTCACTTTCAGACCTTCACACTTGTCATGAGTCTGCTCAAGCTGAGGGGGGGGGACGGGAGTGAAATTTCTCTCTTACTAAGGTGTCCCATACTCAGAGAGTATGGTAAAATGTTACAATGGAAAAACGCCAAGGAACAGATCTGTTTATACAGAGCTGAGGCTAAAATATCTTGTAGAGCAAGGTGGAACAGAGCATACTGATGCTATGTGATTGTCTATAGATTGTCTTTACAAATGAACTTACCACGATTTAAAACATAGCGATGAAAACTTATCACTCCATTAATGGTACACAATGCCATTGCCCACCTCCACCCTTGGTTTCACCTGGAATGAGCCCAAAGTGATGCAAATACAGGTGGAGTGAAGTCAAACAGACTGACCCACAAAGAAGAGCTATGGATCTTAGCATTTGAAAGAATGCCCATTTTTATGTGGGATTTGGATATGATGAAATCATCAACGTGATGGAAAAGGGCATATACTCCTTTTAATACTCAGAAAAGTAATTTTTTTCCTTAAAATTTGCCCAAGCAATGTGAAAATGTTGCAAAGGTCGTGTTCTAATGTGGTTCTCTGTTGCTGTGATAGACAGCATGACCAACGAAAACTTACAGAGGAAAGGGTTCAGATTAGGTTACAGATCACTGTACAGAGTACAGTTGCAGAGGGAAGCCATGGCAGAAGATCACACAGAGACCATGGAGTAACACAGATAGTGCTTGATTCCTACAGCACATTCCACTTCCTTTCTCATACAACCCAGCTACACCTGTCCATCGCTGGCACTGCCCGTGATGGGACAGCCCCTCCCATATCAACCCTTAATCAAGAAAATGCCTCCCATACATGCTCACAGGCCAATCTGATGGGGGCAACTCTTCAGTTGAGATCCCTGTTCCCAAACGACTCTAGTTCGTGTCAAGTCTAGGAAAACTAATGAGCACTTTAATTCTTTTATTTAACAAAATTTTGTTTAGCCCTCACTGTGTAGCAGTGGGCTCTGCTTCAGCAACGAACAGACAAAGTTTCTTTCTCTCAAAGTTTATATTTTGTGTACATGAGTTTAGCTGGTTCAGAGTTCAGACAAAACTGGCAGATAATAGGCAACATATTTATGGGTAAGTTGTACAATATGCTTGAAGGGTATAGGTATAATAAGGAAATAGCAAGCAAGCTCAGAATGGAAAGTGTGTTATCAGCTTTAGTACAGTAGCAACTACTTGAGATAAGGGACCTAAGGGAATATGTTTATTTTGCTTCCTAGTGATGGCCAGAAGGCAAGGAAGGCAAGAAGAAAGACCAATATTCCAGTATTACGTTTAAGGGCACATGCCCAATCACCAGGCTTCTACGACTCTAGCTTACTAAAGGGCCTACTATGTTTAGACAGCACAACAAGCCTCTGGAAGACATTCAAGATCCACACTATGAGTTAGGTAGAGAAGTGCTTTACAGCTTTAGGTCAGGACTTTCCAGGAGTATGCGTCTGTTTTTCCATGCTGGGAACATGTAATTTATTGTGACTCTTGAAATGGGTAGTTGACTAGCTATTTAATCAAATGTGTGTACATCCTACACCTTCAAGTTTTCCAGTGAAGCAGTAAAAAAGCATTTTTGGTGGCATGTGTGTCTTAATGTTGTCTTCTTTTATTTGACTTTTATGTATGTGTACGTAGCTGTGTATTTGTTTGTGGATATGTCTATATGTGTGTACAGGTGCCCAGAGAGGCCAGGAGAGGGGGTCAGAAGATGGAATTACAACTGATTGTGAGTCGACCAATGAGGGTGCTGGAAATTGAAGTCTAGTCTTTTGCAAGAGCAGTAAATTACTCTTAACTGCTGAGTTCTTGCTCTGGCTCCACTAATAAAGCATTTAAGGAAGAGCTGGAACACACAACCAAGGTCGATTTGCTTATCTCTAAATTATATTTAAAAAGCCACCAGAGATCAGGTAACACATTCAACTATATAGTCTTCACTCAACACCTCAAATGTGCATGATATTCTAAGCATTTTGAATAAGTACTTGAATCGTTATAAAAGAGTTCATGGTCTATGGCAAGAAGCCAGCAAATAGGGCTTAGAGGTTACATTCTAGATATTTAGACTTGTCCTTATTATCCTGTTTCAGAAGCTTTCTAAAATATTATCTAGTGTCAAGACAAAAATGTAAGTGAGACCTTGAAAGATGAGTATTGGGTCTTCTTATATGTGTTTACAGAGGAACTGTAATTTAATTTTAAAGGTGGTGAGTCAGAAGAAATCTATAGAAAACTTAGAATTTATTGTAAAAATAAGACTTAAATGGAAGGTACATGAATTAGTCTTTGAAATATGCCCTACATAGTACTAAGATTAAAATTCTAGTCCTTGACACAATACAACTATTTGAATAAAAACAGTTTTAGAGATGGGAGACATGGCTCAGTGGTCAAGAGCACTGGCAGCTTTTCAAGAGGACCCCAGTTCAATTCCCAGCACCCACATGGCCGCTCACAAATGTCTGTAGCTCTAGTTCCAGGGAATCCAACACCCTCACACAGACACATGCAGGGAAAATACCAATGCATATAAAATAAAAACAAACAAGTAAAGAATAAATAGTTTTAGGCAATTCATTATCCTTCCTTCAAATTTTCAGGTTCATAATAGTCATGATTTTCTTTTCTTTTCCTTTTCTCTTTTTACATTGATGTGTCTGTTTTGTTTGTGGCATCAGGTCCCTCGGAGCTGGAGTCCCAGGAGGCTGTGGGCTGCCTGTTGTGGGTAGTGAGAGCAGAACTGAGGGCCTCTGAAACCGCAGCATGTGCTTTCAACCAGTGAGCCTTCTTTCCAGCCCCTCAGGTTTTTGCCAAAAGCTGCATAGAACTCTATCACCTGGCCTTACATAACCAGTCTTCCTTGATGAATAGTTAGGTTCTTTTCTATTTTTTTCAGGGTCACAGACAATGTCATAGTGAATGTTTCATATGCCCCCAAATAGCTATTTCTCCTACTGATGAATACAGTTTCTGAGTGATTATCATCGTTTATCTTTTAAGGGTTTTATTTACAAATTCTCTAGATGTTTACACCTTGTATTACTTAATTTTTTTTTTAGTAGTACAAGAAGACACTTAAGGCTGGGCAACTTACACAGATATTTATTTAGGTGATAGTTCCAGAAAGCTAAAGTGCAAACAGCAAAGCTGTGTGTCTGGCATGGATCTTCTAGGAATGTCATATCCTCGGAGATGACATTATGGTGGTAGCAAAGGGAGAGATAACACGGTGAGGTAGAAAGCTATGATGAAACACCTACCTTGCTTTCATTTTGTCTTTGAAGTAGAGTCTCAGTGTGCAGCCAAGGATGTCGCGAGACTCACTGCGTTGCCCAGCCCAGCCTGGAACTGGTGATCCTACTGCATCCTTCTTGTGGTTACTGTTTTAAAAGCAGTCATCACAGAGCCTCGTTTAGACTTACTATCTTTTAATAACCCCCTAGCCACTAGCCTGTTCTTTGTTCTCTTTCTATTGCTTTCTTATTCTCTATTTTATTTATATCTTTCTTTTGTTCTTTGTTGAGAGCGGCCTGATCCTAGGCTTTCTCAGAAATCTTAATGAAAGGACAAAAGAACCTAAGTCTGTCCTTGCTCAGGAGTGGACTTGGTGCAGCCAGTGTGAAGCTGAGGTTAGGGCCCCGCAGTGTTAATGTTTTAATTCCTGGGAACTCGGCTTTTCCTTTTAAGAGATTTGAGTTATCAGTCACAAGGCTCCTGTGTGGTCTGTCTGTAATTTTCTTGAGATTTCTCTGGGTTCCTTTTGTGCAACAGTGTTTGATCAGGCTCCTGCTGATTTTGTCCCATGCATGATAGTTTTTGCTGACTCTGGCTCATTTCTCTCCTGTAAATTTAGTATGTAGGATGCTGCATTCCTTCATAAGCTTGTTTAGCATAAGACATGGCTTGTGCAAGACCTCTGGGTCCCAGGCTTATCTATCCCTTTATCTTCTGACACCCTAGGCTTCTTGTCTCAGGAACCTGTCACTGAAGAGTGACTTGCTAGTTTGGGTCAGTTCTTTCTCTCCCCTTTACTGACCTTGGACTTAGTCTGTTCTTTTTCTAATGCTTAACAATATAATGTTGGTTGCTTATTTATAATCGTTCTTTTTATGTAGAAGTTTTTCTGTGATAAACGTCTCAATTAAAATAACTTTTACTGTATCCTCTATAAACTTTGGTATAATGGTATGTCTATATTTTCACTTGTCCGAGGTAGTTTTCAACCTTCCCTTATTTAATTATAAAGTAGTATTAACTAATATTAGTTGTTTATTTTCTACAATTGTTTTTAATTTTTGAAAAAAATACATTTTAATACAAAATATAATGACGTTACTTTCCTTTTCCCCTGACATCCTTCTAGTACCTCACACGATCCCTCCAGAACCCCTCATTACTACCCCACTTTCAAACTGATAGCCTGTCTTTTCTGACTATCATTGCTTTCTCTCTTTCTATATTGAAAAGTCTATAATCACAACCTGCTGAGTCCATTTTTGTTGTTTACGTGCCTATGGATTTCCTTTGTACTGGATATCTTCCTATTATTGGTTTCTAGTTTCATGTCATGCAGTCTGAAATGATGAGACATTATTTCAATCTCTTAAAATTGTTCATACCTTTGCTGACTACTCCATGATATCTCCTAAAAATACCTCATGTATATTTGAAACAGGATCTATTCTGCTCCTGTTAATGGAATGTTCTAGACGTATCTGGTAAGGCTGTTTAGTCTGAAAGTAGTTTGAGTTCAGTGTTTCTTTATTGATTTTCTGTGTGGTTGGTTAGTCCATTGTGGAAAATGAGATGTTGAAGTCTCCATTAATAATATTTATAATAATTATAAATGATATATTCATTATTATATATTTATAATAATTATATCTTTTAATGCTAATTTCATACATGTAGGTTCTCTGACATTGATTGCATATTATTTTTACAACTGCTGTGTCATCCTGAGGAACTGACATAGTTATCATTATATAATCTCCTTTGTGAAACTTTACAGTTTTGTCTTACTGTCTCTTTTATATAAATATCAGCATCTGTGAATTCATTTAGTTTGTCAAAATATCCAGAAAAGAAGCTGTAAACACACATTTTAAATCATATAATGAGGGGGGATCCAAGATGGCTGCCACGAGAGAACACTGTGTCTGAGGAGTAGGAGAGCAGAAACAACGCAGCGACCAGGAGACTGAACTCTGGGACCTAAAACGCCAGCATTGTGAGTGCCAGGTGAGCGGAACTCCTACGGTGAGAAAATCAAGTGGGAAAACCCTAGAGACACCCAGTTATTACCTGGAGAAAATTCCCTGTGACCAGCGGCGCACAGCTCTGATCTGGAGGAGCAGCTGCGCTGGGCGCCCGCACCCGCCGTTATAGACTGGATCGCATAGTCTCGCGGGCAGTCTCAGGAGGGGCCTGGTGCCGTTTTCACTGAACTGCGCCCTACGAGCGCACACTGCACCTGGGTTCTGCTTCGACCCACGGGTGTGCTGCGGGTTCGGTCCGATCATCATAACCACACCAGACTGAGTGGATTGGGGGACCATTTTGACCAGTCCACACACTGCAGGGGCGCGGGCCGAGCTCTTCTGCCAGCAAAAACTCAGTCAGTGTGTGAGTCCGCCAGCAGCAAAAACTCAGTCAGGGTGTGAGTCCGCCGGCTGATCTGGGAGGATCCCCAGTCCTGCACCAACCCACGGGTGTGCGGCGGGCGCGAACCAATCG
>CM053744.1:79138057-79255544 GCA_028658305.1 Pachyuromys duprasi | reverse complement strand
ACAAGCAACAGAACAGGAGCATGCCAAAGAGGACCTATGGCGGGGGGGGGGGGGTCAATGTAGCGATGTATCAGAGCCCATATTAAGACTCGAGATCAAGCCTCTGACAAAGGGCGAGAGTAATGATAGATCTGGGGGAGGTTGTTGAGACTTGGGGAGAACAAGAGCTCCACAAAGACCAAACTGAGCTGGGTACAGGGGTCTTGTAAGAGACGGTTTCTACAATCAAGGACCATGTGTGGATGTGGACTGGAACCCCCGCACGGATGGGGCCCATGATAGGGCTGAAGATCCTATTCAGGGAAACAGGGACTGTTTCAGTCATGATCTTGATGGCTGACTCTTTGACCCTCCCCCATATAAGCCGGTGAGTGACAGACTGGCTAGATCCCAGGGGAGGACTTTGCAGCCAGCCCTGAGGAGACATGATAAGTTGGGGTTGGATGGAAGGGAAGGAGGTCCTCCCCTGTTGGTGGACTTGGAGGGGGCGGGGAAGAAGGAGATGAGAGAGGGAGTGGGAGGGTGGGAGGGAATGGGGGAGGGGGCTACGCCTGGGTTTCAAAGTACCCAACCTGTGATTGAGATAAAAATAAATAAATTAAAAAAAAATATTAGGATCTGGCACATTTTGGGGACATTTTCCTTTGACTCAACAGGTCAGGTTTTTTATTGTGATCTTCATTAAGAAATAAATGACTTTAGATAAAGATGGAAAAAAAATAAATCATATAATGATAGTGCGAATTTAAAAAATCAAGACAAAGCAAAGAAAAAAGTCTCAATAGCCAATCTAAGAATATTGTTTAACTTTGCTATTGGCATTGTTGTTTAATTAACAAAACAACAATAAAGCCACAAGAAGAGAAGCTTTCAAATTATAGGCTCAAGTAATTCAACTATTGTGACATTAAGATAATTAAACTCATGGACATTTCACTTCAGAAACAGTTCAATAAATTACATGTTCATAGACCTCAAAACATTTGTTTTCTTACAAATTCCTGACAAAGTAACAACAATATAAAACCTTGAAAGTCAAGGTCTACATATTTAACTGCAACCTCTAAACAGTTCTTCATAGAGGGAATTTGACCAAGACACCAGCTTTTCTGTTTCTGTTTTCTCTTCTTTAAAAACCAGGCAAATTTGCAGCCAGTCCTGATGAGACCTAAGCTAGGGTCAGATGGGAGGGGAGGAGGACTTGGAGAGGGGCATGGGAGAAGATGAGGGAGGTGGGATTGGGAGGGATGAGGGAGGAGATTATAGCTGGGATACAAAGTGAATAAAATGTAATTAATATAAAAAAGTAAAAATTTAATTAAAAAATAGGCAAATTTCTTTCCTTACACATCTGTACAACAGGTCTGGTGGATCTGTGCACAAGCACAGATTTTAACATGGGGTGGGTGTAACTAACCAGTTATATGTCTCAGGTCTGTATTATACATAGGGCCCATAAGGACCCAGCAGAAATTTAGTCTAAATAACCTCTCACCTAAGTGCTAGAACCTTCCACTAGCTTCCTACTGCACTCCCACCAAATTACTCCCAGTTGGTTATTTTGGAATGAGCCAGCCTCTTCGTAAAAGCAGATGCGGAAGAACTTTGTCACATCCTATATAGTTGGCATTAAGTTTCCCTTTGTCACATCCTATACAGTGGACATTAAGACTGGAGCTCAACAGGGAGAGCAACAGGACCAAAATATCTGGGCACAGGGGTCTTTTGTGAGACTCACACTCTAACCAAGGACCATGTATGGAGATAACCTAGAACCCCTGCATAGATGTAGCCCATGGCAGCTCAGTGTCCAAGTAAAGACACTGGGAACAGGGGCTGTCTCTGACATAA
This sequence comes from Pachyuromys duprasi, assembly GCA_028658305.1. Classification (NCBI taxonomy): domain Eukaryota; kingdom Metazoa; phylum Chordata; class Mammalia; order Rodentia; family Muridae; genus Pachyuromys; species Pachyuromys duprasi. Next base: position 79,253,693 of record CM053744.1, on the reverse strand, counting down.
ACTGATTGACCTGCTCTTTGCTCACTTCCCCCTCAGGGGGGTACAGCCTTCCCAGGCCACAGAGGAAGACAATACAGCCATTCCTGGTGAGACCTGGTAGACTACGGTCAGATGGAAGGGGAGGAGGACCTCCCCTATCACTGGACTAGGGGAGGGGCATAGGAGGAGAGGAGGGAGGGAAGGCAGGGTTGGGAAGGAATGAGGGAGGGGGCGACAGCTGGGATACAAAGTAAATAAACTGCAATTAATAAAAGTAAATAAATTAAAAGGACATAAAATTAAGATTCTCATGAGGATGCCATGAGAAATGTAAACTAAAAATTTGTTTGTACTTTATATACAATGTCATACTATTTTCCTTTATTCAGAGTCTCTTGTTTTTGTAAATGGGTGTTCTGTGCACACCTGTATTCTTCACTCTAACTTCAGATTACTTTCCATCTTCTACCTGCCAAGGCTCAGAAACTAACTTGATTTACTTTTTCCCTTTGATGATGCACCTCTAACCACTAAACTTTCCACCTTCGGATTATATCCTTTTCAGACAGTACAAAGTTATTGAACACTCTTAGTAATGCTGTTGTATGGTGGTTTTATCCAAATTGAAACATTCCCTTCAAGAGTGGGGAAGGAAGTCCCCAAGACTCAGGTGGTAAACAAACTTTACAGGTAAGGAAAGATGAAACTGTGAGTCACTCCAGCCCTTCCCTTGCATGACAGGAGCAGAAAAGAACAGCTGGAGAAAGTGACAAATAAACTGAGCCACCCAGAAAAAGAGATTTCCTGGATCCTGTGGGACTAGATGCAGATTGTGCAGATAGCTCCAAGCAATGGTGAGTTGTCATCTGTGCTGGGTCCTGTATTGCATCTCCCCAACTGAGAGGAAAAATATCTCTCAACTAAGTGTCAACAGTTATTGTTATTGCTGGATGGAGGAATTTTCTAATTTTCTTTCACTAATTTCAGCTGTGTTTTCCCAGAAGCTTGGGTAGCATTCAGAATCAGATTAAGTGGTAACTCAGATTAAGTAAAATCATACACACTTTTAGAAGTTCATAGGCCAAGTTCCCATTCATGCTTTTCTTATTTTATACAATATCAACATAATTTTACTACCAAACACCATCTCTATGTATGGATGGTTTAATTATTTCTAATTTGTACCTTTCAATAATGTATAGTATTATAGAAATACTTAAATATAAATAGAGATGACAAGGTCATATCACTCCGTCCCCTTTCCTGTGATGTGAATCCTTCAAAAGCACATATATTGCATGTCAGAAACCTCTGATAGAAACATAGATTTTGAAATGTTAGCTTCCTGAAGCACTGGCTGTTTCTTTCATAATTTTGTGTATCGAAAAGACTCTGTGTACATGATCATGTCTCATTAAGCTTTTTTTTTTTTTTAAATTTAAGGGACTGGAAAGCATAGGAGGTAGCTTTGGTAGTTAAAAAGAGAACATTTTAGAAACAAATGCAATGCCCACGTCTGAAAGTAAAAATCTAACAAGGAGAGGGGTATAAGACATGTACAGAGATCCAAACTAGAACTTGGGATGATTCAAAGTTCAGATTTATAGCACTGTGTTTTAGGGGCAAATTGGAATCTGAAAGATTTGCTCATCAAAATGAGCTGAACACATGTTTGCAGAAGCAACTATCAAATTTTCGAACATATTTAGAAGGCCTCTCTTCCAGGAAAGAAAAGAAGGTTGGGATGATCTTGGGAGAATGATGTAGCCAGAAGTTACTACAACTGAAGATGACTGGTGAGTGAGAAGGCATTCTGAGTTCTGTTGGAATGAATCATGTACAACTTGACAGTTCATGCCCACATGAAAATGACATGTCACAGTGAAGGGGAGAGGCCAGACTCATCATCTCTCTTCTGCATTACCTACTGCACATATTTAAGATCAGCACTGTATTAGAAGATGGAGTCTGTTGAAGAAACACAGGAAGTCATCCTGGAAGGATGACAAAACAGTGGCTAGAAATTTTAGGCTGATATTGGAGCATGGATTTTAGAACTGGGCTAGCCTTCAGAAGGCTGGTCCTCAGAGAGATGTTGAGATGCCATGGGGTGTGGCAATTATTTACAGGGAAAATGACGTTGGATGCTTTTCAAGATGCTTTGCTAGACAAGTCCTCACAGATGCATGTGTTTCCACAAACATGCTAAAACTCATAAAATACTAAATATCTATAAGTTCTGAACCCTATTTGCTACCTTCTTGTCTTAGAATATGAACTCTTTTTAAACTATTCCAGTACTTATTCAAAATTTACAGAATGTCATGCACATTCAGGGTGTTGTGTGAAGACTAGATAATTATTATTATAATTATAATAATTGAAGATTGGGCCATATTTGAATGATGGTGTTATTGCTCCAGTATGAGCCAGGAAATTCACAGAGTTTAGGAAGGCTATTCCTGCACGAAAGGGCCCATGGTAAAGACCAGCCAATCAGAGTTAAGATAAATCAAACGGGAGGCTTTGCATCTAGGGCTTCGCTGTGTTGCTCATACAGCATTAGAGAAAACATCGATGGAACTAGAGCTCCAGGAAAGTCCAATTTGTAGCAGTGACATGTTCTTTTTTAATTTCTAGATATTAAAGATCCTTTTCTCCAGGCTCACAAGCTATTCCTTTAGTAATTGCTTTTCATATAATTTGTTCAAATGAAACATGAGTGTAGGTGGAATACATTCTGTTCTAGGTGCATATTCCTTGCTTGAACAGGCCAAGAAAGGGAAAGCATTGCTGAGAACTGATTTTTTTTTATTTGTTTTTTTCCCTTAATAGTATTGATAACAATTACATATTTTTAAAAGCATTGTTAATTGAAGGGATAACAAATACAACTGCCTGAGAAAAGTAATGGTGTTTCTTTAGCATCAGAAATATGTATTTAATTACCAAGCTATCAAGCATCAGGAATAATAGCTTCTTAATATAGTGTAATTGGATTTCCACTTTTGTTATAACAGAAGACATTTTGATTAGTACAAGATACAATTACTTCAGTTGTTAGGCATCTGATAAGGTCAGCTCATGTTTTTATAAATGCAAAGCAGCTTAAATGTCTGGCAGGCATTAAATGCCTGATATACATTTCGTTACACAGACTCCTCTAAAATAAATGCAAAAAGGCACCCATTAATTGAGGGCTGTATCAAGTGGAATAAAACCAACATACTTTCTTATACAGTTTTATGTATTAGAGGGATTGTGAAGAAATGTCAAGAAGAGTGATTAACGTAAGGCTTAGCTGCTAGGGGTAATTTTCATGCTAACATGCTGTGGGGGAATATATAACTTCTGCATCTTTTTATTTATTTATTTAAAGAACACAAAGAATAGAATTTATTAATTTGTGACATGAATCTTTATGGAAAGTATAATATCAATGACAGCTGCAATCAAGTTTCTTTTTATTTTTAATTTTTTAAAATTGAAAATAGATTCTTCTCTCACACAATGCATCCTGATCAAAGTTTTCCTTCCTTCCAAGCCTCCCAGATCCCCCTCTCCCTCAACCTTATCTTCAGAAAAGAGCAGGCCTCCAAGAGACAATACCAAAACATGACAAAACAAGATACAATTAAGACAAGGCAAAAGCTTTTATATTGAGGTTGGGCAAAGCAAGCAACAGGAGGAAAAGAGTCTCAAGAGCAGGCAAAGGAGTTAGAGACACATTCATTTCCACTGTAAGAAGTTCCACAAAGCACCAAAGTGTCAGCCGTAACATACATGCGAGAACCTGCTGCAGACCCATGCATGCCTTGCATTTACCAGTGCAGTCTCTGTCAGCCCATGTGGGCTCTGCTTAGCTGATTCCGTAGGCCTGTACTACCGGTGCTCTCCATTCCCTCTGACTCCTATGTTTTTTCCTTCCCCTTCTTCCACATGGGAATCCTGAGCTCCAACGGAGGGACCCAATGGAAACCTCCCATTTAGACTCTCTCCACATAGTCTGGCTGTTGTCAGAGTGCTTCCATTTGCTGCTGGAGAAGACCTCTCTGATGACGACTGGACAACGCACGATCTATGCGTATAACAGAATATCATTAGGAACCATTTCATTGTTTTTTTCCCATTTGTGCTTGGTTCTACCCCAGGTCTCTGGGCTAGCCAGTGTCTGGCACCTGGCCATCCAGACAGTGCGGGCAGGGGCTCTGTCTCGTGGTGTGGGCCTCAAGTTAAACCAGACTGCAATCAGCTGTTCAAAACAAGAGGAAAAGTCTACTAATACTCAGGTGATGTTGACACCTTATTTTTTTTCTAGAAAAATTGTTTTTCTTGTTTTTCTATGTGTGAGACATCTAAGGGAGTCCTAGTTTTGCTTAAAGTGAAAAAAAAACAAACCAACAACCCCTTCAATTTAAACCTGCAATTGCGTGTGAAAAGCAGTAAGGTGAGAACGGCATAAAAATATAGTTATTTCAAGCAAGAATAAAAGTTCTCAGGCTTCAGTGTCACAACGAGTTTTCTCTGCTGACAAAATGTGAACTGGATGATAAAGGAAAGATCAGTGAACCCACTTACAAAGAGGCTGGGTAGTAAAGGCACCAAGTCCAATAACCTTAGTCCATTCCCGGGAGCCACACCGTGGAAGGAGAAAACTGATTCCTGAAAGTTGTCTTTTGACCTCTACACACACACACACACTATTGCATGCGTGTTTCCACACACATAGACATACATTTGAATGAATGAATGAATGAATGTAATACTTTTTAATCTGAAAGAGATAAAATGTCTATTAAGAAAGACAAAAATAGTTGTTTTTGTTGGACTGAAGTTTTCCTTCTAGTACCTTCTATAGGGCTGGGTTGCTGTGTAGATATTGCTTAAATTTTGTTTTGTCACGGAATATTTTGTTTTCTCCATCTATGTTGATTGAAAGCTTCGCTGGGTATAGTAGTTTTGGTTGGCATCTGTGTTCCCTTAAAGACTGCCTGACTTCTACCCAGGTCCTTCTGGCTTTCATAGTTTCTGATGAGAAGTCTGGTGTGATTGTGATCAGTCTACATTCACATGTTACTTGACCCTTTTCCCTTGCTGCCTTTAATATTTTTTCTTTGTTTTGTAGGTTTAGTGTTTTGACTATGATGTGACGAGAGGTATTTCTTTTCTGTTCTAGTCTATTTGGTGTTCTGTAGGCTTCTTGTATGTTTATGGGTGGGACCTGCAAACGATCATCCTAAGTGAGGTATCCCCAAAGCAGAAAGAAACATATGGTATATACTCACTTATATAGACCTATAGGATAGGAAGGTCATGCTGAAATCTACACACCTAGGGAAGATATACAAGAAGGAGGACCCAGGTTGGTATGATCAATGCTTGTTTAGATGAACAAATGGGATGGACATTGAATAGAGGATAAAACAAGCAACAGAACAGGAGCATACCAAAGAGGGCCTCTAAAAGAATCAATATAGCAATGTATCAAAGCAGATATTAAGACTCACAACCAAGCCTTTGGCAGAGGGCGGGAAGTAATAATAAAAACAGGGGAAGTTACTAAGACTTGGGGAGAACAAGAGCTCCACAAAGACCAAACTGAGCAGGGCACAGGGGTCTTATACGAGACAGTTTCTCCAACCAAGGACCATGTATGGATATGGCCTAGAACCCCCGCTCAGATGTGGCCCATGGTAGCTCAGTGTCCAACTGAAGACCCTAGTAAGGGGAACAGGGACTGTTTCAGTCATGAACTCGATGGCTGGCTCTTTGACCCTCCCCCATACACTCCAGGGAGTAAAGGCCTAGCTAGATCCCAGGGGAGGATATTGCAGCCAACCCTGAGGAGACAAGATGATCTGGGGTCGGATGGAAGGGGAGGAGGTCCTCCCCCATCGGTGGACTTGGAGGGGGCAGGGAGGAGATGAGGGAGGGATGGGGAGAGTGGGAGGGGATGAGGAAGGGGGCTACTCGTGGGATGCAAAGTACCTAACCTCTGATTGATATAAAAATAAATAAATTACATTAAAAAAGAAAGACAAACATATATTAGTGTTTCTTTAAACAGCGAGACTGGGACAGAACTAGCAGGTTATATGACAAAATGCAAAATAAACACGCCAATATTGATAGCAGTAAATAGTAAGGATGACTGGAAGTTTATTTTAGGCAAACTTTTAAAAGAACCTCTTAGACAATTGTAGGCTCCTTATGAGCCAGAAATAAAAGATTGCCTGTTATTGCCGAACATAAAACTGAGTAGACACCTCTATGTTCCACAGGAAGACTAAATGCTGCTTAGTTAGGAATTGTAAACTAAACAATAAACAAGTGCAAGCAGTAATGGAGAGTCTATGAAACTTTAAGCTGGTTTTAATGTTTTTATAGAAGTGTAATTAAACAGAACCTCGTTATATTTTGAAAATATATTAAAACATCCTCATTAACTGCTATCAGAGTGGAAATGGGAAAATAAATGAGTAGACTGCAATGCAGAATCTAAAAATAAGTCCATGTACACTTGAAACAATGTACGATAATCCCATTGAATTTCCATAAAGAGTATCTTATATAAAAACACAAGAGTAAATTGCAATATATTTAAAACATAATATACTTTAAAGTCTAAAGTGAACTACAGTGGATTTAAAAAACACATAAAATTTGGTGGGGGGATATTGTGTAGCACAGAGGAGAAACTGGATTGGGGGAACAGAGGTAGAATTGACTGAAACACATCAAAGGCATGTATGAAATTCCCAAACAGTAAAAGTGATAATAAAACTAACTGTGAGTGAACATTATCTAAATCTTGAAGCAGCAAAGGCTTCCTATACAAATTATATACTCAGAAACTGCAAAGAAAAGACTGTCTCACCTAACTTTACGAATCTGAATACCCTGAAATGGGGCTGGTGAGATGACTCAGTGGTTAAGAGCACTCTCTGCTTTTCCTTAGGACCCGGGTTCAGTTCCCAGAACACCTGATATTAGAAAGTTAAAAGATAAGGGATGGACTAAAGGTTATACATATCCCATCTCTAACATAATAGTTTCTAAAAAAAATTTGTGCTATAGAGTCCTGTAAGAGCCAACAAAGGAAATACAGTCTGTTAAAGTTTGTATGTAGATAATGAATGCTATTTTAGAAGATATCACACGTTTTTCAATGGAGGCTAAACTTAACACATATCCCAACTCCACATTTCTGTTTTTGAAGGCTTCACTCTTTCTTGGCACATATGTTTGCAGCCTGCACCTACATGAAATTTCAACTTTACTCTTCTATTTTTACATCTTGACAGGTATAAAATATGTCTCTTTAAACCTTGATTCATATGTTTTTTTTCTAGCAATTCTCCTCCCTATTGCAGAAGGGTGTTTAAAATTGAACTTTCATATGCCTGCTATTATAAAATATCTATTTATAGGTAGGCAACTGGCAGAGTTACCATAGAAACTAAAACAGCAATCAATTCAGAAACCATGCAAGTATAAGAACAGATGTATTATAAATAGAATGTAACAAAGCAAAAAAAAAACCCTCATAATTATTAGAAAATGCAAAACCCAGAACATTTTGCAAAGTGATAATGGTAGGAAAACAGTTGGCAATTATAGTGAATTGAGTAGTGCAAACCTGGGCAACTAATAAAATTATGCACATTCTCATTGTTAGGTGCCATCACATGATAACTTCTTTTAAGGAAACTGGCTAAATATAAAACTCCAGTTTGCTCTGACAGAGGCCTATATGTGAAGGAAAGTATCTGTGGCTATTCTCTTTAAGTTCCAAATATCAGAGCTATTTCAAATGCAATGAACAGATCATTTTAATTTATTATATTTACTGAGTTAAACTCACTCCTAAAATGGCACAATGACCACCATCCAGACATGGTATTCTAATACACTGTATAAAATTCGAAGAGACTATCAAAGCAATAGAAACTATTAATGATTAACTGCTGAATGTGTTCTCAGATGATTTATTTGGTGCAACAATATTGTCATTCCTTTTGATAGTGTGGTCAACTTGGAAGAATCTGGAGCACCTGGGAGATTATATTCTTGGATGTCTGTATAGGATTATCGTATGTTAACTGATTTGGGAAGACCTATCTAAATTATGAGCAGGATCATATCCTCCATAGGGGTTCCTGGGCTATTTCATAGAGAGAGAGCGAGCAGAACATTTGCTTACATTCATGCCTGTTTTATGAGTGTGGATGTAGTGTGGTCACTCAGCCTTTCCTACCTGCTGCCAAGTCTTCTACTCAGTGACAGACTGTATCCTCTGGAACTGTAAGCCAAATTAAAGCTTTCTCTCTTAAGTTGCTTTTGCCAGGGTGTTCTGGCACAGTGACAAGAAAGTAACCAAGACATTTATTCCTGAGTTCATGGCTGTCACTCACTGACAGGCTGACAGTAAGAGTTAAAGCTATTTCTTGCGGGAATGAAATTTGGTTTTCATCTTTAGAAGTATGCTTTAGTTTATGAAAAGAAAAAGTGTTCTGGTCATAAATGCCTTTATGAGTTCGTTCTTTTAATCTGTGAATCTCCTGTACTCTAAAATAGAGTTGTATGGTTGTATGAAAGGAATGTCACCAAGTTGTGCTTTTCTGGTTAGTACATTATATCAGCTATATCTTAAATTCCAGTGCAACCTGTATTTACTCTAATATAAATTTTTTATATAACAAAGGAAGTTTATAATTACTATGGAGGACAAAGTAAGTTATGTTTCTATAAATATTCTCCTGTTCAATTAAAGTGTCTCAAAAGTTGGCATTTAAGAAAGTGATTGCTTTCTCACATTTCATGAAAGGAAAGGATGTTGTTAATAATTTAAAGTAACGGTCTAATAATGCTTATTATTAGCCCTATAATTATTACAGCGGTTTTATCTAACGTGCTATCACAATCAATGTAAGACACAGATACCTGATAGACTTTAGAATAGCCTTATTTCACCCGGGGCAAGGCAGATTTTTATCTCCCATGCTACCTTTACCTCTCAGTCTCCATGCCACACCATCTGCTCTAATCAGTTTCTACCTGGGTTACCTCCCATCCATAATTTCAAACTACTTGTTGATGTCCTTCACCTGGGCTGCTTTCCTCCGTCCACGCTGACCCATCACCGATCCTCTCCTTCTCCCTCTTCCAGTACCTCTCCTTCTCCCCAAGATCCTTCCGTCCCCAAGCCCATGAACCTTAGCCACACCTTCCTCCTTCTGCCCTGCCCAGGTATAGGCCTTTTTATTTTTTTAATTTTTAATAAAAATAACTCTATTTAACTAAAATATCACATCATTTATTACATCCCTTTATTCCTTCCATTTTTTGAAAATATTTACTTTTTTTCTTCACAATTTATTCATTACATATCCCGATTGAAGCCCCTTCCCTCAACTCCCCCCGTCCCATCCTCCCTCCCTCTTCCCCTCATCCCTTTCCCCTAGTCCACTGAAAGGGGGAGTTCTCCACTATTGCCATCTGCCCATTTGCTAATTCTCATCAGGACTGCCTGGATCCTCTTCCTCCATGGCCTGAGAAGGCTGCATCACAGGGGCAGGTGATCAAAGAGCAGGCAACCGAGTTCATGATAGAGGCAGCCCCTGCTCCCCTCACTCAGAGATCCACATGGAGACTGAGCTGCCAATGGACCACAACTGAGTGTGTGTGGGGGGTGTCTAGGTCCTCTGCATGCATGGTCTTCCGTTGGTAATCAGCCAATCAGGGGTAACTGAGGAACATTCCTTCTCATCACATGGGTATAAGAGATAGTTCAACATTTAATAACAATGTTCATAGCAGGGTGGTAACCAGATCTCAGTGCACTGAAATCAACATTTGAAAACACGGTTGGACCTTTCTCCCACAAAAGAAAAATGATTAGAATTCAGATAACACATATTAAACATGCCAGATGTCTGAAATGGTGGAGAGGAGGAGGATTAAGCCTCAATACAGACTTCTTCAATACAGACTTTCTTGGCAGAAAGCAAAGTCTTCCCCTTCCCAAAGAAAGTAGCAAAGATAACTAGCGAGCTAGTAGGCTTACTAATTGCCTCCATTCATTAAAAAGGTGACTCAATGGCAGGGGAATCATCTTGAAAATGCCAAATTCTTTTAAACACCCTGTGAGAACCAACAGGAGGACACAAGCAATACAACTCATAGCAAAAGAGAGAGAACAGCAGTTGCAAGAGCAGGCACAGGAAGCCCAGATAATGAAAATACTTTGAGAGCACATTTAATAACTTAAGCTGGGAATCATGGAAATTATTTTTTCCATTCTATTTGGAATCTTCTTTGAAATGTAACAGCAAATAAAGTGTGAACAAATTCTGTATAACAGTATGAACCCATACTGCCAGCTGTACACAGGAAATGAAACTTTGTCAACCTCTCGCAAGCTACATGCAGACCTTTTATTTGTTAGTATCTACTGCTCAGTGATTAACTCTATCCCATTTTTACCACCCTTGAGGAAATTTGCCTATTGTTGAAATTTCTGTGGATGAAAGCATGCTGTTACCACAGAACTATTTCAGGTGTTGCTCCTCCCACTGGCCCTTGTGATATACACTCGCTTCTTGAATTTGATGTTCTTATTTATCATTATGTTGTGCCTAATTGTGTGAATGCTTTCTATTCTCTTTCAGACATTTCATTTTGGTTCCCACAGGTGTTATGATTCTGAGTGAGTTTTGCACCTAATTTCATCAATATGCAGTGGCAGGGAACACAATAAAGAAGTGGGTTGCCACATCAAAGGGTGGATGTAAATTTAGCTTCGGTAGGTACTGGAGACTGTTCTGCCAAATGACTGCAGGTAAGTTGAAACTTCCATCAACAGCATGAGAATTCTAGCTGGTTCCCACCTTGCTTTTTTTTTTTTTTTTTTTGTCTTTTTCATTCAGCCATGGTGGTTGAGTGTGTAGTGAATTCTCATTGTGATTTCTACTGAGCAATTTTCAATGAAACTAAGGACTTTTATAAATTTGTTGGGCACCTGGTTGGATATATGCTGCTTGGAGTATGTACTGATATGTACTGGGTAATAGTATGTGCTGAATATAGTTATTGATTCATAAGAAAAAAACTGTGATATGATCTATATCTTAATAATTGTGCATTCACACATATTTAATTTTTTAATAAATTTTGTTCTTTGGCAATTTTACACATTTATATATAATTCATTTTGATTACTCTCTCTTCACCTTCTCTCCTGTTCTACTTTTCCTTGGTAACCTCTCTTCTTTCCTACAAATCTTTTTCGCATATTCATGACTTTTTGTTACTTTATTCACTGACTTTAACCCTTTGGAGCCTGGTGGGCTCATGGTGGCTATACAAGGAGACACTGTGCCTACCAACCTCCTGGAATCTGTTAATAATCAGTATTTCAGCAGTCAGTGATAGGCTCCTACAGCCCCTTCTTTTCCCACGGCTGACTGTTAGTTCCTGGGGGGAGACAGTTATTTGTGTGGCTATAAAGTAACCATTACTTCAGGCTGTGGTCACATTTGAACAGGGAGCATATTTCTAGGGTCTGCCATTGGCTTTGTATATTTTCTTTTAAATCTGGATATCCAATACAATAACTTTCCCTTAAAATACTGCCTTGCTGAATCATGCTAGCTCTAGTTATTGTACTTTTATTATCATTTAATAATTGTTTTCTAATTTCTTTTGTGAATTTTTTGTTGTTATGATGGTTTTTTAAAAGAGAACTGATTAGTTTTTTAAAACACTTGAGGGTTTCCTAGGTATCTTTTTGATGTCTGAAAATAAAATATGACCGAAACATGGAAACATGTGATTCTTTTTTCCCATTTTTAAATGTAATTTGTTTATTTTTATATTAATCACAGGTTATGTACTTTGTATCCCAGCCATAGCCCCCTCCTTCATTCCCTTCCACTCTTCCCATCCCTCCCTCAACTTCTCCCTGCCTCCCTCCAAGTCCACTGATGGGGGAGGACCTCCTCCCCTTCCATCTGACCCTAGCTTATCATATCTCTTCAGGGCTGGCTGCAATGTCCTCTTCTGGGATCCAGCTAGGCTGTTCCTCCCAGGGGGGGGGGGCGGTGTCGAAGAGCCAGCCATTGAGTTCATGACAGGAATAGTCCCTGTTCCCCTTACTAGGGTACCCAGTTGGATACCATGGTACCCAGATACCACGGGCCACATCAGAGCAGGGGTTCTAGGTTATATCCATACATGGTCCTTGGTTGGAGAAACAGTCTCATAGAAGACCCCTGTGCCCTGATCTATTTGGTCTTTGTGGAGCTCTTGTTCTCACCAAGTCTTAATAACTCCTCCTTTTTTTCATATTATTCCCTGCCCTCTGCCGAAGGTTTAGTTGTGACTTTTAATATCTTCTTTGATACATTGCTATGTAGAGTCTTTCAGAGGCCCTTTGTGGTAGGCTCCTGTCCTGCTGCTTGTTTTCTCCTACATTCAATGTCCATCCTGTTTGTTCATCTAAGTGAGGATTGATCATCCCAACCTGGGTCCTCCTTCGTGTTTATCTTTCTTAGGTTTATAGATTTCAGCATGACCATCCTATCCTATAGGTCTATATAAGTGAGTATATACCATATGTTTCTTTCTGCTTTTGGGATACCTCACTCAGGATGATCGTTTCCAGGTCCCACCATTTGCCTGCGAATTTCATGATTTCCTACTTTTTAATTGCTGAGTAGTATTCCATTGTGTAAAAGTATCACAATTTCTGTATCCATTCCTCAACTGAGGGACATCTGGGTTGTTTCCAGGTTCTGGTTATTATGAATAAAGCTGCTACAAACATGGTTGAGCAAATGTCCTTGTTGTGTACTTGAGCATCTTTTGGATATATGCCTAAGAGTGGTATAGCTGGGTCTTGAGGAATCACTATTCCTAATTGTCTAAGAAAACACTAAATTGATTTCCAGAGTGGTTATACAAGTTTGCATTCCCACCAGCAATGGAGGAGGGTACTCCTTTCTCCACAACCTCTCCAGCATTTGTTGTCACTTGAATTTTTGATCTTATTCATTCTGACAGGTGTATGGTAAAATCTCAGGGTCGTTTTGATTTGCATCTCCCTGATGGCTAAGGAAGTTGAGCAATTCTTTAAGTGTTTTTCTGCCATTCTATAATCCTCTACAGTCAGATCTCTTTTTAGCTCCATACCCCATTTTTTAATTGGATTATTTGGTTTCTTGCTTTTTAACTTCTTGAGTTCCTTGTATATACTGGATATTAGCCCTCTGTCAGATGTAGGATTGGTAAAGATCTTTTCCCAGTCTGTAGGCTGTTGTTTTGTTTTGATGATAGTGTCTTTTGTTTTACAGAAGCTTTTCAGTTTCATGAGGTCCCATTCATTTATTATTGATTTTGTGGAACTGTTTAGAGAGAATTGGTGTTAGGACTTCTTTAAAGTCTGGTAGAATTCTGCACTAAAACCATCTGGCCCAGGGCTTTTTTTTGGTAGGGAGCCTGTTGATGACTGCTTCTATTTCCTTGGGGGATATAGGTCTTTTTAATCTTTCTACCTGATCTTGACTTAATTTAGGTAGACAGAATCTCTCAAGAAAATTTTCCGTTTCATTTAGATTTTCAAATTTTGTGGCTTTTGTAGTAAGACCTAATGATTGTTTGGATTTCCTCAGTGTCTGCAGTGTCTGTAGTTATGTCCCCCTTTTCATTTCTGATTTTGCTGATTTGGATAGTTTCTCTCTGCCTTTTTGTTAGTTTGGCTAGGGGCTTGTCTATCTTGTTGCTTTTCTCAAAGAACCAGCTCTTGGTTTCATTGATTCTTTGAATAGTTTTATTTGTTTCTAATTGATTGATTTCAGCCCTGAGTTTGGTTATTTCCAGCTGTCTGCTCCTCTTGGGTGTATCTGCTTCTTTTTTTTTTTTTTTTTCTAGGGCTTTCAGTTGGGCCACTAGGTTGCTTGTATGAGATGTTTCAAATTTCTTCTTGAAGGCACTTAGTGCTATGTACTTTCCTCTTAGCACTGCCTTCATTGTGTCCCATACATTTGGGTATGTTGTGCTTTCATTTTCATTGAATTCTAGGGAGTCTTTAATTTCTTTCTTTATTTCTTCCCTAACCAAGCTGTCCTTGAGTAGCAAGTTGTTCAGTTTCCATGTATGTGCAGGCCTTTTGCTGTTTCTATCGTTGTTGAGGTCCAGCTTTAGACCATGATGGTCAGATAGGATACAACAGATCATTTCAATATTCTTGTATCTGCTGAGGTTTGCTTTGTGACCAACTATATGGTCTATTTTGGAGAAGGTTCCATGAGGTGCTGAAAGGAAGGTATACTTTTTTGGTCTGGGGTGAAAAGTTCTGCAGACATCTCTTAGGTCCATTTGATTTAGGGTGTCTGTGAGTGCTCTTTTTTCCCTGTTTTGCGTCTGACGGGATGATCTGTCCCTTGGTGAGAGTGGAGTGTTGAAGTCTCCCATTATTAGGGTGTTGGGATCAATGTGTGATTTCAGCTTTAATACTGTTTCTTTTACAAATGTAGGTGGTCTTGTTTTTGGGGTATAGATGTTCAAAATTGTGATGTCCTCCTGTTAGAATTTTCCTTTGAAGAGAAGGAAGTGCCCCTCCTCATCTTTCTTGATTAACTTTGGTTGAAAGTCTATTTTATTAAATACTAGGATTGCCTCCCCAGCTTTTTTTCTGGGTTCATTTGCTTGAAAAATATTTTTCCAGCCCTGTACTCTGAGGCAGTGTTTATCTTTGTTGCATAGGTGTGTTTCTTAAATGCAGGAGAATGTTGGATCCTGTTTCTGTAACCATTCTTTTAGTCTGTGTCTTTTTATAGGAGAGTTGAGTCCATTGATGTTGATAGATAATAATGACCAAAGGCTGTTAGTTCCTTTTATTTTGGAGTTGGTGGTCTACTATGATTCATTGTTTTTTTTTTCCTTTTTGTTGGGAAGTCACCTGTACCCTATATTTTCTTAGGTATAGTTGCTTCCGTTGGACTGAAGTTTTCCTTGTAGTATCTTCTGTAGGGCTGGGTTGCTGTGTAGATATTGCTTAAATATAGTTTTGTTATGGAATATTTTGTTTTCTCCATCTATCTTGATTGAACGCTTTGCTGGGTATAGTAGTCTTGGTTGGCATCTGTGTTCCCTTAAAGACTGCATGACTTCTGCCCAGGCCCTTCTGGCTTTCATAGTTTCTGATGAGAAGTCTGGTGTGATTCTGATCTGTCTACCTTCATATGTTACTTGACTCTTTTCCCTTGCTGCCTTTAATATTTTTTCTTGTTTTGTAGGTTTAGTGTTTTGACTATGATGTGACGAGAGGTATTTCTTTTCTGTTCTAGTCTATTTGGTGTTCTGTAGGCTTCTTGTATGTTTATGGGCAATTCTTTTTTTAAGTTGGGAAAATTTTCTTCTATGATTTTCTTAAAAATATTTTCTGGTCCTTGGAGCCTGGAGTCTTCTTTTTCATCTATTCCTATTATTCTTAGGTTTCGTCTTTTCATGGCGTCCTTGATTTTTTGTGTTTGGGACTTTTCCGATTTTATTTTTTCCTTGAGTGAGGAATCCATTTCAGCATGCGTATGTTCAGCTCCCGAGATTCTTTCTTCCATCTCTTGTATTTGGTGATGCTTACCCTTGTGGTTCCTGAGCTTTTCTCTAAGCTCTCAAGTTCCAGGCTTTTCTCTGTTTGTGTTTTCTTTATAGATTCTAATTCTGCTTTCATGCTTTGTACTATTTCCTTCATCTGATTGAATGTGGCTCCTTTTTTTTGTTTGTTTGTTTTCTTTCTATATGTCTTTAATTCTTCCTCTACATGGGCAGTTATATTCTTCTGAATTTCTTTGAGAGCCTTGTTCATTTCTTCTTTTTGTTCCTCTAATATCTGCATAAGCATAGCTTTAACATAATTTTCCTGTGTCTCCGCTGAATTAAAATCTCCATTGCTTTTGGGTGTTTCTGGTGGGGCCATGGTGTCCTGATTTTTGTTGGGTGAGTTCTTATGTCGACCTTTGGCCATTTGTTTATATATAATCAAGGACCCGTTTGTGCTTTGAGGCTGAACTTCAGACTGGAACTGTCAATCTCTGGTGTCTGGAGTATTCTTCAAGAAGATCAGGGGTTCCAGTGGTTTGAGAGTGTGTGTTGTTGCCTCAGTTGTACTCTATTGTGAGCTCTGTGTGCCTGCTCCGTGCTCTGTGCCAGCCCTCTGGTCTGGAGACTTGGCTCCTCCTTCTGGTCCAGGGGCTGTGCACCACAGTTTGAGATGGTATCTGGGGGCACCTCAGTCTGGACCTGATACTATGTGTCCCGGTCTGGGGTCTGGGATGGCGGCTGGCAGTGCATAGGGGTGTGTGCCCTGAGGGGTGTGTGCCAGCCCGATGCAGCCCGGTCTGAAACGGTATCTGGGGGCTTCTCAGTCTGGCCCGGAGACTGTGTGTCTTGGTCTGGGATGGTGCTGGCGGCGCCCAGGGTGGCTTAGCGTTCAGATCAGGGCTGTGCTCAGCCGGTCACCTGGAGTTTTTCCAGGGAATAACTAGGTGTCCCTAGAACTTTCCCACTTGCTTTCCTCACTGTAGGAATTCTGCTCACCTGGCAATCACAAACGCTGGTGTTTTAGGTCCCAGATTTCAGTGTCCTTGTCGCTGTGCCAACACTGCTGTTCCACTCCTCAGACACAGTGTCTTCCCCGGGCAGCCATCTTGGATCTCCCTGGAAACATGTGATTCTTGTTTACTAAGGATTTACTAAGACCACCAGGATGGCTCAGGAGTTAAGGTGCTCACCACATGAGTTGGAGCCCCGGTACTCATACAGTGGAAGGAAAGAGCTGATCCCTGCAAGCTGTCCTCTGTCCCTCCACAGGGATGCTACAGCACATAAATAAATGTAGGAAAAGTTTTAAAACCAGCAAATTTGTTTTAGGACTCAGTGGATGTTTCCTGGTGAATGTTTTATCATGGGCGCACAAGGAATATATATGTGTAGTATGTGGGTATGTTAGGTCAAATTTTGGTAGAGTCACTTAAAAAATTTACATTCAGCTACAAAGAGTATTAACATCTCCACAAGTGAGTGTGACATTCTTAATTTTTATTTTTTGTATTTTGAAGGTTCCTGAATAAGTGCATGTATGAATGATTATGCCTTCTCCATTCATCTGGTCTGATAGTCCAGCTGGGCTGTTATCAGCACCATTAGTTATGATCTCTTATGTTAGTCAAATTTTCTATCATTGATTTGGAGAGCACTGAATGTTTTTATGGTATAGGCTTCAAAAATCTAGAATAAGTGTTTTGGACGTTTGTACTATAAAGATAATATAAGGAGCGTTCAAGATGTATTAGTCAGTAAATTGCTTATGGCTCAAGTATGAAATTCTAAGTTCAGATATCTCACATTTATTTAAAAAGGCTAGGGACTCTTGGGGTGTGTGCAGTTGATGTCACTGGGATGCCTGGTCTTTTTTTTTTCTCCGCTCTCCTCATTAATTAATTTAATTTATTTATTCACTTTACATACTGATCGAAGCCCCTTCCCTTCTCTGCTGGTCCCCCCTCCCTTCTTCTGAGAGAAGGGAGCACCTCCCTCCCTAAGTGTGTCTTCTTCCACTGAGGCCAGTTATGCTAGGGAAAAGTGATCCAATAGCAAGCAACTACATCAATGTCAGTGACAGCCTCGGTAAGGGACGTACATGAGGACTGAACTCCATATGAAGACTGAGCTGACCATCAGATCCATAAGTGTAGGTGACCAAGGTCCAGTCCACGTATGTACTTAGGTTGGTGCTTCAGCCTCTGTAAGTAACCACAAGCCCAGGTTAATTGACTCTGTTGGTCTCTTTATGGAGTCCTTCTCCCCTTTGGGTCCCTCTACCCTTCCCCTGCTTCCACTGGAAGTCCTGCCTGGTTATAGAGGTTGATTACTTTACTCTCTATATCCTCTGCTTCTAGAAGTCTCAGCTAGAGTCACTCCCAGGAGTCTACCCTGAGACACAGATGTCCAGTTTGTCCCAGAGATTCCCACTGGTGTGCTTCCCATCTCTCTCCCAGCCCTACCACCTCCCACCCCCCTTTCCTGCACCTGGTCCACACCTCATTCCCCTTTCCACCCCCTCTCCCAGCCAGCTCCCTCTCTTCATCTACCTCTGATGTCTGTTTTATTTCTCCTTTGGATTAAGATTCAAGCTTCCTCCCTTGGGCCCGCCTTGTAACTTAGCTTCTTTGGGTCAGTAGATTGTGGTATGATAATCCTGTGCTATATGGCTAACGTCCACTCAGAAGTGACTATGTTCCACGTGTGTCTTTCTGGCTCTGGGTTACCTCATGCAGGATGACCTTTTCTAGTTCCATCCACTTGTGTTTTTTTCTGCAAATGTTATGATTTCTTTGTTTTTATTAGCTGAAAGTAGGGTACAGAGATAAACAGAGTTCTCAAAAGAGGAATCTCTAATGGCTGAGACGCTCTTAAAGAAATGGATAAGAAAAATATGGGACATTTACATAACGGAATACTATTAGGCCTTGTCTTTTCTGGGGATGAGAGGAAATGGGTGGATCTGGGGGAAGGAGTAGGTGCTGGGGAACTGGGAGGAGTGGAGGGAGGTGAAGCTATGTCAGGATGTATTGTATTGTAATAATTAAAAATTAAAAAAAAGTTGGGCATAACATGAATGTCTGTGTCTGCAACCCCAGCACTGGGGAGGCAAAGACAGGAAGGTGGCTGGAGGTAACTGGCCAGTGAGTTTCACTGGATTCATAAGGCCCAGCTACAGTGAAAGACCCTGTCTCACAAAACAGATGGAACACACTGGGAGAAGGTGCCTGGCACTGAATTCTTGCCTCCACATATAGGCACCCAAATGTGCATGCACACCAGCACACACATATACATGTGCGTGCGTGTGCACACACATATACATGTGCGTGCGTGTGCACACACATATACATGTGCGTGCGTGTGCACACATACACAGGAAATTTTAAGTACTTAAGGAGATAATTATGTTTAATTTGGTTTAAACATTACATGTATTGTGTACCTGTGTTGAAATGTCACACGATTCTCCATAACTATGAACACTTTTTATGATGTCGGTTTTTGAAAGCCATTCTCCTTTGGAGACCTGTGAGCCAGCCCTGTGGGAACCAAATCACCCTGAAGAAGACTACCAGGGGGTCATGCAGAAAGAAGGGGAAGAGGCAGGGTACAGAGTTTTATTACAAATTAAACATGGAGAAAGAAAAAAAGAAAAAGTTAATTAGCACAAGTCTAACATTTACACAAAAAATTCTTCTTTCTAGAGCAGATTTTATTCCCTTAGTTCTTTTTTTAAAAAATTCTTTACTAATTACGCTTTATTCACTTTGTATCCCCCCTGTAGTTCCCTCTCTCCTCTCCTCCCAATCTCTCCCTTCAATCCCCTTCTGCAGGCATGCCCCTCCCCAAGTCCACTGATAGGGGAGGTCTTCTTTTCCTTCCTTGTGATCCTAGTCTACTAAGTCTCATCAGGAGTGGCTGCATTGTCTTTCTCTGTGGCCTGGTAAGGCTGCTCCCCCCTCAGAGGGAGGTGCTTAAAGAACAGGTCAATCAGTTCATGTCAGAGACAGTCCCTGTTCCCATTACTATGGAACCCACTTGGACACTGAACTGTCATGGGCTATATCTGTGCAGGGGTCCTAGGTTTTCTCCATGCATGGTACTTGGTTGGAACAATGGAATATTACTCAGCAATAAAAAACAAGGACACCATGAAATGTGCAGGTAAGTGGTGGGAACTGGAAAAGATCATCCTGAGTGAGCTATCCCAGAAGCAGAAAGATACACACGGTATCCATATAGACATATAATATAAGAGTAACCTACTAAAATCTGTACACCTAAAGAAACTAATCAAGAGGGAGGACTCTTGTTAAAATGCTCAATCCCTATCCAGAAAGGCAAAGAGGATGGACATCAGAAGAAGGAGAAAACAGGGAACAAGTCAGGAGCCTGCCACAGAGGGCCTCTGAAAGACTCTGCCCTGCAGACTATCAAAGCAGATGCTGAGACTTATGGCCAAACTTTGGGCAGAGTGCAGGGACTCTTATGAAAGAAGTGGGAAATAGTAAGATCTGGAGAGGACAGGAACTTCACAAGGAGAGCAACAGAACCAAAAAATCTGAGCACAGGGATCTTTCGCCTTAGTTCTTATAACAGTGCCTATGAGTCTTGCATTCTTCTACTCCCTATGAGAAGTTATATGTAAGTTACAAATTTTATACTAAATTGAATTTCTTACTAGTAATTCATCTAATAACATCAAGATTACTGATTACTATTGTTTTATTTTTTAGGTTATATAGAATGTTTTACAGTAAGATGTACTACAGGGTTACTCATTAAGGAAAAACCTTTTTATTGCATTAAATTTCTCATGTAGCTTTTATATTTTTAGCTGATTTTTTCTATTCAAATTGTAACAACCCAAGTTAAAATATAATTACCTTTCAATTTTTTTTAATTTTCAAAGAACATATAGCCCATACAAGATTTTTATCATTACCACCCATGTGAGGATTTTTTCAAAATGACTTTGGAAAATGCAATTAAATTAGGCAAATGCATTGCTTTTAACACTGCGGCTGTGAATTCACCTTACCTGAAGGCAATACTCCAACCTAGCAGTTTTTTTTTTTTTCCATTGCCATATTTGTTTCTATGGAAACTGGCCACTTGGCTCTCTCTCTTTCTCTTTCCACTTTAGATACAGGTTACAAAGGCAATGTCCAGGAAGAAACATGAAATATTCACAGAGCCAGTGCTCAGCAGCTTCAACTTACAGCTGCAAGACTCGCTTAAAGATTATGCACACACACACACACATGCACACACACACACAGAAATCCAGACAGCATGAATTTACATATTTCTCCAAGCTGAAAAATTTCACCCGAGCTGAAAAAAAAAATCTCCTTATTTTAGTAGCAAAGCAGCTCAGCAAAGGTGCTGTGAGCATGTGCAGAACTGGACCAGATAGGTCACAGCGTAGGGGGAATGGCTGTGAGTGCTCATGAGAACACTGAGGATCTGGGGCAGGATAAATACATGTATGTCCAGTCATGCTTCTGGTACCTGTCAACAAAGCTAAGAAGTCAGTTTAGACCAGCACCATTTGTTGAAAATACTTTGTTTGTTCCATTGTATGGTTTTGGCTTCTTTGTTGTAAATCAAATGCCCGTAGGAGTGTGAGTTTATTTCTGGGTCTACAATTCAGTTCCACTGATCAACCTGTCTGTTTCTATGTCAATAGCATGCATTTTTTATTACGATTGCTCTGTAGTATAACTTGAAAGCAGGGATGTTGATATCGCCAGATGTTCTTTTATTGTACGGAATTGTTTTGTCTACTTTATACTATCATATCATCTATACTATCATATCATCTGCAAATAGTGATACTTTGACTTCTCTTCCAAAGGAAGATCCCCTTGATCTTCTTTACTAGTCTTATTGCTCTAGTTAGAACAGCAAGTACTTTATTGAAGAGATATGGCGAGAGTGGGGAGCCTTGTCCTGGATCATTTCCTCTGGCAGTGCTGCCTTGCCTGGCCTCAGGGAATGAGGATATGCTCAATCCTGATGTGACTTGATGTGCTGGGGAGGGTTGATATGAGAGGAGGGGGATCCCCTTTTCTGGAATGCAAAGGAGAGGGGAAGGGGAAAGGAGTGGAAGGGGGAACAGGGAGAAGAATGAAAACAACAACAACAACAAAATGTAAAATTTTTGAGAGTTTGAAAAAAAAAGACATAATATGTCTCTATTTGTACTGAGGGGAAAATGCTATGGCAGGGATGCTGGAAATGGATAAGGACACAGAACAGTCTTTGGAATTAAGTGGGAAAGAGAATTTAGTAACATCTGTACCTGTCTATGGCCGGTAATTAAGAATGGCAATAAACTGTGAATAAGGATTTTAAAAAGTTACTAAAGGGGTCAAAAATTTGTGTTTGCTTATTTTGCTGTTGGTTAGGAATTTTCCAAGATAAATTCCTTTGGGGTGGTTTAGTGAATTGATTGATCCTCTCCTCTTCTCCAGACTTGGATGGCCACTTTAGGCTGGACAGTTCTGTATTTCAGAACGCCAAGCTCATCTAGAAGGGGAAAAGCCATATTTCTGTAATGGATGTCATAGACAGGACACTCACCCTGGAACCTGAAGTTAGGAATTTGATCAGTCTGGAGTCTGCAACCTGAGAAGGTCCTCGACTTTCTGGAGCTTTGTTCACACTATGCTGAAGCGGCAGTGACTGCTGAACTGTTGAGAGGGCTCAGTCGATTCCCATGGATGACTGAGTTTCTTCAATGCCCAGACCAGAAGGACAGCAGAAGTATTGTAGTGAATGGAACACAGCTTCCTTCTTCACAGTGTGGAGGAAATGGCGATTTGGGCCAATGGTTTTAGTTGCTTGTCACTGCTATTCCTTTGGGCCTGTGGGAACATTGTGCGTTGCCATCGGAATATGTGGCAGAAGAAGCCTGCACACCTCATGGAGCTAAAAAGAGCAGAGCAGAGAGAGAGAGAGAGGACCAAATATTCGAGTGTCCTCTCAGAAGTCATGCCTTTAGTGATGTAACTTCTCTATGTCTGGCCAAACCTCCTAAGTGTTTCACTACCACTCAAGAGTACAAGAGGCTGCAGAACATGCATTTATGAAACAGTCAAGATCCAAACTGTAGCAAGAAGAAATGAAAATTCAGACAGATAGAAGAGTACACTGGAGGCTAGTAGTCAATCTAGAACTCAAATCTCAACCTTCTGTCTGCGCCTCAGGCTCTTCTTCATGCTACCAGATAATTACTAAGTAGAATTATGCGCTGATTTAAAATTACACCTTCGAATATACTTATACCATCTTCCTCAAATTCTATGCCATAGTTTTGAAGAATCAAATCAGCCAAACCATTTGAAAACATTATGTTAAGTGAAATTAGTCATAAGAAAAATCTGCATGATCTGACTTATATTTAAAATCTGAAGCAGTCAAACTTACAGAAGCAAAGAGTAGAATGTTACCATCATGGAGGAAGGGATGGGGGAACGTACGATGGGGAAAAGGGAGAGGATGCTTTAAGAATACAAAAATCTCACTTAAAAGGAAAAAAAACCCTGTTATCTATTGCATTATAACTAACCAATTTAGTCATAATGTGTATATTTTATTAAAAATTCTAAAAGAATAGGACAAATGTTCTCACTTATGACAAAAGATACGTAGGAGAACTGATAGGTTAAATAGTTTGCTTTAATAATTCCATAAAAATATACTCATGTCAAAATATAAAATTACACCTCCTGATTACAAACAATGTTTATTTGTTAATTTAAAAATTATAAAATATTTAGTGAGAGGTTACTGTGTTAAGTGCAGTTCTATGTACTGAGCATCCAGCATGGGAGAAACATTTCCTCTTTCCTGTCTCAGAAGCTCTTGGGTGCCTTCTTTAACAAAGGAGGGAGTGAGAAAAGAGAAAACATAGGACGCAAAGCCACAAGTCTAACAGACAGAACTGCTGAAGGGAACGTAGTTGTAACCAAGCTCAGAAATCAAGTTGCCCAGATTGAAGCAGGAGGTTGGAGGGTGGTGAGAGAGATGTCCCTAGGAACAGAACTGACTGGCTGCATCTAAAATGTCTAAGTATCTGGAAGAATGATTGCTGGAAATCTGACAGATATGAGAGCATTTTGGAAAAATTATGAATCAGGATGCCAGGAAGCAAATAAAAAGAGTGTATATAAAACTTTGGGGCAGTAAAACAAGAAGTAGCTATGTCATACGATTCTGATGTCAAGGTAAGTAACAGTATATTAAGACATAAGGACACAAAACAGTCTTTGGAACCAAGTGAGAAAGGGAAGAATTTAGGAACATCTGTACTTATCTATGGTTGGCATTTAAATGTGGCAATGAACTGTGAAAAGAGTTTTAAAAAGTGAAAAGTGAGCTACTAAAGGGATCAACAATTTGTGGTTTTGTTTTTACTTATTTTTCTGTTGATTAGGAATTTTCCAAGATAAATTCCCTTGGGGTGGTTTAGTGAATTAGTTGAACCTCTCATCTCCTCCAGACCTAGAGGGTGATTCTAGGCTGGACAGTCCTGCATTTCTGAGCCCTACCATCACCTAGAAGGGAAAAAGCCACATTTCCTTAAGGCAGAGGCACAACTTCCATCCTGGAACCTAGATTTAGAAGCCTGGTCAGTCTGGAGTCTGATAGATATGAACACTGACTATTTAATTTCAATTTGTGTCACAAGTTGGCCACTGAGGGCTTTGATCTGGACAGCCTTAAGGAACCAGAAGCTAAGAACTAGTAGTAGTAGATCTCAGAATAAATGGAGAGGAATCAGAGTTGGCAAGTGTATACAAGCTTTCAAATAGTTCCATCAAATATATGTTAAAAATTGGCTATTGCTGAGATTGTATTTATGTGGGCTCAAATTAATGATTAAGAAAAAAATGTAAGCCAGGCGTGGTGGTGCACACCTGTAATAGCAGAACTCTGGGAAGCAGAGGCAAGTGGATCTCTGTAAGTTCGAGGCCAGACTGGTCTACAAATTGAATCCAGGACAGCCAAGGCTACATGGAGAAACCCCGTCTCAAAACCAACTAACCAACCAACCAACCAGCCAAACAAACAAACAAGAAATAGGAGGAGAAGAGGAAGGGAGGGCTGGATTGGGAGGGGGCGAGGAAGGGGGCTACAGCTGGGATACAGAGTGAATAAGCTGTAACAAATAAAACATAAATAAATATGAAAGGAAAAAATAAATTTGTATAGAGGATGCATTTAAGTTAATGTTCGCATGCTCTTTAAATGTTAACCTAAGACTCAGAAAGTAAGCAAACCTCACAAATTGTGAAAAGCTGAAACTAGTAAAAATTCACAAGGACCTTCCCAAGAATACAGAGGAAGCAAACAATGCAGAGGGGCGGAGACACTCTGATCATGACACAGGGCAATCCTGTTGCCACAGAGATCACCGATTCCTCCCTTTTAAAGTCATACTTTTATTCTGCACCAAGAAAATGTTTATTCCCGGTTTCCAGCAACCATTAAATGTTCTCAGCGGTGTGAATCTTACCTTACTGAGAACACTGGTAACACCTGAATTAGTTGCCTAGTGTCGAATGATTAGCCCTAAAAACAAGCATACATGTAACATTATACAGATGGAATAGGTTATATTTAAGAATATGTATGTTTACATATATGTATATACATATAGGCATGCAATAACAATTAGTGAAAAAGAAGTCATGAATTTGAAGAAGCTGGAGAAGGACATATGGAAGGGGTTGAAGAGGGGAAAGGGAAAAGAGAAATGTTTCCAGTTACATTGGAATTGCAAAAGTAAGTAAAAATCACATTGTATAGGGAGGGGAAAAGAAAGAGCAGTGACTCAGAAAGATATACCATCTTCAAATTTCAGTTCTTTCTCTTCCTATTTATGTTTGAGGTTCTCAGCTTTCTTGTTCCTGCTTAAAGCTAGACAAATTTATGCCCAGGACAGTTGTTAGGGATAAATAATATAGGGTGAACAAGTGAGCCCAGTACCATAGAGGAGGAGACAGAATTGCACAGTTCCTTAGGTTCTTTAGGACAGTTCCTTACTGGCTTTAGACTAAGCAAGTAAATTGATGGTCAGCACTTCCTTGATCCCACAATAGTTCAGTAGACAGCATATTCTTCCCAGAGCACCAGAGGGTAAAACCTCTCTGGCCTGCACGACTCAGGAGGTGAAACAAGGGACTGAAATGGTGTTACTGCTCTAGATCCCAGTCCTAAACACTCCGCACACCTTCTGGAAAGCAGCAAGAGAGCCGTTTCTCCTCTAGTGATGGAGGACACTGATAGGGGATTCATTATCTCAGCACTTTGAACTGCTTGAAACCCGGTGTAATAAGATTAGGCATGTTCTTTTTAATTTTAATTTTATTTTTATTAATTATAGTTTATTCACTTTGTATTCCAGCTGTAGCCCACTCCCCTCTCCCCTCTCTATCTCATCCTACCTTCCTCTTCTTCTCCCAGGCCCCTCCTACAGTCTAATAATAAGGGAGGTCCTCCTCCCCTTCCATCTGACCCTAGTCCATCAGGTCTCATCAGGAGTGGCATCTTTGTCTTCCTCTTTGGACTGGTAAAGATGCTCTCCAGTCAGGTGGAGGTGATTCAAGAGCCAACCCATGAGTTCATGTCAGAGATGGTCCCAGTTCCTATTATTGGGGAACCCTCTTGGACACTGAGCTGCCACGGGCTACTTCTGTGTAAGGGGTCTAGGTTGTCTCCATGCATCCTTGTTTGGAGTATCAGTCTCAGAAAAGACCCCTGGGCCCAGATTTTTTGGTTCTGTTGTTCTCCTTGTGGAGCTCTGGTTCCCTCAAGGTCTTTCTATCTCCCCCTTCTTTCATAAGATTCCCTGCACTCTGCTCAAAGTTTGCCTATGAGTCTCAGCCTATGTTTTGATACCCTGCTGGGTAGGGTCTTTCAGAGGCCATCTGTGACAGGCTCCTGTCCTGTTCCCTATTTTCTCCCTTTTCTGATGTCCATCTCTTTTGCCTTTCTGAATGAAGATTGAGCATCTTACTCACTGTCCTCCTTTTTAATTAGCTTCCTTATGTGTACAGATTTTACTATGAGTATACTATATTACATGACTAATATCCACTTATAAGTGGGTATATACCATGTGTGTCTTTCTGCTTCTAGGATACCTCATTCAGGATGATCTTTTCTAGATCTCACCATTTGCCTGCATATTTCATGATTTCCTTATTTTTAATTGCTGAGTAGTATTCCATTGTGTAAATGTACCACAATTTCTGTATCCATTTCTCAACTGAGGGATATCTGGGTTGTTTCCAGCTTCTGACTATTACAAATAAAGCTGCTATGAACATGGTTGAGCAAATGTCCTTGCTGTATACTTGAGTATCTTTTGGATATATGCATAGGAGTGGTATCTCTGGATCTTGAGGTAGCACTATTCCTAATTGTCTAAGAAAGTACCAGATTGATTTCCAAAGTGGTTGTACAAGTTTACATTCCCACCAGCAATGGAGGAGGGTTCCTCTTTCTCTGCATCCTCTCCAGCATGTGTTGTCACTTGGAGTTTTTGATCTTAGTCATTCTGATGGGTGTATGGTGAAATCTCAGGGTTGTTTTGATTTGCACTTCCCTGATGACTAAGGATGTTGAGCATTTCTTTAAGTGTTTCTCTGCCATTCGATGTTCCTCTATTGAGAATTCTCTGTTTAGCTCTGTATCCCATTTTTAAATTGAGTTATTTGATTTATTGCTGTTTAATTTCTTTAGATCTTTATATATTATGGATATAAGCCCTCTGTTAGATATAGGATTGGTGAAGATCCTTTCCCAATCTCTAGGTTGTCGTTTTGTTCTGATGACAGTGTCCTTTGCTTTACAGAAACTTTTCAGTTTCCTGAGGTCCCATTTATTGATTGTTGCTCTTAGAGCCTGTGCTGTTGGTGTTCTGTTCAGGGAGTTGGCTCCTGTTCCAATGAGTTCAAGGCTCTTCCCCACTCTTCTAACCAATTTAATGTGTCTGGTTTTATGTTGAAGTCTTTGATCCACTTGGATTTTAGTTTTGTTCAGGGTGATAACTATGGATCTATTTGCATTTTTCTACATGTAGATATCCATTTAGATCAACAACATTTGTATGGTTTTGGCATCTTTTTCGAAAATCAGGTGTCTATAAGTATGTGGGTTTATTTCTGGGTCTTCTATTCAATTCCATTGATCCACCATTCTGTTTCTAGGCCAGTACCATGCAGTTTTTATTACTGTTACTCTATAGTATAGCTTGAGATCAGGGATGGAGATAACTACAGAATTTTTATTGTAGAGGGTTGTTTCAGCGATTCTGGGTTTCTTGTTATTCCATATGAAGTTGAAAATTTTTCTTTTAAAGTCTGTAAAGAATTGTGTTGGTAATTAAATGGGAATTGCATTGAATCTGTAGATTGCTTTTGGTAAAATGGCCTTTTTTACTATGTGAATCCTGCCAAGCCATGAGCATGGGAGATCTTCCCATCTTCTGATATCTTCTATTACTTTCTTCAGAGACATAACAACAGACATTGAAGAAATCCAAACAATCATTAGGTCTTACTTTAAAAGCCTATATACCACAACATTTGAAAATCTAAATGAAATGGACAATTTTCTTGATCAATTCCACTTACCAAAGCTGAATCAAGAACAGGTAAATCAATTAAATAGTCCTATATCCCCCAAAGAAATAGAAGCTGCCATCAAAACTCTCCCATCCAAACCCCCCCCCCCCACCACCAACAACACGGGATAGATGGTTTCAGTGCAGAATTCTACCAGAACTTCAAAGAAGAGCTAGCACCAATACTCTTTAAACTATTCCACAAAATAGAAACAGAAGGAACATTAATAAATTCGTTCTATTAAGCCACAGTCAACTTGATACCTATACCTCACAAAGACCCATCAAAGAAAGAGAATTTCAGACCAATCTCTCTTATGAACATCGATGCAAAAATACTCAATAAAATACTCACAAACCAAATCCAAGAACACATCAAAGATATGGTCCACTATGACTAAGTAGGCTTCATCCCAGGTGTGCAGGGGTGGTTCAATATACGGAAATCCATCAATGTGACCCACCGTATAAGCAAACTGAAAGAAAAAGACCACATGACATTCTCTTTAGGTGCTGAAAAAGCAGTTGATAAGTTAAACATTCATTTATGTTTAAAGTCCTGGGGAGATCAGGGATACAAGGCACTTACCTAAACATAGTAAAGGCAATATACAACAAGCCTACAGCCAACATCAAATTAAATGGAGAGAAACTTAAATCAATTCCACTTAAATCAGGGACAAGGCAAGGCTTCCCACTCTCTCTATACCTCTTTAACATAGCACTTGAAGTCCTTGCTAGAGCAATAAGAAAAATAAAGGAGATCAAGGGGATTCAGTGTGGAAAAGAAGTCAAAGTATCACTATTTCCAGATGATATGATAGTATACATGAGTGACCCCCAAAATTTTACCAGGCAACTCCTACAGCTGATAAACACCTAAGTGTTTGAATCCAGCTATGTGGCTGGATTCAAAATAAAAAAAAAAATCAGGAGCCCTCCTGTGTACAAAAGACAAAAAGGCTGAGAAAGAAATCAGGGAAACAACATCCTCCACAATAGCCACAAAGGACATAAAATACTGTGGTATAACTCTAACCAAGCAAGTCAAAGACTTGTATGCAATGTTCTTTTTAAAATCAAATAGAGGGGGCTGGTGAGATGGCTCAGTAGTTAAGAGCACTGACTGCTCTTCCAGGAGCCCTGAGTTCAATTCCCAGCAACCACATGGTGGTTCACATCCATCTGCAATAGAATCTGATTTCCTCTTCTGGTATGCATGAAAACAGAGTGTTCATATATATAAAATAAATAAATACATCTTTAAAAAATAAAAAATAGGTTCTTTTTCTTATAAAGTATTTCCGGATTATGGTTTCCTCTTCTTCTAATCCAAGTTCCTCACATCCCATCCCCTCTGGATCCTCTATTTTTCTGTCTCTTGTTAGAAAGCAAAGGTTTTTCTTTTTATTTTTTATCAAATGTGTTTTTAAGGATAGTAACGTAATGTAATATAAATATAATGATAAAATAAAACCAAACCAATTAGAATAGAACAAAACAAACAAAAAGAAGAAAAAGCACCCAAGAAAAACCACAAGAAATAGATATAGGAACAGAGTCAAGGTCGTTTGCACACTTAGGGATCTCATAAAAACACAAAACTGGAAGCCACAATATATACACAAAACTTGTGGAGTAAAAATAAAAGAAAATAAAAGTAAAAATGGAGAAAAAACCTTGATATAATATGAGACAACAAACCTCCAAAGATGCCTGATTTTGGAATATGCTATGAAGCTGTCACGGTTCTATCAATATGGCAAACAGCACAAAACTGATAGAGCTAATTGAATACCTCAGCTGAATCCATTGATATCGCACTGTTTTGAAATTTCTCTCTTTTGCTTAATAGCTTGACAGGATATGTAATTGTGGGTAGGCAATGCATCTACTGATTTATATTTATTTATTTATTCTTTTACTTTAAAATACTTATTTTAAATATGATGTTTTTATTAATTTTTTGATAGTTTCATATACTGTAGTTTGGTAATAGTCACATTCCTCCACACCTAAACTTCTTCCCAGATCTATCTCCAGCCTCTTCACCCCTTTCCAACTTTATGTTTTTTATGTCCTTTTTCTTTTTAAAAATAGTCCACCAAACTCATATACTCATAGGTTTGTGGTTATCCACTGGAACATGGCTGACACATTAAAAACAAACAAACAAACAAACAAACCAACAAACCAACAAATGATTTTTTTTCCTAGAAGCCACCAGTTGTTAAAAGTTTGGTTAGGTTGGGGTTCATGAGATCCTCCCCATTTCATGCTAGACTATTTACTGTCTTGACTTTGTTTAGGTGTTGTATAGGCAACCACAGCTGTAGTGGGTTCCCCAGTTCTGTGGCCCTTTCTTTTCCAGAAGACAGTGCTTTGCTGTGGTCCTTCCTGACCTCTGCTGTCATGATCCTTCTGGTCTCTTTTCCACAATGGTCCCTGAGCCACAGTGTGTGTGTGTGTGTGTGTGTGTGTGTGTGTGTGTGTGCGCGCGCATGTGTATTAATCATATGTAACTAGCTAGGATGATCAGGCAAACTTCTAAACAGGATCACCAAATGTCAGCCTTTGGGAGAATTTCCTATGGAAGTGTTTCATTCTTGAGTAGGAGAGAACATTGCATCAACTAAGGGCAGTATTCCTCAATAAAATATTCACTGTGAAATAAGAAGTTTGAGGGGCAGCCTTATACATGCCCCTGCTTTGAATCACATACCTTAAACTTATGTCCCATTGTAGTTAACTTCCCTACTCAATGTCTCAAAATAAAAACACCGTCTTCTTTGGTGCACCAAGTGGCAAGAGAGATAAGATAATTACAAACACACTTTCTACAAGGCTGCTTGTTTTCACTGTGTGCTCACAGCTGCTCTGTAAGTACCTAGACACAGTTTAAGATATTTGTCTTTCAGGCCTTTCTTCCTATTTAGGGTTCTAGTTTGTGAGTATCTGCACTTCTATTTTTTGGAACTTGATATGATTACCATTTTAGTCTATGCTCTCTTATAAAATAATTAAAAAATAGCCTTTTCCCACCTATGGTTTTATGTGTAAATATAGCTTTCTTGTTTTCGGTTTTCTTTCTTTCTTCTTTCTTTCTTTCCTTCTTTCTTTCAAATTTGGGAATGAAGAGGAGTTAAACACATGGTTGATGGATGTGTTAAACTCGATTTTCCTACTCAGTTTCAAATGGAGACATTGAAATAATAAATAATCATTACTATGAGCACCTGCCATGTCCTGGATGGTAGACTAGGACTCTTACAATCAAGGATGTGTGCTGTTGTGTACTATGTGATTCACAGATGCAACTGTGCCAGATAGTTGTTCCTATGACAGAGGACAGCAAGAAAGCCACACATAACATGCTCTGAGTATTTGCAGGCCAGAATAACTTGCCAATTATTTGACATTTAAGCTACAAGTTAATATATATGTATATATAAATAGTAAAATGATTTAAATGATTGCTATGATTCATAAAGCACTGAAAAGCTGAGAGATAAGCTATGATTAAATGCCAAAGAAAGCTTGAAGAAAGTCAGATTCACTTCTCCTAGATATTTTTGACATATTTTAGAGTCTCCATAACATAAACAGTTGTTTTGGGGAAAATGAGCTGAGTTGTTTAGTTTGGTGCAAATTTTAGACTATATTTAGAATAATATATATTTAGAATATATTTAAAATAATATAGACTATAGGACAACATTGAATAGGTTTAGGAAAAAAAGTGATATTTTGAGGTCTGTAAAGAGATATAAGCTGCACACCTTTGATTCCAGAACTTGGGATGTAGACGTAGAAGGGTCAGAGATTCAACTACGACATAGGGAATTTGAAGCCAGGCCAGGGTTACATGAGACCTGGTCCCAATATTATCCCCCCTCCACCAAAAAAATACATATTTTACAAGCAAAATATATGTTAAATATATTTCTACAAGATAAACAATTTCTGATCAAATCAGTTACCAAATGTTGCTGTTGTGTTTTTGGTGAGAATTAGGATTATTGCCAGAATTCTATCAAGTAATATAGTTAGTTATGAAGATTAACAATTCCTAACTGAAATATAAGTTAAAAGTACAGAGAAATTACCTCACTGAACCACTGTTTCATTTATTATCCTGTGTCATAATATACAAAAATTTAAAAATTGATTTAGCACATTAAATTATTGTACTTAGTGCTTATTATTTAATCATAACATTTAAATAAACAAAAATAAACTTTTGCTTTTGTTACATTCTGTAAAAGTATGTTTTATGTGTGTACATTTACTAAATATCTAAACTATTTTCTCCGTACACTTTCATATATGTATCATAAATATGTAAACTACTTGTTTGTACTGTTTTCATATGGAGGTTAAAATCAAAATTTCTGATTTCTTCTGAGGGCTGTAGCAGAACGACTTGCCTTAAATCTTTCTCTTAGAATTGGAGGTGGAAATTTACTTTCTGAATTTTTTACTTAATTCCCTCCTTTGTATAAGTCTGTGTTCAAATTTTCTGGCATTATATTGCATTGGGGTTCACTCTACCCATGTAAATTCACTATCTTTGCAAAGACTCTGTCTCTCCATTTTGTCATATTCTGAAAGTCAGAGATTAGGTCTTCAGCACATGAACTTTGAAGACAGAAATCTCATTTCATAAGAGCTGTTAACAAAACAGCAAACTACGCAGCATACAGTCAGGCTGCTGTGGTTAAAACAAATGTTTGGGTTAAAACAGCAAGGATGGGAACACGTAGGAGCTTGCAGATGAAATAGTCAAATTAAGGAAGAAGAAGGACGGAAATCTGAGAAAAACACAGCAGGTCTTTGCAGGCTCCAGGCTGCTCCTGTGGAACTGTCCCCTACTGCTATCCAGGAGCATG
Organism: Pachyuromys duprasi; assembly: GCA_028658305.1. Taxonomy (NCBI): domain Eukaryota; kingdom Metazoa; phylum Chordata; class Mammalia; order Rodentia; family Muridae; genus Pachyuromys; species Pachyuromys duprasi. The sequence continues at coordinate 79,220,582 of CM053744.1, read as the reverse complement.
CACAAGGCTCTGTTACCCATTCCCCTAGTAAACTCTCAAGATTTTATACACGTTTATACACATTCTTGAAACTAACTGTGATAAACTGAATTATGGGTAAGATTGACTTCCAATAAAAGCTTCTGTCTATTCTAGGCTTCAGAGGTTGGCAAAGAGAAGAAATGGTGGCCAGAGACTTACACATCAAGATCGCAGGGCCAGTTTCTTGCTCTTGTTAGGCTCAGGCTGCCCTTCACTCTGGAGTGTGTACTTACTTTCCACCTTCCCTTTCTCATCTACTGAGACAAGCTCTGACTACTGGCTCACGTTATCTATACCCCAGTATGCTTCTTCTCCTTCTGGAGCATAAGAGCCAAGACTGGCGCAGTTGAGGTTGGAGAGAGTTTGAGAGGAGATTTCTCTCTTCATCCACATCAGGACAAAGAGCGGGAAAGCCAGTTAATCTCTCTCTCAAAGGAAGAGGTTCACTGCATGTACTGCTCTTCCTCCTCCCCTATCTGGGGACAGCAGCCATCCTCCACCAGCTCACCTTGTCATACATCGTGATTTGCCCCCATCGTGCGTTAATCCGTTGCCTTTACTGTTAACACTGGCCACACCTCTGCAACTCATCTTTAGTTAAATGCCTTTCGAGTGTCATTTATAACCTGCTGATACCCTGCCTCAATACACCTGTTTAACCAAACACCCTTAAAATCTAGTTTTAGATTTCAGGTTATGTGGATAGTTAAGGGTTTGTCTGTTCTTCTACAAGTAGCTTATTTGTACTGAGATAAAAGTTTATATTGGACTTAGAAGTTTATCTTTGAAAACTGATTTCCGGAAAATTCTAAGATGTATTCTAGTAAGTTCACTTTTCACTGCAGTGTACATATTTTTAATAGTATGAGTAGAATCAGCTATTTTTCTCAGTGCCTGTCTTAATTCCAGGTTATCCATTAACTGTGGAGATCCTGCAGGTGTTGGCCTTACAAAAGATATTGTGAAAGTTCAAAAGAATAGAGTTCCCCAGTGTCTTCCAAATTCCACAGGATGGATGCATGCCTGCATTCACAGTCACTGAGAGTACACACTCAAGGTCAGGTTCAACCCAGATGGGGGCTCAGCACTGAGAGTGGGAAGTAGACACAGACTTCCCGTCCTAACCAAGAAGCTATCGGCGGTTAATATCTACTGAAAAAGAAAACATTACTTTCTCCGGTGGAGTCTCAATGGATAAACTAATCACACCTCAGGGCAGGCCCCGTGCCCAGGAGTAGTTGGACAGCACAAAACAAAGTCAATCTTATTTTTGTAGACTGTTTGCTTCATTTTGCTTTTTGGGCATTGTTGGTTTTTTTTTTCCTAATCAGTCTTTTTCTTATTTTGAATTTTGCTTTTGTGGGGTTTTTTTTGTTTATGTTTCTTAGTTTTTGTTTCTTTTATAGAGAAAGAGAGAGAGAGAGAGAAAAGAAAGAGAGAGAGACATAAAGTTGGGGGAGAACCAAGTTGGGTTGGTAAAATCTGGAGATGAGTAAAACATGGTTAAAATATATCATAAAAAACTTAATAAAAATAAAATAAAAAACATCCAAGTACATTACTAGGTAACCAGACACTCTTACTTTAGCCTCCCTAAAAAGAGACCCCAGACTGCATCTCAGGGGCCCTTGAGTACTCTTGCTCTTGTTAAGACTGATTGTCATCTGAAGGAGTTCCGTTTTCCCTGTTCCCACAGCCTTTATCCCGAGATGATTATTCTATACCAAAAAATGACTGAAAAGGAGCAATTTTGATATCCACCACCTTGACGTTCTCCTAGAGACAATGTGCCTTAAAGTCTACAGACTACAATAATGAGAAGGAAGTTGATTCTTGCTCTGTGCATGTATGCAATGTTCAGTTGGACCTTATATCTGTGTTTTCCTGAGTTTAATATTAGCAACCCCATTATAACTTGTTCGCTGGTTGGAAGGTGCTTAGTTTGTAAGAAAGTGGGCAGCACTTGTTAGAAGTGTCCTGTGATGGGACTCTGGTTTTAATACGAACACGGCTTGGTGGCTTCTTCAATAAAATACCTGAAGGCTTCTCGAGAGCTCTGAATGACACTTCTCAACACTGTGATGAGATAGTGAAAGACTTAACACTAGAAAATATATTTGTACTATGAATCTTATAAAAAGGAATAATTTATATTAACCAAACTTGTTTTGGGGTGTAACAGAGGAAAGAGAACATCGTTGGGATGTCGTTGAGAGTAGAGGAGAAAGGAGTTAGTCTGGGGGAGGATGGTAGTAGGAACTTTTCAGCAGCTATCGTGGGTGTGGGATGTTGCTATGACTATGAGGGAAAAACAAATTTTAGCATAGAAATCAGACCAAGAAGTCTATTTCGAAAGTATGAAATCTGAGATAATTATAGATGTCTTAGTAGAGATATAAATCAACAAGACAGTCATATTATTGAGCCCAGGCATCTTGGGAGAGGAGGGAACTAGAGATCTGAAAAATCACTTAAGATGGGCTGGAGAGATGGTTTGTATGTTGAGAGCAACATTGAATCTGTTTCAGAGGGCCCAAGTTCAATTCCCAGTGCTCATGTGGCCTCTCACAGCTCTCTGTAACTTCAGTTCCCACACCTTGTTCTGATCTCCAGTCACCAAGCATACACATATTGACCATACAGATGTGCAGACAAACACTCATACATGTAAAATTTTAAATGAATTTAAATTAAAATAAAATAAGAATCAGACTAGGAGAAGGCTTAGTCAATAAAGTCCTTACCGTGCAAGCATAAGGACCTGAGTTGACACACACACTCACACACACACACTTCCTAACACACAGTGTTAAGTGCCTGTAATTCAAAGACTAGGGAGATGGAAACAGTAGGATCCCTCGGGGTCACAGGACAGACTAATCAAATCAGTTTCCTCCAGATTTAGCAAGAAACTCTGTCTCCTTAAAAGCACGGTGGAAAACAATTAAGAAGGACAGTGGGCATCAACCTCTGTCCACTATGACCAACATGCATGTACATCATATATGTATGCACACACACCTGTAAATACATGTATCATGCACACACATCTATGCCCAATAATACACATAAAGGATAAGCACTAACACTTATGCTGTGTATAGTAAAAACTATGAAGCATTGTAAATGTTTAATTCATAGTTTTTCATTCTGCTCTTATAACTACCCTGACTATAGGAATTCTGAGACAAACTAGAGTGCTCCAGTATTTAAGAAATATTGTGTACATTTACACAATGGAATACTACTCAGCAATTAAAAACAAGGAAAATCATGAAATTTGCAGGCAAATGGTGGGAACTAGAAAAGATAATTCTGAGTGAGGAATCCCAGAAGCAGAAAGACACACATGGTATATACTTGCTTATAAGTGGCTATTAGACATACAATATAGGATACTCATACTAAAATCTGTACACCTAAAGAAGCTAAGCAAGAAGGAGGACCCTGGGTAAGATGATCAATCCTCACTCAGAAAGGCAAACAGAACAGACATCGGAAGAGGAAGAAAACAGGGAACAGGATAAGAGCCTACCACAGAGAGCCTCTGAAAGACTCTACCCAGCAGGGTATTAAAGCAGATGCTGAGACTCATAGCCAAACTTTGGACAGAGTGCAGGGAATCTTATGAAAGAAGGGGGAGATAGAAAGACATGGAGGCGACAGGAGCTTTATGAGGAGAACAACTGAACTAAGAAATCTGGGCCCAGGTGTCCTTTCTGACACTTATTCTCCAAGGACCATGCATGGAGATAACCTAGAACCCCTTCTCAGATGTAGCCCATGGCAGCTCAGTGTCCAAGTGGGTACCCTAGTAAGGGGAACAGGGACTGTCTCTGACATGAACTCAGTGGCCAGCTTTTTGATCACCTTCCCCTGAGGGGGGATCAGCCTTACCAGGGCACAGAGGAAGACAATGCAGCCAGTCCTCATGAGACCTGATAGGCTAGGGTCAGAGGGAAGGGGAGGAGGACCTCCCCTATCAGTGGACTTGGAGAGGGGCATGGGAAATGATGAGGGAGTGATGGTGGGGTTGGGAAGAAATGAGGGGGATACAAAGTAAATAAACTGTAATTAATACAAAAATAAATGATATTACAAAAGAAATATTAAAGTCTAGTGTGGCTGCCTAGCAGAGTAGGTGAGCTGCACCCAATAGACACTGAAACTATAGAAAAACTAATAGGATCTGGCCTTGGCTGTCCAATTTTGAGCTTAAAGAATAATTTTGACTGCTTGATTTAAAAGGATTTTCTGAACCTTCTAGGTCTGGTGTTTTACACAGTAGAGTGAGAAGGTTCTGTTTACTTCCACTCACCTCCTCCATGAAGCTGACTGTGGAGGTGGGAACATTTGAACAAACAACTGAAGCTAAATCATAAGCACTGTAAGAAGACTGTCTGTTCCAAGAACTCTGATTTATACTATGTAAACACTTTTAAAATACACTTCAGATGAGAAAGAAAGAGAAAAATACAAATAGTGCAGTTTCAGTTTCAAAGTTTGGAGGTGGATTTTTGAAAGTGGTGGAACTCCAGTGCTAAATCATATGCAGAAAATATTTTTTAACCTTTATTTTTATATTTTTTAATTTATATGTAATAAATTAAAAATGTTCATGTTGCGTTTCTGTTGCATGTGTGTGTGTGTGTATGTGTGTATACTGTGTGTCTGTGTCCATGGAGACCAAAAGATGGTGTTAAATTCCCCAGAGTTAGATTTTCAGGTGATTGTGAGCCACTTGGGATGGGTGTTGGAAACTGAACTCAGATCCCGTGCAAGTGCAGCAAATGCTTTTAGCCATAGAACCATCTCTCTTGTCTAACATCTGTTTCTGCACTTCAAATTCCCTTTCCTCTATAGATAAAATTATATCACTTAGTGACTTCAGTGCTTGTTTCACTCCTAGTGTTCAACTCAATTACTCTTCTACCTGCTGAACAGCTGTGGTGGTAGAAGCTGCTCATATGGATTTTTCAATATAGCGTGTGATTAAAAATTAAATGCCTCATTCATTGAAATGTTTGATGATATAAATTACACGATCAAGCAAATAACACTATGTCCAACAGAGATTTACTAGCATTCTCAAAAAAGAGGTAGTAGATAAAATCTTCTTTGAAGAAATGTGTTGGTACTCATACTCAAAGATTCAGTCAAAGCAAATGAGGGACAAAATTTATTGCTCAATGTGAGGGGGTGATATAATGACCACAGAGGGACTACAGAGTCATCCAAAGACCATGTCCCTGTCCCCAGGGTCCCACCTGACACATGACACTTGTGTAGACAAATAAGTTTCTTTCTACATATTCTGTTTCTTCATGTGTGAAACATACATGACTGTAGAGGTGTTTTCAGAAGTAATGATTTCTCAGGTCTTAGCAGCTAAGATTGAGATGTAGCCTTTAAGAGTAAAGAGGATTTAAACAGTTCCTGGGACCATTCCTATTGTTTGCCTACTTGGAGAAGACAGAATCTTAGTTGTGGCCAGTCTTCCTGTCCAGCAAATGCATCCATTAGCTTCTTTTGCAGCATTGTGATATAGTTAAGGCCCATAGGTAGATTATGAATGATTATTAGTGGGTATTAGCCATATAATATAGGATAAACATATTAAAATCTGTAGTCCTAGAGAAGCTAAACAACAAGGAGGACCCTAGTGAAGATGCTTAATCCTCATTCATAAGGGCAAACAGGACAGACATTGGAAGCAGAAGGCCCTGCTAGGCAGAGTTTTTCAGAGGCCCTTTTTGGTAGGCTCCTGTCCTGTTCCCTGTTTTCTCCCCTTTCCGATGTCTACCACAATTTCTGTATCCATTCCTCCATTGAGGGACATCTGGGTTGTTTCCAGATTCTGACTATTAGAATAAAGGTGTTACAAACATGGCTGAGCAAATGTCTCTGTTGTAAACTTGCACATAATTTGGATATATGCCTAACAGTGGTATAGATGGATTTTGGGGTAGCATTCTTTATTCCTAATATGGTAAAGTGATTGACACAGGCTCTCAGCAATCTATACTTGCTCATTTATTTTAACCCTGTGGCCAAAGGGGACAATATTAATTAGACATTTTGGTCGAATAGTTTATTTTCTATTTCCACATCAGTAGTTTTATTTCCCAGGTGAAACAGTATTGCTAACCCATAGAAACCTAGAAAGCATTTTTGTATATTCTTCAGAAAGGATTAAATAGATAGTATAGCTGATTTAGAAATTGAAAGATTCAGGAATCAAAGGAGTTTAAAACTAAATTTAAATCATTATGAGACACACATTGTGGTCTGAAATGAATGTCTGTAAAAGCAGAATGTTTCTATAATTTCATAGTAGGCTGCAAGGCTGTTGTCTAGGCAGCAGTATATAAACTTAGCAGTATTTCTAGATGACTGTCATTTGGTGTTCATACAGCATAGTACCTGAAGACCATTGGATCACAGAATAAATCTAGGTTGTGGTCTAAAACCTTGAGCTAAAAGTTTCTAATGAAATATATAATCAGTAAAAGTCAGAGAGTGGGAACTAATGGTTTGAATGAAAAGTGAGTTAACTGTCAAGCACTCTTCAAAGAAAAGCTACATTTCTGCTCACAACGGCATGAAAGGCAATCATTGAGAAGACTACTTGACTTTCATGCTTCTGTTTTTCTTTTTTTTAATTTTAATTTTTTATATTAATTACAGGTTATTTACTTTGTATCCCAGCTGTAGCCCCCTCTCTCATTCCCTCCCAATCCCACTCTCCCTCCCTCATCTCCTCCCTGCCCCTTTCTAAGTCCACTGATAGGGGAGGACCTTTCCCCCTTCCATCTGACCCTAGTTTATCAGGTCTCATCACGACTGGCTGCAATGTCCTCCACTGTGACCTAGCAAGGCTGTTCCTAATATATTATAGTATTGAAGTGTGCAAAAGTATGCCTAAGTGTAAAAAAATATCCTATAATAAAATTTTTGTTTAAAAAAGATCTATTTTCATTTAACTGTTTGTGTGTATGTGTACAGGTGATCGAAGAGGCCAGATGAGAGAGTCTAGTTATAGGCAGCTGTGAGCCACTAGCTGTGGGTGCTGGAAACTGAGCTTAGCTCCTGTAGAAGAGAAGCGAATGTTGTCATCCATGGAACATCCTTCTAGACTTCTGAAATAGAATTTCCAAACAAGGAAACTTGTATCTTGACAAATTTCCTTTATGCAATACTCTTTCTTCTCATCAACTATGAGTTTAGCCAACACACACACACACGCATACACACACACACACACGCATATAAAGCATATATATATATATATATATATATATATATATATATATATATATATATATATATAAACTTTTCCTTAGCTTTTTTCCAAGTTATTATCAATTCCTATCCTGTCTGAAAGAAAAACCCAATATTCCAGTTTTGATGAAGAAATCTAATCTTTATTTCTATGATGTTAGCACAATATACTCACACGATAGCTTTGATCTGTACTTAACAAAATACATTTATAGCACTTTACAAACTTTATCAGTTTGGAAAACATTGCATAACATTTTATTAAACACAATACTTCATATATATTATATATTCATAATTTTATTTACTTTAAAAAGATAATTAACTCTCTTTATTCAATACTTTATTAATAAAGCACAGCCTAACAAAAGAAGAAGTGCTTTCATTAGCAAATAAAATAAATAGAACACTAAGAAGATATACCACCTGTTAGTCTGATTTATTTTAAATTAAGGTACCAGTGGAATGTAAACAAATTTTTGTAATTATTTATTTTTTACAAAAGATGTGTTATCAAATATACATGCAGAGGTCTGAATTCTAGCGTCTATCATTATATTTCCTTAACAATGTGGTACAATTTGTTAAGTCATTAAAAACTGTAGCCTTTGGCACTTTGAGTAGAAAAAGAATATATCAATAGTATGTAAAGAACAAAAACTCAATGACTAGAGAAGTACTTTAAAATCTTTTTGTTAAGAAATAGGAAAGATTAGGAAATAACATACTGCACCTCAAATACTGCAGCTTAGTTTTTCTTCAGAGTACTAAAACCAGTCCACCCTTCCCTCTAGGAACTGGCCAGGCCAGCAGGGACATGTGACAGTGGTGACCTAAGAAGTGGGGAAGGCAACATTTAACGCCCACCTCCTCCTCTGAGAAGGAAATTGCCAGAAGGGTTACGGTTGAGTCTGTATTTTATTGCCAGAGTTTTCAATTCTGCTGGTTTCAGCTAAATTCCTAGTGCCTTGGGAGGTTGAGTTTTCTAAAAAGCTCTGCCCTTTGAATGTGGACGCTGATAATGGATGATATGACTCCTTGCTGGACAGCTGTTGTTCCCATTGAAAACTGCACTGAGTTCAGATCAACCAGCTCTGCTGTTTGTTTTTCTTCCCTCTTGGCAATCATCAAGTATACATTATAATTCTTAAGATACAGCATAAGAAAAGGTTTAATACCAAATTTCAAGAACTAAGTATTTCTCCACATTTTATATATCTAACTTGGAAAAAACACTTCAAAATATTTTGTAGTTATCTTCTTGCTATCAATACTATGGTTTCCTTTGATTTAGGCTCTGAGTTTTGGATTCAAGACAGGCAGCCAAAACTGCCGATTATACTCTAAACACAAGAGCTGTGCCTAGACTGATATTTTGAAGATAAACTTTCTTAATTTAGACACTTCTATTTATCAATTAGCCTTTTTCTAGATTCCTGCGGTTGCCGGGGGAGAGTCATTGCTCACCCCACTGCGGCTCCAATCGATAATCAAAACAACGCAGAAACAAAAGGCCCTGTTAAAAATGGAATGTTGGGATTACTTACTGATGTGGTAACCTATGCCATTGTGTTGGAGACATCTTGAACTTGACCAGTGTATCTGGCAACGGAACCCACAGTTTCAACCGTTGGCTCAGGTTTATGACTTCACAGCAGTGTATTTTGCACAAGGAATGTAAATAGTCACTTTTGCTTTCTTAAAATAGAAGAACATATGTTTAACCTCAAAAGAAAAAAGTAATAAAATAAGGAGAAGCCAGAAAATGGAAAATATAATCACAGTAAGTTTAAAATATTCTCTAAAACAATGTGTTTAAGTATGCAAATACACTCACAGAAAATACCAGAAATCAGCATTACCAATACTTAAATAAAAAAGCAGAAGAATGATGCAGAGACCTACTTATCCTCTTTCACTGAAAACATTTCTACGGACTTTCAGATGTTGAAAAAAAAGCATTTTCCAAAGAAATGAAATGCACAGAACCCTTTCCAGTTTCTCTTCTCTTTTCTTGTTGATTGTGAGAGAGCTTACGGGGAAGCCACGGACGGCCTATTCTAATACAAGGTAGCCGGCATCTTCTGAATGAAGTAGCGTTTCTCAGATGAGGGGCTGCACACCACTATTTCACAGCTAGTAGAGTTTGAGAGTTTACACGGTATATGCACTTATGATAATCAGCACCGCCCAGTCTGCGCTTCTGGTGCAGAGTTTGCGAAAATGAATAATATATAATACTGCATGGCCTCTGTTGTTGGGGAAACCTGTGTGTATTGGATTCCCACAGCTAATTACAATGAAAAAAGAATTTCCAAAGTTGGCACATTCAGAAAGTCAAATACTATACATCGAAGGAATCTGCTTTGTCTCAATACGCTGCCTGCTGCGAAGCCTCAGTGACAAGTCTTAAGAACTGTTTGGATGATGAGATTAGCTTGGATCTTGCTTTGTGCTTTTCCTTTCCCTTGGTGTAAAATCGCCACAGTTCATGTGGTAGTTCAGTGAGAGTTCCAGGCTGATGGTGAACAACCTAGTTGGGCAAGAAGGCGTTTCCAAATCCTCCAGAAAGAAAAAGAAAAAGAAAAAAGAAAAAAGAAAAAGCCCCAAACCCCAAAAAGCAAAAGAGCGCAGGTAGAATAAATGTGTGGTCTTGGGGATGTGTGCGTGTGTCACCGAAATGATGACAAGACGGGCGAGGCTGTCGCTCAATCCTTATAAGCCCGTGTGGGGGAGGTTCCTTTGTAGAAGATGTTTCTTGTGTTTTCAGGGCTGTTGCTTCTTTCGGGGATCAGGATTATGTTGCCCTTCCTGCGCAGGGTGGAGTCGCGCGAGGAGGACACAGACAGCGTCTCTGAGCCTATCTCGCTGCCCTCCACCGGTGTCACCCGGATGGTGGTGATGCCGTGGTGGTGGTGCTCGTTGCTGTCGATGTTGCTTCTCTTGCGATCTCCAGAACCGAAGCTGTCTTTGAGGGACTCGCAGCTCTCGGAGTCCCTGTTGAGGTCGTTGAGCTCGTAGGTTTGGCGCAGGCTGCTCTTCTCCGGAGCTTTCCACTTCCACGAGCCGCTGCCTTCACCCTCGGTGGACGGAATCTGGATGATGGGCCTGTTGTTCTCGGGGTGGGCCTCCACCCGCACGATGCCGCCCGGCTCGTGGTCTGTCAGGGTTTTGTAGCGGATGGAGCCTGTGCAGGTCACCGTGCTGCCCTCAGCGTTCTTGGGGCTGCTCTGCAGCACGCCCTGTTGCTTGGACATGGCGATGACTTGCATGATGCGCGGTTGGTTGTTGCTCCTGTTACAGGCCACTGTCTTCTCCGCAGCTTTCAGCCACTTGGCCCGGGCAGAGCTGCTCTTGGGCGAGGTGCTTATGTTTTCCTGGGTCTCCTCGGGGATGTGCACCAGTTGGGAGGAGCCGGGCCGGGACTGGATGGACACACGCGGCCCACCAGGCATGCTATTGTTGCACCCGGGGACTGTGCCAGGCTGGATCTTGAGGTACTGATTGCCAGGGACGTGGTGGTCTCCGTTCACCCCCACCCTTGAGGGCTCTGAGCTGGACCTCATTTCTATGGACCTGGGTGGTGACTGCCCTTCGGGCTCAGTGTCCATGACTTGCAGGGACATCTTGCGACTCTCATTCTTGCTCTTCCACTGGGTAAGCAGCTGCTTGGACCGGGCAGAATCCATGGAGGCGTGGATGCTCGCGTTTCTTCTCACTGGGTCTTCCACAGAGGGGGTGTTGGCTCTGGGCAGCGTGTTGCTGAAGGTCACCATGCTCTCTTTCCCCATAGGGCTCCTGGGAGTGATGATTTCTACATCAGCGTTGGCCCTCTTGAGGTTTGTTAAGGAGCTCGCATCCCTGTGGTTTCGGTTAAGGATGCCTTCTGTGTGAGCAATTCCATCGCTGCTGCTACCATTTTTAGCTGATAAAACCCTGCTGGAGTCTTGATTGAGGTCTGTTAGTGACCTGAGGGCATCTCTATGCTGAAGCATACTGTCTTCACTAGGCAGAAAATTCCCCACTGCATACAGGCCCTGGTGTTCAAGGGGAAAAAAGCAGGTATCACACACTATAGAAGGCGGTATTAATCATGGTTCTCTTAGAACACATAACTGAAGCAGACACTGTGCATAAGCCACCATGGACCAACAAAACGATGAAAAGTATAATTACTCAGTGTGTGTGGGGTGTCTTGTAACTATCTAGCCCATTGAACTAATTGCTCAGAGACAGGGATGATTCTTTTCAGTCCCGGCAGATGTTGCCACACTGTCTGCGTTTTGAAAAGCAGATAGACAATGAGAGAAATAAGGACATTTTTCTGTTTTCCAATTTATTTTTCTGAACTCAGGAGCCTCTTTTTGAGTGACAGCCTGAGCAGCTTGAATGCTTTATGCTCCCTTCCATTTTCAACCTTGCTTTCTAATGGCAAACAGAGGAGCTGCACGGAAATATAGAGCAATGGATTATTCATAAAAATGCTGTGGGGTTTGGAAGTGAGGGCAGAAGACATATACAGTACTGCAAATCACACTGACTTTAGCCTTGCCTGTCTTCTTTAAACTTGACCTTCAAGTGGGAAAGTTGGATTAAATTACCGCTTTATACCAAATGGGAGCCATTTTTAAAAATGAGTCTTTGTATTTAGTCCATTTTTCATTTGTTTTAACTTTGGAAAAGGTTAAGTTTCTGTTTCAAAATTGTTACCCTGATTACAGGAGATCTGACGTCTGCTGGATTTTCAGAGACAATCACGAAGCAGGTGTGAGATAATTTCAGTTGATGGTGGCTGGGTCTACTTTTTAAGTCTAAGTAATACAGTTTCATGGTTTTAGTATTTTATAGAATGCTTGACACTGAGGAGCAGCATTTGCTTAGGAATCATAATGTTCCGAACAGAACACAAGTGCTCTCTTGTGCACGCTCTGTCTCTCTCTGTGTGTAGATAGGATTTCACTATGTTGATCTGGTTGGCCTGGAATATGTTATGTAGATGAGGCTGGCAGCCCTTCACCAGCCTCCGCCTCTCAAGTGCTGGGATTTCAGGCATGTGCCATCATATTTAGACTGATTTTTTGAGAAGGTTTTGTTAGGTAGATCAGGCTGGCCTTAAACTTGCGATTCTCCTGCTTCACTCTCTTAAGATTACAGGAGTGAACACTGGCTGGCTAGCCTATCAGTCTGTTCTTTGAAATATAGTCTGCCTATGCTCTTGCCATCCAGACTTCCTAATGTTCTATTAATTACAAGTGTTCTATTACATTTGTAAGTTTAGGGAAATCAGCCACTAAATGTAAAGTTCTGACTCTATTGTATAATATTCAGTTCTCAGAACGGTAATATAGTTATTTGATTCTTATTTTAAAATAAATATGGAAAAAGTGGTTATTACTGTTAATTAATTAGTTAACCAATTAACTTTTGTGGTGCTGGGAATCTAACCAAGAGCTTGTGTGCTTTACTGCTGACCTACACTTCTACTTTAAGATCTTCATTCTATAGGTAAAGAATCAAATTTCTGAGTGGCTAGGAAGTGTTGAACTTCATCCCTACATCCTTTGGGTTGGTTGTCAAGCTCATGTGAATGTCCAGGCACCATGATTTTACACACGTGCAATGGAAACACATGGACTAAGGAGTGAAAAGCTCTTTTTCAGTCAGCAGTGACACCTTGGCATGTGTGCCGTTATGACCGACTGACTGTAATGTGATCACTTTCCTTTCTGTTGAAGAAGAAAAATTTAAAGTTTCATCACTGACTCTGTTTGTTTATAAAACAGGAAACCATTGCACACTTCAGCAGAAATATTTCTTTTTCATGATTTTTTTTAAATTCCATTCTTATAAGCACAAAGAGCACATGACTGAGGACTTTGGCTATGGGCAACTGACTTTTATTTCTGCCCCTCTTAGTTTCTTTTTGTTGTCTGTCACCTGCATATTGGTTATTCTTGGCTCTTTTTCACTCTTGCATCCCTTGAATAACTACAATGATACTTTTATAAGTATTGTCTCTGGCTTCTGAAGTACTCATGGCTCTTCTGTCCTTCAGACATAACTATTTAAGTGCCTTTTGAGTCATCACGAACCCCTCAACTGCCATTCTCTCCAGCAATATATTAGCTTGGTTATTTACCTGCTCTGCTAATGTGGTCATCATAAGTCTATTCTTCCAACTACAAATGTGGCTGTTCATTTTCATCCCAACACTTCCCTTTCTGTCCAGTTGCTCTTTCTTGTGTCTATCTTCTGGAATGATAATCTCTTCCCCTTAAATGTGCTTTTTACTCTCTTACCCTTAAGAATATATTCTTTTTTAAAATCATATCATTTCTAGAAATGCTACCTGCTGTTTCCCATTTGCAAGGAACCACATCCATCATTAAGCATGCTGTAACCATTCGTTCTGATGCCTATTCTTACACAGTGAGATTCTGAGGGTTGCATCTTATTGTCCTTTGTTTGATGGTGGATGACAATAGATAGAAAATGAATAAGTAGGATGGATGAAAGTCTGAATGCATGACTGAGTTCAATAGGCACTACCAATTTACTTATAATGCAGATACTTTTCTTGAAGATATTTAGCATGTTTGAGAGATTAAAAATGATTAAAAAATCAGGAAAGTGCTACATTTGTGTTGTTGGGAAAATTATAGCAACTTTCACTATTCCTCCTTATACTTATCTCCACTTTCTTTATGTGTAAAATTTCAATGTGCATAGCATATCTCTCTGTGTGTTTCTTCAAGAATGAAATACAACAATTCTCAAATCAGTTCTGGCTTATAAAAAGAAGTCATTAAATCACTTTATTGGAAGTAGAGTATAATTTGGCTTAGAATGAAGATACACCCTAAGATTTTTCTCATGAATATAAAATACATCATGAATAGCTTATTGTACAATATATTCTATGCATGCCTTTCCATCTTAAACTGTACTTCACCAAAAAATAATAATGTTATTTACCAAATACAGTGCGATTCCTCCTCCTATTAAAAAGCCACAATAGACATCGACTGGATGGTTCTTATACTGAGTTATCCTTGTTAGCCCACAGATGATTCCGCAGATGATAAATGTGAAGACCAAGAGAGGTTTCAGGAGCTTAGAGGAATCGGTTAATGTGGAATTGAAGTACATCTTTAAAATGAGAGAAGTGGGTTAAGTGTGCTAGAAAGGCCATCATGTTAGAAAAGTCTAAGCAAACAAAAAGTTCAACTCAAAAGTCACACTGTCACACTCAGCTAAGCTTTCACCCATTCCCCTGGCAAAGTTCTCAGCCTGCCAAGGAGGGTGATGTATTGATGACACTCACAAAATAATCACCTGAGCTCTCACTTAATTGCAGGAAAGTTTGAAAAACACTGAAGCAATATAGATTTGGCCAGTGAATCCTAATCTCCCTCTTATTTACCACAAACTTTTGGTTCATTTGGTTCACACACACACACACACACAAATACATAGGCTGTGGTGTCAATCAAACACAAGGGCTCTAACACTTACCAAATTGACAGTGACCTAGAACTCACCATTGTCATGTAAATACTGAAAGCTATGTTCCTGCCTGTGATTTTGTACCATTAGTAAGAGCCCTTTGGTTTTGGTTTCTGTTATATTTGTGTATTTCATAAATATCCTCCCTCCAAGTATTGCATTAAAATGGCTCAAGATTAAGCAAGTATTATGACTCTTTGTGGAAAAAATTATTTGATTATACCCTTTTTTAAAGTATCATATGATAATTGCATTAGATGCCATTGTATTAAAGGGAAGCAGAACTAAATTATGATCCCATTAGTCTCCTGAAGAAAACACTCTTTCCTCCACTTTTCTGTAGGTCACAATTTAACAAGGAAACCATACTTACAGACACATACACAGCAGCAAAGGCAGCAAGGGTTGCATGTTGGGACGGGAATGACTTTCTGCCAAAGGAAGACAGCCAAGTTATGCATTTTAGTTTGAATGTGCTGCCAGCAATCTCCACAGCTTAGGGTAAGATTTTCAACTCAAAGGCACAAAGCAAGAAGCAATAACCTTAATTTATATTTAGTTTACTGAGAAAAGCAGAGTGATTTACCAGCAGGTGCACTACTAGTCATCATTAGCATTAAAGAATACGGTGATGTACTTTTAGTAAAAATTAAAATGAAATAAAATGTAAAATAAGTATCAGGTTGGCAAAGGAACGTGTGAGATGAACTCTGGAATGGGTTGGGAAGCATGACTACTCTTTGTTTACAACTGTATCAGCTCATTGTGAAAGTTCATAAAATTTGGGCTTTGCTATTTTAAACTTTTTTTAATGCTCCAAGATAGTTTCATTTCATTAAATGATGAAATTATTTTCCCACACCAGTGGATATTAATGTATTTTTTGGCTGTAAAACAAATAAGAAAAGTCCAGTTTTACAAACTCTTTCTCTGCTTATCCCACTGAGGTATGACTATTACCTCTAAAACAACAGAGAAATTTCTCAAACACAGGAAAGGACAGACACACACACAGGGATTAGAAATTTCTTTCAATGGAATGAAAACATGGAGAAGAGTCATTTATATTATTGCTTTTATAATTATTTGATACTTGCTAGTCAACACAAACAAGAAAATTGAGAAACAAAAGAATTGAGAAAGAAAAGAGGACACAGTTCTTCACCATTCAAAATTCAAGATTACTGAATGGTTCATAGGAATTTTCTTCCTTGAGAAGTTACTAAATAACAAATCCCATTTTCATAATAATTATTCAGTGCTCTGCATCTTTTTACTTACTTTATTTTTAGTATCTTAGGAACATTCTCTTGTCTTATAAGTTTATTTTAATTTGTTAATTGAAAGAAAATAATGTACTAGTAGTTTTTTGGGTTTTCATGTTCTTAACTTTCTGAAATGTAAAGTCAGGTGCTGTTTAACATTTCTGTGTTCATTCGAAGAAAAGAGATGTTACTCCTTTGTAAACTTGAGAAAAGTAAAATTGACATAATTTTAAAATAAAAGATAAAGAAGAGATGTAACATAGGTGTTTGGTATTTGACATGAGTCCAGTATACATATTGGCTGTTGGCTATAATGGACCATTAATACTGTAAACCAACAGTTGTAGAACACAAAAGATGAGCTCAGTGAAGGGAGGGCTTGCAACAATAATGTGAAACTAAAATTTGGAGACTTTAAGAGAAGGATTTGGAGCAAGTCATTAGCAGATCTCTGTGTTACAGTCACTGAAGAGATTGTTGCATTAAGAATACAAGTAAAATAAAAACCATTGTGACTGAAAACAGCATGCGTAGATGGTGCAATGACAGCATTATACAAATCATAGCATGGGATAGTTTAAAAGTTCTGTTTTCAACCTGCCACTGTTGATAACTGTAAGGTCAGATCCTGAACAAATATCTTCCACGATGTAGGAATTTTCTTTGCAGGAGACGTTCAGAGAGGTGTAGTTTGGCTTGCACACAGTCAGAAAGTACGGTGCCTGATATCCTGTGGACAGCTGAATGATATCTGTAATGAGAGCCGTGGAGCATAGTCCAAACACATGGACACCTAGAAGGGAAATGGAAAACCTTGTCACCGAGTTGATGGTTAAAGCTGAGCTTCTATTAGTGTTAATCATCTTTACTGCACACAGATACATTGACTGTATCATATGCTGTCCTTTTCTCTAAGATGATTTTGAAAGATAATATAGACATTTTCCAAACTTCTAAGCTGATATTTAAGGGCAACGTAGTAACATTGCTAATCGCCCAAGTAGTAAGTGTACTATAGTAACTCTTGTTAACTGGGAGTACATCTTTTACATGTAAATATTTATTTTTAATCAAGTGTGCCTGTATGTAAGTCTGCATCTGTGAGTACAGGTGCCTAGAAAGCACAGAAGAACATGCCAGATGTTGAGAGCCCGAGTTACAAGCAGTTGTGAGTGGCTTGATGTGGGTGCTAAAAGCAGCCTGGATCCTCTGCCAGAGCAGTGGGTACTTTTAATTCATGAGACATGTTTCCAGTGTCAAAGGTCAGTTCTTAAGATGATGTACCATGGATCACTTGTCATCTACTTGGGGAAAGCTGAGGAATGATTAGAGAGACACAGACTGTGAAAAATGCAATAGAATTAAAAATCTTTTAAATTCATTTTGTTTTGTGATCAATAAAATTTATTCGGGCTATATATGTATGATCATGGGTTTGGAAATGTTCAGTGGAACCTAATAAATTTATAACTAAGACAATGAGTAACCCTGTCCCAGATTCATCAGTAGCTAAATAGTTCAATAATGTGGAAAAGAACTGTTAGGAGGAGGGAGATTTGACTGGAATGGGAAGGAGAAATAAGCAAAGCAGGAGGTGAGAATAGTCAGCATGCATTAAATCTATGTATAAACTTGTCAAAGAACAAATGTAATAAAAGTTATTTAAATTTGTAATAAAATGTACACAACAAATTAAAAAAAACTAATGTCAAAGTTCTGAGCATTTCTGGGTTGTTGGGACTCTTTTCTTCACTGTGGTCTATAATTCTAGGCATAGGTACTAAGTCCTCAGAATCCATCTTCTCATTCTCTGTGAAGCACAACCCTGCTAACAATGCCATTTAAGCAAAGAAGAAGGAAAGCAGGCTTTGTCTTAATAACCAGCAGTAGTTACAGCCTGGGTGGCTTTGGGAGCTGCCTTATTTGGTCATGATGTTATATCTCCTGCCAAAATTCCAATTTTATCTTCGGGGACCAAACTCTATGCCTGTTTGAATCCCTTGATTGGCTCATCTTGGGAGTAATTCCTTCTAAGATATATGTGATATAGAACTTGCCTTCCTCTCCCAGGCTGTCCTGGCGCCCTGCATTTATTCTGGCTCAATTGCTTGGATTCTGATACATGAGTTACTCACAGCAGTCACTCGGAGAGGTACCCCTTAACCACTCCTAGACCGAGAGCTGGTTGAACATACTGCTACAGCCCTAGTTCCTTTTTGGATGACACCAGGGATGTATGACACAGAAAGCTGATCTCTGTGTTCCAGTTTCCAGAAGCATGAATAAGGCCTGCTCTTTCTTTTTTTCTTTTCTTATGCGTAGGTGTGTGAGTATACACAATAGCGAGAGAATGCTCATGGAGATTGGGGAATGTGTCAGACTTCCCAGAACTGGAGTTACAGGCCATTGTAAGCCACCAAATATGGGTGCTCAGAACCTAACACCAGTTCTCTGGAAGAGCAACAAGCTCTCATCACCACTTAGCGGTCTCTCCAGCTTTCCTGGGATTCATTTTTAAGAGTCTGTAAATAGATCATTGTGTGTTGAACACAAAGAACTGGCAGTGTGATCTGAGACTTGTATGGCCCAGGTAATGACTGAATAATAAAGGAATCAGCTTATTTTATCTTTGAAAAATGGGATTCTCCAGGCCCAGGGAAGATGAGCATTTCAGAATACACACTTCTTTGTCCATAGACTTATATTCTATTATGGAAACATATCTCTGTGTTCAGCTCTGGGTCTTTGAGTTCTATTACTTTGTCTCAATTGTTTCTAAGAAGACTGCTTTTTTATTTTTAACCATATCAATATGATGATAAAAAGAAAACTCGAAAGAGCAGAATTTGGGGAATGATTTAGAGTCAGTATTTTTTTTTTGTCCTGGGAGAAAAGACTTCATTGAATTATTTATGAAATATTACATGAAGCTGCCAATTTCTTTTTGCTGACATGCTATCATATAAGGTAAAATAATATAAAGTAAAATAATATAATATAGTAATATAATATAAAATAGCATAAGGTAATAATAATATAGGGTAAAAATAACCTTATATTGGCTTATGGGAACGAATATAAAACATTTAGGTTGGTTTCTGGTATTGTAGATGACTGCATAAGTCAGAAGGAAAAAAGGTAAAAGACTACATTAATATGGACCCATGCTAATTTTGATTTAGGAATTAGTATGATTCAGACACTGCTTGGTCAGGCCTGTAATTTTCTTATAGACTTACTAAATAAAAAGTTTAAGGTAAAGGAGAGGGATGAATAAGCAACTCTAACCAACAAAAAGTAACTGGTCTATGGTAACATTTCTACGCACTGTGGCTCCTGGATAAAACCACTAAGAAACAGACTCTCTTATGTGAATAAATTAATTTCTGAAGCATTAATGATGGCCTACTGGCACTCATTCTTCATTTAAAAAACTCGGAATTGTGCCAAACCCCTGTGACTCTGGCACCTGGAAGGCAGAGGCAGGAGGCTGAGGAGTTCAAGGCTGGCCTCAGTTTCACAGTAATTTGAGGCCATTCAGGGCTGCGTGGAACTCGCCTCTAGTCTTTCCTCCTGCCTCTACTGCTTCCTTCTGCTCTGGGAAAATAAAGATAAAAACCTGAAACTTACACTTTGTGAAACTATCTTAAAGTAAATTTATGCTTGAGCCAAATTTTGGCAAAATGCCCTGAAATGTGTGACATGCCAGCACACAAAACCAGGGCCATGGCTCTAAATAAGGATAGAGCGTATATTCTGTTTTTCTTTTAAAGTTTCGTGTATAATGTAAAACTCATCACATACTGAACATATACATCTAAATTACAACTTTACGGGCCTAATATCTGTAATTAGGCATCGCATTTCTGTGAGGAAAAGCATTTCTTTTCTTTTTGTCTCCTCACACCCACCAACAAATCTGACGGCTCTTCTGAGGAAGGAGTTGAAGTTGCAACCCCCGGCGTTGATGTTGGGCTCCAATCCAGCTCCGTTTCTTCTTTTGGAGAGGCAGCAGTATAGAATCCCTTCTCCCACCATGATCTGCAAAGGCCACATGGTGTCAGTGAGAGTATCACTCTACCTACACGCTAACACATGTAAACTATGCGTCACCCCTCACACATCGCCTATTACACAGAGAGAAGATGTGTTTTTATCAGACTCGTAAGCAATTTCTTTTGGGAATTTAACAAGCATTAAAAACAATGAACAGTGAGGCCCTGTAAAGAGCCCTGGCTGGATCTTGTCCACTCTTGCGCATTGGTCAAAGGTGTGAAAATATCTCAGGATTTCAATCTGATTACAGCAATGTGCGTTTAGCCTTTTGCATATCGCACAAAGGGATTCAGTTCAGTCAACTACACAGAGACTGATACTGCTTTAACACTGAGACTCTTGACATCAATCCCAAGATACCTTAGAGAAATTAAATAAGTATAGAGTTAGGATCAGGAACATTTGACAAACAGATTTGGTCGATTAAATGATTTTTCATTTAGTAGGAGGAAAGGTCAGGGTATAGAAGTACGTTGAGTATAGTCATTCCATACATATTTCTCTAGGAATTGAACTATGTCCTATATTGGCTAATATGTTAGCCACAACTCACTCGTAGCTGCTAAGAAATGGAAATGTAGGCAGTGAATCAAATATTTAGTGTTAATAGTACTATATTAAAAATTTTAAACTAAATATACTTGGCCTTGAAAAACTCACAAGGTGAGTGGCTATCTTATTGGAGAATGCAGATGACAGGAAAATCTAAATACTTGGTAGTTTTTCTCAGGGTTAAGCTTTCAGAGTACATGTTTACGGTAGATAAAGAACCACCCTGCAGTTATCAGGAGTGTTTTAAGATATAAACAGTGGAGTTTGCTGTGGGACTTTAAGCAATATACCACCAGTGAAGGAATTTGTTGTTATTAAGTGTCTTTCCATTCAGGGAGTTTTTCTTTTTTGATTCTCTTTCTATACTCTAACACGAATTGCATTACCTTCTATGTCATTCCCGTTGTACTTGCTGTTCTCCTTAGAGGAGCGTTGTTGAATTACATGCTACTTGTTCATTTGACTGTCTCTCCTTAATCTAGGACCCTCCAAGGGAAGAGCCACTTCTTAGTTAGCCTTCTTTTAAGCATCATGCATGAAAATATGGGATTTGTGTTTGTTATTTTTATTGTGCCAACTACTCTGGAATTCTGAGTTGTTACTTATAATGCAAACAAGATTTGATTTGTGACTTTTATTTATCAAAAATATGTCAAATATTTGAATATTGTCCCTAGTAAATTTCTAAGGTAAATTGTGAAAGTTAGTGATCTTCATAAATATGTAGAGTTGAGGAAATTAGGGTTTCAGGAGATTACTAGACGCTCAGATACAGTAGGTCATGCTACTACGATGATTATGACAGTACTTAGGATTGGGTAATGGCTAGGGTTAGATGTTTCTGGGTGAGCTTCTAAGTTCTCATTAAAATCTTATTATTTGTTTTACAAAGGGCTTAAACATTATAGCTCCCTAGTTATATTCAGCTCTATAGGTAATGTGGTGCGCATATCATTGAAATTACTGTTTATTTTTATATAAAATTTTGATATACTATTCTTCAGGGAATTTTTAAAGTAAGCCAAACATAAGTATCACACGGTACAATAACTCATTTAAAGTCAATAGGGCACAGAAATGATAGAGAGAAATTTGTCTCATATCATTCAATGCCGAATTAACTATGTATACTTTCTGACTAATATTCTCCAACATTATTACTTCAAATGAGACATGGGAAAATGCTGGGGTTTCCATTCTGTATATTTAACCCTCTTCTTACACCAGTCTGCTCTAAAATCTAGCCAAGTAAAGCTATATCTTGTCTTCCTGCGTGCCAGGAAGATCCCAGTTTTGTAATATGTTTATGTAGTTACAAAGATGAAAAGAAAACCAGCGTTTTTGATGGTCAGAGATTAGAGTCTGTTAATTTTCACTTTTATGAAGGGGAAGGAGGTAGAAATTAAGGATGTAGTAACATTATAGACAGAATTATGATCCTCCAGTGACTCTGCTTGCCACAGAATGGATGCCGAGAAAAACACTTGTTTAGAGTGAAGGCCTTAAAAACAGAAAGAAAAATGACATCAGAACAAAGCTAGAAGAATTATGTATATTTGGAGGGGGAAGAGTATCAGGTTCTGTCATTCATCAGCAATGCCAATGCCCATCTCAACATTGAGTTGTTCCCTTGAGGTTTATGAAACCACTGTGGAAGAAAAAAAAATCACAGATGCCTTGGAAACCTTTAAGGAATAAATAACACCGCCACTCACAAGCAGTTCCTGATTTGCTTCTCTTGACACTAAGAAGTGTTAAGGGTGGAGGCCTTTGCCCCATGGAAATAGGTGGTATTTGCTCCCCAGGTCTGCTCAGGGAGAGGGTGGTAGAGCATCTTTGATTTCTCAGGTCCTCAAGCCCTAACTAAAACCCTGTGGAACATCCCTCAGCTTTGTATTGAGAGTTTGTGATCTGAACCAAGGGAGTCAAGAGAAGTAGGAACATTATGATAAGGCCAAGGTCATTGTCCCCAGTACAAGCAAAATGTGTTAGGGAGCAAAACAATTAGATATTTTCCAAGGGACTCGGTAAGACAGCTTAATGAATAAATACTTTTACTAGTGACTCAATGTTTAGATTTCATTCTTTTCTTTTACTTCTTTATTTGTTTTTTATTAGCACACATACTAGACAAACTGGGTTATCTTTTGTCTTCTGTGACTGAACAAAGCAATTTGAGGGTCAGTTCTTACCGTAATTGCAGGTCCAGCAAAAGCCAAGCTAAGCAACATGAGGAATGGAATGGCCTCCTGGGTTGGCTCAATGTATGGCATGCTGAGACTCCTGTCATAGCAACTGAAGCCAGAGTGCACAGGCTTGAAGACATCTGTGAGTTCCAGAAAGTAGAGGCTAACCACCGATGATGCCAATATAGGCAACTGAGGGTGAAAGACACAGGAGACAATCTATTTTTGTAAATAGGACAGAAAGAATCAGTACATCTTGAAGTTTGAAACTGGTGGAATTTTCCCTTTCTCTCATGGCCCTTCCGTGAGCCAGAGTACAATACATTCATGGTATGCCTCCTAGTCATGTACCTTGCCAGGCTGCTCTCAGTCTGTCACCCTTTGCCTACTGTGTCCAGCTTCCTCTTCACGTAGCAATCCTCTCATCCTCTCCCCTCCTCCAGTACCATTGCAAGGAGACTTCTGGAAATCCTCCAGAAGTCTCCAATTCATTTCACTTCCCACCTTAGGCACCCTGTTGGTTGTCATTCTCACCTGAACCAAATCCAAATGTCTAACAAGAAAAAAAAATACAAGTGCTGCCCCATAGAATGGAACTTTCTGCAACATCCGGCCTTTGTTTCAGCCTCTGACCCCTTCTAGTGCCATGCTTCTATCACTCCTCAACTAATGGCTGACTACACTCAGATGGTTCTCCACACTTGCCCTGTGGGGGTCAAATTTGCTCCCACCCAAGGTCCTTTGCAGGGATGGCGCCTTCCTTTCATGTCCTTTCCCTAGCTCTTTTCATGAAGGGCATGTCTCCATCATTAATGGGACTGTCCTGTACCCTCCAACCATGATGGTTTTTGATCCACCCTCAATTTGTCACCTATCTTGATTTTTCTCAGTAACACTTATTAATCAAAATTACTTGGCACTTTAACAATGTGTTAGCAAAATTAACAATTAACTTAATAAATTATTACTGAAATAAACACTTAAGGAAGTGAAAACTGCCAACATTATTTATTGCTGAGTCCCTGGAGCATAAAACTATTACTAGAACATTTTAACAACCCATACAGCATTTAGTAGTTTTTAATGGCCAATAAAAGCTTATCAATTAATGACCAACTGAATAAATGTATAAACTTTAATGTATTACAATAAGTAGATTGGCATTATCAGACATAGAAAATAAAAAAGTGGATGCCAACCAGTGAAATAAGAATTTTGGATTGTAGTCATTAATTGCAATTTTGAGAAATGCACTGAAATTACTCATTGTTTATCTGAGATTTTAATTTCAGTGGCCATCTGTTTGGCTACTCTTAAATTAATTACAATGTAGATTCTAAGATCTTTTGTTTTGTAAAATTTGTGAATATATTCTAGTATTCAACCTATAATGCTCCAGGTTCTCACTACACAGGTGTTAGGTGTCATATAGAGAACATGGCAGATGCTAGCCCATCAAGGAAAAACAATGCTTAGAGAGGGACCCACTCTCAGCAAGAAAACGTGAATTCTTTGCTCATTAGCAGATCTGTTAAAGTATAACAATACAGACTTAGGTATTATTTTAAAAAATGTTCAGTTTGTTGTTGGGAAGATGGCGTGGTCAGTAAACTGCTTATTATGCATAGTAAGGATATGAGCTTGATCCCCAGCATCCACCAGATAAACACCCTGTATCCTAGAGCTTGGGAGGTGGAGAGATGAGGACTCCTAAAACGTATTGACCAGATTGTTTAGCAGAATCAGCTCAGTCCATTTTCAGTGAGAAGACCCATCTCAAAAATAATGAGGACTAATTGAAGAAGACACACAAGGTCAGTCCCGCTTCCACAAACATCTCTCCTCACATGATCTCCTTCTTCAGTTTAAGGTTTTGCTGTTTGTGTAATACAGAATATTTATATAACTAAACCATAAAGCTTTTTAAATGAGAATCTTTTAACCAGTAGTGTTTTCTAGTTATTTGTTAAGAAAAATAAATATGAAGATAGAACCACACTTTTTATTTCCAAGAAATCTCTCGCTCTCTTCTAATGAAGTGGGCACTGGATTTACTGGGAAAATTAGTGATGCATGGTGATTAATCTGGTTTTGTCTTTCTGGTTTTCAAGTGAGTTGTTTTCACAGAACAAACATTGCACTGAATATTTATATTTTTTCTTTCCATTATTTTTGGATGACTCTAAATAGTTGGCTATTTCTTCACACAATCCATTGTTATCATTATCTATTACAATATTGTAATCTACTATTACAGGAATAGTAATTTTACCTCTTGATCAATAAAACAGCTCTTTCTGGCATTTCTGAGTGACTGAAATGTCTGTTTTTAATCTACATTAATGTATTTTATCTTTAATTTAGCAAAGTTATCACTTACTATATGCCAGAAACTGTTTTGGGAATTAATGCATTAAATTTTAACTCACTTGATTTACATATTACCAAGAAAGAAGATAGCTATTGTTGTCCTCGTTTATTTGTAAGTGATAAGCAGTTATAACAGCAAGTTGCAGAGTTAGATTTTGAACCAAGCACATTCCAAAATCTTAAGTTTTGAACACTATTTTATCATCCTTTCCAAAAATTAAACAAAGATAAATGGTTTATATAATGAAATATAACTAGCATCAATTTCAAGGATTATTGTTAGCTTGTAGTTGTTCTGTATTTATACTTTTTAGTTAAGATATTCATTAATTAGTCTAAATAGACTTTATCTTAAATATGTGGCTTCTTCAAAATTGGAAAGATGTTTTTCTATTTATGTGAATGCTAAATATTCCACTTTTAACCAGATTTCTCCATACACTTTCTTTTTTTTTCTGGAAAATATCTCACATTTTCTATATGCCTTTTGCACATGGGAGTTGGATTTGCAATCTTCAGTGTCCATCCAGTTAACATTTGATCCATTTTTTTCAAATGCTCATAAATTTACAAGGTGCCTCCTTAATGTCTCCTGAAGAAAGGTGAGCACAATTTTATCAATATAACCAATCTGAAAATGAAGTTGGCCTTCCTTGGAGCAAAGACAGTCCCCATTGGACCTTTGTGGATGGTTATTTTACATGTAGACTCAGCTGTGTTGGTGAAGACATAGCCAAAGAATGAGTTTTTCTCAGTGTGTGCACATGGGAAAATGAGAATGAACACTGAGAAGTTTGCCTGTGCAGTAGAACCAGAGGATTTGGATGGCTTTCAAGTTACGAAGAGGTTCTAGTTCCAGTATGTTCACTTATATCTGAGATGACCTTGGAAATAATTTTAAATTTCAGTTTTCTTATCTATGAAGTTAGCTACATTGGGAACACCCATAACTGCCAGTCAGTTGACAAGATAAAATGAGCTATTGCAAACAAGATGACACAGTATCTGGAATAAAGATTGGTTTACGTTGGTCCCCTTACACACATTTTTTTTCTGTCCATAAATTTTGTTAACCATGACTTAAATTAAGCAGAAAATGTAGGGATAAATATGCAAACGCTTACAACAAATTATATAATATGTCCCAATTTTTTAAATTAGTGTTGCTAATTTCTCACTATGCCTAATTCCCAAGTTAAACCTTATCATAATACTGTGTACAAAGAACTATGCATACAGGGCCCTTATAAACAGCTTCAGGTAGCTTCAGAATTTCCTAAAATGAATCCTCTGCAGATAAGGGCTCTCCATTGTCTAAAATTGCCCAATGTGATCTTTCAATGTTAGCGATATACTTCCTGATGCTCACATTAATCCCTAGCACCTTTTAAAGGAAGTTATTGCATGCTGGCTCTTTTGTTAATACGCTATATAATAAGTATGATGCTTTCCCAAACTAAAATCTTCAAGCTGTAGTCTAATCTTACTTTCTATATTGCCTTGAATGGTTTCTAATATCATAATGTCTTCCAAATAGATGCACACATATAAACACACAAAGACAAGTTAACATGTGAGTTAAAATAATTTATATTACAAATATTTAAGCCTTTTTGTCTTTCTTACATTAGCCAAATTTTGTAGCTATATGTTTTAGCAGAAGCTTGTTTCAAAACCTTTACTTGTTTTCAAAATTGGGAATAATTTTCTAGCTCTTTGATGTTAGTGTCTCCATTTTTTTTCTTAAAATGTCATTTAGTTTCTGTCATTTTCATTTTTTTTTGGTCTGTTACCACTCAAGTGCAGTGAATTAAATCACAATGTTTGTTTCTGCCATACTTGTCTCCAAAAGTATCTTTTCATCTTTGAGATGCTTAGCAACAGAAGTTCCATTTGAATGTAAGAAAGTTAACAGGTGAGATGTGCTAATTTGAGCACACATATATAGAATTTTATATGCATGTGATAGGAAACAGACTTTGATAGCATTTAAAATGAGACCTTGAAAATTTAAAATTGTCTACATAGGCAAATATAGATATTTTATTTCTTAAATTGTGATATAGCCAAGAAAAAAGTGTGAGCCAATTTGCTTTCTGAAGTCATACATAGGAGGGGAATTACCCAAAGAGTAGAAAAGTTGTTTTAAAAAAGAATAGACAGATTCTTACAATTACCATGTACTAAGGAACTTAGTCAGTGAAAATGATAGAGCGATTTAAAGAAAAATAGAATGTTAACTGTTGGAGATCAAAGCCAAGGAAAAGAAAGGTATTTGAAGAGATCACACTTGCTGTGCAATGCTGATTTTTCTCCTAACAGTTTTAAAAATCAAAGTCTGTAGTATGTATCAGTTTTGGTGACATATTTATACAATTCGCCATGGCATCTTATCTAGGAGGTTGCTTTCTTGCTTCTAGCATGCTGGTAATAAGGACACAATTCCTCCCCACAAGGGAGCATTCACTTTTCTCTCCACCTGGTAAAACACATGTTGGTTTCTGTTGGCTATTTCATGGCCACGGTTGATTCAGAATCCTAGAAGATCCTATTAAGGCAGTGGCACCATCTTCATAAATGGTCACTCAACACACACAGCACTGTCCCACGCTTTGCTTACTGTTTTCTTGCATAATTATCTATTGAGAGCCCGCACGCTCACACAGCCATTGTGCAGGTTTCAATTACACAGAGATCTTAATCTAACGATATTCTTTCTCATTGAGAAAGGTGGGTAAAAATTTAAAAAGAATCTTGGAAAATAATTACATTGTCTAAAGAAGAAAGTGGTAGTTATTTAAGTTCCTGAATTCTCTATACCTTAGATAAGGCTTAGCTTAGATGTATGCAACTGGACAAAGTAACATATGAAGATTTCAGAGAGGTAGGCTTGGCAGAGAATTGGAGTCAAGGGCAGGAGCTGGGGTTTTACATAAAATAAAACTGGAAACATTTGGAGAGATGAAACAGAGGAACTCAAAATCCCCTTCACCAAGGTCATTGTGGGAATAGAATGGAGGATAAACCGCAGGAGTTCTAAAGTAGAAAAAGAGTGAAACTTTGAATGCCCTTGAAAAACTTGGCAAAATGTGGATTTGTATGCAATGGATGTGAGACACTTGTTGTTTAAGTGTACAGCTCAAACTACATGGGGGAGGGAAGAACCATCAAATTCAAGTGACTTGAATTCCTGTGAATGCAGGGTAGACCTAACTATCCAGCCAGCAGAGGATATAGCTGTCATGTGGCACAGAACTAGAGCTGTAGATAACTCACTGATTATGGGTGGAGCTGTGGAGACATAACAGGGATTCAGTGGCTCATCACTGAAGAAGGGGGAAAGGTTGGCTTCAGGGATTTGCAATCCAAGGAAGGCCAAAAGGACCACCCCCTGGGAAAAATGTTGGAGAAACCTGAGAGAGTGATCAAAGATTCTGTCTTAACAATTATTCAAAGTGAGATGTTTCTTGGTTCTTTAAGCAAACTGTAATGTGCTATCTGGGTGGTAAAAGTTATGAGAGGGAAGGAGGAAGTTCCACCCAGGACCACAGGATTGCTTAAGCATCAGAAACATCTTCGTTTTGGAAGAACTATACTTGCACAAACAAATTCAAAGTTATATTGGTTTTGCTATGAGTAACGCCACAAGAAATCAAATAACATAATTATGCAAATCATTCAAAGGAACATTTTTAGATAACAACAACTTTAAAATAAGAAATTTAAGAGTTATTTTGGCAGCTATCCCCAAATCATAAACAATGAGGAATTTAGGCCTGGGGCAACGGCTTAGTGGATGAAGTGTTTGGTGCAGATCTGAATTTGATCCCTAGCACCTATAGGAAAGATAATCCAGTGTGGCTTTTGCTGTAATCCCGTGCTGCGGTGGAGAGAGGAGCTGCGAGTATTCTTGTCTTTAGATGCACTATCTACCGCTCGGCTCAGCGAGAGACCCTGACTCAAAGAGTAAAGTGGAGAACCTGGGGATTTTGCTGATCCGATAAAGCACTTACTGAGCAAGAATGAGGATCACCGTTGAGAACCTCTGTGATCCTTGTAAAACCACACAGAACCCACTGGAAAACTGACTGCAGCAGCCACCTCTGAAATCCCAGTGATCTGACAGAAAGATAGGAGGCGGAAACAGGAGAATCCCCGGATGTTCTCAGGCCAGCTGGCCAAGGTTCCAAACTCAAGGCTACCTTTTGACCTTCACACAAGTGCAGTAACACATCTACGCCTGCATGCCTACATTCATTCACACAGAAAGACAGGAGGAATAAAAAAGGAAAATAGTGAAGTGGAGAATAAGGAATAAGCTCAATATACAAGTCTAGCTCCCACATACATGCACATGTATGTTCACACACACATGAACACATGCACAAAATGTGAAATTTCAATGAAAATTCAAACTGAAAAAATATTAATAGGTCAAAATAGTTTTATTAAGGTTGCTGAAAAGGTTGCCAACGGACTCTGATGAAGACATTTTCATGTCCCTGTTATACAAAATTTAATTGCATTCTTTGGCATTTTTTGTGTGTAAACAATAGGGACATTTCCTCAAAATATTGACAATAATAGTATCAAAAATATAGCATGATGCTTTAGGATTTATAAAATCAGTTTTGTCTTCATTGTAACGTTTTTGGAGTAATAAATAACCTTAAAAACCGGTTCTCAGAGCAAACCGACATTTCTGCTCTCAATGAAAGAGCAGGTTGAATGAGTATTTCCTCCTACTTCTTTCAAAACAAAAGCATTATGTTTTCACAGTATGTTTCTTTTTTCCCCTTCCTCTACCAGGACTAACAGAATGATTTTCATACAACCAGCATCTTTTTTTTTTTTTTTTTTTTGGTTTGCCAAGTTCCTTTATTGTGTCATCTTTAACATTCTGGCATATTGATTTTCTACATGGTTCTAGTGCAGAAAATCTACTATACAAAAATAAGGGGGTTTGATGCTTCCCTAAGCTACACAAGTTCACAATCTCAAAGTGTAACACACAACACAGCGTCTACTAAGCCAATACAATCATTTGGTTAGAGCTCTAGATACAAGAGAAATGAACACTGATGATAAATTCAACCAATGATGGTTTCAGTTCTAAATAAAAACCCCACTGTATTTGATGTAGCTTACATCTTCACTGAAATATAAGTTTGGATATTTTAATTGCGAAGAATACAGGAAAATAAATTCTTTTATGAATAATAAAAGCTTTAGAAACAATTAGGATTTATTTGATGTGGGACAATCATTTAACTGAACAATTACACTATCCCTTCTCCTTTGGCTTCTAGAAAAGTACTGAATGCAAAGAAAAATTGTTTTAACTGCTCTTGGACTACACATTTTAATACTCTAGAAGACTTGATGCTTTCTTAAAAATATCTATGTCAAGAATTCTGTTTCATAAACCCAGACACAAACGTTATCTGCTCCTCAGCACCCTCCTTGTTGAAGCTTAAGGGATTCTCAGTTCCCTCAGCATGAGCAACTTTTCAGGGGCCAGGCCGGCACAGCAGCAGTGACGGGAAGGCCACACAGTGTGAGTACAACCTTACACTGCCTATGGACCACAGTGCAACAGCAGTCTGGTTACGGAAGGGGGCAATCTTTTTACCACCTCCCCTTTCAGTTACCGTGGACACAACAGAAGAAAGGGAGCTCTGTTCTTTCCAAGGTTGTGGACACAGAAGCCAAATATATTGAAAGCAAATAAAATGAGGCTTAGCCGGTCACAGCAATTTAGGCAAGGCATATATTTAAAGAAAGAAAAAGATATCTGGTATCTGCTTTAGAAGTTGTGTATCTTCATTTAAGACATACATCATTTACAGTACAAAGTTACATTCTTTCTATGCCTTTAAATAGCAGCAGCTTTAACTAACATTATTTTCTCTCTAGTTGCATCTCATCTGATCTAAAAATACCATACTTAAGTTATAACATATTACTTCCAACTGCATGGTATAACATGTGAACATAGCAAAAATACTGACTATCAATATAAACTCTGCCCACGTACAACCAGCATCTTAACTAGCACTCTGGGAACAGCGAAGCATGTGAGGGCTTTTTGCAATGACATTCATGACTGCTATTTTAGCAAATGTTGACCTATGTCTACATGCCATACGCTCTGCAAACATGTGTCAGTTTCCTATAGTGTTTACATCTCAAAAGTGACATCTTGTAAATCTTTGCATTTTTTTTTCTTGAAGACATTTAATCTTATACATTTTTATTTTTTTCTTCACAGTACTATTGTCATACCACACATTTAAATATTCTATGGGACACTTTCAATTAAAAAAACAAATATTGTTTCATATCTTTCCCCCTCTGCAATTTTCTCTTCTCTTTTCAGAGATGAGATGCCCATTTCCTACATTTCATATATAGCTTCATTAAAAGATGTGTTCATTTGCCTTTGGTTATAGATATTTGTATCTTACTAGTCTCATCCTAAGATCAGGAATCAGAATGTCAGATCATTATATAAACCAGTGTTTTGGATATGTTCACTAAATGTTTGGAGGATTTAACTGAAAGAGACCAGGAGGTTACTCTCAAAGGAAGTAGAATGTAGTTTGTTTACAGTGTTTAGCTTGTGGTCAGGTCTTAGACACTTATGTCAGGTACTGAGCTGATCTTAATAGACTTTTAGATACCATTGCACTTTAACTTAAGTCAGAATATATTGAGCATAGTTTCTCTTAAAGAGAGAGATATGGATGCTGATTTTTGTTTAGCTGTTTCTTCCTACTTGTCTGATTTAATTTCAGTTACTTCATTGGAAATCTCCTGGTATATTTTAGGATAAATACTCTGCCCCAGATATGTTATACAGTGAGTTTGCTGCCTGCTTGGCAAGGCCAGTAACTAAATCCTGCTCTGTTAAATTCCTGGAATCCTGTGCCCCCGTTACATCTTATTGCTCTTCTGTCACATATCACCATCTGGCACCAGCCTACTGCTTTTCAGGAAAAGATAGCCCCAGGAGTCAAGACCATGCCAACTCAAATGACAGAAGGTTAGAGGGAGCCATGTGTGCAAGGGGCTTGAGCAACAGCAAGAATGAGGGATGCTGGCCATTTTTTCCAAACTGCAGTCTTACTAAGACACTATTCCCAGGTCTTCGAGGTTCCTTGTGTAGTTTCTCCAAAGCCATCCTTGTTTTTATTTGTTTTGGTGATATCTTAAGAACTTAGGGTGTGGGCTGGCTTTGTCTCCATGTTTACGTTCCTTAGCAAATTCTTTCAATATATCAGAAATTGGGCACACTGAAGGCTCTGAAAGGTTTCTGGCTTTTAGAGCTTCTGGTTTCTTGCCTCAGGAGCAGTGTGATGTCCTGAGGGCACCTGGATCACAGCATTCATCATTCGTTATTTGGAATAGGAATTGCCCATTTGCCTCTCTTTCCTATTCAAATAGCAGGGATTTTAGAGCAGAGACTCTGTTATATTTATTTCTTTATTCTTGATATATTGATGGTGCCCCATATAGAATAAGTTACTTCCTCTGTTGATCTGAAGGAACATGACATACATATACACCAACAGAAATATTTCCTATTTTGAATTTCTTATGGTTTGTTTGAGCTCTAAAAGTTTTCTTTTTGAGCTCTCACAATTTTCCTAGTGTTTAAGAACACAAGAAACTTAAATTTGATCCTCCCAACAGGTTAACAGGAAATAGCTATCATACCTAATATATATGTTACATCTAATGGAGGAAAATCTGTTCTATGTCTTTATGCCTGAATATAAAGTATATTTCTGTAACTGTAAGAAGACTAATTACAATTACCCACTGATTTAATAGCAAAGCTTTATGTAATTCATGATGGCTGCTTTTATTACCTGACTATTGATCTAGCGCGAAGCTTGGAGGCTGGGTTCTGTAAGCATCAGCCTCAACCCCAGGCCCTGAAGATTGGCTTCTCATATATGATTAGACACTGAAGTATGTGCATTGTCTTGGAAATAATTTTGTTCTTGAAACCAAATTAGAGATGAAGACCTGAGGCTGGGGACCAGTATTTCATGTGTTGAAAGTAATTGCTTCATAAATCCTTTCATATGGGTATAATTTCTCTTTCCCTGTAACATACAGCCAACTTTCAAAAATACGGTACTAATAGAAATATAATGTTCCTGATATTTGACAGGTGCTATGTAAAGGAATTTGCATACTGAGTTCAGAAAATCTCCATGGCTCATTTATTTAAGAAGAGGCTACTATTACAGATGTTTTATGGATAAAAGTACAGAACACAGATAAATGACATGATTTTTTTTGTAAAATTATTCAGCTTGGTAGCTGGATTGCAAACTCAAGCCATTTGGCTCCTGAGTTCATGTTTGAGGTTGCTGTGTCCTTAAAAAAAAATCTACCAATGTCCTACCCTTTCCCCAAATCACGGAGGAACTTTAAAATTAAATATGGGACTATCTTTGTTTTTATACCATCTGCTGGGTGGTGTTGAGCAAAGGTTTCTTGTTATAGTCTAATTAAAAGGAAGGTAAGCATATACTCAGAGAAAGAGAGCAATGTTTTCACTTTCAGTTATTGATTTTGTTTCAAAAGAGAAACAATACAGACATCTATCAAATATTCTAGTTTTCTCTCTATGTTAAACAAACAGTCCATAGGATTTCCTCATTAAATCGTAAAATAAGCCTAAGTATTGTTTTAAAATGAGAGGTCATTGTAGACCACAGACATTGACACTAATCCCCAGTCTTCCAATAATCTAGAAAACTGGGCAATGTTCCTGCTATAGCATTCACTGCAATTTACCTTACAGGCAACAATGTCTCCACAAAGTAAATATGACAGTTACTAAAAAGCTATGGGCTGGAGATGTAGCTCTGTGGTAGAGTGTTTACACACATTTATTCAAGACCCTGGGTTTGATTTCAGTACTAGGAGAAAAAAATGAAAATCAAATGTTTCTACAATTAGCCTTATTTTATTTCATCCACTCAATAACAATTAACTGAAAAATTTCTTCCTGGTAGGAAACCCTTCAGTAATGCTTAGATATTGTTTCCATCCAAACTAACCAAGAGGAACATCATAAGCAGTCAGTAAATAATGTATTTAATGGGTAAATAGATGGTTATGAAATTATAAAATAAATCAACCCCAGAGCATCGTTTTGACAGCTCTTATTTAACAGGGTATAATTGACTCTGTTGGGACCCCATGTCTGAGAAGTGGGTGTCTGAAGCTAGAACCTTCCAAGGTGGCAGGTCACCTGTGACCAGTCTCTACTCACAGGCTTTTGGTGCCTTATTAAATTATGACAATATGTTCTCACATGTTTCCATTGTTCCCACTTTAAACAATATTTGTCTGTTAACTATACTGATATTTTTCTTTACTTTTACTAAAATTGAATTGATTTTAGTTGCTCATATTTATTTTTCTCAGTAGTAGGTCTAATGGGTTGTTCAACCCATTTTGTTATGACAAGCAAGAGATTAGCTGTTTTCCTATGTTGATTGACTTTTTTTTCCTGATTTTAAAACAACAAAACAAACAGTAATGGACCTCAGTGCCAGCTGTTTCAGGGTCTAATTACTCACAGAGGGAAAAAAAAAACACACCTCAACATTAAGTATGTCACAATTAGCATTTTTATCCTTGGCATTCAACATTTCCAAACCCACTTGACCAGAAAGAAATTATTCTTATGCATAGTTATCTGTAACTTCAGTTCTAACTGATTCTGCAAGGTACCTTAGAGAACAGAGATGCTCATAGCCCTCACAATTTAAATACAAAATTTCTACTTCCTTATCATATGATGATAGAACATCACTGGTCATTTTCTTTCTTTTTCTTTGTGAGTGTGTGTGAGTGAGTGTGTGTGTGTGTGTATGTGTGTGTGTGTGTGTGTGTGAGAGAGAGAGAGAGAGAGAGAGAGAGAGAGAGAGAGAGAGAGAGAGAGAGAGAGAGAGAGAGAGAGAGAGATGCATGTATGCATGTGCCTGTGTGTGGACCAACACACAGGATATGTTTGCATGTGGAAGCCAGAGGTTGCTGTTGAGAATCATCTTCCATTGCTCTTGCATTTTACTCATTGATACAGACTCTCTCAATCAAACACAGAGCTCAGTAATACGGCAAGTCTTGCTAACCAGCTTGCTCTAGAGAATTCCATTTAGGTTGCTCACCATTCCCACCTGACATTTATTTGAGCATCTGAGAGTCCAATCCTATTCTTCACTCATTGGAAAATGTTTCAACTTCTGAGTCATCTCTTCATTCCCTAATAGTTGTGTTTTAAGTGAGTCCCTAGACTTCTCTGTGCCAGACTATATAAATGAAAGTTTATTAGTAAATGAGAGTTAATATCTGCTCTTAACCTTTGTTTGAGAATTAGATGAGACAACAACACATAATTAAAAATTATATTAATGAATAGTGAGAAATTTAGTTATTTTATAAATATTTTAAAAATGACATTCTTATGTCCTCCAGTGTTTCCTTTCCTCTTTGTACAAGACTCCACTGACATCAAGTGAAGAAACCGTGAAATTATATGTGAACAGTTTGGCAATGGGATGGGAAAATATAGTTTTTTAGTATTTTTATCTTTGGATGCAAGTATGTTTCATCAAAAAAATATAAAGAAATAAAAGGATAACAATTCAGGGAAGGAACAGATCGGGTTATGACTGCTGTAACATGCTGTTTGATATGATGCCATAAAAGACCCTGGGAAATGGGTATGGATATCTACATGCAGAGTTAGAATGACCTGCATGAGCTGTTACTCAGACCAGAACACTCTTTTACACAGAATGGGAACATAGTGGAAGAAGAGGCGGAAAGGTTTTAAGATCCAGAAGTTGGAAAGGACTATTGAGAAACAGTGCCTTCTAGACATTCCAGGGCCACTCTCTCGTGAGCTCCCAGCAGTTGTGGGTTCCTGCTCAAGTTCAAGCCAATCAAAATCCAAGCACAGATGTAGAAGCTCACAAGGTCCTAGCTGAGGAAGTCTTGTCTGTTGATGGCCACCTAGGGAGGGTTAGTCAGTTTTCTTCATAGTTGCAGCCCCTAGGAGGTTGCCTATGCTCCACATGGAAAACACTGACTGAACCAGTATGTTGTTATTATTATTTTTTTATAAAGAGAGATGATATGAAGTTAGGAAGGAGATGCAGAAGGTGAGTAGGAGGAACTGGAGCGGGAAGTGGGGACAGACCTAATCAAAGCTCATTATATTCATGCACCAAATTCTCAAAATAAAACATACTTAATAAAATAATTCTAGAAATATAGTCACTAGAAAAGAACACTGCAACAGAACTCAGAAAGCCTTGGTCCAATTTTTGGGCCAATATGGTCAATACATACCTTTAGTTAACTCTAAAACATTTTTCTTGTACCTGAAAGATTCGAGTAAGACCAGATGTTTTTGGATTATGGAGTTAATTCTGTAATAAGAATTTATAATTTTGTATTTTGTACAAGAGTGTTTGCTTGAGAGAGTGCCTGGGCTTTTGTACACTATAACATACACACATGTGCACTGAAGGGATACTTGTTCTGTAACTGACATTTGAAATACATTTGAAGCATAACACACAACCACTGTGCCTCAGATGCAAGTCATCTTAGACAACCTGAATGCCTAAAGAGGTCTCCAAGATTAGTGCACAGATTGAATCTCCAATAAGCTTGTATGCATTCACCCCTACCTCCAATTTTCTTAAGATCTCCCTCCTAACCCTACTTGGTTTAGCCTCCCTTTGGTACTCAGTGGCATTTACCCAGATCTATCACTTTGTGAACCTATTCTATCCATTCTACCTCCTTAAACTCTCAGTTCCATGTCTCTCCTTCCATCCTGCACATAGTTCCTCATTAATTTCTGGCCAAAATGAAACTTTTTTTTGCAAGTGCACAATCATTATAGGTTCAAAATATCCATGCAAGAAGGAAACCACTTATCACCAAACAGAAAAGTAGAACCAGCAAAGCCTAATTCACTTGTTAAACACACAGAAAACTTCTATTCTTCAGAGCTGACAAAATCTTGACCAGACCTCCAATCTGATGAAGTGAGCCAGGTCAAAGAGAGGTGTCTCTCTTTATTTTGATTTGTCACTTAATCCAGCATTGATCCAGGAAGCATGCATGGCACAATGTGGTGCAGTCACAGTGTGTGAGCAAAATGGACCTGTACTCAAATATTGGCTTCTTCCATTGCTTGTAATGTCTGCTAAAGATATTTATTTATTTGAGTTACAATTTTCTGACTTTTAAAAGCAAAGATAATAATGCCTTATTTGAGGCTAGGTATAATCCCAGAACTTGAAAGGCTAAGGCTGGAGGATTCAAATTTGAGCCAATCTTGGGCTATAAATTGAGATTCTGTCACACAATCCAAAAACAAAAACAAAACAAACAAGAACAAATTACCTCCTTACTGTGATGAGTCTGAGGACTAGTGATAATGTAGCCAGAACTTCTGCCACATAAAGAACACTTGAAATTCACCATCCTTCATTATTGTTAGGGCTAAGATCATTGCCACCACCATCATCAACAACATTACCATTATAACTCTCCTTGATGCTGATAGAAGTGAACTAATATTTTCCTGGTATAAAAATGAAGAAGTAATTTTACTCTTGGAGAAAATACAGAGATCGTGCCTAGGCAGAGAAGAGAGACACCTCTAACAGAAGGCTATATGCTTAGTTCTTGGTATTGCAGAAGTGTCCTCATTTAACTCTATGGCTAGAATTTAGAAATCTATTCTTTCCTCTTCTTCTTCTTCTTCTTTTTTTTTTTGCATCAATTTGTGGATTGTAACCGACTGGGGAGGGGCGATTTGCCATCTCATCTCACTTGGCAGGGTTTAGAGTAGTTTTGAGAAGAATATCTCTATCTGATCCAGAAAAGGAGGAGAAATTCACAGTTACTATCTTGGTACATGGAAATGCTGAAATGTTGTGATGCTATTTTTCTAACTGATATTAATGTTCTTGTAAAAGAAAATAAAGTATATTTCACAGAAAGATCAAATAAGCTACATAAACTTGAAAAATTGATATGGAACACAGAAATGTTGTGGGTTCATGCTAGTTAAAGTTAAAGCAGAAATTTCTTTTGAAAACTTTCACAAAAGAAATAATTTCATTTAATTTTAGGTTAAAAAGCAAGGGTTATATAATGTTTCTGATTCTGTTTTATATGCCAAATCGAGAAACATGGTTTTCTCACACTGTCAATGCTTCTATGTGTCTGTACGCAGAGTTCTGAGCACGTGTCTGTATTTACATAAAACTAAACTTTTCAATCTTTGCTTTGTGGCGATCCCCTTAAAATATATGAATATACATTAAACATTTATTCTACTCTCACAGGTATTAGCTCACTATTGAAAAGTATGCTAAAAACACTGGGCAATATTTAAATAAAAATAAATCTGTCACCCATTTATTTTATTTTCATAATTTCCATTTTGGAGACTACACAAACAATTTATTATGTGTTTACATTATATATTGAATGATCTTTGAGCAGTGTGATCAATGAGAAAAAGATTATAAGCCTTTGCACAGGAGTATTGTTACAGAGCTTAACATAAAGGGACCCACCCAGACTACCAGCCTCATTAGATGTAATACTGGCTGATTAAACCTGGGAAGCCTTCACCCAGGTTAATGCTAGCTATGCCCTCAGCTACAATTACAAACATAGATGATACAGCTATCACTTGGAAAGGGCTTTGAAAATTAAAATGCAAGAGCATGTTGGTCTACTTTTGGTTGAATATAATATTGCCTTAGCTATGTGCTTGTTTAAGGGTTCTTCCATGGCTGACTTTCCTTTTCTCCCACTGAACAGTGAAAAATTAAATTATCCAACTAATTCATAAAGTAGGGTGCCATTCTAGAAGCCATCTTGTCTTGCAAACTATCACAGGATGTTACTGTCAACTGTGAACCTCCTATTCAGCTCAACCAAAGATAAAAGGAAAACAAAACAAAACAAACAACAAAACCCCAAACATTCTGCCCACTGTTGAATGTAGTGGCAAACCAGGACAGGATTGCTGGAGCTTTGAAGCTGAGCATTGTGACTTGTGCCCACGGGATTATAGAGGTACTTTGCTAGAGTTAAGTGGGCCAGAACCTCCCTGCATCTTGTGTGGCCTGGGGACCCCAGCTGCTGGTTAGTGAGACAGCATGAGGAGTGCACACTTTGTGTTGGGTGTCTTTGTGTTGGGTGTCTTCCAGCTGAGGACAGCTGAGCTGAGGAAGCCTGTCTTCCTCCAGAGAGCGCTCTTGCCTTTGACAATGGGCTCACCCCTCACCATATCTTCCTCTTTTGTTGTCACTTGTTTATGCGCTTGCTTGCGTTTTGAGTCAGGGTCTCAGAATTGTTGCTCTGCCTGACCTTAAACTCCTGGATTCAAGTGATCATCCCACTCTAGCCCCCAAGAGCCTTCTTCTTCTTTTTAATAGAGGGAAACAGAGTGGGTAACTTTTCCTGTCTGTATATTCTCTCAGTAAGTAGAGTAAGTCTGAGTTGGTACCCATTCTGCCCCAACCTTTGCTTTGTAAACTTGGCTGTGTTATTTAATTTCTATTTAAAAAATCTAGATGACCTCTCTTATTGAAAAATTACATTTATTTACTCATTGTGTATGTGTGTATGTTGTACATTATAATTTAGGGGTCAAAGGGTAGCATGTGGCAGTGAGTCTGTCCTCTTCTTCTAACCTTTCTCCCATGTTGGCACCAGGGATTGAAGTCAGGTCATTGGGCTCGAGCCATTTCACTGACTCATTGGCTTCCGTCTAAAACAGAAACACTGAAGACTGAGCAAGAAGGTGCATGTTCTTCTAAAGGCTTTATAAATAAAGGTCATATTTCCTACACAGAGCTGGGAGGGCTCCACTGTCCTTATCCACAACCAACAGGGAAACTGTGAAACTCAATTGCCCTTCTAGAAAGTTGGGAGGGGTTAACTTCTGGGTAACAGTGTGAACCAATGAAGTAGACCTTGTCCAACCTAGCAGTGAGAGAATACCCTTCAGGTCAAGGGCAGTTGTAAAAGAGGACATGAAACAGCACAGTGTACACACCTTAACACTGGCATGATGCTTTAGTCACAGAGTATATCCTATAGCTAAGAAATAGGCATCTTACTTTCTATTTCACATGAGTATGTGAATATTTATATTGAGGCTACATGATTTTTAACACAGAGAAGGAAATGTGCAACGAGAGAGCTAACATGGTCAAAATTACCCACTGCATGGCACAGGTGATGTTTGAACCAGGTCAATCTATCTTTAAGGTCCGTTTTGTTCCCAATCAACCAAATGTTGCTATTTTCTTGCCTGAATTGCATCTAGGTTGACTTTTAGCCCTCTGTGGTCCCAGAGAAAATTTACCAATTAAGTTTCTCTGTGTCCCATTAATATTGTGAACAGCAATTTAAAATGGTCCAAATGTCTTCAAGAAAGACAAATTTGTTCCCTCTATCACAATACCTCAATATTTTTTTCCTGAATACTGGCCCTTTCATACTTTGTATGTTACTTAAATTATAATATCTATGTTGATATGTGATGGAAGGAGATTTACTTTTATTTTGCCAATCTATTCGTAATTCCTGGGATCTTGGGGAACTATGTCCCAAAGCCAAGTGTCAATCTTCTAGTGTCTTTTATTGACATGTTAATTCAAGCTCCGTTTATTCATCTTGCAATAGACTCATCCTGCGAAGATTCATCCCACTAGCTTCAGAATGAGTCATTCCTAAGGATCTGGGTGGTATTTCCTGCCAACTCCTAAATAGCTGGAAGACCGATGCTTTCTCCCATCATCTGCATTCTCTTTAGGGGTTCATCATGCATCTAAGTTTCAGGGAGATAATTTGCAATCCAATTTTGTATGTCTCTATTAGAAGTCTATTACCCCCAAATACAGTGCAATAGATGCTCATTTAAACTCTGTGAAGCAGGCACAGTAGTAAATGTATGTAGAAGGTAGACAGGCAGAAGGGTCAGGAACTCAAGGCCAGTCTTGCTACTAGTTAGCTTAAAGCAAGCTTAGGCTCCATGGTACCACATTTCAAAACATAAACAAACAAAAAACAAAAGAAGAAAGTAAAAACAGAACCAAGTCTTACAACAGACTCAGCGATTGTCTTCAAGTGATCTTTCTGTAACTTGTCTTGAAATGAATTCATAGGAGGTGTTGGAGTGGATCAAAGTGAAAGTAATGATTTCCACTACTGGAAAACACATAACGCTTGTAAGATGTTTGTTCCTAGAGACACCATCCCCATGACTTAAAAACAAAAACATTTACTTTTCACATCCTAGGTCACAGGACTTGAATTCCATGAGAGGCTCCCTAAGAGTCTGTGCTTGGATTCCTTAAGGGGACAAGTCAGTTCTTTTGCTTGTACCTTCACTCAGGAAGTGTTCCTAGAAGCCATACAGCTGTCTTCTGGTGTTGTCAGCTTCCAGCTGACGTTAGGTGAGTATGTCTTAGAGGCAGACCCTAAAACGCATTAATTTCTCCCCAATAAATATACTATTTTTAGATGTGATTAAAAATGCTTTATCAAGAAACACCACTAAAACAGACTAGCAATGCCACAAGTGGTCTAGCCACTGGTCTGGAAGGCAGGCAACCCAGTTTTCTACTCCTTTATTCTGTTCATGGAATCTTCTGGCCCCACATTTTTCAATCGCCTCTGCGATAACCTCAAGTTTCTTTGTTTAAAAAAAAGACAATAAATGAAACAGTGATTTTAAGCAAACAGGGTTCTCGTCTCTCTCTCTTACTCTGCTTCTTTCCTATGGGTTCTAGATAAAGGGGTCACAGGTCATTTCTCTGAAATTTATGCAGGTCACAGACATCTCTCTTAAAACTGAAATCATTTAAAAACATATAGCTCATAAAAGGAACTTCCAGATATATAGTATTCTCTAAGGACAGGTTTGACACAGTATTCCTTCTCCAAGTTTCAAGACAGCAGCTCTTCCGCAACCCAGAAAAATCCTCTCAGTCATCAAATACAGAATCTGCTCTCTGTACTTGGAAGTGGGAACCTCCATGTTTGGCTGAAAAGACAACGAAGGAAGGCTATTTATAGTGCAGCAATAGTTTCAAAATTCTCTATTCAACCTGAGATGTAATTACATGGAACAGTTTTACACTGAAAACTGATAGATTTTCCTAAACGTATGTAACACATCCTCTCTCCACCTGTAATTTAGCAAACCCTTTGCTTAAAAAAAAAAAATGTCTCCCGAATGCAATGGATCACAGTACATGGAATCTTGTACCTGTCAATCTTTACACCCCTCCCATAAACTGTTCCTCCCTCAAATGCTGCATTAGGTAAGTCACAGAGATTCATTATGGGTGCAACCCATGTAAATTGCTTAACTGTAATGCTGCTCAAATCAGAATAAAATCATTGACATAAATAATGTGAAACCACATGATGTCATACATTTAAAACATATATTCACACGCTTAGGCGTGTGTCTGCACTGAGCTGTATACATATATAGGAATCTATGTATGCATCCGTGCACACACCCACACACGCCATGGCAAAAGGCTAGTAGACTGATTACTGACATCTAGAAATGACCCAGTTCTAGAAGCAGATGAAGTACCATGGCAACTGTAGTAGGAGAAGGGTTTGGGAGGGTTAATAAAAGCTACCAATAATCCTAACACCACATCTCTGTTCCTGTAGGCACAGCTATAAGCATTTGAACACCCACCAAAAAGCTCACAGA
Organism: Pachyuromys duprasi; assembly: GCA_028658305.1. Lineage (NCBI taxonomy): Eukaryota > Metazoa > Chordata > Mammalia > Rodentia > Muridae > Pachyuromys > Pachyuromys duprasi. Next base: position 79,177,533 of record CM053744.1, on the reverse strand, counting down.
GTTCTAGGTACAGTCAGCAAATTGAAAAACACAAATTCCAAAATACAGGCATCATGGCCCCTCGGGGCACCGATGGACGCTCTGCACACTGGCGCTACAGGGCTGAAAACTAGACTCATACTCTCACAGGTATCTCTTCCCGGAAGGCCACCCAACATGCCACCCCTAGTGATAGCCAGGCTGGGCTGGCAGGTGTTCTCAGGCAGACCCAGGGGAGCTCAGGAGAAAAACCTGTGAGAGAAAGGGAGAGGGTCCAGCATTTGGGAAGGGCAGAGAGGCGCCCTGGTGCTCCGGTGTGGTCGCCAATCCTACCCAGGACCCGAATTCCCTGTCAAGAAAGATCTGCATTATGCCAGGGCGCTGGGCCAACTCACCTCAACGAAATAAAAACAGGGCAGGAGGGTGACGCTGTCCTTGATCACTTTGCCCTTTGGCCTCTCCTTCGCCGACATCCCGGCCGCCTGCCGGGGCTCTCCGTCCTCCCCCGGCGAGGTGTGCACTGCGCGGCCAAGGCGAGCTGCCTGCTCCAGCCGCAAGCGCCCGGCGCCTCTGATGTCACATTCCCCGCGGGCACCGCTGGAGCCAGCGCGCTGCGTGCAGCGCCCCCGCCTTCTCCCCGCCCCTCTTTGCAGTAAGCCCGCGGTTCCCGGGCCGCCGCAGGTCTCCTTCTTAGGTCCTGCTTTATGCCGGGGTTGTGCTGGCAAGGGATAGGCAGCTGCCTCCTCCAAGCTTTGCTGCGATGGCTTCCCCTCCCTGTCACTCTCCCTGGGCTCTCCACCGAGAGGATCCTCTGCTGGCTGCAGGAGCTTGACGTCAAAAATAGGGAAAAGTGGGGGAAGCACTCCTGGTTTGTGCAGAAGCTAGGCTGAGGAGCCTGGGCACCTGGTCTCAGCGGATCACCCACCTGGGGCTTCCAGGAGAGCAGAAGCCTGCTCAGCACCCCTAGCAATAAAAGAGATCTCCTCCTGTGCGGAATTAAAACTCGGACTTTACACTGACAAATAGGCCATGGAGGGAACTCACTGGGAGCTGGCTGCTACCCAAGTGTGACAGCCCTGCCTGGGGATCTCTAGGGAAGTAACTGCCAGGGAAGCGCTGAGAAAAGCTAGGAAACAAAGTAAGGGTTTCCTAAATCTGAAGAGTCGGGGTGAACCGGGCATCCTCACTGGCCCTAAAGCCCAGAAAATGTTTTAACCTCACTCTTATTCCCTAGTACAACGTGGAATAACACCCCAAAACTACGAAAGCGCGACTCCAAACACTGAAGTCTAAGCAAAGCCCTTTACCGTGTTGGCAGGGTCCATGTTTGCTCTCAACTTTGTGATTCTTTTACCAACCGGGGACACCAAGTGTTGCAGAAGAAAAACTCCTCGAACACAAAGCAACGCAGGCTGATGATCAGCCACTTCTGTGACTATCTGTTCTAGATCATTTCTAGCACCTCCAAAGTCTCCCTGCGAACCGCATGACTCCGGGTCTCCAGCCTACTTTTTAGCTGTTTTGTTTCATTGCTGCTCCGTTGGAGTTTTGGCAAGGGGCCACATTGCTAACATTCATGTTTCGCTACCCATTCAACATCTTGCCCCTACTCATTCTACCAGGATTAGGTTTCAGAGCCCTGCAGTGCGGTTGCTCTTTTCTGCCCGCTTTTGCACTGTACTCACTTAGTGAAACTCCATCCCCAGATAAGCTAGATGTTTCTTTGAACAACTGACTACAGCAGAACAAAAACCCAACACGTGATCTTGGGGCCATAGCTTTACTATCCTAAGTGATTCCTTTTTAATTGGTCATGGTTCCATCTACTGGTCATGGTTCCATGCATACCTTCCCCTAACTTCTCAAAGGCCACATAGTCAGCTGGCTTTACCGCACTCAGAGAATTAGAAGCTATAGAAAAAAGACTATACTGTTCTTCAAAAAAGGAGTGCTTGCCCTCCTCCACAGCCACTACCATGTCTTGCTTCCATTGGCAGAAGAAAAAAAAAACAAATTTGCCCTCCAATCTTCAAGCCTTTCCTTCTTAGCACTTCTCATTCCTCATTAGCACTTCTGAAAAGCAACCACTCATTTCTCTGCTTAACCCTCCTAGAAGCTTCCCACCATGTGCAAAAAGTCTTCATTTTATCCTGAATCTTCAGGGTCATTATGATTGTTGGACTTCACTGAGTGTTCTGGGCCTGAGGGTGAGGGCTTCCCAGTTTAGCTTCAAAACCTTGAGCTAACTGTATCTGTTTATGAACTCAGTTCTATCAGCATCACCCTTCATGCTTTTGCTCCAAATTTAGGTACTTGGTAAATTTTCTTTGGCATACTAATTAACAGTCTCAAGTCAAGGCTTCCATTCCTTTCCTCTTCTTCTTCCTTCTTTTCCTCCTCTTCCTTTTAAATTCTTGTTTGTTTGTTTGTTTGTTTTACTTTAAGAGTGCTTTGTCTCTCTCTAAGACCAGATAAGGTCATTGAACCTCATTATAGACAGTTGTAAGCCACCATGTGGTTGCTGGGAACTGGACTCAGGCCCTCTAGAAGGGCAGAGCAGCCAGTCTTAACTGCTCACCCATCTCTGTAGTCCCATTTTTTCTTTTATATTCCTTTATTTCATTTTTAGAACTTAGTACTACTTTAATGGTTGATCTAAAATTTCACCTATATGATGTTTTTATTTTTAGACGAGGAAACTGACTGGCTTGCTGAGTTAAAATGTCCCTCCCCAACACCTCATTAGAGTGTCCATTTCCATCTCCCAGCACTTTCTTCTGTCAGCACCTACAAAGCTATATAATGAGCTCTGTTGAAAACTTTGTCTGTTAGAAAAAAGCAATAAATTCTCACATACCCTTTTCAAGTGCTTCAAGTAGGTTGATGCCTTGGAAATGATATTACTGAATTAAGTTAAATAAACTCGATGAACTTACAGATAAATGCCACACAAACACTCCAAGGAGAATATTCATTAAGAATGGGAATGTGGTTTGTGCTTGACCGTGGGCATCCAGAACTAATGTAGAAACTACTTTTTTCTTTGTTAGCTGAGAAAATTGACAGACCGGATAATGATGTCAAGTGTATTTGAGGGGATTTTTTTCTGGGTTATTGGTGCTCTGAAATATTCTTGAATATGTCTTGAAATGTCAGAAAGCTGATTTTTCTGAGTGCCCTTTTTCAGTGGAGAAAGATTTTCATTGAAAACATTCAAGTTCTGGGAAGCATACTAAATTGCTTCTTCATTGCTATTTTGATGAAGACCTCCAATTAGCATACCTCAAACAACTTTCAACATCCATGCTTTCTTGGCCTAGATGTGAATTATTCACATAGCGACAATGTTTAGAGTATAGTTCTTAAATTAAGAATGTTTTCTGGTGGTCTCAATGTTGTAGGTGGTTTGTAAAAATTATTTTTTAGCTGGCCCTAATTTTCTTTTAGTTTGAAGTTAAGTGTTATATTAATTTACTATTTCATGAGTGGAAGTGTTGAGAAACACAAGCCTATAAATTGCCTATTTTTTCCTTCATTGCTGCATTATGCAAATGTTTCTCATATACCTTACTGGAGAATAGCAAACAAAAGCTAATTAAAACATTAAATGGTCATATCAGCCAGTCAAAACATCCCATCATTCTGGAAGGTGTCACTCATACTTAACTTTACAAATCTTTTGACTTTGCAACAAATCATTGTCCTTGTGTATTATTCTCCTTACACTTCCATGGGTATCAATTAATACTTGGTTTCTGGTATAATGACACCATAGAAGGGAGAAATTTTGTGAGACTCAACCTTATATAAAGCACTGCAGTATATCAGTGGCTGTTGAGAGAGGTGGGTACATATATGTATTATATATAAATATATAACTATATGTGGTATATATTATGTGTATATATCTTATATGTTATATATGTAATATAACATAAATTTATGAGTGAAAATATTGAGTATATGTGTGTATGTGTGTGTAACAGTAATAAAGAGTTGTGAGTTTGAAAGGGAATGGAGACACAGGAAGAGTTGGAATGAAAAAGAAAAAGAGGAGCCAAATTGATGCAAATTTATTTCTCCCGTATGAAATTAATAAAAAATACAAAATTAAAATGAGGCATCTTGTTTTGTCCCCTAGAAGTCTACCTCTAAGCTCTTTCACCCTCTTGTGAAGTTCTTTCACTAGATTCCCCTGTATCAGCCACCACATATATCTCTCCTGCAGATGTGTGTCCTTTCCTCTGATAAGCTTCTTTGAGCCATATGCATGCTGGGTTTATTCTGCTTTAGTGAATGCCCACATGCCATTCACTCAGAAATGTACACAGACGTCACATGTATGATTCTACCCACTCCCTGCAGCTCTCAGTGACTCCTGTCACCAAACATGACTATCTTTTTTTGCTGAAATATACAATCTGGAATTTGATTATGAACTATTGTTTTATCATATATAGTCTTATATTTCAGATTAAAAGAAATAATTAGAAAAATTATCAATGTCATTTTTTATATAACTCCTTGTTTCCATTTCTTCTTTCATCATTTTGATTTGTCCTCATCGCCACGATTTTGTAAGAGCTATTTATTTAATTCCCCTGATTTCAAAATTTTCCTTTTCTGAGCAAGCAGGAAACTTTTCCCAAGATCTAGCAATGAACAAGCTGCTCCTTCATAAAAAAAAATTTAAGAAGGAGGCTGAGGAGAAAACTCAGTGGGTAAACTGCTTGTTGTATAAGTTTGAGGAACTGAGTTCAGATCTTCAGAGCAAACATAAAAGCTAGGAATGGCAGTATCTGTAACCCTGGCCCTGGAGATGCAAAGACAGCCAGATTCCCACAACTTCCATGGCCAGCTAGTCTATGAGGCTAGCAATCGATGAGCTCCGGGTTCACTTAAGAGACCCTGTTTTAAAAAGTAGGTTTGGGAGGGTGGGATTGGGAGGGAATGATGGAGGGGACTATGGCTGGAATACAAAGTAAATAAGCTGTGGTTAATATTAAAAATAAAAATAAAATATAGTAATACAACTTTGGAGTGTTATAAAAAAAGGAGGGTGAAGAGTGACAGACTAATATGCTCATAATTGATCTTTGACCTCCACATTCATGTGCATACACAAACATGCATACCTTCATACACATGGGCTCACAGTCACATTATACAACATTCTCATACACACACACAAACACAAACACAAATACAATACAGTAAAATACAACACAATACAATACAACACAGTATAATACTCCATGACTTTAGATTGCCTACGAAATTGCACTTAAAGTCAGAAGCTTGGTATGTAAGATCATCCATAGCCTAATCCTCACCTACCTTTGCATCTTATCACCTAGTCTCTGTTTGCAAGCAGTAACTGCAGTGGTGATGAATATACCTTATTCTCTTGAAATAAAGCCTTTCATCTTTTTTTCCTTTCTTCCATTCTAACTTTCAAATCCATACCAACTTCCTTATAGATATTTTTACCTCTTCCTTATAGACTTTCATACCTCTGGGATATTTAGGGTTTTCTTTACACATCTTTGATAGATCCTGTTCCATTTTGTCTTATTTATTTTAAATATGAAAAATGTTTAAATCATTTTTTTTCTTTTTGAACCATTGGCATAATATTTTGTGTATGTCAAAATCTTATTGGATCTTCATTGAATGTATAAGCCCCATAATTTCTATCCTCTAGTAGGGTTTCAAAACTTTTGGCATTGTGATAAGATATTGTTCTCTACAAATGTGTTGGGCTGACATAAATATATTTGACTACGTGCCACAGGTTTGTCATACCAGAATTGTCACAGTGATTAGTTAACATAGGAACCACGTAACAATTCTGAAGGAATAGCTATTGATTAATTTAGGGCCTCATAATTTTTTATTCTCTTGGGATAAGTACTTGGGACAAATACTTCTTCCCCCCCCCCCCATTCTTTATGAGCACTTTTAACTCTCACAAGAGGTGTGAAAAGAGCCTGACATCTGCAACTGAGAAATTATCTTAATTAGCTCAGTGTGACTCCTGTTTTCTCCATCTTTCAGTAATTATCCATGGGTTGGCAGTTAGAGGTTGCATTATAATTAGTCCTACATGAAAGTTCTGAGCATCTCTTTGCAGAAGCTGAGAAATGTGCTGCAATAAAGCATATCTCTAATCCCTTTCCACTTCCCAGGCTCTAGCCACCACATCTTCTCTGAAATGTTGTTTTGAAAATTATCCTAAATTCTACTGAAGATTCACGTCCTCTATGAAGATTTCCAGGGTCGTATTCAGATTGTGGAAATTTAAAATGATTTTTATACTGTACTCATTATTTATCTCCTTTAATCTCTGTATACCTTGTGTACGTGTAGCCTTTCCAAGCATCTTCCCACCTGGAGATTACTTAACTATGTAACTCGTATTGTGGGCTGGAGCTATTATTTTATTTGCATACTGAATTATAATTTATGTCATTATTTTGCTTGACTGTCATGGTGATAATCATTATGTGTTATAAATGTAAACATGTTTTACATTTTGATAATCATTATGTGTTATGGATGTAAACATGTTTTTGTTTTGATCCCAGGTGTAGGGTATGGGACTGATTCAGATTGTCCACAGCAGCAAACTATTTGCCTCATGTGTGCTCTGAGAAGGGCTTTATACCAGCTGTAGATAGTTTAAATCTGAGAACTCTGGAGAGGGAATAAAGGCCAGAGCCCAGAGAGTGTTGGGGGGCGGGGAATCAAAGAAATCAGAATGCTGGTGCTTCCCCGCTGCTGCTCCTGGTTGCTGTTGATGCAGCTGGATGAGAAGTTGGAGCTACCCTGAAATGAGGATTGGACTTGCCTCAAGGAATCCAATGACCCTAACCAGCAGGAAGTAGCCTAAGCAACCTATGGCCCCTCTCCCCACTAACCTCCTTTCTCTCCCACCCAGTATTGGGGTGTTGGAAGGGACTGAGGTGGAGAAGGGAGGAAGAGGCATTAAGAAGCATAAATAAACCAGTTTTAAGAAAAAGCAAGGAAGAAATCGAGCTGGTTTTTTGAAAAGAATTAATGGATATCCTTTTGGGCATGAAACAGTAATGAAAAGCAGGGGTTCTTAAGCTTTTCTGACATTCATCCACTTCTCTTTATGCCGAGTGTGTTAGTGGTCTTTGTGAGGCAACAAGGTGTATTCAGGACAGGATGGGGATAGACCGGAAGGTCTTGTGAAAGCATCTGAAGCAACATAATTCTTTATCATTTATCTCTTAATTTCATAACAAAATAGAATTATGGTTTCATAAGACAATATGTTAAATACTTAAAACTTTACTCAGCTATCATTTTCCGTAGTTATCCCACTTATGGGTATTTATTAATAGTTGAAAAAAAATCTTTTTCGTGCAGAGCTCATTTTTGATGGACCAAAGCTACACAGATTTGACTCAACGGATACAGTAGTGTCACATCAGTGAGGATCTCTGATGTATTTCCGCAAATGTGAAAATGGTGCTTCCATCATCTCAGATTTATTGACACACACCCACAAAAAACTGTGTATAATTCATTTGTAATTGAGTAAACCTTTGGCTGCAAAACCTTTTTGAATTGAGAGAACTTGCTCCCAAATGTTCCAAATGGGAACATTGTCTGACTTCAAGGAGCTATAAGGGAACACTGAACTGAATGAGACTTCTAACAGGAGTCTCAAAAGCTAATTGTTCAGAGATGGCTAGAAAACCAGGGGAAGTCTACCAGAGAAGCCTCTCGCAAGATTCATAGATAGTGTCAGGAGGGAAGAGCATTCCTCTATTTTTGGTGACAAGGCTGTACAGATGTAACAACTAAGTTGCCTGTTGGTCATATTTTCTTCACCAAAGGAAAAAAGCTGATAACAGAAAAAAAAAAAGAAAACAAACAAAACAAAACTCATTAATCTGGAAGGATGGATAAGAGGTGCGTGATACTGCACAGTTTTAGCTCCTGAATTCAATTATTTACAAGCAGAGTGCCAACACAATTACCCCTGAGGCTTAGCTGTATGCATCAGCAAACTCATCCCTCAATAATTTTTACAGGCTACAGTTCTTTCAATTCCTGCCACTCATCACCAAGAATGTCTCGCCTGTATAAGGGACGCTATATAAAGCACACAAATGTAGATAGCATTACGGAAATTGTAGGGGTTTTTCTATTGGAGTAAGATGTGAGGCGTTAACGGTTGGTGCCATTCGATTTCCAGCCATAGTCCATTTGTGATGTGCTTTAAAATGCCTTGACGCAAGTTGCATGTAAGTGTTTGATGTGGTGCCACCTACAAACTGCAGGCAGGAACGATGACAAGGTTGTCCATCAGAACTGAGCCTGTGGTGACTTTGGAGCTTCATTAAAGGCAAGAGCTCCTCTTGCCCATGTGCACATATCAGTGCTGATAACTGGAGCTGGCATGCTTTATTGGCGAATTCCGCCTGCTGTGTGTTGGGTCGGCACTAGAAAGGTAGTGCCTGGATGTACCCGCCTCACTAGAGTCCTGGCAGTCTAAAGGAATCAAGGTGTGAAATGTTGGTTCAATTTACAATTTGTAAAAATAGAGCTTGCTTAGAATATCTAGTATTTCCAGAAAAGCCTTCTTCCATTTGAGTTAAAAAACGCACCTGGTTAACAGCATCTTTCAAGTAGGCCAGAAGATAAGTCATCTTGGATCAAATAATGGAAAAACTGGCAAATATACAGTAATGGCATTCCAGCATCCTCAGTTACATGTTTGTTGCTTTGGTAAAAGCAACCAAAAGTAGTTTAAGAAATAGCATTTATTTTGGCTTACAGTACCATAGGGCTAGAGTCTACCATGATGAAGAGGCCTGTCAGCAGGGAGCTGGACCTAAAAACTGCCTCGTCATATTTAATTACACAAGAAGCTGAGAGTGAACTGGAAGGAGATGGAGTAAAAAATGCTCAAAGCCATCTCCAGCGTGTCCTCCCTTCAGCATGGCTCTACCACCCAAAACAGCATCACCAGATGAAGACTAAGTGTTCAGACACCCGATCCCACATTTCTCATTCAAACCAGCCCAAAGGGTTTCACACGGATGTGTGTTCAAGGAAGCTGTTTATCTTCTCCGTATGCGGAGATGAAATATTTTTATGGAAGAGACCCAGACTCTAATCTTAATTTTACTGATTGAAAAACAAGGAGCTCTTTTGGTGACCTAACTTGCCCCTAAAAGAGAGGTCCTGAGAAGAGCTGACAGATTATTAAGAAGCAGAACTCACTAGAAAACCAAAACAACAACAAAACAGACAATGGTGGTGGGGGGGTTAGGTTGACAGTCTTGGTTTCCTTTCTGTTGCTGTACTAAAACACCACGACCAAAGGCAAAGAGGATAGAAAAAAGGTTTATTTTTGCCTGCACTTCCACATCACACACATCATTAAGGGAAGCCAGAGCAAGAACCTGGAGATAATTGAAACAGAGAGCATGGAGTAACACTCTCTACTGGCTTGCTCACCACAGGTCATTCTGCCTTACACCCCAGTCATAGCCCGCTTCCTTCTCTCCACCCAGTCTCACCTTTCCTCTCTCTCTTCCCTGTCCACCTCCCCTACTCCTCAGATAAGGGGCTTCTCCCTGCCACCAACCCATACCAGCACGTCAAGTCACATTAGGGCTGAATGCATCTTCTTTCCCTGTGGCCTGGCAAGGCAGCCCTTCCAGGGGCAAGCTATCAAAAAGCAGCAGAGACTATGTCAGAGACAGCCCCGTTTCCGCTTTCTAGGGGACTCCATATATTGGCCAAGCTACCCATTGGCTACGAATATATAGGGGACCTAGGTCAAGTCCATGCCTGTTGTATATGTATACTCCAGGACCAACTGTTCAGGGCTACCATTCCCATAGTGGGTTGGACCCTCTCACACCAATCGTTAACCAAGAAGCTGCCCCACGGACTTGTCTGCAGGCCAATCTGATCTGGGTATTTTCTCAACTGAAAAACCTACTTTTCTTCCCACATGACACATAGTTTATGTAAAGTTGAGGAAAATCTAACCAGCAAAACTACCCCAGTCCAAAGATGTAGGATCTGAGTAGTCATGAAAGGTTAACTATGGAAGAGCAGCTATATAATGGATTAAAGACTCTCTGCATTTAACCACCCTGGCATGGTGGGTGTTGAGAATGAATGATAATGTGTTTTAATAGGTTCCACCTTCCTCAGGGGAGGATTTCAAGCAGGTCTGATTCCAAAGAAGTCATTTATCTGTTTTCTCTCTGTGTGGAATGACGAAGTAACAGAGTTCCGAGCTAATGAAAAATTTTTGCTGCTACAGACCACACACATCAGCGAGGGAGTCCCATGAGGCTTGAGTTAACCTGCACTGGGCCACAGAGGACTAGGATGTGCCTAAAAATGGACCAAAATTGCCACAAGGGAAAAAAAAGCGCTTTTCTATGCTGTACTTTCTGGTTTTGGAAGTGAAACACTTTAAGCAAGAAGTAAGCACTTGTGGACTTGGGGGCATATTGAGAAGTCTTTTGAGGACCATCCTACAAACCAAGTCACGTGGAACACTAGTCCACTCTCTCCTTCCTGTGTGGGTCATGGTTATTTTGTTGCTAATGACAAAGTCAGATCACAAGGCTCCCAAGAACTGGAATATCCACTCTCATGCCCTAACTAATTCTGAATTTTAGCCTGAATTCACACCGAACCCATATGGTTGATCTCACTGTTTCCAGAATGAATCCTCAATATCCCCTCCTATTCAGTTTCTAACAAATCTGCCATGATTGGATTCTTCTATAGCTTCTAATTAAACCATGATGTCTAGAGCTTGGGTTTTCTTGTCACACTGTGTGGGTAAAAATTCAATGAACCCCATGAATCCCCGACAGCCCTTCAGACACATGAGAATAACATGGACACAAAACACAAGGAAGTTATTTTTATCAAAGTTTATTTATTTATGGAAATAAAAACATTCTCTAATTCTCTGTAAAGTGAATAGAGTGATATGTTTAATGTGACATTTAAATTTCAGGCATCTATTTGCCTTTGCAAATATTATTCAGACAGACTCTTTAAGCCTTAAAATGTCATCAAATGGCAAAAGCCACATTATACAAATATCTTTAATTTGCTCAATCTGTGATGAGTTCTTTGAAAGTTATGTAAAAATGGCATGCTAATCAGAGAAAATTAACCAATATTTCAGGAAAAGCAGATGGCACCTTGGTCTTAATGTCATTTGAACACTGAAACCAACTGCTGTAATGATCAGAGAGAAAGAGGATTTGATTTGGTAAAAATAAAAATGGTTTTCCCATTGGCTCTTACAACAGTGTAATTTAAAAAGGTATATTTTGTTATATATGCACATACAGTCAAACATAAATATACAACCATACATGAGAAAAAAAGTACCTACATCCCAGTTTGTACAAATCTTTGCATACTTAATGAAATTTTGGATAAAATAAATTTTAAAGAATTTTTAAAACATTAAAATTAAAAAAAGATTTATCGTATTTTGTATGTATGAGTGGTTTACTTCCATGTATGTATGTGTACCATCTGTGTTCCTGATATGCAGGAGGTCAGAAGTGGGTACTGGATCCCTGGACCTGGTTTTATGGGTCTCCAAGTGAGTGCTGCATTATAAGCAGTGGAAGAAAACATTATTCAGGGTGGTACATGCATTCCTGTAATACTGTCACTCAGCAGGCCAAGGCAGGAGGGTTCTGAGTGAGTTCCGGACAATCTAGATTAACTAGGGAGAGCGTGGCTCCCCATACCCAGAAACCTTAACCTTCCTCCTACAAAAACAAAAACCCTAAAATAAAAGTAACATATATCTATTCCTTTTTAAAAAGACATCATGTACAAAGAACAGAAAAAATGTGTTCTGCGGTCCACATACACCCACACAGGCATACACAAATGCACACACACACACTTATCCATGGGCATCATTGCCGTCATGACTTACCCATAGTTTTCTTTATATTGTCAGAGAAATGTGATAGTTTTATGTCCTTAATAATTTTATTATCTACCTATTTCATTAAATTTTGAAATACAGATGCTGCATGATCTGCCTCCAGCAATTCCATCATTTGAAATCCTGGAGAAAGTCCAGTTGTTTGTATTGGCTCGTGCCTTCAGCCTTGACAGAGCTCACTGTTCTTACAGTGCGTTAGGGACTGGAGCAGAGACAGTGTTGCTTTTGACATACACCTTGAAGTGTATGTTTAAGACAAATTGTGCCATGTGAAAGTACAGTCCCTCCTTTGGCAGGGCATCGCTGCTCACTTGAAATCACCTCAGCTGAATTACAAGTTGAGATTTCTTAGGCAGACAATTAATTTAAAATAGGTCTGCAGTGGCATGCAAGGGCATTCTATTTCTGGTTCAAAGTTATCCTGGGGATATAGTCTTCTGTTGCTTAGATTTGGGGGAAGAGGGCTGGTAAGCCTCGCTGCTGTGAGTCTGCCTTTGCTGCCTACTGGCTCTCAGCAGACAGGTCTGAGTTCTAGCATCATCCCATGTCCTACAACCACTAAAGTGCTTGTACTCAAGTGCCCGCCTAGGTTCTTACTCCTCTTCTAATTTTGGTCTAGTAATTAACCTTTAATTGTCCAGCAGCTTTTTAACAATCCTAAAAGTGCATTCAGGACACAAAAACATGCACACACACAATAAAAGTACATATTTTAGTTTTCATTTCTTACTTTGAGTTGATTTTGTCATGAGCTTCCCTCCCTATCTAAAACAGGGCAAAGGCCTAACTACAATGGAAATGGGGCAATGTTTTCAAATCAAGTACATTGTCTTATTCCTCCAAAATTCACAGTTCTGATATTTTTATAAACAATTGACTATTTCCCACCAAGTGTTTTTGTAGGTAATATGTGAACTTTCAGGAAATAAGTAAATAATTGCATAAAAATATTTGAAATGAAGTTTTTTTTTCTGCATAGCCTTCAACTGGCTGACAATTCATTTTACAAGGTTCAGTGGCCTCAAATCTTTGATCTCTGGTCTGCAGTCTCCTGAGTACTGGCATTGCAGATATATACTACCACACTCAGCCAGCAGTCTTTATTTATTTATTTTACCTTGTATTCTTATTCTTATTTGCTTAGTATATAAAGTAATGGGTCCCTTGTATTTTTCATCTACCTATCTTATCTCTTCCTTCTTTTTCTTGACCCCATTTCTAGTTTTGTGATGACATCAAACATACATACAAATAACATATATTTATAGTTTTAAAATGCATGTATAATTTTAAGTATGGGTTAAAAAAGGTGCAGTATTTGTCTTTCTAAGTCTGGCTATTTTGTTATATATGATGATCTCCAGTTTCATCCATTTTCTTGTAAATGACATAATTTTTTTGTTTTATGGTATATAACACTCCATTGGATCTACATACCATACTCCCTTTATTCAATCTTATACTCACCAACACTCATTGCATAACTTTACCACTATGAGTACTGACTACAGCAGAAAACATGTGTGGAAGATATCAGTATTACTGCAGAACTCTCACTTCAAAGCTCATAAGGTACAGTTTACTGTGGAGCCAAATATGAGCAACCATAGCCCGAGAACACAGACTCAGGTTGCTCAAAATTACACATTTTAACATGGTAAGATATCAACGAAAGTTTTATAGAAACATAACTAAATCAGTTTTCTTTTAAATACCTGGGTAGAAACACAATATATATTAGAGCAAAACCAGGAAATCACAGATAGAGTCCTCAGGTGAATTAAAGCTTTTGGTTGGTAGAAGCCAGGATTTTGTTAAGTTAATATATTCCAAAAGGTTTTAAAGTTATTCACAAGGACATTAACTCAGAACAGAGATGGGCAAAGAAGGGCTGCTTGGGAGCTGGGGATGTGTGCTAGGAACAACTCAGTATAAATTGTAATTAGAATCTGGACCTATAGTGTTCCACTGAAGTTGTCTTAGTCAAACACAGTCTTGGAGAAGATTCAATGTAAGACTAGACCTGAGGAAGACAGGAGCTCCACAAGGACCAAATATATCAGGGCACAGGGGTCTTTTATGAGACTGTTTCTCCAATCAAGGGCCATGTACAGATATAACCTAGAACCCCTGCTTGGATATAGCCCATGGTAGCTCAGTATCCAACTGGGTACCCTAGTAAGGGGAACAGGGACTATTTCTGACATAAACTCAATGGCTGGCTCTTCCACCCTCCCCCACCTGAGGGAGGAGCAGCCTTGCTAGGCCACAGAAGAGGACATTGCAGCCAGTCCTGAAGAGATCTGATATGCTAGGGTTACATGGAAGGGGAGGAGGTCCTCCCCTATCAGTGGACTTGGAAAGGGGCAGGGAGGAGATGAGGGAGAGATGATGGGACTGGGAGGGAATGAGGGAGGGGGCTATGCCTGGGATACAAAGTACATAACCTGTGATTAATATAAAAAATAAAAATAATAAATATAAATAAAAATAAGAATAATTTTAAAAAAAAGAGAAAAAAGATATAGTTCTGCTCAGGAACTTTCATTCACATCAAGAATCTCTTGTACTATCCTGCAGTGGCATACATTGAGGAGTGATATATAGGCTCATTTAGTTTTATTTTCAATTTTTCTAGTAATTCCCATAATGGTTTCTATAGAGGCTGGCCCAGTTTACATCCCTGTCAGCGTTGAAGAAAGGCTCTTCTTTTCTCTATATCTTTGCCAACATTTATCATCAAGGAAAATATTTTATTTCTTCAACATGTTTTCTTTGATAAATTTTCAATATGTTTACTCTGAGTAGTATTCAAATTGGTAGAAAATCTATCTAGGAATAAGATCTTTAACCTTGTCAACAGATGATAAGAACCTCTGCAAGCCCATTTCACTTCAGGGTTAAAGGGATCTGGATAACCAATGATACATCACTTACTACATTTTTCAGAAAGCATACCTAGGAAAATAAGTAATAATATAATGCAAATATGCAAAACTGAAAACAACTGTTTTTTATTAACACTGTGGAACTTTTTATTAATTGAGAAACAAACAATAACTTAACTGATATTTTATCATCTCACATCAATTAATTGGGTTCACCCATAAAAAGCCGAAAGAATATAAATTCCCTTTCCTCAGACTTGTTCCTGACTTAAGCTATAGTTTTGTATCAACAGGAAATGGAGGGGCTTTTTGGGGGGATAAGATCCTGGATTCTCTTCAGAGACTACAATTCCCAAAAAGCCACAGGGAGAGAACTGCAATGTAATGTTGCCTTGAATTCTGGAAATTATTTTCTCAAAGTGATCTACCGTGAGCAGAAGCAAAGGAAATCTTAAAAAACTAGATAAGAGCACCTGCTGAGCACTGCAGTTTCCCTGGAAACTCCACATGACTATGGGAAGGATTCAAAGAGCTTGAGAACAGTGGGACCTGCGTAAGATGTGCGCACACAGCAAGGTAGTGCGAGCTTACACCAGCTCTATTACTGCCACACCACTACTGTTGTTCCTGCAGTAATTACTGACTGCTTACTACACGTGAGAACCACCCGGGCACAGGCTGTTAGCGATAAGCACAAAAACCAACTAATTTCTTGCCCTTCAGGGAGGAGAAGGGTTAAGTATAAAAGTCAAGACGTTCTAGGTATTGAAGATAACGGAAGAGTAAGTCTAAAGAGAAGCCAAAGGGTGGAGCTCATGGAGAAGGGATTGTTATAATTGGGGAGGAAAAGGAGAGGGTACTTGGTAAATTATAGTTAAGACAACAACTTACAGAAATGCAGAAGTCCTGTTTGTTTTTATCTTAAGAGTGTCACCATGCCAGGCCCAGTCTCTCTGTCTGCCTGGTACCTGTGGATCAGATGTGAGATCTCAGCTACTGGCCTGGCACCATATCTGCCTGCTGTCAGGCTCCCTGCCATGATCTTAATGAACAAACCCTTTGAGAGTGTAAGCAAGCTCTCAACTAAATGCTCTCTTTTATTTTTTTAATTTTAATATTTTTCTTCACAATTTATTCATTATATATCCCGTTTGAAGCCCCCTCCCTCAACTCCCCCCGTCCCACCCTCCCTCTCTATTCCCTCATCCCCTTCCCCTCGTCCACTGAAAAGGGGGAGTTCTCCATTATTGCCATCTGCCCATAGCTTGTTAAGTCTCATCAGGACTGTTTGGATCCTCTTCCTCTGTAGGCTGGCAAGGCTGCATCATCAGGAGCCAGTGATCGAACAGCAGTCAACTGAGTTCCTGGGAGAGGCAGCCCCTGCTCTCCTCACTCAGAAATCCACGTGGAGACTGAGCTGCCGATCGGCCATATCTGAGCAGGGGGTCTATGTCCTCCTCATGCATGGTCCTCCGTTAGTTCATCAGTCTCTGCACGACCCAATGGATTTAGATCCTTTAGCTTTCTTGGCCTCCTTGTGGGGCTCCTTTCCCCTCCATGTCCCTCTACCCCCACCCCTCTCTTCTTCCATAAGACTCCCTGCACTCTGTCCAAAGTTTGGTAGTGAGTCTCAGCATCTGCTTCCATCCACTGTTGGGTGGATCCTTTCGGAGAACCCTCTATAGTAGGCTCCTATCCTGTTTCCTCTCTTCCACTGCTTCTGGTGCTTATCCTGTTTGCTATTCTGAATTAGATTTAAGCATCCTCCCTAGGTCCCTCCTTAGTGTTTAGCTTCTTTAGCTCTGTAATGGCTATCCTGACTCTTTTTTTCCTTCTTTTAAATTAAATTTTATTTTTAATATTAATTATAATTTATTCATTTTGTATCCCAGCTGTAGCCCCCTCTCTCATTCCTTCCCAATCGCACCCTCCCTCCCTTGTCTCCTCCCATAACGCTCTCCAAGTCCACCGATGGGGGGGGCTCCTCCCCTTCCATCTGTCCCTAGTATATCAGGTCTCATCAGGACTTGTCCTTCTCTGTGGCCTGGCAAGGCTGCTTCCCCCTCAGGGGGAGGTGATAGGAGAGCCAGCCACTGAGTTCATGTCAGAGTCCCTGTTCCCCTTACTAGGTTACCCACTTGGATAATGAGATTCCATGGGCTACATCTGAGCAGGGGTTCTAGTTTATATCCATGAATGATCCTTGGTTGGAGCATCAGTCTCAGAAAAGACCCATGTGCCCAGATTTTTTGGTTCTGTTGCTCTCCTTGTGAAGCTCCTCTCCTCTCCAGGTCTTGCTATCTCCCCCTTCTTTCATATGATTCCCTGCACTCTACCCAAAGTTTGGTTATGAGTCTCAGCAGCTGCTTTGTTACACTGCTGGGTTGAGTCTTTCAGAGGCCCTCTGTGGTAGGCTCCTGTCCTGTTTCTTGTTAAAAGAGCATCCTGAGTGAGGTATCGCCGAAGCAGGAAGACACACACGGTATATACTCACTTATAAGTGGATATTAGACATATAATATAGGATAAACATACCAAAATCTGTACACCTAAAGAAGCTAAACAAGGAGGATCCTGGGTAAGAAAATCAATCCTCACTCAGAAAGACAAACAGGATGGATATCCTTATTCTTTTGAGGCCTTGTAATTGAAATAAGTCTGCTTTAAATGTTCTCCTTTATAAGTTGTCGTGGTGTCTCTTCACAGCAATAGACAAATAAATAAGACACTATCCTGTATCCTGATGAGAATTAGAAAGTAAAGCTCCTCGTCAACCGCTACAGAGGATTCTAAGGCTGATAATCAAAGGCAGCTTAACACCCTGTTCAATACTGTCCCATAGCACTTGGCATCTGCCTTCACAATAGCAACTATTTTATTGGTATGCAATTGTTTATATGCATATTGGTATCTTTCACTAGGTTATAATCTACTTAGATTGAAGACATGTATAAATTTATTAGTCATTTCTTTCTTAATCTAATATCAACACTGTCTAATAAGTGAATCCCACACTTTCATATGATAGAAATTTTAAGATTCCATTTTTGGAGTCTATTACTTTTCTCACATATTTTTAAGTGTTCCTAAGGTGTGTGGGAAAACCACTTAGCATAAGTTGTTGGAACAACTTCACAACAGATTTCTCCTGTTTACAGCTTTCTCCACCTGTTTGTCTCCACTTGTTGAAGGCATGCTCCTGACTTCTGGGTTAGAGAGCCATTCTTTTAAGAGGAGACAGCATTACAACCATGGCTGTACATCTGGTTGGACAAAACAGTCCAATGTCTTCCTGAAGCCAAGGAAAAACTTCCCAAGCTGCTTGCCAGATCCTTAGAGTGTAGATGGTTTAAAAGTTGCTTCCTCATTTTCTCATATCCCCTTCTTTCTCCACCAACCCCCTTCTTCTCCCCAAGTTCTCTTCTTATTTTCATGTCTTTTGTTTCTGGTTCACTACAGTGAATTAGGGTTACACACAAGAGCTGTGGTGGGGATATTTACTTGAGAAAATGCAATTGACATTTGTATGCTTAGCCCTTCACTCAAACTCTCTATAGCTTCATCTTCAAGGCTCAGGG
Organism: Pachyuromys duprasi; assembly: GCA_028658305.1. Lineage (NCBI taxonomy): Eukaryota > Metazoa > Chordata > Mammalia > Rodentia > Muridae > Pachyuromys > Pachyuromys duprasi. The sequence continues at coordinate 79,159,099 of CM053744.1, read as the reverse complement.
AAGAGCTTTTCATGTTTGTTTCCACAGAACACTGAAGTTAAAGTCAGCTTCCAACCAAGATTTGTGTTATAAGAGTTTATTGCTTTGTCAAAACCTAATGGAGATCAAGTAACAAACAAAAGATCACAAGTAAATATGTGATGTGCTACATAAGTGTATGTGTAAAACACAAATAGAACTCAGAAATTTGACTGAGGAAGATTCATTTAGCTAAACTCATGGAGATTTAATGAAAGAAAAAGAATTGAGTTGCATTCAGTATTAATCAGAAAAGAATGGGTTGGCAGAGAGAGCTACTTGGGCAAGATAGAGCCCAAGGGAGAAAGTTAGGAGAGCAGAAGCATACATTTGTTTGCAAGAGTTATAAAGATTCATTTAGTCAAAATTAAAATTTATCTATTATAGACTTTTGGTTAAAAAATAGTGTGGTTTTAGAATTATCAATTTAAAAACATCTTTTAGACCTTAAAACATTTTCTTAAATCCTAAACAACTTAAAACTAACTGTGAAACTATATTTGTCTAGTCTTCAACTCTATCAGAGACTTGAAAAGGAATAAAATTATTACTTAAGAAGGAAATACAGGCAAGCAGCTTCCAATACTAAGAGATGACAGACAGAGACTGTTTACTACCTGGTCAGTCACCCAATCTCTCTCTATAATGTTGGAGCATCATCTCCAACCTTCTGGCCCAGAATATCTGGCATACATAATTGTGAAGCAGGAAATATGAAGGAGTTACTTACTCTGTCATGGCAGAGCTTGGCAGTCAACTCAGACTGTGTCCAAGTGTTGTCCATTTTGGACAGCATATTTTCTGTAGAGAGAGCTGAGTCATTTTTGTCCATTGGCTAGCTTGCCATTAATGAAGCTATCTCTAAAAGGAGATTTTATGATACTCATCATCTTCATTGAGGTAGGCTCAGTGTGTTGCCAGGAGCTGACATGTCTCAAGTCAAAAAGGCCTTAAGTTAATAAAAACATATTTAAATGCCATAGTCTGTACGTTTCTGAAATTTATGAAGACCATCTATCTATTTACATTTATACTTACATGGTGTATAGCCATCTCTCTCTCTGTGTATCTATCTATCTATCTATCTATCTATCTATCTATCTATCTATCTATCTATCTATCTATCTATCTATCTATCTATCTTTTCTAACTATTGTAAATCTGAATAGGCAAATGATGCTTGTTTCTAGATATTTACCATCTGTTCAACCTTGGATGCATATTTCTAGTGATAAACTAAACTAGTATCTAAGACATGACCATAAGTCTGATTGGTTAACCATTAACTTCTATAATAAGCTAATTATCCTAAACTATTTGTAATAAAGGACATCTTTTAAAAGGACTGGAAATAAATCTTACATATGCCATTGAATTGTATAGGTCCAATATTATTTTCTTCAATATTGACAAGGACAATAGCTAAACATTTTGAATGTAACTTTTACATATGACTTTCCTGATTGTTTTGTAACTGTTCTTACTGCATGCAGTTTATTATAAATAATTAAAATCCATGTGCAAAAGACATGTGGATGGCTTCCATGAGTGTGTGATTTTAATTCATTTATTAACTTTGACCCCATTTGTGATTATTGATCTTTATATTGCTGTCTCTTATTGCTAGAAGTTAGGTTGTTTGTTCTTCATTAATATGTTGTATTTTCAACTGTTATCTACTGAAGGTATTCCAAGTACTCCCCACTTTATATTGAACTTAGTGTTTTTTTATTTATTAAAGATTTTTAACTGTAGTATATCAAAAGTGTGGTTCTAGTCTAGTACCTGGCTGATGGATAGATTAGACCTGATTGTTCCATTGATACATATCCTTCCTTACCTGAGGACTATCAACATCATGCTGAAGTAAACTGGAGATGTAGTCCAGAGATAAGCTTAGGATAATAGCGATAGATTCTTAGAGACTGTTCACATAAATGCTTGTATTTATGTTTCCTGACTGGAATATGTTCTCACAGGTGTGTGGGATTGATATCCATGGTTAAACTGCTTACTTCTCTAAAGGACCCACAATATGGAACTTCTGAATTTACTCAAGGACAAGCAGATATGAGGTCATATTCTTTATAAGAAAAACTTTATGTTAAAAAGGGCCTAAGTTAGGAGGCTAATTTGTCATTTTTTCACTATCTTGAAAATATTTTTTCATCTTTTACTCTTCTGACAATGATTTAATCCTGAATTTCTTGATTCCATGTCAAACCCAAGTATCAGTGGGCAGCGGACATGAAGCCTACTCTTAGGACCTAACAGGTAGTAGAGAGGAGGTACATGCCCACGGGAACCATTGCCCTCTATCTGCAGAAAAACAGTATGCCAACATTAAATAAATGTACTGAGCCAGACTTGGGTGAGCTAGAGAGGTGACAACAGAAGATGGGAGGGAGAATATAGTTCGGCGAAGCTGTAGATCAAACCTGAAGTTTGTTTCTGGGCGAAAGTGAGGGGAAAGTGTTGATGTTCACGGCTGGCTTTTGAGTATTTCCCATAAAACGAGAGGGAGAGGCAAGTAGCACTATGAAGATATGAAAATTTTAAGTTAAAGAATGGTTGAAATTAGAAAGTAGCTCTCCTTAGGGTAATAAAATTAAACTCTACAGGACTGAAACGTGTCCCCTAACAAGAACGGCGCTACTCTTGAAAGAGTCCTTACATAGTATTGGTTGTACTCGTGTTTTCAGTCTGCCGTCTAATGTACTTGAACGTGTCTCCATCGCTAGTTATACCAGCCATCTAATGGTACTACATAAATGGTAGAGCTTCTGTGTTTGCTAGCAGCTAGACTTCCTTGGTGTAAACATTTTGTTTTCTAAATAATAATTTTTTTCTCCCCTAATGTTTTTGTGCAATATCAGCATTTTCCATGAAAACCTTCAGAATGCCAGGGTTTTGTTTGTTTGTTTGTTTTGTTCTGTTTGTTTTTGTTTTTCGAGTCAGGGTTCCTTCATGTGGCCTTGCTGACCTGGACTCACTTTGTAGACCAGGCTGGGCTCAAACTCACAGAGAACTTCCTGCCTCTGCCTTCCTGCATGCTGGGATTACATGCGTGTGCCACCATGCCCGCTGAATGTCAGTTTTTAAAATGAGCATCTTCCACTACAGCATATGGCTTGCATTTCTCCACTTGTTCTGAATACCACATCACTCCCTCAAATAAATATTATACATTAGTCAGAAAATAGATGCTATATTCAGAATCTAAAGGAGCTCAGTTATACAGCAACTATGTTCCCTTAAAAAAATAACTCTTTCAAACTTCCCTTTTCTAATGTGCAAACTGTTGGCATATCTATATAGGACTAACGACTCGATTACCTAATACATCTATCTCAGTAATTGCTCTTATTATTAATAACCCGCTGGACTTTAGCAGTGTTACATTATTAGCTTGTATTGGTTTTATGTCTACTTTACCTCCAAGATTTTTCTTATGAATTGTTTCCAAGCTAGATTTTTCACATCTTGCAATTTTGCTATTGATTTTTTAATTTCTGAAGCCAGGAATTTACAAGTTTCCCAGCTCTATTTTGGGTTTGGCAGTTAAACTCACATTTACACTCTGTCTAAAAGTGTACAGATATTGATTTATGATTTTCTAAATTGGTTATTCTTGGAAGCATTCTGAAGTCTTCAAATGTCTTCTTTAAAATGCACATGTGTGGAATTTCTTCCATGTGTCAAGTAGGAAAGTTGCATCTAAGATTCATGATCTTGAAAAGCAGAATTTAAAAATAAAAGTGTCTTTGTAAGTGTGCTCAGAAATGTGCTGCTAATTCAATAAATATTAATCAATTTACTCTACATGCAGAACTGCATTAAAAAGCTTCATAACACAATCCCCTTTAATCTTTACTTCATCTTATTGGGCTGCAATTATTATTATGTATAATTTTAAATAAATAAAAGAGATACTTCGGGACTCAATCTAAAATGCCTTTTCTGAATCATACAATCCTTTTTATTAGACATTTAAAATTTCACTTTACATTTAGATCATAGTCCCTTCCCTCCTCTCTTCCTGGTACCATCCTCTCTCCCTCTTTCCCCTCTCCTCCTTTCTCTACTTCTCAGAAATTAGAGCCCCACTACCAACTCACCCCAGAACATAAAGTCACATCAGGACTGAGTACATCGTTTTCTCATGGCCTGGCAAGGCAGCCCTGCCAGGGGGAATTGATCAAAAATAATCATACAATCTTAAGATGTTAGAGTTCTGCTCTTCTGAGGAAAAATGCTCACATCACTTTCTTCACTTTGTATCAACATGTAGGCATTATATCCATCTCATATTATCACAAGGAGAAGGGTGGATATAGCACAACGAGGTATTTTTAGACAGATATGGGACACAGAGAGACAGAAAAGACAAAACCAGAATATATTTTTATACAACCTTTTCTACTGTATACTGTTTTAATTGACCTATTATATTATTAATTATAAGTTTCAATCTCTTATTGTGCCAAATTTATAAACTAAAGTTTATTAATTAATATATAAATATTGAAAGAAATAGAGTCTTTGTAGGGTTTGGTATTGTCTCTATTACCAAGCATTCATTGTTGTTCTTGGAGCACATGCGCATCATACTATTATTTATTCTTACTCTTCCACATCAGTTATCATAAAAGAACACCTAATTGTTGGGGTACTGAGAAGGTCCAGTGGGCAAAGCCCCTGGCCAAAACCCCTTGGCAACTTTTTTTTGAGTTCAATCCCCAGGACCCGCATGGTAGAAGTTCAGACAGAACTAATTCTTGTTGTCCTCTGACCTGCACACATGCACTGTAGCATGCATGTCCGCTCCTTATATGGACACAAAAGACATAAAACATAAATAATACAGGTCTAGGAAAAAAGAATGCTCAATGTTTGCTGAAATGTGGAGATATTTGAAGTTTAGCATTATTCTCATCAAGGACTTATTACATCCTATTTCAGAGGAGATAAGAATGTAGAAAGATGCTACTATTTATTCCACCTAACAAACAAGCTATCACAAACTACCCTCCTTGTTTCTAAGTCTCAGGATTTCTTTCAGAATCATTCTTATTTTCAAAAGGTATGGCATTTCGTGCTGCTTTGAGTACAATGAATCAGATTTTCTCTGCTAACAAACTTCTTTGGAGAACTGAAGGGGTGCTTTGGGAAGCTCCAATAATTCTCATTGCCTATTAGGGCACCACTCCAGAAATGCCTTCTAAGATGCTTAGGAATAAAGAGCCTTTACATCTTTAAGTAATAGCTCATATGTGGTACCCCAGCAATCCTAACCTGCAGGCAGGGCACCGCCTGCCTTCTAGCTCACTGTCTAGGAGCCATGCTTCGTGATTTCTAGAATGGATGCTGCTATCAACCATTTGTGTGGCTGCCTACAAATTGCCAACTTTCCAAGTTCTGTTTCTGCCTCAAAAGTGTTAGGAGGATTGGATCATGCTGACCCCCAAAGTCCCTCCCTATTCTCCAAAGCCACAGATCCCTAGAAAAGACAGCTTCAGTACACAGCAAAATCAAAGGATATAAGGAATACTGTGTTTTTGTGCCTAACTTGTATGTGTTCTAAATATATTCCCTCATACAAATGCTCTGAAAAATCTCTGTTATTTCACTGTATTTGCTGCAGTACACCTGTATGAATTCGTTCTCTATATTTTGCTAATAGAAACTTGTGTTTGACTCATAAAGCTCAGAACTATTTGACTCTGGGAAGCCTTCAGATACATGACTTTGAAAGAGCATTGGTTATTGATTTTTCTGCTAAATTATCAAAACAGTATCTAGGCAGACTGTCCCCAGAGTGAGCCAATGAGGCTATCCAGGCCCAGAGAGATAGAGCACAGAATGTCAGAAGCCTACAAGCAAGAGCAGTGGTAAGAGAGCAGGTGGTTAGAGACAAGGCTTCAATGAATGGCTGCAGAAGCTGCAGAAGCTGGGTTCCTTATCAAATGGATTCCTGCCTGATGGGTTGAGAGTCTCTATGAACTTCATTTCTGGGAACTTTAAGGAAAGTGATGCTGAGCAGAAAACATTCTGCATCTAGAGGCAGAATTAAGGGTATTGTTTAATAAACCCTAGTTCTCCTGTCTTTAAAGATCAAAGAAACTTAAGTCAAGAGCATCTTATCTTCCCATGCAGTTGTCAAACCCTAATAATTATTACTGATTATTAAAGCAATTGACTCCTCCTACCCCCACCCTTGTCAATGTAAGTGCAAGTGAAGACCAGGAACAAACAGGAAGTAAAAACCAAAGCAGAGGGAAATCAGGGAAAGCTACAAGTAAGAAACACACACACACCATAACAGATACGCAAAACACAATAGTATATAAATATTACGTGACAGCTCTACCAACTGGCAATTTCTCAACACCAGAAAAAAAAAAGATTGTGAGATAACGGAATTGAAACAAAAGGTTCCGAAGACTATTTTCAGAAGGTTCAAAATCAAGTAGAGATCTCAAAGACGTAAGGTATTTAATCCAAGTCAGTCATGGAAGGAGCTTACAAAGGCAATCCAGACAGTCAAGAAAGCTGCCAAAGTAAAAGAAAGAATTAGTGCCTTAGAGGAGAAATGTTCAATTATAGAAAAAGTGGAAAGGAAACAGGCACATTGAAAAAGAACCAAATAGAAATTCTAAAAAAAAAAAATGAAGCAGCCGTTCCAATAAATAACACAACAGGAAGAAACACCCACAGACAAAAATCAAAAGGACACATATAGAGGGTGGTAGACAAAATTGAGACAATAATGCACACAGGTACATTTAGGGGAAGAAAAGCAATGGACAGAACACAAAACTCCAAAAAGTCTGGGCTATACTTAGGACAAAAGCCAAGAATTCACGGCATAGAAGAAGGAGTTACAATAAAAGCTAATGGCTTAAGTGGCCCATTTATGTCTGGGAATTTGCCAAACTTAGAAAAGCAGATGGGCAAACAAATATCAGAAACTTCTACAACTCCAAATATAAATGTTCAGAGAGGAAGGGGCCTTTCCTGAGACACATCAAAATGCCAAACAATACAGAGAAACAGCACTAAAGCTGTAAAGGAAAACCTCCAAAAAGTCTAGAAAAGCAGAAATATCAGAATAACAGCAGATCTGTCCTCAAGAACCATAAAAGGGAAGGAAGTGCGAAAAGATATATTCTTAGCTTTGAAGACAAATAGCTGCCAACTAAGATTGGTACACCCCATGAAATTATCTATTAAAATAAAGGGATTATTAAAGCTGAATCTTAATTAAAACCAGAAACGCTGAAACTACTAATGGAAAGGGGGAGTAACATTTCCGGCACAGGTGCTGGCAGCAAACCCAACCCTGAACAGCCTGAGCAGCGTAGGATACAAGCACAAGAATTAACAATTGGGGCTACACAAAACTAAAAATCTTCCACGCAGCACAGGAAACTATGAACAGAATAAACAGCTTACAGAGTGGGAGAAAATACACTGCCAGCCACACAGGGGGCTACTATCTAGACTGTACAAAGAATTATACAAATTAAACATGAAAGATACAAACTGCCAATCAATAAATATACAGATGGTCTGAGTTTTTTCTTTTTTAATTTTTCTTTTATTTTTATTAATCACAGTTTATTCACTTTGTATCCCAGCTGCAGCCCTCTCCCCTCCTCTCTCCCAATACCACCCTCCCTCCCTTATCTCCTCCCATGCCTCTCCCCTGGTCCACTGATAGGGGAGGTCCTCCTTCCCTTCCATCTGACCCTAGTCTATCAGTTCTCATCAGGACTGCCTTCATTGTCTTCCTCTGTGGACTAGTAAGGCTGCTCCCCCCTCAGGTGGAGGTGATCAAAGAGCCAGCCCATGAGTTCATGTCAGAGGCAGTCCCTGTTCCTATTACTGTGAAACCCTCTTGGACACTGAGCTGCCATGGGCTACATCTGTGCAGTGGTTCTAGGTTATCTCCATGCATGGTCCTTGTTTGGAGTATCGGTCTCCCGAAAGAACCAAATGATTTGAAAAACAAAACAAAACAAAAGAAAAGAAAAGAAAAGAAAACAAAATAGTAAAATAAAAAATAGAAAAATAAAAATGATAAATTAAAAAAAAAAGTGTTCAACATCTCTACCCAGCGGAGAAATGTAAATGCAAACTATGTTTAGAGTCTATACCAGCCTAGTGAGAATACCATTCATCTAAGAAACAAGAGCTGGTGAGGACATGGGAAAGAGGAATCCTTGAACGCTGTTGAGAGTATATTCAAGTTTAACCTTGAGGGCATTTCCTGAGTTCTGAGGCCTTGGATGGACAATCTGAAATCATCCACATTTCACTTATATCACAGTTCTCCCAAGCCTCCCTCTAGGCAGTTGCTTGAAATGGAGCTTACTCTATCTTATTTCTCACACTCAGAGGCTCCGTTGTGTGCCTCCGTGGCAATGTGCACAATGTGTGGGTTTGTCCACTTGCTGCTCCACCACCGTCATCCCCTGGACGTTTGCCTGGGAGGATGACCTTGGCTTACAAACACTCTGGGAGTGCAGGTGATACTGGAGTTTGTGATGTAGCTTGTCAGGGGTTTCTCTCAGCAGCACTGGATTGGCTATCTCTTTCTATCATTTTCATTACCAGACTAGGGTTTCAGGAAATACACTAGCCAGAAAGGCTGCTAGAAAACCCCTTTCCCTGGGGAGGATACCCAATGAATTGAGTCAGCCCAGGCTTGCAGAGATTGTGTTGACAGAGGAGGTTCTCATGGAATCTCATAGATTATTCACACTTCATACAAAACTATGAATTTCAAAGTGTGTTGAAAAGTGAGTATCATGACGTCTACAATATACTGCATAAGAAGCATCAGGAATTTCTTGGTCAGGATTAACAAGAGAAACACAACAGTGACACTCTAATTTATAATTTGGATTTGCAGACTTCAGTTCTTTGTCACTGTAATATTTATAATAGAAAGGAGAAGATGCCAGGTGTACAGTGTTTCAACAATGGTTAAACTCTATTATGGGAATTCACACTGTACCATTCCCCAAGGAAAGGACATAAGCACTTCATTTGTTCCAAACTTAGGTTCAAAGAACTGTATGTTCTTGTATGGATTAAATAAAAAAATATTTACAACCTTGTTTATAATTTTATATCACAAGTGTAAAAGAAGCTACAAAATAAAGCAGAGCAGAATTTCAATGAGAGACTTGTTGATCAAGAACTTTGGGTGAGATTTACGGTTCAGTGTGAGTGTTTGCAGCAATGACATACATTCAGTTTAGACAAGTGCAGAAGCAGTGTGATTTCCACAGACCCGGGCTTCTTTTTGTGCCAAGACAATGTTTTATTAAGCAATGACATTATCATTCTGTTCTTAATAGAAAACACAAAAAAGGCACACTTGAGCAAAGCCAGCATCCTGATAATCCCAATTAAGGATCAGTTGCTCAACTTCTACTTTGATGAGACTTACCAAGTGTTAGATTGCTGGTGTTGAGTTAATTCCATGATGGCATTGGCTAGGGTACAGTTTAAGAGAAATTGTGGAGCGGAATCTGTTGGTACAAATCTTGAGTAGGAGGAGCAAATGTTTCTAACACACTGTGTGCTTCCACGTCCATCTGGCCATTCTCAGATAAGAAGATCTGGGAAAGTCTATAAAATGTGCTTGATGGGACATTGCAGAAAGAGATCTGAGATAATACACAGTCCCACTTTTCTTTTATTACAACACCTATTAGTAAGGGTGGCTATAACTGTATTCTATTTAAAATGAAATTTAGAGACATGATCCTTCTCATTTGATGAAATCATGCTTGGTATTTCCACCATTTTTTTTAATTATTGACTCAAATTTTCTATTGTCTTTTTATTTTTTTTAACAATGAGAAACATAACTTGAATAATAACCTTAAGTGTGTCAAATGACCACTTTTCAGTTTTTAGAATGCTGGTATTTGCTTCTCCACCTGATACATGATTGACTATGCATTGCATCATTTTGTTATTTTCTAATGTATATAACATGTTGATATAGCATCCACAATGCAATAGCAAAAATAACTTGGAAATGGAAAATTATGAAGGCAAAATATCTTTCCTCCTATTTCTAAAAAAACCCACAGTATATGCATTTACATATTCTAATTTACACTTTCCCCTCAAAATATTTTTTTACATATTATTTTGTAGTCTGTTTCTTTATTTGGAAAAAATGCACCGGCATTTCTTTAAATTTTTTCAAATTGCATTTTAATTAATTTGTGTGTGTGTGTGTGTGTGTGTGCATTCATGTACATGTCTGTAGATACCTGTGTAATACAGAAAGCATATTGAGGTCAGAAGACAAATTTCAGGAGTAGGTTTCTTTTTCCATCATGTGAGTCCAAAGGATTGAACTCAGGATCAATAGGATAACTATGTATATTTAACTATATAGGCTGTGTCAATTATGTTTAGAAATTAGCTTTCTGATCATAATCTACCAGCAGTTCTCAACTGTAGGTTTTGATCATTTTGCAGGGTCACGTATCAAATATCCTCCACATAGGATACTTATGATTCACAGCAGTAGCGAAATTCCAGTTATGAAGTAACAACAAAATAATTTTACAGCTGGGTTCACCGAGCCATGAAGTCCTATATTAAAGGGGCGCAGCATTAGAAAAGTTGAGAACCACTGGCTGGTGTTCATGCAGTTGCTTTTGAGAGACAATCAACTTTGTCTTTGATCCCTCTTCAGGGATATCTGACACATTGCACCTGATTACACAGAATGCATCTGCTTACTAACTTATTGGCAGCATGTGGGCTAAGCCTTCCTCAGGTACTGTTTCCTGGGAGTAGATCCAGGATTGGATCTGCACCCAGATGAGGAGCAAGACATTCCCAGTGTCAAATCAGTAATGAGAACTCCACTTGCATCAGGGTTGCCGGAGTTCACGTCACAGCAGCCAAGAGTGGATGGTCAACAGCAAGCTAATCTGATTGAGCAGCTCTTTGTCTGGATAAAAGAAAAAAGAACCCCCCCCCCAATATTTCCCGAACATCCCTGCTACAGTCTGAACATTTGTGTCGCCTTCAACTGATGCTTTCAAATTCTAACTTCCAAAGACTTGGTGTCAGGGATAAAAGCCTTTAGAAGGTAAAGAAGCTGTGATGGTGTCATTGTGAATGAAAACAATGTCCTTATAAAATAGAACATTGCAGGGTTGTCCAACCTTTTGACCCTGGAACAAGCCACTGTCATGTACAGTTTGTGTTCCAGTACCACACAATGCAGTTTCAAAAACACGTGTGTGTGTGTGTTTAGAAAGCAAAATGTTGTTTTTAAGTAAGGGTATGATTTTGTGTGGAGCTTTATTCATTAAAGTAGATCCTGCTCCACGTAGTGACTGTAGCCTCAGCCTATGACTTAACATGGGAAGTGGCAGACAGGAAGTGTTCCCTATGAAGAGGAAATAATCCCTCACCAGACACAGCTCATCAGCACCTTGATCATGGACTCCTCAGATTCCAGACTGTGGAAGTTTCTGTTGCCATTCACTAGCCTATTTACGGCGTTTTATTGTATTAACCCAAATAGACTCTTAGAGATGTCTCTGATGGACGTGGCGGTCATTTAAAATATACCCCTCTTGAGCAAACGGGCAGCCTACACACTTGCTGTCCCAGAGCTTTCCCCCCATTTTGGTGTCTGTTCCCTCATACTGCAGGCCCAGATGTCACAGGTGGCCTCTCCAGTTTGCCCGGCATCTCCAGGTCCAGGACAGGCAGCTTGTTGCTTTCAGCCCTTCCAAGAAGTTATGGAAACACATGTTGTTGCTTGCAAGCTCATCTTAGGTCTCTGCTTAATCCCTCTTCTCTGCAAATCTTTCCAGTAATCCCCTTCACTTTTCTTTCATCTGAGATTGTTTTTCCCCACCTAGGATAAAAGAGAGTGTTTTACTCAGCAGCATGCATTCACGTACTTGTAGTAATAATGTTTAAAGAAATAAAGATGAAAGTAATGTTTTTAATTAAATTTTTATTTTTTTATATTAATTACATTTATTAACTTTTTATCCCAGCTGTAGCCCCCTCCCTCATTCCCTTCCAATCCCTCCCTTCCTCATCTCCTCCCTGCCCCTCTCTAAGTCCACTGATAGGGGAGGTCCTTCTCCCCTTCCATTTGACCCTAGATTATTGGGTCTCATCAGGACTGGATGCAATGTCCTTCTCTGTGGCCTAGCAAGGATACTCCTCCCTTGTGTGTGTGGAGAGGGGTCAAAGAGCCAGCCACTGAGTTCATGTTAGATACAGTCCCTGTTCCCCTTACTGGGGAACCCACTTGGAGACTGAGCTGCCATGAGCTATATCTGAGCAGAGGTTCTAAGTTATATCCATGCATGGTCCTTGGTTGGAAAATCAGTCAAATAAAAGACCCATGCCCAGATATATTTGGTCCTTGTGGAGCTCCTGTCCTCTCCAGGTCTTACTAACTCCCCGTTCATTCATAAGATTCCCTGCACTCTGCCCAAGGTTTGGTTATGAGTCTCAGCATCTGTTTTGATACATTGCTAGGTAGAGACTGCCCTGTTTCTTGTTTTCTTCTACTGCCAATGTCCATCCTATTTGTTTTTCTAAGTGAGGATTGATCATCTTACCCCAGGTCCTCCTTCTTGTTTAGCTTTATTAGGTGTACAGATTTTAGTATGTTTATCCTTTCTTATAGAAAATAATGTTTTAAAGCAATGAATTTTTACTGACACCACGGCAGGCTTTTGGATGTAGGCATTTCCATCCCCTGAAGCCTCTTAAATCCAACATAGAGCTTTCTGCCTTGCAGTCAGATCAGACCTGAGTGGTCACTAGAGAGTTACAATGTCACAAGATTGGAAAAGGACCTAAAGCTTATCAGCCTGCTGTGCCTTTTAGGCTCAAGAAAACCTCACCTTTGTGATCCTTTTGGAACTTCAGTGCGACCCCCACAATTCCAACCCATCACATTCTTTTTCTTTTTATTGATAGTGAGTACAGTAATCTTTTTAAACGAAATTTACTTATTTATTCATTTTCCATCTCGATCATAGCCCCCTCCTTCCTTTCTATTCAGTCTCACCCTCTTCTGTCCACCCTTTCCCTTTCTCCTCAGAAAAAGGGTGCCTCTTCCTCACAAACCCACTCCAACACATCAAGTTGCAGAAAGATTAAGCACATCCTCTTTCACTGAGACTAGACAATGCAGTCCAGTTAGGGGAAGGTGATCCAAAAGCAAGCAAACAGTGTCCATGTCAGAGATAATCCCAGCTCCACTTGCTAGGGAACCCTCATGAAGACCAAGCTTCCCATCAGTTACATGTGTGTTGATGGCATTGGTCAGTCCATGCATGCTTCTTGGCTGGGGCTTCAGTCTCTGTGAGGCCCTTTGGGCCTAGGTTACCTTGTTTCAGAGATGTCCTCCCCCCTTGACCTTATGCCCATATCTGACCCTTATACTTGTTCTCCTTCCCACAGTCTCTCCCACTCAGTTCCCTCTCAAAAAATTCAATTATCCACAAACCAAATAATCCAATTTAAAATGGGATACAGAACTAAACAGAGAATTCTCAACAAAGGAATCTCTAATCGCAAAGAAGCACCTAAAGAAATGTTCCTTAGTCATCAGGAAAATAGAAATTAAAATGACTCTGAGGTTCCATCTTACAGCCTTCAGAATGGCTAAGATAAAAAACTCAAGTGATAGTACATGCTGGAGAGGATGTAGAAAAAGGGGAACCCTCCTCCATTGCTGGTGGGAGTGCAAACTTGTACAACCACTCTGGGAATCAATCTGGATGTTTCTCAGAAAACTGTAAATAGCTCTACCTCAAGACCCAGTTATACCACTCCTGGGCATATACCCAAAAGATGCTCCACAATTCAATAAGGACATTTGCTCAACTATGTTCATATCAGCTTTATTCAGAATAGCCAGAAACTGTAAACAACCTAGATGTCCCTCAAGTGAAGAATGAATAAAGAAATTGTGGTACATGTACACAATGAAATACCACTCAGGTATTAAAAACAAGGAAACCATGCAATTTGCAGGCAAATGGATGGAGCTAGAAAAGATCAACATGAATAATGTAACCCAGGCCCAGAAGGACACACATGGTATGTACTCACTTATACATGGATATTAGCCATATAGTAAGGATCACTGTACTGCAATCCACAGACCCAAAGAAGGTAAGTAAGAAGGAAGATCCAACAGCAGATGCTTTAATCCTTTACTGTCACTTTCTGTCCCATGTTCACCTAGTAATGTGAAATCTCAAGTCACTGCTTGTTTCAGGAAACCTTGCTTCTTAATGCTTAACAACCACGAGTCTCTTTAAAAAATATAAAACAAGGAGAATGCATATCTCCTTCTCTGATTATTCCTTCCTCCAAAATCTGGTTCAAATGACTTCAGGATAATATATTATCTCTGATGTACCCAAAGTAGTCCATACCCATTAAGTTGTCATCTATCAGTGTATAAAACCTGGTATTTTAGTCCATATTTGGATATTATCTACTCATTTCTACAAATGCCAGTATTAATATCTTTTAAAAATTACATATTTTTAATTTTTTTGAAATTAAAATGTAATTACATCATTTTCCTCTTTTCTCTTCTCCCTCTGACCCTTCCCCTGTGCCACCCACCTTGTTTTCTCACAAAGTCACAAACTGCTTTTACTTAAAAAATTTTTTTTATTCATTACAATTGATTCACTTTGTATCCAGCTGTAGCCCCTCCCTTACTCCCTCCCAATTCCACTATCCCTCCCTCTTCTCCTCCCATGCCCCTCTCTAAGTCCACTGATAGGGGAGGTCCTCCTCCTCTTCCCTCAGACCCTAGCTTATCAGGTCTCACCAGGACTGGCTGTAATGTCCTCATCTGTGGTCTAGCAAGGCTGCTCCTCCCTCAGGGGGAGGTGATCAAAGAGCCAGCCTCTGAGTTCATGTCAGAGACAGTCCCTGTTTCTGTTACTAGGAAACTCACTTGGAGACTGAGCCACCCATGGGCTATATTTGTTCAGGGTTCTAGGTTATATCCATGAATGGTCCTTGGTTAGAGTATCAGTCTCAGGAAAGATCCCTCAATAGAACTCCTTTTTCTTTAATTGTTACTTTAAGTGTTTTATTTTACCTGTTCTGGGAAACATACTAAGTATGTATGATTAGTTAAATCACCTGAAGCTTGTCTGTTGTTTCCCACATGAAAGATACCAATGCTTCTCTTGAAGAAAACACAGCTGCTTTTCCTTCTGCCAGAGTAATTTTTTAAATTTTTATTAATTACATTTTATTCACTTTGTATCCCCCCATAAACCCCTCCCTCCTCCCCTCCCAATCCAACCTTTCCTCCCCCTTCTCCACACATGCCCCTCCCCAAGTCCACTGATAGGTGAAGTCTTCCTCTCCTTCCTTTTGATCCTAGTTTCTCTCTATCAGCTCTCATCAGGAGTGGCTGCATTGTCTTCCTCTGTGGCCTGGTAAGGCTGCTCCCCCATCAGGGTGAGGTGATCAAAGAGCAGGCCAATCAGTATATGTCAGAGGCAGTTCCTGTTCCCATTACTATGGAACCCACTTGGACACTGAACTGCCATGGGCTACATCTGTGCAGGGGTTCTAGGTTTTCTCCATGCATGGTACTTGGTTGGGGTATCAGTCTCAGGAAAGACCCCTGTGCTCAGATTTTTTGGTTCTGTTGCTCTCCTTGTGGAGCTCCTGTCCTCTCCCTATCTTACTATCTCCCACATCTTTCATAAGAGAGAGAGGGAAAGAGGCAGGGAACAAGGGATAGAGGGAGAAACAGAGGGAGAGATTTCCTTAATACAGCTCTACTGTAAGAAATAAAACAATGTGCAACTAAAAAGCACCAGGACATCCTCATTCACATATGACAATCCAAATCTTGCAGTAGCCATCACCCATTTTTAATTGAAAGTTTTGGTCTTTTAACTCTTAAAAATAATTTAAAATATATACAGGATGCTATTGTTTGGTTAATAACATGGATTAGAAACATCTTCCATCTTGTCCACCCCTTTCACTTTAAAATTTGTCTCTTGATGAAAAGAAGCTCTTAATTTTAATGTAGTTATGTCTACCAATCATATTAATTACTATTCCTTTTCATCTCTTTTTTGTTTCATTTTTTCTACACATCTTTACTTTTTTTATTCATGTTACAGCCTGATCACAGCCCCCTCCCTCATCTTCTTCCAGCCCCGCTCTCATACTCCCTCTCCCATCCCTCTCTCCTATTCTCAGAGAAGAGAGCACCCATGGGTACCAACCCATTCTGGTACATCAAATTTCAGCTGGACTAAGCACACTCTCTTCAGCTGAGGCCAAATAAGGCAGCCCAGCTATGAGAAAGTGATCCAAAGGCAGGCAACAGAGTCAGAGACAACCCCTGCTCTAATTGTTAGAAGATAAAGCTGTTCATCTGCAACATACTGTGTAGGGGGTCAAGGTCTAGGCCATGCATGCTTTTTGGTCAGTGCCCAGGTTAGTTTACTCTATAGGTCTTCTGTGGTATCCTTGATCCCTCTGGCTCTCCCAATCCTTCCTCCCACTCTTCCACAAGACAATCTGAGAGCCGACACTTGTTTGTCTGTGAGTCTCTGTCTCTGTTTCCACCAGCTGCCAGATGAAGCTGCCCAGAAGACACTTATGCTAGACTCCTATCTGCAAGCACAGAAGAGTATCATTAATAGTGTAGGGGTTGGCTCTCTCCCATGGGGTTGGGCCCGTCACTGGCTGGCTCTTCCCTCCGTTTCTGTTCCATCTTTATCCCTTTACTACTTGTAGGCAGGACAAATTTTGTGTTGAAGGTTTTGTGTGGTGGGTTGGTGTCCCCCCTCCTTCACTGGAAATCCTGTAGCCTGGCTAATGGAGGTGGGCCCTTCAGGCTACTTCTCCTCTGCAAGCAGAAGTCTCAGTGAGAGTGAACCCCACAGATCCAGGAAGCCTTACTCATCTCAGAGATGCCAAGCCCACAGGTTTCATTTCGCTTTCCAAGCCTCCCCCCTCCCGACTCCTGATCCCCATCCGTATTCTCCTCCCTCCCCCTCTCCCGCACAGTTCCCTTCTTCCATTTATTTCAACTGTTTATTTTATTTTCCCTTCTGGGTGAGATTCCAGCATCCTCCCTTGGGCCTCGCTTTGGGTATGTGGATTGTAGCCTGGTTATTCTGTGCTTTATGACTAATATCTACTTATTCTGAGTCTGGGTTATCTCAATCAGGATGATATTTTCTAGTTCCATTCATTTTCCTGAAAATTTCATGATGTCTATGTTTTTAATAGCTGAGTCTATTGTGTAAATGTACCACATTTTATTTATTCATTCTTTGTTTGAGGGACATCTAGATTGTTTCCAGTTTCTGGCTATTATGAATAAAGTAACCTACAAACTTAGTTGAACAAGTGTTCTTGAGGTATGGTGGAGCATCTTTTGAGTGCCCAGGAGTGGTATAGCTGGGTCTTGAAGATATATTACAGAGAAACAGTAATGAAAACTGCATGTTGTTGACATAAAAACAGACAGGTAGATCAATGCAATCAAATCAAAGATCCAGAAATAAATCCTCACAACTATGAACACTTGAGTTTTGACAAAGGAGCCAAAACCATACAATGGAAAAAAGACAGCATCTTCAACAAATGGCATTGGTCTAACTGGATGTCTGTATGTAGAAGAATGTAAATAGATCCACATTTATCAGTCTGCACAAAACTCAAGTCCAAGTGGATCAAAGACCTCAACATAAAACCAGATACATTAAATCTAATAGAATAGAAAATGGGGGAAGAGCCTTGAATGCATTGGCACAGGAGACAGCTTCCTGAACAGAACACCAACAGCTTAGGCACTAAGATCAACAATTATTAAATGGGACCTCATGAGACTGAAAAGCTTCTATAAGGCAAAGGACACTGTCAGTAGGACAAAACACCAGCCTACAGAATGGGAAAATATCTTCCCTAATCTTACATCTGATAGAGAGCTAATATCCAAAATATATAAAGAACCAAGGAAATTAAACACCAGTAAACCAAACAATCCAATTAAAAATGTGTAGGGTACAGAGCTAAACAGAGAAATCTCAACAGAGGAATTCTAATGGCCTTAGGAACACTTGAAGAAATGTCCAATGTCATTAACCAACAGGGAAAAGCAAATCAAAATGACTCTGAGATTTCATCTTATTCTAGAAGAACTTGAAGAAATGTTCAATGTTACTAGCCAACAGGGAATGCAAATTAAAATGACTCTGGGATTCCATCTTACACCTGTCAGAATGGCTGAGATCAAAAAGTCAAGTGACAGCACATGCTAGGGAGGATGTGAAGTAAGAAGAACCCTCCTCCAGTGTTGGTGGGAGTGCAAACTTATACAACCACTGTGAAAATTAACCTGGTGATTTTTTTATCACCTATTTCTTAAACAGTACCTCCCGTGTGTGAGATCAACAGAAAAATGTATGGAAATAGAACAGATGGATTTTCTTGGTAGGAGAAGGTGACTTTTCCTTCCTTTCAGTTATTGATGCTGAACGTAGACTTTATTAGTAATACAGATATTCTTTTTCCATCATTAGTAGATCACAGAGCTTACCTCTGGGTAAAGAGTGGTCCTGTCTGTGGGTAAGTCTTACATCAGCTGGTGACTGGCTTATTTAGTATTAACATTCTTGTGAATTATTTATAAATGTCTTGAACAAAGAAGATACAATTGCTTTTAGTTTTGATCTGGTTAAAAAAATGCCTTCCTTAATTACAAATGTGCCCTCTTAACACTGTGCATAACATATTTTGATTACTTAACATAATGCTATATTATATGATAAATTTAAAGTAAAAATAAATGATGAAACTAATTATGGAACATTTTGTGTTAAAATATTATAGGATTATTTTCCAATTCAAAGGTAACACTCAGTTAATAAACTGTAACTAATATTAAAAATAAAAATTTAATTAAAAAAAGGTAACAAGTAATATGCTGACATGAGAGTTTATATGCAATTTTCTAGCAGTTGAGTCAAGACAATTGAAGGAATTTGTATGAATTTCATGAATTTATCTTTTTAGAGTTTTCCTTCATTTTTATTGTGATTGTGTGTGTGTACATGAGTGCAGAGGCTCACAGGGGCAGGAAGAGGGCATCAGATCCCTGGAGCTGGAGTTACAGCTCCTGAGCCTCCTAGCAAGTATGCTTGGAACTGAATTCATAACCTCTGAAAGAGCAGTAAGCACTCTCAAGGCCTGAGCCTTCCCTTTATCCCCTGTGGCATTTATTTTAAATAACAAACCTTGAATTTAGCCTTAACTTCAACATTGCTTTGAGAACACCCTTTGAATACATAGCATTGATCTCAGATATGTCTTTAGTTCAGGGATCTTTAATCAATAGGTAGGAAAACCAAACTTAAAAAAATCCTACAAGCAGAAAAAATATTTATAATGTAGTTATTACTGTCAGAATTCTATTATTCTAATGTTTGTGTGTGGGGATATTTCTCTACTGTCATAATCTGTTCTTATGGCTTCCTTTTAGAATAATTATAGACTAATACTGTTTGTAGGAAGTTACATCTGTCCTCAGGAAACGCAAATGAACAGGACAATTTGAAATTAGAAATTTGGGAACTTGTGGCTAAGAACAAGTTAACAGTAGATAAAAATTTTCTCCTTTTAATATATTTCAGATGCTGGCAATACATAAATTTGTATCAAGCCAAATCTATTATAATTTTGGACCCCAGATGGAAGTTGTTTATGAATAACTAGGGAACATCCACTTTATTTATAGCACAGAAATCACTAACACTGGAAAAACAAAAAAGCAATTACTGTAACTCCTACCGTGTAATGGCCATGTTAGATAGAAGAGCCATGCATTTACCTTCATCATTCTTAAATCAAAAGCTCAGCGGTAGAGATGGTGACTGCCTTTGGGAAATTCAGGGGAAAAAATAACACTTTTAGAATTATAACATAAAAGACAATTAAAGCTGTTACTCTTATTCCCCAGAATAATAAAGTTCCATTTGAGAGAAAAGAAAAACAAGTCATCAGAGAAATATTAAAATAAAATCAATTAGGTAACAATAATTAGATCTGTGTCTCTCTCTCTGTGTGTCTGTTTATTCTATGGTGGATATCTTTTCACAGTCCCTTTTCAACTTTCTCCTTCGTTCTGAGTTCCCACATTTCCATCAAACATGTCTTTCTAAGTCCCTGTTATCAGGTGACCTTCCACCATACTTTGCTTGCCTTCCCATCATACTTTGTGAGGTTAGGGACAGAAACTCAGTAGCCCTGTCATGTTATGCTGCTCATTCTCAATACTCCAATTAGGGCACTGGTGATTGTGAAGAATAAAGCAAGATCTAGCCAATGTGGCCACATTAGGAAGAGGCCCAGTGACCCCTGAACCATGCCGAGCAGCTCAGACCTGAAATGAAATAATGAGGTTTCAGTTTAAACAGAAGGCAAGGGTTAAGTATAAATAAGCAATCTTGTACAGACATATTCTCACCCACCCATAATCCAGTGTCTCCGGTAATGTGAATTTTCTTTTCTTTCTTTCTTCTTCTTTTTTTTTTTCCTAGGAGATAAGTTTCTTCTTTGACGAAGGCCAAGCTTCAACTTTTTCCTCTACCAGTATGAGACTCCCTGGGAAAGTCCAATCTCTTAAGGTCCATTGTTTCAATAATCTGACAATCAAAGGGAGGGACAGATGTCTCTTTCAATATCTCTGTTCCTGGCAGGATGTTATACTGTCCCAGGCTCCCTTTCTTTCTGTTTCTTTTCTGTTCTTTCAGTTGTTTTTTTTAATTAATTAATTTATTTTTGTATCAATCACAGGTTAGGTACTTTGCATCCCAAGCGTAGCCCCCTCCCTCATTCCCTCCCATCCTCTCCCTCCCTCATCTCCTCCCCGCCCCCACCAAGTCAACCAACAGGGGAGGACCTCCTCCCCTTCCATCCAACCCCAGCTCATCCTGT
>CM053744.1:79097347-79137557 GCA_028658305.1 Pachyuromys duprasi | reverse complement strand
TGATTGACTGTGTCTCCTATTTTGGTTGTTTCCTCTCTGTTTATCTTTGATTGTTCCTCTATGTGGGCAGTTAATTTCTTCTCCATTTCTTTGAAGGCCTTGTTCATTTCCTCTTTTTGTCTCTCCTCTTGTTCCTCCAATATCTGCATAATCAAAGCTTTAATATAATTTTCCTGTGTCTCCACTGAATTTAAATCTCCGCTGCTTTTGGGTGTTTCTGGTGGGGCCATGGTGTCCTGATTTTTGTTGGGTGAGTTTTTTCGCCGATTTCTGGGCATTTGTTTATATATAATCAGGGAGCTGTTTGTGCTTTAAGGCTGAGCTTCAGTCTGGAACTGTCAATCTCTTGTGCTAGGAGTATTCTTCAAGAAGATCAGGGCTTTCCAGTGGTTTGTTAGTGTTTGTTGTTGTCTCAGTTGAACTCTGTTGTGGGCTCTGTGTGCCCAGCTTCGTGCTCTGTGCTAGAAGCTGTGATTACTGCAGGCTGGTCACCCCTCTGGTCTGGATGTTTAGCTTCTCAGTCTTTTGAGATGTCAGCTGTGGGTTTTGTGCTCTCCCCTGGACTGGAGACTTGGCGCCCCCTTCTGGGCCAGGGGCTGTGAACCATGTTCTGAGATGATATTTGGGGCACACACAGTGGGTCTGGTTTGTTTGCAGGCATTGCTGATTGGTGTGTACCTGCTGTATGTAGTCCTGTTTGAAGTGGTGCCCAGGGCCTTCTCTGGCCTGTGGACACACACACGGACCAAGGTGGTTGCTGGCACCCCGAGCAGTGTGCGACCACAGTGTGCAGTCTGGTCAAAACGGTTCCCCCGTCCCTCTCAGTCTGAGGTGGTTCCAGCGGTGATCTGAGTGTGCCTGCCTTACACCCGCTGGTTGAAGCAGAACCCTCGTCCTTTCCAGACTGGCCCGTGGACTCACACAGGGACTGAGGTTTATGCTGGCAGATTCGAGCAGTGTGTGCCCACAATGTGCAGGTCAGACAAAACGGTGCCCGGGTCGTCCTCAGTCTGCCCCAGAGACTATGTGGTCCAGTTTAGTATGGTGGCTACTGGTGCCCTGTGCAGGTACTTGCTCTGATCAGAGCTGTGTGCCACCGGTCACCCAGAGATTTTTCTGGGGAATAACTGGGTGTCCCTAGGGTTTTCCCACTTGATTTTCTCGCTGTAGGAGTTCCGCTCACCTGGCAATCACGGATGTTGGCATTTTAGGCCCCAGAGTTCAGTCTCCTAGTTACTGCATTGTTTCTGCTGACCTAATCCTCAGACACAGTGTCCTCTCATGGCAGCCATCTTGGATCGCATCTCTTTCAGTTGTTATAAGAAAGCTCGAACAGAATTATTTTCAACACTAAAAAATAAAGCCATTTCCTTATCTGATAATTATATTAAATGCCCACAAATAACTTTTCTGGTAATGAACCTTTTGCTTCAAGAGATGAGCAAGGAGAAAATGAAGTTATTTTCCTTAAAAGCTGAGCATGGCATATTAAAGATTGCATTATACAGACCAAAATTATTTCTTGGTACTAGCACAGTATTCTTCCAGTCATAATTTTCAACCATCACCGATCAAGGAATTTCCCATAACAATGTCATTCAGCACTCTTTACAGAATAAATGTTCTTTTATCTTTGCTGCTTCTCTCTGTTTAGAAAAGTAAAAAAGTTGACTCTTTCTTATGGGGTAAGTCTCAGGTTGGGTCAGTCATTGGTTGGCCATTCCCTCAATCCTGCAGGCAGAGTAAATTTTGGGGATCAAAGATTTTGTGAGTGAGAAGTACTGCCCTGTCTAGAGGTGGCCACTTCAGTCTCCATGTCCCTCACTATTAGGAGTTTCAGCTAGAGTAGCCTTCATATCCTCTCAGGAACCAACCCTGTTGCAGGTCTCCAACTTATCCCAGAGATGGCCCTGACACTATTAACGATATTCTCCTATGCTTGCAGGAAGGAGCCTAGCATAACTGTCCTCTGAGAGGCTCCATCCAGAAGCAGATCAAAACAGATGCTGAGACCCACAGCCAAACATTAGGTGGAGCTCGGGGAGTATTGTGGAAGAGTTGGGGGAAGGATAGAAGGACCCAGAAAGGACAAGAACTCCACAAGAAAACCATCAGGCTCAACTAACATAGGCCCATGGGGGCTTACAGAGACTGAAGCACCAACCAAAGAGCATAGATGTCCCCCAACACTTATGAAACTGATGGGCAGCTTAGTCATCATGGGGGTTCCCTAGCAAGTGGAACGGGGCTCTCTCTGATATAAACTCTGTGGTCTGCTTTTAGATCACTTGCCCCTAGCTGGGCTGCTTTGTCTGGCCTCAGTGGAAGAGGACCAGCTTAGGCCTGATGAGACTGAATTTGCTAGGGTAGATTGGTACAGGGCCAGGTTGGGAAAAGGGGGAAGAATGTGGGAGTGTGTGAATGGAAGGAAAGGAGGGAGGAGCTGTGTTGAGGTTGTAAAGTACATAAATAAATAAACTTAATTCTTTTAAAAAAATAAATAAATAAAAGGAAATTCTAAAAGAGAAAAGTAAAAAAGTCTTCCTCCACGATTTGATTTTTACATGAATTTGTTTCTATCACTCATACATTCATCAATATATTTATATTCTGCTTTTTATTTTTATCACTCATCTTTTTTTTGTTTTTGTATTTCTTTCCCCCACCTTCTTCTCACTTGCTCCCCACTTTCCATCTATTCCACACCCCACCCCTCTACCCTTTCTCCTTCTCTTTTGCATGTCTATTCTAGTCCAGAAAAAGGCTTGCCAGGCCTTGTCACTCAGCCTCAAAGCCCAGAGACGATTAGTCATTAGAGAAAGAAAGCAGATACTTTCTGGCCTCTTTCTGAAAAGATTACTTCTCAATCCAGGCTCAGTCCTCACCCCCTCCTACCACGGCCCTTTCCCCATTTAAATATTGATGCCGCCTCACTGGCTGCCTACTAACGTAACTGTGGCTGGCACTACGCAGAAGCAAGAGGAGCAGCAGCCTGGCATCAGGTAGGAGACTTTTAGGCATCTTTTCCTCCTATCTGTTACTTGCTCTTCTGGAGTCCCTGGGCACCAAGCTTGCCAAGGACAGAAGAAAACCCGTGTGTGTGTCAGGAGATATGTTGCCCAGAGAGAAGCTCCGCTTCCCTTAAGCTGTCAACTTTGTCTATCAGCAGCTGCCCGGGCTACCCCGAAGCAGGAGGAAACGGCAGCCCCAGTTCATCAAGTGGGGCAATAGGCATTGGCACAGTCGAGATTCTAGTTATCATGGCTCAGTGTTTTTGGATCTGGGAGAAAGAAAAAACAGAAAACAACAACAACAACAACAACAACAAACGCCTATTGGTTTGGGGCTTCCAGAGTTGCACGTTCTCAGCCTACCCAGAGGGACTGCACAAGCCTTGCCCCTGGTCTGCACACTCCACCCACGGCTGTCACATCTGCGGCTACCTTGTCCACTAGCCTGGCGGCTCCAAAATAAGGGCAGGGCCGTTTCTGAATGTCAGTGTCGCAGCACGAGTTCCTGGAGACTGATGAAGCTTCCGAGTGCTTCAGCGTGCACCTCTTAATTACGTGCCCTGTGTAATTTCAGAGCAGTTCTATTTATAGCGAGGCTTTATTTTTAAAAAGCTTATATTTGAGAGTAGGAGGCGATGCAAATCATTTTAGGCCTTGTAATGAGCCTTAAAATGCCACTCCATGGAACTGTAAAATTGGCCTGCACTTCAAATGGGTCACATTTAGATCAAGATGACAGTAATGGCAGGGTTTCAAAGTGGGAGATATAGTGTGTCTCTGAGTGGATATGTCTGATATGTGCTGTCGTGTGTGTGTGTGTGTGTGTGTGTGTGTGTGCGCGCGCGCGCGCGCCCACGCCCATGTCTTTTGTAGAGGTGTTTGTTTATTAGTAGTAAAAAGTACAGAAGAAGTCAAGGACATTTAGGACATCTAATAACAATTCAGACTTTATGTAAATATATAACAAGGTCAGATTTCATCTGACATATATGCAACATGAATTCCAAATGGGGACGATATGAGAAGTAAAGTGTGAGTGTGACCAGTAGCAGAGAGCCTGCAGTAAGCATGTGCTCTTCTCTGTGCTGTCAGTCATGAAACAGCATCTGTGAGAGCCTCAGTATGTGCATGGGTTTCTGTGTGCACATGAATTGTGTCTGTGTGTTTGTGTGCACATGAGTGTGCTGGGTAGAGGAGAGACATATAGCTTATTGGAGGCTCGAGCTCTCTTAAGAGCATGATGACTCTAAGCTTTCCTGCTTTAATTATGGCCTAGAGCATGACAAAAGGATTTTTAATTATTATTTTTTGTTTTTAATCTTAAGCATTTTTATTCATCCTTTGAATAAATTTTAGAAATGTTTACAATGTATATTAATCATATCTGCTTCCTGTTCCCCTTTCTATTCTTCCTATGCACTTTTTAACACATCTCCCTTCTAATTTCAAGAACTTTCACATATGTATTATTGTATATATCATATATATGTACATAAATGATATATATGGACTAAGTCCAGATAGTGCTGCTCACATGATCATGGGTGTGGGGTCATGCATTGGGACATGGGAAAATCTATCAATACCTCATCCCTCCTTCAGCAACTTTCAATGAGCAATAGCTCCTCAGCAACAGACAGCACCCTGGGAGCCCCTCTCCTATCAGTGTTGGAGTTTTAACTGTCTCAACATTGTGCAGGTCTTGTGCTGGTCAGCACTAGTTCTCATGGTTACTTCGTCTAAAAGCCATGTCATATCCAGAAGCCAGAATTTCCACAGCTTTTCCCCCTGTCACCCTCTGGTTCTCACCTTCTTTCCATGCCCTTTTACATTCTTTCTATCTTCTCTTCTAGGATGTCCCCTGAGCGCTGGTGGTAGGGAGTCAGTAGACGTGTTCCATCTACATCTGAGCATAACTATTTCTTTTTCTAATTCAAGATAAGAGTGATTGAAGGTTATAAATAACGTGAGAGGACCTAGAAGTATACCAAAAGTTACATGTGTGGGTCCCAACAGTGAAGCGGCCCTCCACCTGCTAATGTGATGTGACCAATGTTTCCTCTCTGCACTCACCTCATATTTTTCCCACAGAGATTCAGACCAAGCCCTACTGCAGGCCATCCAGAGTCAGCCCAACACCCAGCCAGCTTCCTGACTCCAGCATCAGATCTTTGGGGGCATTCATGGTCAGGCTCCTCCCTGAGCATAGTGGGGAAGCAGAATAATCAGTTGGCTGAATGTTTCTATTTTCTGGGCCTGATTGTTCCATTATGGAGATACAGCTGCATCATCTTTTCCCCTTTCTTGCCTGCCCCTCCTTGGACCTATTTCTGGTTCATTTTTACAGCTACATTCAGCCTTAACTCTTACACTTACCTCCAGGCACACGCTGTTTCCTGACATTCAACTGTAGGTCCAGCTCCCCCACCCATGATCCCTGCCAGTCCTTTACCTGCTCATCTTCACTCAGGGTCCCACGCTCATGTTTGCTGAAGTAAAGACAAATCATATGAGGTCACAGAGATTGAAGCAGCAAGCACAAGGCTTACATGGTCCTGCACCAGGTCCTTTGCATATACATTGTAGCTATTAGCTTAGTATTTTTATGGGACTTTTATGCCTGCTCTTGGGACACTTGTCCTCCTGTTGGACTTCCGTGTCCAACTCGGATGTGATAGTTTTTGTTTCATGTTATTATATTTGTGAGACTAATACTCCAAACAAGGCCCATGCATGGAGATAACCTAGAATCCCTGCACAGATGTATCCCATGGCAGCTCAGTGTCCAAGAGGGTTCCTCCGTAATAGGAACAGAGACTGTTTCTGGCATGAACTCATGGACTGGCTCTTTGATCACTTCCACCTGAGGTGATTACCAGGCCACAGAGGAAGACAATGAAGCTAGTCCTGATGAGACCTGATAGACTAGGGTCAGATGGAAGAGGAGGAGGACCTCCCCTATCATTGGACTGGGGAAGGGACATAGAAGAAGAAGAGAGAGGGAGGGTGAGACTGGGAGGGGATTTGGGAGGGGGCTACATCTGGGATTCAAAGTGAATAAACTCTAATTAATAAAAATAAAATAAAAATTAAGAAAAACAAAATAAATCTTTTGTAACCAAGCAACAATGAAGAGATTAAATATATTTTCAAGATCCAGCACAGACTCTATATGAAAAGAACACTGAAAACATTGGCTTTAATCCGAGGATCCAAAACAAAAATCTCTTTTTGAAATACATTTTTTTCAAGTGGATACTTTTAAGGGATAGTGAGATGGTTCAGTGGAGAAAGGAACTTGCTATGCATTCCTAATGATGTGAGTTTAATCCCTGGAACCAAAGTTAGGTGGAAGGTAGATACCACCTCCACAAAACTGTCCTGACTCCCACACATGGACTGTTGAATGTCAACCACATATTCATTGTAATTAATCTAAAACAGAAACTTCTAAAAAGTCATTTCTTTAGGTATGATTCCAAGACCTGTAGTAATCCTCTGAAAATTGTATAAATCAAAACTGTTATTTGTTATCAATTAGTTCCCTATTATTTAAATTCTAAAGGTGATATCATGTCCCATGAACTTAAGTAGTAGTTTGAAAATTAGACCAGTGTTTTCCAACCTTCCTAATGTTGCAACTCTTTAGTACAGTTGTGATACCATGATGTGATGATCCCTAAGCATGAATTATTTCTGTTGTTGCTTTATAACTGAAATTTTACAATGTTATGAATCATAACGTAAATATCTCTGTTTTCTGATGGTCTTAGGCAACCTCTGTAAAAAGGGTTTGGTTTTTGTTTTTGTTTTTGTTTTTTTGACCCTAAAAGGGGTTGTGATCCACAGGTTGAGAACTGCTGAATTAAATTATTGTCTTAACTATCACTATCAGCAATAAACATATGGTAGTGAGAAGAATTACTGGCAATAATTCTGTGGCATTTTATTTGCTAAAGCAGTATACATTCTGAGACAAGTATGTTTAAAAGGTACAGAGTAAGCATTTACAGCTTACTAAACGTTTTTACCTGTGTACTCTTTTGATCGCCCTCAGAATTCAAAGGTTCTGCCCTTTCATCTCATTTTTTCCTGTGTCTTTCTTGTGCCTGGTGCTACAACAAGGAGACAAGCGAGAGTGAGCATAAATATTCAGTGGTTTTGTGATTAGCATGGCAGGTTAAGCTCTGCTTTGTGGATTGGGAACATAGGCTCCACTATCAAGCCACTCACGCCAAGCTGACTCACCCCAACTTTCTATGTAAGGAGATGTCCTCTCCACTATGGTAAACAGACAAAAGGTCAGAAATTGTTGTATGTGACAGCTCAGACTCTCCTCAAATTGCCTATGTACCTCAGGGTGACCCTGAACTCCTGATTCTTCTGCCCCCCCCTCCCAGGTGTTGAGATTATATGTTGCCATAGTGTACTACCCAGGTCAAATTTTGGAATTTGTGAATGGTAAGTATCTTGTTTAGAGATTTCCGGAAATGTTATTTTGTGTATGGTCAGCATATTTTTGGAGTACTGAGACTGAAGCAGTAATAGACAAGAAGAATTCTACTTAAGGATCACATCTTACAAATCAGTCATTCACACTGAAATAGTTATTTAATCTTACCACAGGTTATTGGGATAGCGCTTGCCATTTTTGATGGTGCATACTCAAATGGGTTTGAATTGTCCAAGCTAGCACTTTGCTGTTGTTTTATTAAAATTTTATTTATTTTTAATTAATTACAGTTTATTCACTTTGTATCTCAGCTGTAGTCCCCTCCCTCATCCCCTCCAAATCCCATCCTCCCTCCCTCTTCTCTTATGCCCCTCTCCCAGTCCACTGGTAGGGGAGGTCTTCCTCTCCTTCCATCTGACCCTAGCTTATCAGGTCTCATCAGGACTGGCTGCAATGTCTTCATCTGTGGCCTGGCAAGGCTGCTTTCCACTCAAGGGGAAATGATCAAAAAGCCAGGCACTGAGTTCATGTCAGAGACAGTCCCATTACTAGGAAGCTCTCTTGGACACTGAACTGCCATGGGCTACATCTATGCAAGGGTTCTAGGTTATCTCCATGCATGGTCCTTGTTTGGAGTATCAGTCTCAGAAAAGACCCCTGTGCCCAGATATTTTGATACTGTTGCTCAACTTGTGGAGCTCCTGACCCCTCCAGGTCTTTGCCACTGTGCATTTCTATCTTCCTTCAGAAAATTCCCCAGGGTGATGCTGGTGCAACTTCATTAGCAATACTTGGGGGTTGCTGCATGAGTGACATCTCTTAGCCCCAGTGTCTTCAGCAAATTTGGAAAAGTAAGTATTCTGCCCATCTTGGATGTATAGGTGAATAAACAGTGGAAACACCGTCTAAAATAAAATAACTAAATGTGATGCTAGTGATAGTCATTGTGCCTACAGACGAGGTCATGGTAGACCACCTACCATGATTTAAAGTTATGAAAAAAACTATTGGGGAACTATTTTGAGGGGAAAATATGCTTCTCTACTCCATAACAAAATCATGATTGAAATGTCTTCTATAGTGCTTTGGACATATTCCATATATCCTATCGGGCATAGGGATAGAGGACATATTCATCAATATTTCAAGGACTTCCATATTTCTTTGTCTTTGCCCAGAATGAAGACAGTGCTTTCTGCAAAGTCCACATCACTGGTGCAAACATCGTAATTATTGCCATTGCATGCTCAGGGACTGTCCATCAGAGCCCTCCTTCAGTATGCACTGTCCATGGCACTCTACTGCCAGAGATATGTAGCCATTATGTCAAGCAATTCACCTGCCTCTTTAAAGGTTCTTGTGCTTTTGAGGAGGGGTGCTATATGCAGACTTAGTCCCTTCCAGCGCTAACTGCGGAAGTATTCCCTTCCAGTGCAAATCAGCCCAGTGGGTGCCTTGGAAATACTAACATGGCTAAGAACAAGAAATAAAGTGAGATTGGAGAGTTTGAAATGCTTTGGCTCTTTCTTCTCTCCCAATTTATGCAAAAAGAGGAAGCCAGGCAGTGTACCTGATAAGCTCAATGTTTATGAGTGGTTTCTTAAGCATGTAACTAAGTCCTTTCAGGAACAGATTTCAGTTTTTTGCAAGCACTAATAGCGAATACTGGCCTGATTCTATAGCAGATATCCCAGGACCTTCTGAATCTGACTGGCTGCTCCAACTCTGAGGATCAGATGTCTGACTATTTTTATAAGTAATGTTACCTCATTCTCATCACCTGCTGTATCTTAGGGGTCTCTAAACGGAGCAACTAGAGTCAGGAGGGCTTATGTGGTTCTCTTTCACTTATGTAAAGGTCAGCAGAAGGCAAGAGGAAGAGCTACAATAATGTTTCCTGGGTGGCCTTGACATACATGCTACCTTTTCTCCTACACTGTTCCTTCCTTATCAGAGCTAGGAGAGGACAAGTTAGACTCTCATTCTCCCTTCAAATACGATTAGTTCTAGCATTTACAATCAAGGCTTGGTTCAGGAAGACAGGGCACATGAATGGTGATAGGGCATAACAGACAGTGAAGCACAATGTTTGGAAATGCACGTGTCAGAGAGCACACTGCCTCTGCCATTGGCCTCTCCTAGCAGCATTCATCAAGAGACGGAGAAAAGCAGCTTTATGGTAAGCACAATCTCTGCTAACTTTATGGTGTGAAAACTACTCCGCATTTGAATAAAGACTCTTGTGCATAAACTATAAAGGGAAAAGCAGATTTTAGGTTGATCCTATTATTGGAGTCAGTGCTACTATGATTATTCTTTCAGAATTTAACTCTGTTAGATCACATCTGTCTCTGATGAGTCTTTTCTGACTAAGCTAGAAGGATACTTCTCTGTTCAAGAAAATGAGATGACCTGGGAGCTGTGTGCACACCATAATCCTGTACTTGGGGAGGCAGAGGCAGGCAGGTTGCTGTGAGTTCAAGGCCAGCCTGGTCTACAAAGTGAGTTCAGGACAACCAGGCTAGAAAGAGAAACCCTGTCTCCAAAAAAAAAAGAAAGAAAAAAAGAAAAAGAAAATGTGATGTCTCATGTGATACGTAACACATCTGAATTAGCCTCTTTCATCTTTAAATTCTTGGTCCAGAGTCACAGAAATCTTCATTTCCTGCACTCATTGAATTCAGGTCATTGAACTTACTTAGTTCTTCCTACTTCTATGATGCTAGTTTTATATCATTGTAACAAAGATATCTGAGAAATTCAACTGAAAACTCATGTTTTCATAGGTGTTCGTCAACAATCAACAGCATTCACTGTTTCTAGGTCTGAGGTGAAGCAGGCCAGCATGTTGGAAGAGCATAGGAGAACAAGCTGCTTGCCTCCTGGAGGTCAGGAAGCAGGCAGAGACTGGAGTTGGGCATGAGAGGATACATAACCTCTCAGAGCTTGCCCCACTGGCCTACTTCCTCCAGTTAGTCCCATTATTCTAAAGTTCCATTACCTCCCAGTAGTGGCATCAGATTATGAATGAAACCACTGATAAGGTCAGAGCTCTCACGATCCATTCAACTTCCCCAAATCCCCAGACCGAGGGAACCAAACTTTGACACAGGAGGTTTGGGGACAACAAATCAGAGCCAAATCACAGCAAACATTTCCCCCAGATTCTGCCTTTCTCAGTGTCCTCTCTGTCACACTTCGCCACTGGTTTCCTAATTTACATCAAACTCATCCAGCCAACCTGGAGACGCTTTTCCATCTATTTATAACTGGAAAGTAGTTGAATTAACACAGAACTTTGATCAGAGCTAAACAGGCTAAGTATATGTTTAAATATTTAGCTTAATTGACAGAGAGGGTGGCAGCGCATCCCACTTGGAGAGAATGAACTATCTTTCTCCTTCCCATCGTGTGAGGTAGTTTTCAGTGGATATGCTTCCTACCGCCTCCCTCCTTGGTTAAATTTATCACTGAATCATTGTGGATGGCAACGTTTCTGGATTGTGGAGTTAATGGGTGTCCTTGCTTTCTTCCTGATCTGTGCAGGGACAGGTGGGTGTGCACACATGTGAGGCCAGAGGATAATCTTGACAGCTGCATCTCAGTTTCTGTCCACCTTGTTGTTTGAGACAGAACATCATAATAAATGGAAAACAAATAAGCATGCCTCCATGTCCAGTTTTGTAAAAAAATTAGATTCAGTTCTTTAAGCTTCTGAGATAAGTAGTTACTGATGGAACTACTGTGTCACTCATGACTTTTTCCTTAGTAGAAGGAACACTTTCAGTTTTCATTATGGAATATGATTGTAGCGAGCTGTGAGCTTTGCAGGGATGATTTCATTTAACTTTTCATTTAACTTAGTGTCTTTATCATGAAACAGTTTTAAATCTCATTGAGTGATTTTGGTACATCACATGAAGTGATCATATTATTATTATCATCATTAATATTAATGTGTACTGTACATTTAATGCCTTTCCCCTTTAAAACATGTAATTCTATAGGGAGTATGATTAATTTCAGTCCTTCATTTGGAATTTGGTAGGTTTGATTGCTTCCTTTGGCTCTTTTAGAAGGGCTTGAAGTTACTATTAGATTTGTGTAGCTCTCAGATTTTATCTGGGAAGTTTTTGTTGTTGTTGTTCAGTGAATGGTGGTTAAGCCAGAAACTCTCACTGGTCAAATTGCCGAGTAAGTGTCTATTGAGTATCTAGTGACATTTGGGACATTTATATCATACTTCCTCCACACAAAGCCCAAGGTCCATGATGAACAAGGGATTAGAAAGACTGTAAGAGATAGAACACAAAGAGGCCTACAGGAATACTGTGTCTTGGGGATATAACAGGACCTCTGCACCCATGAGCTCACAGCAGGAGAGTCTATGTGTGTAAGGCTCGCCCATCAACATTCTAGTATAAAAGGGAGCGGAGGTCACTGCTAACTAAGAAGCTGTTGACAGTTTATGGCCTCTTCAGGATGTAGAGACAATCTTCTTTAAGAGTGTGGTCACTGGCAGGTTGACTGTACTCCAGGGGTTGACTTCATGTTCATAAGTATATGGCAGTATCTGGACTTTGGTTGGCCATTTGGATAAAGAGGACACAAAGTTGGAATTTGTGTAGAGGTGGGGAATGGATCTCAGAGGAGTTAGGAAGGGTAGGAGAATAAGTATATTCAAAACACATTGTATCAAATTCTTGAGGAATTAATTAAAGTAGTGTATTAAAATGAACACAATTTAAAATGTTTCTGCTCTCCAAAGTAATCTACAGGTCAAGTGCAATCCTTTAGAAATTCAAATAGCACTTAAAATATAAAAATAAACTAAATAAAGAAAAAGAAACAAGAAAATAGGCAAAAAAAGCCTATATGAAATGAGAACAAAACTAGAGGTCTTTCATTTCCTGACTCAAAAGACAGTACAAGGAACAATATAATTGGTATAGTGACAGCATCACTAAGATAGACATAAAGACCAGTAAAACAGAGTAGATAGGCCAGATGTAAAGCAAGGGGCATGACAGGTAAATGTATAGAGGAGCTAAGACCAAACAGTGAGAAGGAACAGCTTCCTCAACTAATTTAGTTGAGAAAACCAGATGTTTATGTTCATCATATCTATTATTGTATCACATATATAAAAATAAATCCCAGTGTAGTAGAGAGTTAGCTATACCACTTGAACTATGAAACATTCAGATGGAAGTGGAAACAGGGAAGGCCTTACAATGCTGACTATGTAAATGACTTCTTGGATACAACATCAAAAATCCTAGGACCAGTAGCAAAGATGGATAGCAAAGTTTCTCTGGAGAAAAGTGACATCATTAAAGTCAATGTATAAATAAGAGAAAATATAAGTTAAATATCTGGTAAGAGGTCAATTTTGAAAACACATGGGGATCTTCGACAATTCAGCAGCATACAGGTGAATGCATAAGTAAGTGATAACTGAAGTGAAGTGGTCAAATGACTCAAATAGACAATTCTCTAATGAAAGCATACTGACATGTCTATAAAAATGCTTCGTATTATGAATCATCAGGCAAATGCAAGCCATCTATGCACTGAGGTACTTCGTGTGGCATAAGATGTCTACTGCTAAAATTACAAATAACTTTTGGTGAGGATGCAGAAAAACTGAAATTAGTGGGAATTCATGCCAAGAATGAAAAGTTGTACAGCTGTTATAAAACCAGTAAGAAGGCTCCCAAGAAGCTTAAAATTAGAAGTGTCCACATCTAATAATCGTATTTATATCCCTAAAATCAAAAGCAAGACCCTCAATATATTTTCATTCCTGTGTTTATTGCCCAAGAGCCAGGAAAACAGACTTTCACAGAGGTGATATTATTCTGTCTTTAAAAAAAGAAGTACTAGGACATGTTATAAATATGACCCTAGAAGATAGCATGCTAGTGACATAGTCTAGCCATAGAATGACAAATAATATTATTATGCTTATTTGAGGCATCTAAAAACATTGGGCAAATGGAATAAGAAAATAGAATGCAGTTCAGGGGTGGAGTAGGGGTGAGGTTGGAATTGGCTTCTCAGTGGTGCCACGGTTCAATCTTGCAAGAGAATACAATCATAGATACCTGTTGTATAACAATATGTATACAGTTGGCAGCAGTGAGCTATGAACTTAAACATTTGTTAGGAGGGTAGGTCTCACGTGATGTGGGAATGTCTGGTTCCCCATAGAGTGGAGAGAGAGGAAAGGAGGGAGAAAGGGAAGAGGAGAGATGGGGAACTGTAAACCATTTAGCATACTTTTACTGTTTTTGTTGTTATTCAGGAGTGAATAGAAAGACAGACACGCAGGAGACTAATGCAGCTTCCATCTAAGGTTGCTAGGAGCGCTGTGGGCATTTGGATCACTGCAATAAGATGAACTGCCCATCCTCCTCTATACTGGAGTAGGAGCAGAAGAGGTCGGCTCTGGGTCAAATGAATGAAACAGTGTATGATCCTGCCATTGAGGTTTCAGGTTCTTCTGGAAATGAAAAGATCCCTGGGAATTCAGAACTTTGCCTATGCTGGAGAGATATAATTAAAAACATGAAAGCAAAGATTTCTCCCAGCTTCTCTTCTATCCACAAAGGTTGTGTGTGTGTACTTTCATTATTTCATAAACATTAGAAGAGAACATGGTGCATGGAACAGACAATCTGCTTAAGGGATTGCAGAATGAAAGAATTAGGCTTTTCTATGTAGCTGACCTGTTTCAGGCTTCAAGATAAACAGCAAACAGGCCTCAAGTAAGAAGACTTGACAAGACCTACTGCTAACTCCAAGTCCTCATAAGTATATCTAGTAATGGGTGACCCTTTGAGTTAACTATCCAGTGAAGTGGAGGAGAACTTAGTTGTTTTCTCTTTTCTTGAATAGAGAAGGTGTTATGTATGGATGAAAGGTGTCCATGGAAGGTAGGTGCCTACCCTTCCACTGGGGAATTGGTGCAGGCTCCTTTATGTTGAGAGATGGATTCCGGGTCCTTGAGAAAGATGATTCACATCACAAAACTGGCAAGGGTCTTTCTACTCTTTTAAGAGAAGAAAATGTACTCAATTTGACGAATTTGCTGAGCATTTGATCTGAGAAAAAGAGAGAAGGGAAATACTTGGCTTTATTTTCTACACTTACTGCTGGTATGTGCTTGCCTTTAGGCAATTTCTCACCTTCAAAGCAACAGGAAAAGGTAAGGGGATCTGGGAGGGGGGTTCTTTCCCTTAGATTTTTTGGGGGTTCACATTCCTGCCAGAGTAGGCCTGGGGTCAGCACTTCATACTGAGGGGCATCGAACCAGCTAAAGTGGGGCTATTCGGGCCACATTGACAGTCAAGCTGGGTTCTGGGATGGGTGCTAGTCTGGTGTCTTCACCTCAGCTGTCAACCTCACCTCCCTAAAGGAGACTTTTAGGGTGTCATTATTGTGCCACAAGCAAACGCTTGGCTGTCATATTTTAGTTAATTAAATAATAATTATTTGGAGTGTATGTGTGGATTTAAGTGAGAACTTGGGTCCTTTCTAACAATTTGTAACTTTTGATGGATGTGTATTTTGAAATAACATACCATTTCTCTCAAAATGACTAAATTTGACCACTATCTAAAAGCTAGCGCCACACATTATTTTTTTTCCCTCAAAAGTGTAATTTCTTCTACTGTTTCTTTCAAACAGCTTTGTCGTAGCCAGACAGTTTCCAAAGCATCCCTTTTGCAACCAGACTCTCTTATTTTGTTGGGTCATTTTGTGGGAGTAAGTCAGCCAGAATTTGAAATGGAGGCATATAGCAACCTTGCCCCATTCTTTCCTGTTACCTGAAACCCTACCACCAGATCAGCTGCTCAGTGGCAGCATTTAACCCAGACCAAGTGGTAACTGTAATAGCAGGAGTGGGTATCATAAGACAAGATCAAGTTACATCACCCCATCGACAAACTCTGCTTCACTTTGTCTGTCATTAGTCTTGGTTCTTGATTTTCCACAGATCAAGTGAAGGTGAATGGGGCTGCTTAATCGCCACGCCCCCTGTTACATGCAAAGCCCTGAATAATCAGAAGTTACTGGAAAAGCACGCTGTTGGGTTATTCTATTCTCTGAACAGCTTTGAACTTCTTTATATATAAAAATAACTATATATAAGAATTAAAAGTGTCCCTAACTACCCTGTTTTATGGTATATCAAGCGTGTTTAGCAAACTCTTTAAGTAATGAGCAGGCATTTAGTTACCAATAGTATTCAAGATAGTATTACAACTTTAAACTGGATTAACTTTGGCATCAGGAAATGTAAATTCTTTTTGCCGAAAGCACACATTCTTTCTTAGGAAATGTAATGTCTATCTAGTGATAAGCAACATGGATAAAGAGCTGTACTCGTATTTCCTGTCCAAGGATTATCAGATTATTATTTCATTGATTAAAAGTTAATTATTATCCCCTTTATCAGACAGGTCAATCAAATACAGAAGGAAAGCAGAGATGTTTATTGAGACTATGATTTGTAAACAGGTCTCTTCAGGAAATGTATATTCTTTACATTATTTTCTGAGTCCATTCAGAAAATGTGTATAGTTTAGTAAAATCTTACTTTGTAATTCTGGGCTCTTTTCCTGACATTGTGACACTATTATTAGGAACATGTGAACAAATATCTACTCACCCAGATAGGGAACCAACTACAGAACAAAGCAGGATACCTCCGAAGTTCAACTTGGTGAGCTAAAGGGTTTTATTAGTTTATTTACAGAAGTATGGTTGAGGGGTTACTCACAGGAACAAAAATGACTCAAATAAAGCTGCAGCACCAAAATCCATCTAAGCATGAATGATGGCACTCAAAAACTATTTTTGTCTTAAATAATAATGTTATTAAGATTATTTTTCTTAAAAAATTTAATTTAAAGTTTTTCCTCCTCTACCAATTCCACCTTCCCTCCCCATTCTCCACGCATGCCCCTCCCCAAGTCCGCTGATAAGGGAGGTCCTCCTCTCCTTCATTTTGATCCTAGTCTATCAGCTCTCATCAGGAGTGGCTGCATTATCTTCCTCTGTCGCCTGGTAAGGCTGCTCCCCCATCAGGATGAGGAGATCAAAGAGCAGGCCAATCAGTATATGTCAGAGGCAGTTCCTGTTCCCATTACTATGGAACCCACTTGGACACTGAACTGTCATGGGCTACATCTGTACAGGGGTTCTAGGTTTTCTCCATGCATGGTACTTGGTTGTAGCATGAGTCTCAGGAAAGACCTCTGTGCTCAGATTTTTTGGTTTTGTTGCTCTCCTTGTGGAGCTCCTATCCTCTCCCTATCTTACTATTTCCCACATCTTTCATGAGATTCCATGCACTCTGCCCAACAGTTGGCCATAAGTCTCAGCATCTGCTTTGATATTCTGCAGGGCAGAGCCTTTCAGAGGTCCTCTGTGACAGGCTCCTAACTTGTTTCCTGTTTTCTTCTTCTTCTGATGTCCATTCTCTTTGCCTTTCAGAATGGGGATTGAGCATTTTAGCCAGAGTCCTCCCTCTTGATTAGTTTCTTTAGGTGTACAGATTTTTGTAGGTTTATCCTATATTATATGTCTATGTGAGTGAGTATATACCATGTGTGTCTTTCTGCTTCCGGGATAGCTCACTCAGGATGATCTTTTCCAGTTCCCACCATTTACCTGCAAGTTTCATAATATCCTTGTTTTTTATTGCTGAGTAATATTCCATTGTGTAGATGTTCCACAATTTCTATATCCATTCCTTAACTGAGGTGACATCTCGGTTGTTTCCAGCTTCTGGTTACTACAAATAAAGCTGCTACAAACATGGTTGAGCAAATGTCTTCACTGTGTACTTGAGCCTCTTTTGGATATATGCCTAGGAGTGGTATAGCTGGATCTTGAGGAAGCACTGTTCCTAATTGTCTAAGAAAGCGCCAGGTTAATTTCCAGAGTGGTTGTACAAGTTTACATTGCCACCATCAGTGGAGGAGGGTTCCCCTTTCTCCACAACCTCTCCAGCATGTGTTGTCACTTGGGATTTTGATCTTGGCCATTCTGGTGGGTGTAAGGTGAAATCTCAGAGTCGTTTTGATTTGAATCTCCCTGATGGCTAAGGACGTTGAGCATTTCTTTAAGTGTTTCTCTGCCATTCGTTATTCCTCTATTGAGAGTTCTCTGTTTAGCTCGGTTTCCCATTTTTAATTGGATTACTTGATTTGTTGCTTTTCAGCTTCTGTAGTTCTTTATATATACTGGATATTAGCCTTCTGTCACATAGAGGGTTGGTGAAAATTCTTTCCCAATCTGTAGGCATTCGTTTTGTTTTGATGACAGTGTCCTTCACTTTATAAAGCTTTTCAGTTTCATGAGGTCCTATTTATTGATTGTTGCTCTTAGAGCCTGTGCTGTTTCTTAAAAACAGGGTCATGTTGGTCAGTGTCTTTCACCAGTCCTTGCTTATATTAGCTTAAATTATATTAAGTTTAAATTAGCTTCTAGTAAGCTTAAAGTAACTTATATTATCTTAAATAGGAAGAAGTTTGGTGAATCTGGCCAGTTTCATGGACTTCCTGAAGCTATTGAGTTGTTTACTTCCTAAGTCTGAAATAACTGCCCCAAAGGATGGAACATTTATTTTGATTTCAAACATACTGAGTCTTAGCAAGCTTCTAAAGCCGAATGATTTGCCTTGGAGGGAATTACTATCTAATATATACTAAATGATCCATTTTATTAGAGATGCTTTTTATTCCTCATGTAGTTGAAGAGACCTTTTTGCAAATTATGGTCTCAACAAATATCTCCACTCTTCTTCTGCATGTGATTGACCTGTGTGAGAAAGGGGTTAATAATTAACTTTTAATAATGAGATATTAATTTGTTAATCCTCAGATAGGAAATATACAGATAGGAAAAATACAGTTCTTTATCCATGTTGCTTATAATTAGATAGACATTAAGTTTCCTAAGGAAAAATAAAATGTGTGTTTTTGTCATTCATTTCTCATAGCAACTAATAATATTCCTTTGCCACAAAAGATGCTGTATTTAAGGCAAGAGTAAAAATATTCCTGCTGAGCCCTCATAAAAAGAAAATTACTTCAAAATATTAAGAAAATTCTAATTTATGACAATTCATTAACATAAATTCACTAAACTCGTTTCATTAATTTTCCACTCATTCTGCCATCGGCATAACACACCCATTGAACATAACTGTTACTTAGCTTTCTGCAAAAAGTAGAGAAAGGATAAGAATATCCCTTGAATTATCCCAGGTTTTTCCGAATGTGATAAAGGTGACAGCTGGTTTTTAACTCTGTGTTTACAGTACAGTACAGTTGACTGAAATGTTTGCATGTCTTTCAATGCTGAATCCACTTTTTCTTTAGATAGCAATCTGATTTTATATCTGTTTTACTTTGTTTAGTTTTAAGTTGAAGAAAGAATGGAGTGTCTTTTGGGGGCTTGAACACTTTTATTACATAGTTAATGTAGCAGGGGAGCTAGCTAGTTTCTCCTTTCACAATTCTACACCAGAGGAATTAAAATCAGTGTTGATGGAACTTTTCTTTTCTTTTACTCCTAGATCAGAGTTGTGTCTGTGCACAACTTTGGATTTGAGAACTTAGAGACATTGGTTTACTTGATTGAGGAGAAATTAAATGAAATTAAATTCTAATGCCTCTTTAGTGCTAATCATATAAAACTAAAATTATTTTATTTACAATTATTTATTTTGCATGTGTACATGCACAATGTGGCACAGTGTTAGAAGTTATAGATTAACTTAGAGAAGTCAGTTCTCTCCTTCCATCAAGTGGGTTTTAAGGATCAAACTCAGATCATCAGGTTTGGCAGCAAGTGTCTTCCTTACCCAGTGGGTCATCTAATCTACCCCAAATGCAAATATTATTATATTATTAAGCTAAATGTTTAAAGTTGGATGATATCTTAGTTAATTTAGTTACATTTCTATTTCTGGGATAAGATACTACGACCAAGGAAACTTACAGAAGAAAGAGTTTATCAGAGGCTTAAGGTTTCAGAGAATGAGTCCATGACCACTTCAGTGAGCAGGCAGACATGGTAATGAACCAGTAGCTGAGAGCTTATATTTTAATCCATAATCACAAAGTAGAAAGAAAGACACCAAAAATGATATGGACTTTTGAAACCTCAAAGCCCACCCCCAGCGGTCCATACTCCCAGCAAGGCTACCTCTCCTAATCCTTCTCAATCAGTTCCACAAAATGAAGAACAAATATTTAAATATATGAGTCTATGTGGAATCTTCTCATTCAAACCACAAAAGATGAGACACATTAATATTATGTTGCTTTTGATTCTATAGGAATTCATGCATGAATATTACTCTATGTCAGATACAATTAATTCCTCAAGCAATAATAATAAAGAAATTAAATTGTGCTGCTGGGGTAATCTTTCAGGTTAAAACTATTTCTAGTGAATATTTAGAACAAGGGTTACCTTTAGCTAGCCTGATTTCTAGTACCATGTATTTTATTATAGTTCACCAGTTTTGGAATTTGGGGCAGTTAACAAAACTAAGTTCTGTAAAATAATATTTATAGGATTGGTTTTGATTCAGAGTAAGGACCCACAGACCAGTAAGAAAATCATTTTATATGACTCTGTAAGTTTAGAAAAACAGTATATTTGTTGGTCAAATTTAGGATGCTGAATTCAGTCTTAATCTATTCTAGCCTCCATCTTTGAGTATGTTGTTCTTCCCCGTGAGTCTATTCTCTTCTCTCTCACACACACTGTGTTTCCTCATCCGTCTGACCCCTTTGTAAACCCCCTTCCTCTCACTGTATAGTTCCTATTATGTTTTAATGTCGTGTGTCCTGAGGATATACTTTGAAGCTCTGGTAATCTTAGCAACAATACTCACTCTTTCCCGAGGAAAGAGTGATGGTCAGTTTCAGTTACCATGTCATGCAGCCATCTGAACTGTCATTGTAAGTGTCCTCTTGGCAAGGTGCAAATGCCTCAGGCAGTGATAAGAGAGCTGTCTGTGAAAGGGTTCTTTCCTCTCAGTCATAATTCCCAATGACTTCACCCCTAACCTACATGAAGGAACCTTTAAAGAGACCACTGAGCCAATATTCCCCAGTTGAGACACTTTTGAACAGAAACAGAAGTTTTTGTAAATATTTACTGTAAGTTGCTGAGTGTAAAACTTTTCACAATAACTAATGCAGAGCCAAAGCACATGTGAACATGCTTGTGGTATGTGTGTGTGTGTGTGTGTGTGTATGTGCACGTGTGCTCTCTTTCTTATGGGTTTATGTCTTCACTGTTTTCTAGGTATTTAAGGGTTAGCTGCCATATTAGTTGGCAATGTAGTAGCTCCAAGGGAGTGAGCATTAACAGAAATAGTAAAAAGAATAACACGGAAACATAAATTACCATGAAGAAATTACCC
This sequence comes from Pachyuromys duprasi, assembly GCA_028658305.1. Taxonomy (NCBI): domain Eukaryota; kingdom Metazoa; phylum Chordata; class Mammalia; order Rodentia; family Muridae; genus Pachyuromys; species Pachyuromys duprasi. The sequence goes on along the minus strand of CM053744.1, from coordinate 79,116,637 downwards.
CCGAAGAAGGGGAAGTAATATTCTTAAATTTAATATCAGTGATTTCAGCACAAGTCAATTTTGAGATTCTATGACCTATTCTATAGCTTCTAAATTCTGAAAATAGTTCAAAGTGTGTTGAAGTACTAAGAAAAATATTTCTTTGGCAAAGTGTTATTGCCTGTCCTAATTAACTTAAAACTGTCAATATGTTAACCTAAAAATCATCTGAGAGGCGTCTCAGTTCAGGTTTTTTGTAGAGCAGATTAATCTGTATGCATGTCTGTAGGGGACTGTCTTGATTGCTAGTTGACCTGGGAGGGCCCAGAAACTGTAGATGGCACCAGTTTCTGTGCAGGTGGTCCTGAGCTACATATTGAAGGTGTCTGAATGCAATTTTGTGCAGACCCACACTCCCAAACAACATCCTCCATGCCTTCTGCTGTGTCCCTTTCACTGTAAGTGAGTGATCTGGTTAGAGCTAGTTCTCTGTGGAGCAACAGCAAACAGACCCGCCTTCATGTTCCTGCCCTGGCTTCTTTCAACAAGGTACTGTGATAAGCCTTTTCCTCCCCTAATTTTCTTTTGTTATTGAACACAGCAGCAAAATAAAGCTAGAACGTTACCATATAACAAAAAGACCGTGGAAGGGGAAAGCCAAAGAACTGAATCTTGACTAGCTTTGATGGGCTGTGTGTGATACAGGATAAATCTCCTTCCTTTTCTGAACATGTTTTCTTTATAACATTTCTAGGAAAATCAAACGAGGAATTCCTGGAGATATGTTAGGCCAAGCATGCTGCAAATGAACATTAAACGAAATCTGCTGTCACTTTTGTTATTTTGTTACCATTTGAAGCCTAGTTATTGATGGAAATTTTTTTGTTTCCAACACAGTCAAATAATTACCATTAAATTTCCATTGATCTTCCATCCCATGCTGCTTTTGCTCCCTGTTTTAATTCCTTTTGAATATTCTACTGTTTGTCACACATGAAGCAAAGAGATTACAAACATTTCTCCATATTTGTTCATCCTGCCTTGAAAAAAGCAGTCAGAAAACAGAAACAAATCATTTTAACTGAATTTGAGGACAAAAATTTCTTTATCTTTTCAATTTATGAGACATTTATTAATATATGTAGAAGTGTAAGAATTTCACTTATATTATTAATTGATTCTAGATATGTGCTATGTTCATGTCACTACTTATGGGTAAAGGGTGGAAGTTTTCAAAGGTTCAATCATGTTTATTGTGATTATGACATATATAAGATTTTGAAATAATTTTGAGTGAAGCATTTAATTAGAGCATTTCAGACATGTTTTCAAGGTCACAGCAAGGCAATAAGGATGAAATCCTATTAAAATTGAGATCTCCCAGTTTCTCAAAGATCAGCTGGGCCAAACTCTGTTTTCGCTGTGATCTTTGCCCTCAATTTAAATCCTTCTTGCCATCCCTCCAGATTGTAATTTGTTTTTCTTCCTGTCTTATGTCAGAGCAGAAAATTCTGGATTCAGTAGTAAATTTATACTTTTGATGCTGGTGTTTTCCATTATGCTCCAAATTCTGTGAAGACAGAGATACTCTGTCATGCTGTATTCTGCCATCCACGCAATGCTCAGCAAATGCTTGTTGAAACTTGAGTCATGGAGATGTTTATAGGCTAGCTTTTGCTGATTTACTTTTATGCAGGTTACCCTTCTTGTGATGCACATTTTCAAACATCTCCACCCTGTAGCTTCTTATAACTATGTACAGCTATATATGAATAGTTATATATAATTAAATGTATAAAGCTACAACTTCATTTGCAAGAGACGTTATATATTGATCCAAAGTTTAAAAAGCTTTCATCTTAAGACTTTAAGGGGGATATCATTAAAGTCCTTAGACTCATCCTAAGAAATGATGTCAATTGGTATGAATGGAAGGAATAGTGTGAGGAGTATTTTGAAATTGTTCCATCATTGAGTCTATTCATGAGTAGCAGAACAAAACAAAGCACAAAACAGGAGAAGGTTTTTTTCTTGTCTGTTATGGTATCTCCAAGATATACAGCCCAAGCATGCAGAGGCACTTGCTATGTAACTGCCACTGATGAATCAATAAGCAAAAGGCAGTTGGTTGCTTCTTCCTGTATTGTCTCCTATGACCTCATTAAGGTTATCTCTGGATTATAAAGCCATATATCCCAATAACTCAGGAATTAAGTCTAGAAAAAATTATTAGTTATCTATGCATACATGTAAAAGTTGAATTCACTAATTACTTCTACTTACCCAGTTAGGAAATGAATGGCATCTTTTCATAGTAGTAGAGATTGGTTACCAATATAGAGAGAAGGTATTTAAAGACAGTGCTTATTATGCATAAGGAAAAGATCATAGCCAACAGTTTTCTCACACAAATGGCTTTAGACAATACGTTTGCTTTCAGAAAGGGGAAAGGTTAATCACCGGCTCTCATGTGCAATGCAATCATACAGATATTTTTGACAGGGCCATTTTGAAGTATGCAAATCAAAGTTGCCTTACAAATGGTGTTTGCAACAGATGCAGAGACTCTAAGACTCATGCTGCCTTCATACTTCAACCTCTTTCTGTTACCTTCCCCCATGTTAAGGAGACATTTTACTTCTTACCAGACCTGCATCCATATTGTTGAAAGTTTGAGTAAGTATGTGTTATGTTTTCAAGCTAAGTTTGCATACACAATTGTTTTAAACTCGTCAGGAACTAACTTAACCCATGTGAGTGAAACACTGGCTCTCTATGTTGGTAACCTTCATTGTGAACTCTGCTTTAGAATCATCTAAGAGATTGACTCTGGAGGGAATGCCCACCTTAAGTGTGGACAGGGTGCGCAGGCTTAATAAAAGCAATATGACCAGCTTCTTCATGCTCCCAACACGGCACCCTCCCACCACACTGGATGATATCACCCCCAACAATGAACCAAAATAATCCCCTTGTCCTTTAAGTTCCTTTTGTCCAGTGTTATGTCACAACAACAACAAATACTAACTAAATATTCTTTATCATTGTGACATAATTCAACGACACTAAACATAGTATTTATCATATTGATAGCTAAAGAGAATAATTCACGTCTAGGAATGATCGTTGAGCTAGTGAAGTAAGGTGGGCACACATTTTTCATGAAAACAGAAATCTGCTTCAGCTGAAGTGCTACATCACCTGCTCAGCATGTCTCTTATTTCCGTCACAGAGCTGACGCCGGCTGGCAGTGTGCTGGGTGACCTTCTGTGTTTCGTAATTTCTTCTAAGTAAAACGCCTCTTCCTATACATATATGTCTACATACTCAATGTTAAACCTTAGTGCAACTGACAAACTTTATATGGTAGTTCTTGTACATGAAGCATTAATTGAGAATTTCCTTTAAAATTGTATTAAGAAAATCAACACATTTTCCTCCCTGGTGGCCCTTGCTTTGCCCTTTAAACTCAGTGATTCTTGTATGCAATGTCTGAATTTCATTTAAAAGCATGAATATTAACAACATCTGATCCATAATACTCTTCTGACATTAATACATATAAAGCACTTAAGACATTGATGTCAATGATTACTGTAACTGGTATTAATTTCTATTATGCCATTTTTATTATCATTAAAAAACTCAAAAGACACTTTTTCCTTTATCACTTTGACACTTTTTCTACAAGTCTGACCTTTTCTCTCAGGCTTTCCTGGAGTTTCAGGAAGTCTGCTACGTACACTTACTCATTTATGACCTACCCATGGGCAGATTTCATTTAGATAGCTCCAGGATGAAGCAAAACAGTCATAACATGAACATAGCTTCAATCTAGTGATACAAACCTTAATAAACATCAGACTTATTTGTGGAATATACTGTCAAACATAAGATGGAGCCTTTCAGGAAGAAAATAAATGAAAGAAAAGTTTCAAAATGAAATACACAGTCTGTTACCCACCTCTTTCTCCTCAAAATATTTTACAGGGTGCAGACATTATAAGAGCAACATTTTTTTCAAATATCAAAATTTTAATTTTTTATTAATTACAGTTTATTTGCTTTGTATCCCACCTGTAGCCCCCTCCCCAAACCCCTCCCAATCCTACCCTCTCTTCCTCCTCTTCTCCCATGCCCCTCCCCCAGTACAATGACAGGAGAGGTCCTCCTCCACTTCCCTCTGACCCTAGCCTATCAGGTCTCATCAGGACTGGCTGCATTGTCTTCCTCTGTGGCCTGGTAAGGCTGCTCCCCACTCAGGGGAAGGTGATCCAAGAGCCAGCAACTGAGTTCATGTCAGAGACAGTCCCTGTTCCTATTATTGGGGAACCCTCTTGGACACTGAGCTGTCGTAGGCTACATCTGGGCAGGAGTTCTAAGTTATCTCCATACATGGTGCTTTTTTTGGAGTATCAGTCTCAGGAAAGACCCCTATGCCCAGATTTTTTGGTTCTGTTGCTCTCCTTGTGGAGCTCCTATCCCCTCCAGGTCTTTCTATCTCCCACTTCTTTCATAAGATTCCCTGCACTCTGCAAAAAGTTTGCCTATGAATCTCAGCATATGGTTTGATACCCTGATGGGTAGAGTCTTTCAGAGGCCCTCTGTGGTAGGCTCTTGTCCTCTTGCCTGTTTTCTCCCTCTTCCAGTGTCCGTCTCGTTTGCCTTTCTGAATGAAGATTAAGCATTTTACTAGGGTCCTCCTTCTGGATTAGCTTCCTTAGGTGTATATATTTTAGTATGATTATCCTATATTATATGTCTAATATCCACTTATAAGTGAGTATATACCATGTGTGTCTTTCTGCTTCTGGTATACCTCACTCAGGATTATCATTTCTAGATCCCACCATTTGCCTGCAAATTTCATTTCTTTGTTTTTAATTGCTGAGTAGTATTCAGTTGTGTAAATGTACCACAATTTCTATATCCATCCCTTAACTTAGGGACATCTGGGTTGTTTCCAGCTTCTGGCTATTACAAATAAAGCTGCTACCAACATGGTTGAGCAAATGTCCTTTCTGTATACTTGAGCATCTTTTGGATATATGCCTAGGAATGGAAAGAACAACATTTTAAAAGCATGTATGACTTTAATATCTCAGGGTAATGGTTGTCCAATATTGTTTTAAGGGGGAAATTGACTACAACATCTTGGAGAAATGATATGGTTAACAGATTCAGAAAATTAAAATACAGCACAGTTTGGATTTTTGATGCATCATGGCTATTTTAAATTTATCTCCACCAACATATGATGTTTGGAATCCCTTCTGTGATAAAAGTTCTTCTGTGCTTTCTAGAGGTTCCAACTAAACCAGGTATCTTATGCTATATTTGATGGACTTAGAAGCAATCAAGATCTGTTGCTAGGCGTGATTTCCCCTATTGTCAGCCCCCTTGCCCTCACTTGCTTTAGCTCCTTAAAATTATGGTAATGATTCCTTCATGGATAACAATGAAATCAATGCTCAACTGACATATAAAAACGTAAAAGATCAATGTGACACTGGGTATCATGTGATATTTTAGTGCATGCGTACGTTGGATAATTTTTAAATTGGGGTAAATTGCATATCCCTTCAATCATTTTTCACACCCTTATACTGAGAATATTAGAACCTTTCTCTCTGGCATTTGAAATTTATAGTACAAGGTTGATATTTGTGGTCATATTATTTTTCAGCAGTGTATCATCAGAAGTTCCTAACCCTAAATGACCAGCTTAATATCTATTGCTCAACCTTTTTCTTCTCTCTCTCTTCTTCCAAATAGTCTCCCAGACTCTAGTAACCATCATTTTGTTCTTGGCATCTATGAAAGCAACTTTATTGTATCCTATGTATTAGTCAAGTCACATGGCACTTGTTCTGTTTCTGACCTCCTATATTTAACATGGGGATATCCAGCTTACTCACTTTGCAAATGGCAGGGCCTAATTTTGCTTGTGACTGGAGGCTATTGTGTATACACCACATTTTTAAAAACCTCCCTCCAAGGCCTGGAGAGGTGGCTCAGTGGTTCAGAGTGAGGATGTTTCCTGCAGAGGACTGGGTTCAAATTCCAGCACCCACATTGGTCACCTCTGACTTCAGTGGATCCAATACCATCTTCTGGCCTCCATGGGCACCTGCACCCATACACACAAAACACACACACACACTAACACACACACATACATGCACACATGCAGGCTCGCACACATAGACAATTAAAGTAAAATTACCTGCTCAGCCTTTGATGGAAAGTTAAGGTTGGTTACCTTTCTTGGCTGCTGTGAATAGAGATATAAAGGCGATGGGAGTGCAGGTGTCTCCTTAACCATCTTTCATTTTCTTTGGGTTCATATAGCCAGTCGTGGGATTATCACATCATATGGTAGTCATGTTTTCATATTTAAAACTTTATTTTTACTCTTAAATTATGTGTGTATGTATATTTTTCAATCCCCATGGAGACCAGGAGAGCATGTCAGATCCCCAGAGTTGAAGTAAGAGGGTACTGTGAGGCACCGAATACAGGTGCTGACAACTAAACTAGAATCCTTTGCACGAGCAGTGCACACTCTTCCCTGCTGGGCTGTCTCTCCAGGCTCCACCTTTTTAAGGTTTTGAGGCCCTCTTGATAAGACTTTAGTAATTTACATTCCTACCTGGGGAATTTAAAGACTACTTGAATACTTGAATTCTTTTCTCCATATTCTTGCCAGTATTTGTTATTTTTAGAGTTTTTTTTAAATATAAAAAGTATCCAGGAGTTAATATTAAGAAAATAGAAGGAACCTGAATGATCAGCAACTATAAAACAAAACAAACTTGGAAAATAGGCAATAGACCTAAAGAGACATCCATCATAGGAAGACATACACATTGCCAACACTGTTGAGAAAAACTCTCTACATCATTAATCATCAGGGAGATGCAAATTAAACCAAGAGCTATCACTTCACACTAGTAAAAACAGATAATCATACTTAACATTTAAATCTGTTTCAACAAATGGCTGAGGTGCCCCTGTGATCCATACCTTATTTATTATTTTCCTCAGATATGTCACTCTGTTTTCAATCCAGCCTCATTGTTTTTTTTTTTCTGACTTTTTACTTCTTTGAGTCTTTGTTTTGCTTTTAATGACTGCTGTTCTTTCATAAATAACACTCCTGCTCATCAATTGACATTCAGTACAGGGATGGAAAACAAAACACGAAACAAAATAGAGCCTGCTGAGCCTGGAAACTGGATGCCCGTCTTTTGAGTCGCTGGTTCCTTGAAATTGTCCTTATCTCCATTAACTTGTTCTTCCAATGTCCAGACTGATTAAGTGTGAGACTTCCTAGCATGATAGCAGAAACTTCTCTTTTGTAGACTGGTACTTCTGAACAAAATGTATGTTCAAGTCTATGTACTTTAAAATTTTCCTAATTTCAGGGTTTACCCTGAACTTAATAAAATACTTCCTCTTTAATTTTGTAGAGGAACATAGAAACCATCATGCCCTGTTTTCTCAGCTTCTTTCAATTCACACATGATGTTCCAGGACTGAGATGCCCTGGTCAATGTGTTCCCAATGGAAAAGGTGCAACTGTGTCCTTTGCCTGAACTGTTAGATCCTAAACTTACTGGTATTTTTAAGGATTGTGTTTTGTTTGTTGTTGTTGTTGTTGGTGGTGGTGATGGTAGTAGTTGTGGCAACAGCAAGTGATCATGATGATGATGATGATGATGATGATGATGTGTGTGTGTGTGTGTGTGTGTGTGTGTTAGCCAAGTCCTGGCCCATGCTGTTCCTTAAACTCACAACATAGCCCATCTGGTCAACCCTTTTTCCTGCCCGGACTCCTCCATGCTGGCACTGTAGGGGTGTCCTCACTTGACCAGATCTACCATTTTTTTCATCTTTATTGTGCCTTATGCTTCTCTTTCTCTTCACCATGTGAATGGTTCAGCATAATTTAAATACTTTTCTATGCTAAGGAAGGAAAGAAGACCCCTCAGTCAGTCATATGAGAGCCAGGAGAAGTCATCTGAGACAAGAAAGATCCAGAACTGCCATTTGTAAAGAAAAGTGAAGAAAAACCTTCTTTCCCTTCAGAATAAAACTGCCAGCACCAAGATTCCTGTTGCCACATTTGTGGGAAAGTCTCATAAAGTCTCCATTAATTTTCTTTTCGATTGTCTTATAATCATTGTTTGCATCCTGGAAGTGCAGTGGGGTGTGGGCAGTTCCACACATGCATTTTATAAGAACTAAATCAGACTGGTGGGCAGACACATTACCCTAAACAGTGAAAGATTTTTTTTTTTTTGTAATGAGGATTTTCCAAATGTTCCCTTCTCACTGTTTGAAATTCTGGACATGCCATTCTTCACTGTTGTCCCTTGACTGTATTAGGGAACCAGATCTTGTCCCTTCTATCTGAATATAATCTTGTTGAACAACTTCCTGTTGCTGTCCTTGGAACTCATCTCTTAGTCTCTACCTCACTTGGTGATTTTTGAGCACTTGACAGCACTCCAGCTTGAAGTATTGTTTTCTTATTGAGTTTCTGTTGCATCATTCCATCTTACATTCCTTCTCTTTCTTCCTCCTTTATACCTTTGATTTCCAAATTTATGGCTGCAGACTTCTTGTTGGTTTTGTATGGCTGCTAAAACACAGCTTTACAGTGTCAACAAGCCAGGTAACTTGAAACCATAGATACTCTCTCCCCTTTCTGGAGCCTTGAAGTCTGAAATTAAGGTGCCAACAAAGCCACGCATCATGCAGCAGTCCTGAGAGAGGTTTCAATCCTTGTGTCTTTTGGTGTCCAAATACATTTTATGGCACAATTTCCAAGTTAACTTCTCCAGGCAATGGTAACCAGTGATTTCACTGACCACTGAATGAGGTCTTACTGCAATGATAGCTTGTACATGCAGATATTACTCACAGTATGTTAACCTGAAGTAAAAAGGTTATTATATTAGTTGCCTCTATATTATTTTCAGTTAGAACATGATATTGTTAGTGTAACTGGAGCTTGTAAAGAAAGGTACTAATTAATTCCTAGGTGACACTATTTTCCTTAGAGTCCATTCATGGCTTCCTGACCTCTGGCTTCCTTTCTGGCTCCTGATTCTTGTCTAGCCTACCTGACCCATGAATTCTATCTGCAAGATATTTGAATAAGTGAGACCTGGGGACTGAAATCTCTAAAATGCTTTTCAGAGAAATTATAGAATAAATGAATAAATGGAGAGAGATACATGTCTGTGATTGACTTAAAAGTTAATACAATCTGAGCAAAAATTCAAGTAGTCTCTGAGAAATTTGAAAGGCTGTTTTTGACACCTATCTCCACCCCCAAAATAGAGCAGCAGTATGGTAGGAACAATGATATCTTGATGGAACAGATAATTTAAAAAAAATCAGTAATTGATGCTTCTAGTAAGATGTTAGTAAACAAATAAGAATGGACGAAGAGATCCACAAATTACAGAGAATCCACAGAGATTCATACATATGTGGTCCCTTGATTTGAAACCAACGCATCAAGATGGTGACCAGGGAGAAGGGGAGCCTTCCTGGTAAGTAGTGTTGGAGACCAACTGGGTTTCCATATGAGTGAAACGTGCACTTTGACTTTGACATCATTTAATACACATACACAGTAAACTGAGACAAATTCTTCATATTAGTGACTCCCTTCGGTATACATCAAAAAGGAATAGAAAGTGGAAATAGAGGTGACTTCTTCTTGAACAAAAATATGCTTCTAGTCTGAAGTGCACATTTTAACAGTGACCTTGCAGAAATCATAGCGCAGTTATGAGTGACTATTAAGAAACATGATTTAGTGGTGGAAGTTCTAGGGAGGGGAGGGCTTTACTTTGAAAGATGATAAAAGAGCCATCTATGTTGTAACTAATGGGCATGGAAGCACTTATGAATTCTCAAAAGGTTTAAATGTGGCCATCAAGAAGCTCATTCAGCCCAAATGGATTTCCACCTGTCAACTGTGGTGATGTGCTGTAACGTGTACAGCAAGCTGCAATTGTCTTAGTTTAATAGATATTAAAACACATATATATTGTGTTAAGCAGGTACAAAAGTGTACAATATTAGACTGGGGCCTGGCACAGAATACATGATTGGAGCACCAGCTCTTGTCTGTAGTTGGCATGACATTTATGATAAGTACTTAATCACTGGTTGTTTCATATATTTTATTATTTGAAAGATAGAAATGAATCAAAGTCTTTCAGAGACCCTCTGTGGTAGGCTCCTGTCCTGTTCCCTGTTTTCTCCCTCTTCTGATGTCTGTCCTGTGTTTGCCTTTCTGGGTGAAAACTGATCATCTTACCCAGAGTCCTTCTTGCTTAGCTTCTTTAGGTGTATGTTAGCATGTTTATCCTATATTATATGCTTAATATCCACTTATAAATGCTTAATATCCACTTATAAGTGAGTATATAACATGTGTGTCTTTCTGCTTCTGGTACACCTCACTCAGGATGATCTTTTCTAGTTCCCGCCATGTGCCTGCAATGATTTCCTTGTTTTTAATTGCTGAGTAGTATTCCATTATGTAAATGTCCCACAATTTCTGTATCCATTTCTCAGTTGAGGGACATCTGGGCTGTTTCCAGTTTCTGGCTATTACGAATAAAGCTGCTACAAGCATGCTACAAACAAATGTCCTTGTTGTATACTTGAACCTCTTTTGGATATATGCCTAGGAGTGGTATAGCTGGATCTTGAGGAAGCACTATTCCTAATGGTCTGAGAAAGTGCCAGATTGATTTCCAGTGTGGTTGTACAATGGAGTTTGCATTCCCACAAGCAATGGAGGCAGGTCCCCTCTCTCCACATCACTTGAGTTTTTGATCTTAGCCATTCTGATGGCTAAGACTCTACCCAGCAGTGTATCAAAGCAGATGCTGAGACTCATAGGCAAACTTGGGGTGGAATGCAGGAATCTTATGAAAGAAGGGGGAGATAGAAAGAGCTGCAGGGGACAGGAGCTCCACAAGGAAAGCAGAAGAACCAAAAAATCTGGGCACTGGGGTCTTTTCTGAGACTGATACTCCAACCAAGGACCATGCATGGAGAAAACCTAGAACCCCTGCTCAGATGTAGCCCATGGCAGTTCAGTCTCCAAGTGGGTACCCTAGTAAGGGGAAAGGGGACTGTCTCTGCCATGAACTCAGTGGCCTGCTCTTTTATCAACTCCCCCTCAGAGGGGAACAGCCTTACCAGGCCACAGAAGAAGACAATGCAGCCAGTCCTGATGAGATCTGATAGGCTAGGGTCACATGGAAGGGGAGGAGGTCCTCCACTATCAGTGGACTTGGAGAGGAACATGGGAGGAAGAAGGGTGAAATTGGGAGAGATGAGGGAGGGGGCTACAGCTGGGATACAAAGTGAATAAACTGTAATTAATATAAAAATTAAATTAATTATAATTTAATTTAATATAAAATTAAAATTAAAAAGAAATGAATCAGAGTAAAACAAAAATATCTTTGATCTTCAAAATACTACATAGATGATAAGTGAGTAGTACAATGATAGATTTTGTATGGTGACTCCTCCTTAAGGGATGATATTTTCATATTTTACTTACACACACATACACTGTCCAGACACTTTGTCAAGTTGATTGTGTAGATAACCTCTCTTTCCATCATAGTGGGCCAGGGAGTGTTACCATTTGCGCTTACCTAGGTCTAAGGATAGCAATCATGCAATTGCCATAGTCTTTGGGAACCACTCATGCCTGTAAAATTATAGTTCTCTCTAAAATTCCCAGCTGGATTCAGAATTTAAAAAAAAACAGCTTAATTACTTTTTGATACTAGAAACAAAAATTTGAAACAAAGAAGCCATATATATATATATATATATATATATATATATATATATATATGTAAAATCCAGAAGAGGTATCTAGTGTGACATAAGAAAACAAATCTGACAGGAAAAAAGAACAAGAATCATGGATAGCATAAAGATCGAGGAAGAAGAGCAAAGAGAAAATATGCAAGTGATTTGGTGGCTTCCCCTGTGTTATTATGGCTGGTTTTTTGTTTTGTTTTTTGCTTTTGTTTTTGTTTTTGTTTGTTTTTCTCCACTTAGGCTGCAATTTAGCTTGGTGTAAGCCAAGGTTCTTATAATGAATGTTGCCTCTTTTTTTTTTTTTTCCTTTCGGTTGTTTGTTTCTCTACCTACTTTCCATTTCTTGCTGTGCCTATCTGTCAGTCCTTAAGTTGTACCTGTTGAACTGACAGGTGTTCTTTACACTTTTGGAAGGTGTTGCCATTCCTAAAGGAAGCAGTGTGCTCCATGGCCAGCCTTTTCAAGTCAGCATGGCCACTGATTTTGTTGGTGTTGCTGGTGATGCACTGGGCAAATGCAAGAAGAAATGGATTCTGGCATCCCATTCTAAGCTGGAGAATCTTAACTCTCTTTTATTTCTTTTTAAACTTTTTTTCCCCCTCAGGAAACAAATCTTTCCAGTTTATTTGAATGAAATGACTTCTTACCTTTTTTTTTTTTAATCTTCTCCTAAAGTTGAAGCCGAAATTTGACCAGAGACAATATTGAACAACACTAGGTTATGCTAAGAAACCTTAATACCATTTGAAGCTCTTTTGTGAGCATATGTATGAGTTTCTCTGGGAAATACCTCTGTCTTTTAGATAGCTAGACCACCAGGTGTGTGTCTGCCATGCTGACCAGATATTCGTATTCATACACAATACTAGCTATAGATATAAGTTAGTGTGAGACCAGACTTTCTACCAAACCTATCAAATATTTGATTCCTGGATGGGAGTGGTAGTGTTTCTCATTTTAAGTTATCTGTAAAAGTGTGCATGTGCTCTCAGGCACCCTCGCAGGTCAAGGATGGCATCTGGTCCCCTAGAGTTGGAATTACAGGTGATTTTGATCTGTCCAACATGGCTGCTGAGAACTAAAATAAAGCCTCCATGATGGCGGTGTAAGCTGTAACCACTGAGCCATCTGTTCAGCTCCTCAAAATTAATTTTGTATGGTAACTACCCAAAGGAGCTTAGAACATAGAAACTTTATTATCTGGTACCAAGCAAAAGGTTTTTAGATGTTATGCCAAAGCATACAACAAAACGAAACAGAAAGCTTTGGCTACATGTAGAAAGAAATCTAAGAAAAATTTCTAATACTCAAAGGTAGATAAATGAAAAAGGTTTTAAATAGATAAAAATCCTCACATTCACCAAAGGGATTAAAGACAGGAAGTTTGTACTACCACCTGGTTTGTCCAGTGGTTGGACTCAGACTTAGTACTTTGCACATGTCAGGCAATCACTACCAACTGAGCTACACTGTCAACCGTAACATAGGCAACTTATGCTTGAAACAAATACTCATAAATACTCAGGAGCTGGGAGAAGGCACAGTGGGTATGAGCTCTCCTTGAACAAGCATGGGAACCTACATTTTCAGGACACACCCAAAAGCCAGGGTCAAGAACCGTAGTGGATGAACTCAGCCGCCTGTTCCATCTTTCTGATTTCAGATAAAACGTATGTGTACACTTGCAGGGGCTTGGCGAGGGAGCGTATTCTTGTCCTTTTAATGAAATGACAGGCTATCATAACCCTTTAGCAAGCCACACTTTATCTTTTTGATTCCATCCTTGGGTATCTAGAAATATTTACACTTCTAGTCCAACTAAATCTTTCATGCTTTAGCCTTCAAGAAATAACATAAAAACTCAAGTCCTGTTGTTCTGGCTACAGGAATGTGTTGTATGTACGCGTTTGTGGTTTTTATTTGTGCCCGTGGCTGCCAGGGGACAACTGCAGCTTGCATTCCTCAGGGTTGTCTGAACTGACTTTTCTTCAGGGTGAACATTGGCACGCTGTCAGGTAGGCCGTGCTGGCTGCCCAAGGAGCCCCAGGCGCCCCCTGACTCTGCTTCCCCAGTGCTGAGATGACAAGCAATCATGCTTCACTCCAGGCTCTTTTTAATGTGGGCTCTAGGGGATGAAACTTAGATCCTCATGTCTGCAAAGCAAGCACTTATCCTAACCCCGTGTGATGACTTTTTCTGGACCACATCTGGTGGAATTAACTAAAACCCAAAGGGTTGGGCATACCTAAGGGGTTATTTTTTTTTTCTTCTTCTTCTTCGTCATCATCACCATCATCTTCTTATCATTCTTCTTCTTCTTCTGCATCTGCTTCTTCTTCTTAACTAAATCATTTCAAGTGGGTAGAGCCACTTCTAATGTGGATCTTTGAGATGAGAAGATCCACCTTTAACCTGGGCCACACTTTCTTCTGGCAATCTGTGCAAAGAACATGGAAGAAGGACTCTTGCTCTCTTTGCCTGTTCCCTCTCACTGGCATTAGGTCCTACTTCGACCTACTGGATGCTCTGTTCTAGAGAACCCAGACAAATACACTATATTAATGTAGTCTTTTATGTATGTGCATTTTCAAAATTTATTTATTTTATTTTTTACAATTTATTAAGAAAGCACCACAATCTGTCTTCACTCACCATTTCAAATATTTTAATGTATCCTGTATCCTGGGATAAGTCATCATACATCTTTCTTAAATCATTTGTTCTTCAGTGCTAATCGCTTATCCTACAAACTCTTCTTTGTACATTTCTTTTTCTACATCCTTTGAATATTTTGAAGTCCGAAATAAAGAAAGAAAGAAAGAAAAATAAAGAAACAATCCCTTTCAAGGGAGCGGGAAGCTGGGCTCTACAATCTTCCTCAAATGGCAACTGAAAAATTTCATCTCACAAGCCAAAGACAAGGGCATCTCAGGATCCCTAGGAAGTCCCGACATGCTCTAGACCATCTGCTCAAAATCTGCTTGCTAATGGATGGACCGCTTTTGTTTTCTTTTCATCCACAAATACAGCAAGTCTTAAGAGGGGATCAAGCCAGGTTTTTGAGATTTCCTGTAACAAAGATGATGTCAAAGGAAGTAAGATGATAGCAACAATTTCAGTACATCGGACCACACAAAACACATCTTTTCGTTTACAAGGACATCATCTAAAATATTTTCAAATCCATGTCCTCCCATCCTACAATTAGGTGGCTTCACTAACTAGAATAGATTTTTAAGTTCTTTGTAAAAATGAGTAGCAGTTGTGACTCAAATATATTTTTCCCTCTCTGAAAAAGAGATGATGCTGTCGCTTTAATAGTGCTTGGAGCCGAAAAGGTTGTCATGGAGATGGCAATCTGTGCTAGGCTGCTCCACTTCCCTGGCCTTGTTCTGAGCCTGAAGTGGAAGGTTCTATTGTTAGGGTGGGATTCAACATCTGCTAATCGAACATGTGATTAATTTTGAAACACAGTCTTGCTCCTGTTGGTATCTTTTGTCTCATGAAAACAATGCAGGTACTCAAGCGACAATAGTGAAAATGTTTTAGATTGACAAGCCTTCTGTTTGTGCTTGCTGCAGATCACACAAAAACCGGTGTCCTAACGACACACGGTTAGCCGCCGTAGTTTTGAAACGTCTGCCACCTCGTGGTAGCAGTCGGAAATGCTGAACAATATTGTCAACCATTTAGCCATTAGGAATCAGAAAAGCACCTGAGCTCTGGCACAGTTCTGATTTTCCAACCCTTCCTATTAGTTTTGTAAAGTGGCATTCTTCTATCTGTTGGTTTAAGGTAACTTTCGCCATTTTTGGCAATAACTGTTTATATCTGTATCTTTTAACATCTAACAAATCTATAATGCTGGTCATTTTAGTGTTTGATGTTACTTACTCCCCCCCCCCCCCATCTTTTCCATTTGGTTTAGGGACATGTTGTTATCCTTTTCTGGAGCTTGACATTTGCTTTATTGTACGTTTAGTGCTTAGTTGCTTGTGTCATTTTTCTAGTTTCTTTTTGTATCAATTGAAGTTCTTAGGCTTCTTTCATATTTTGTCTTATATCTTGCACATAGTTCTGTAAGTTTTCATCTAAACATGGTTTTACATGCCTTATGCATTTTGGTGTGAAAATTATCATTTATTTCCAAGAATTTAAAAATTTTCATCACAGATACTTGTTCTGGTGGGACATAATTTTTAAAAACATACATGAACACAAGGCATTGAAGTTTCTTTCTGTTTATCTTTGTTACACATTTAATTATTATTTAATTCTTTCTGCAAAGAATAGATTCCTTTTGAAATTTAAATCAAATAGATAGATTGTTCAGGTGGATTGTTACTTAACAGACCTATGACTGCTTTTTACTACTGGAAGTTTTCTTCACACTGTTACCTGAAATGCTCAGACCCCATGAGAGCCAATACAATCTTTGCCAATTCTCTTCTTTCTGTGCTACCTCATCTGAGTACTCATGCCCTCTATTGTAGTCTCACAGCATTTTGGACTTTGATGACAATTCTGATTTCATTATATTTTCCTGTCTCTCTGTCTCTGTCTGTAGGTCTCTCTCTCTCTCTCTCTCTCTCTCTCTCTCTCTCTCTCTCTCTCTCTCTCTGTGTGTGTGTGTGTGTATTTGTGTATACTTAAGTTCTTCCCTCAGAGTAATGCTATTTATTGCTCTGATTCTATGCACTGTATTTAATAATGTAGTGAATTCTCTTTTCCATATCTGAGCCACCTCTTGAACACTCTGCCCTGATTTTCACCCCTTTCTCTTAGGTTTTCCTCAGTGGGAAGGCAACTCCTGCACCAGCCCTTTGGGTAGGTGTATTCCTTCACTTGGAATATAACTTTTTTCCTCCCTTCTTACCTCACTAGCCCATCATTTGGTTTTCAGTTCAACTGTCCCCTGAGGAAGCTTTCTCTTAGTGGGCAAGGTGATATGTGTTCACTACGGGGCACTCACATTCCTGGATGCTTGTGGCTTCTGATTGTCAATCACCCGGGTGTTACTGCATTCATGTCTGCCTCACTCAGTAGCAACGGAAGGCTTTGGTACCTAATCATAGAGGCTGCCAATAGAACCCGTGGTTAATTTTTTAAAGCCAGCTCATTTATGATAAGTGAATTAAATGTTAACCTGTGTTGCACTTTTTTTCCTGGTGGTTATCCTTTTTTATTTTTTAAATCTATTCCCTTCTACTTTCACTCTGAAAAAAAAAGGTGTTGTACTTTCCTTCTGAAATATAATACAAAGACTTTTCACTTTTTTCCATGACACTCATTTCATTCAGTCTTTGTCATTATGGACACTGTCCCCAAACATAGTCTCTTCCTGATCTCTAAATTTTTACTCTTGTCTCACTCAGTCCGTTTGAAAATGTAACTTTTTTGTTTGTGTTTGTGATCCTTTTGTCAGCAATCACGTCTATGAGATTATAAGGCCATGAGGGCAGGGCTCTTGCCTGGTTTGGTTTTGCTTGCTTTGCTTACTGATGATTCTGAAGGGCTTAATGACCTGTCTGCACCTGTAACCTACACAGACTGTTTCCTCACATGCACGTGCTGTTGGGGTCGCTCAAGGTATATTGATTAGATGTGCAAGAATAGTATTTCCTGAATTCTATTCCCTTCCTGGTGCTGACCTCAGCCAGCCTTAGGAGAAACGTGGGATTTAAGGTGGAGGGAAAACAGCTGCTTCACTCCGAGATCACAGCCTGCCAGGAAACCCAGACAAAGCATGCTAGCCACCACGATCCACGGCACTGTTGGCTGAGCAGTTCCTCATGCCCCCACTCACCCAGCCACTTGAACAGCAAAGGTGAAGACAGTAAGAAATAAATGGGAGAGTGAGCTTGTCCTTACTTTGGTTTATTTTCCAGCCTGTACTTTTAAGACTTCTACAAAAAATTTTAAAGGAAAATGAAAAGAAAACAATTTGAGAATATCTGTACTTAATTTTTGGTTGTGTCTCTAGCTTTTGAGGGTTGATCCATCTTTTTGGTCTCAAGTAACTATTTTTTAAAGAACAGAAGAATGTGGAATGACAGTGTCCCTTCTCTCCCCTTTCTGCTCTTCTCTTCTAATCTCTTCTTTTCTCATCTCTCCAGTGTTTCCAGAAGATTCAGGTAACTTCTTGCTGTGGTTTTTACAATTTCCCTTTAGCCACTAAACATGCAGAACACCGCAAGCAGGTATAAACAGAACGCAGGCTAGCAGGGTGTGATGGTACACGCCTTTAATCCCGACACCCTGGCAGCAGAGAGAGGCTTTATTTGTAAGTTCAAAGCCAGCCTAGTTCCAGTGAGTCCCAGGACAGCCAGGACTATGTAAAGAAACACTGTTTAAAATAAAATAAAATAAAACGGAAAAAAATCAACCACAGGTTTCTAAGTCATGACATTTCTCAAGCCCTGAGTCTGTGCTAACAGAACCTTTAGGAATGGCGGTTTCCATACATGTAGGAAGAATGCTAAAGCTGCTGTAGGAGACATCTGCAGAAACTAGTCTATTCTCATTATTGATTTTTTTTTTTCAAATCATCCTCACTGACCATCTCTAAGAATCTACTATGTGATGTGGTTATTCACATAAATAAGATAAGGAGCTACCTCTCAAGTACACTTGTGTCTGACTTCAAAACAGAGATGCATGATTAGAGGTCTGGGTAATCCACAGGCAAGGACGTGCTGTCAGAGAGGGAAGGATGAAGAGGCAACATTGCCAAATTTCTCTTATGGCTTGTTTCACACCCTAACACACTGTTCAGGCTACACCTGGTCTCTGCTCAGCCGATAAATATGGTTTGGGTTTTGTCTTCTAATCTCTCTGAGCCTCAGTAGTAATAGCAGTAGCCAAAGTTTACGAAGCACTTAACATATCCAAGACTTTCCTGTCACTGTTTTATGTGTCTTAATTCTCTTAATCCTTACAATAATCACACTTCAGAGAACTGAGGACTGATAAAGGGCATAGAAAGAGGGACTCTGTTGTCTGATAGCACAGAAATAATAAAAGTGGCGGGCCTGGAGTTCAGGCCCCAGCAATCCCTCTCACATCCCTGATGGTAGCTGATTCTAGCACATTAGCAACAACAGCGGTCACAATAGCAGGTGTGTATCTACCGCCACTCAACACGCTACATTACCTTCTGTAAAGGGAGCCTCTGTCAGCTTGGCTGTTGCCCTGTCAACTAATTGAAGTTAGTGAAAACATTCGCTCACTTCACTTTTTAAATCTGATTAATTTTCTGGGAAATATTTCAAATCCTTCTCTCCCTGGTTTTCACCAATAGATGTAGGCAAATGACCAGCAGTGGGCAGTGCTTTTGCCAGTTAAGCGCCCTCTTGTGGAAAATCTTAGTAATTCAGGGCAGCAGTCTTGCCTGAAGATTGTGAAATACATGGGTTGCGGGGGGGGGGGGGGGGG
>CM053744.1:79081754-79096847 GCA_028658305.1 Pachyuromys duprasi | reverse complement strand
ATCACATTGATGGATTTTCGTATATTGAACCACCCTTGCATGCCTGGGATGAAGCCTACTTGGTCATGGTGGATGATATCTTTTATGTGTTTTTGGGTTCGGTTTGCAAGTATTTTATTGAGTATTTTTGCGTCAATGTTCATAACAGAGATAGGTCTGAAGTTCTCTTTTTTGTTGGATCTTTGTATTTTTTAGGTATCAAGGTGACTGTGGCTTCATAGAATGAGTTTGGTAATTTTCCTTCTATTTCTATTTTGTGGAACACTTTATAGAGGATTGGTGTTAGGACTTCTTTGAAGGTCTGGGATAGGAAGGTCATGCTGAAATCTATACACCTAGGGAAGATGTACAAGAAGGAGGACCCAGGTTGGTATGATAAATGCTCATTTAGATGAACAAATGGGATAGACATTGAATGGAGGAGAAAACAAGCAACAGGACAGGAGCATACCAAAGAGGGCCTCTGAAATTATCAATATAGCAATGTATCAAAGCAGAGCTCAAGGTCAGCATGGTTTACATATTCAGCAGCCACGTAGGTCAGCTAAGAATATACAGTGAGACCGTGTCTCAAAAAACAAAAGCAAACAAACTTCTTAAGTCTGAAATGTACATAGTTATTAAGGTTTATTTCTTATTCACGTAAGTTGTCCAGATGGTGGTAGATACTCAAATGCGTAGTCACTGAAAGTGATTCAGTGATTTAGGCATTGAGCCTCTGCATTCTGGAAATTTGCAGGAGCTGTGTATGGGGTGTGGATATCATGTCAATCACCTCTAAGTACATTTTGTTTGTCCTAGAAGCCTGTAATCCTAAACTATCTTAGGGATGTACATGCTTCCTTATACAAAGTATAGGGAAGAATTACAAATTGATGAGAACTAACAATGTCTACCACAGTCCTAATATCACATGCTAATTTGAGTTAGACTTAAGAAATCTATTAGGAATTTATTTATATAATTCTAAACTTATTTTCCTTCTGAATTATTTTAGGAAAAGCACATGGGCTATATCATAAACAACAGATTATCAGAGGAACAAAGAAAGCACATTAATGGTTTAAAGCACTGGAGAAACCAAAAATAACTTAAAAAATGCTGCTTAGAAAATAATGTGAGCAAATGTCCTTGTTGTATACTTGAGCATATTTTGAATATATGCCTAGGAGTGGTATAGTTGGATCTTGAGGTAGCACTATTCCTAACGGTCTGAGAAAGTGCTAGATTGAATTCCAAAGTGCTTGTACAAGTTTACATTCCCACCAGCAGTGGAGGAGGGTCCCCTCTCTCCACATCACTTGAGTTTTTGATCTTAGCCATTCTGATGGCTAAGACTCTACCCAGCAGTGTACCAAAGCAGATGCTGAGGCTCATAGCCAAACTTTGGACAGAGTGCAGGAATCTTATGAAAGAAGGGGGGGGGGATAGAAAGAGGTGGAGGGGACAGGAGCTCCACAAGGAGAGCAACAGAACCAAAAAATCTGGGCACAGGGGTCTTTTTTGAGGCTGATACTCCAACCAAGGTAAAATCTCAGGGTCATTTTGATTTGCATTTCCCTGATGACTAAGGACGTTGAGCATTTCTTTAAGTGTTTCTCTGCTATTTGATATTCCTCTGTTGAGAATTCTGTTTAGCTCTGTACCCCATTTTTAATTGGTTACATGATTTGTTGCTGTTTAAGTTCTTGAGTTATTTATGTATTCTGGAATTAGCCCTCTGTCAGATATAGGGTTGGTGAAGACCTTTTCCCAATCTGCAGGCAGTCATTTTCTTCTGACGACAGTGTTCAATGTTTTACAGAAGCGTTTCATTTTCATGAGGTCCCATTTATTGATTGTTGATCTTAGAGCCTGTGCTTATGCGAAAGATGCTCAAGCATAAAATAATGACATTTGTTCAACCATGTTTGTAGCAACTTTATTTGTAATAGCCAGAAGCTGGAAACAACCCAGATGTCTTTCAGTTGAGTAATGGATATAGAAATTGTGGTACATTTACACAATGGAACACTATTCAGCAATTAAAAACAAGGAAATCATGAAATTTGCAGGCAAATGGTGGGAACTAGAAAAGACCATCCTGAGTGAGGTATCCTAGAAGCAGAAAGACACACATGGTATATACTCACTTAGAATTGGATATTAGACATATAATGTAGAATAAATATATTAAAATCTGTACACCTAACAAAACTAATCAAGAAGGATGACTCTGGGTAATATGCTCAATCCTCATTCAGAAAGGCAAAGAGGATGGACATCAGAAGAGGGAGAAAACAAGGAACAGGACAGGAGCCTACCACAGTGGGCCTCTGAAAGACTGTACCCTGCAGAGTATCAAAGCAGGTGCTGAGACTTATAACCAAACTTTGGACAGAGTGCAGGGAATCTTATGACAGAAGGGGGAGAAATACCTGGAGGGGCCAGGAGCTCCACAAAGAGAGCAACAGAACCAAAAAATCTGGACTCAGGGGTGTTTCTGAGACTGATACTCCAACCAAGGCCCATTCATGGAGATAACCTAGAACTCCTGCACAGATATAGCCCATGGCGGCTCAATGTCCAAATGGGTTTCCTAGTAAGGAACAGGGATTGTCCCTGCATAAAGTGATTGTCCTGTTCTTTGATCACCTCCTCCTCAGGGGGGTGCAGCCTTCCCAGGCCACAGAGGAAGATAATGCAACCAGTCCTGATGAGACCTGATAGACTAGGATCAGATGGAAGGGGAGGAGGATCTTCCCTATTAGTGGACTTGGGGAGAGGTATGGGTGGAAAAGAGAGAGGGAGGGTGGGATTGAGAGGGGAAGAGAGGGAGTTATAGGTGGGATACAAAGAGAATAAACTGTAATTACTAAAAATAAAATATTATTTAAAAAGAAAATAACTTGAAGCCAGAATTAAATGAAAAAAATATGGTTCCATCTTTGTTAGAGAACCGAAACCCAAACACAATATCTGTTATGTGAATTAGTCACTGAAATCTAGTTAAAACATGTGTTGACTATGTATGAGTCAAATGTGGACTAAAAAGTCTGGAGAAGAGAAGCCAGAGATGCACATTGAGAAGTTTGGGTTGTCCTAAATGGCTTTACTGAAAATATATGGAAGAATTAGAAGCAGCTAATTACATATCTAAGCCAAGGAACCAGGGAAGATCATAAAAGATACACAAGGCAGGCAGCTGGGCTATCTTAATAAAGGTATTAATGAGTTTTAGAACAAGAGGAGAAGACGTGGGATTAATCACAAGTTCTCCAGGTGTGGTTCTTGGAAAGCAGCAGCAATGACAGCTGCTGGAGTAACGGCAAGAGCAGCAATGAATTTAATAATCAGAGGAGGGAGAAACAAAGCTGACTCTTTACATTAGTAGCAGAAAATCCAGTTATGAAAGACACCAGAGAGGAAGCATCGAGAATCTATTCTTCCCTTGACAACACATAATGTGTGAAATCTAAGATGCAATGGTATTAGGGATGATACATAAATTATATTATTTGACTGAAGTAAAGAATCATATCTAGAGTCCAATGACTGAATACATTAAGGAAATTGGGAGCTCTTCATAGGAAACTGCAAGTCTGGGTCATTTTAGGTATTAAACATTAATACGTATAAATAATGCCTAATTTCTGAAACCAAAGTTAGCCATTTCTAAGATTGTGTACATTGAGAATCATACACATATTGGAATCTGATAATGGTTACATTAAAGTTTTAAATGAACATTAGAGAAAATATGGCATACTTCCAAAAGTGTTAATATAATATAGTATTATATCTTAAATGTTTATACTATGAGAAATGCAAACACGCTGTGAAAAAAGACTAGTTCGCTACTTGTAGTGGTTTGAAAGAAAATGGTCCACATAGGCTCATAGGGAGTGGCATTATTAAGAGGTATTGCCTTGTTGGAGTGGTGTGGTCTTGTTAGAGAAAGTGTGTCACTGGAGAAGGCCTTTGAAGTCTCAGAAGCTCAAGTCATTCTTAATGGCTTAATTCTCTCCCTGCTGCCTGTAGATTCAGATGTAGAACTCTCAGCTACCTTTCCAGCACCATGTCTGCCTCTGGGCCACCATAATTCTTGCCATGACTATAAAAGACTAAATTCTGAACTGTAGACCAACCCCAGTTAAGTGTTTTCTTTTATAAGAGCTGCTGTGGTCACGGTGTCTCTTTACAGCAATAGAAAGACTAACTTAGACACTCAATTAATCTAAATATTCAAAGAAATGGCACTCAAAACCCTTCCAGGTTGTCTGGGACTACTGTAACCAGTTCATATTCTCCCAGCAGAGCAAAGTATAGACTTACTAATAAAATGATCTGTAGTGATAAAAAGACTGTAGTACTGGTTCAGAATTGGCAAACTAATAGACAGGACCAGATACAAAGGACAAAGCCAAATAATTATGGGATAATCTTATATAATGAGTATAATAAAACTAGTATTTCATGTAAGTGGATGACAGGAAGTTTATTTGCTAGCTGGTACTGCAAAAACTATAGTCTGCTGCAACACAGACAATAGCTTATTGTAGCATCTGTACAGAGCCTGCTGATTTTACTTCTAAGATTCCTTGCAATTGTGTGTCACCTTCTTCATTTCTGTACACAGGAGAAGCCGCCATGACTATCCAGCTACTGGACTCATGGTGTAATGACTTTTTTCAACTCCAGTCTCTTGGTAATTTATAGTTATATGGACATTTAAATTATTGAGAGGGTTTTTTATTGAAAATAATTTTCAATTATGGTACCCATAGTTTTGGCATAGAAACAGACAGGTTGATCAATGAAACTGAATTGAAGACCCACACTCCTATGGGCACTCGGTCTTTGACAAAGAAGCCGAAACCATACAATGGAAAAAAGTATCTTCAATAAACGGTACTGGTCTGACTGAATGTCTACATGTACAAAGTTCAAATAGATCCATATTCATTACATTGCACAAAACTCTAGTTCAAGTAGGTAAAAGACTTCAGCATAAAACCAGAGACACCAAATCTGTTTGAAGAGAAAGTAGGGAAAAGTCTGGAACTCATTGGCACAGGAGAAAACTTCTTGAACAAAATACCAACAGCTCCACTCTAAGATTAACAATTAACAAATGGGACCCCATGAAACTGAAAAGCTTCTGTAAGGCAAAGGACACTGTAAATGTAGACCAAAAAGGCAGCCAACAGATTGAGAAGAGATCTTCACCAACACTACATGAGACAGAGGGCTAATATCCAGAATATATAAAGAACTCAAGAAATTAAGCACCAACAAACCAGATAATCCAATAAACCAGATAATCCAATTAAAAATGGGGTACAGTGCTAAACTGAATTCTCAGCAGAAGAATCTCTGACAGAGATTCTTAAAGAGATGCTCAAGGTCCTTACTTATCAGTGAAATGCAAATCAAAGTGACTCTGAGATTACATCTTACACACATCAGAATGGCCAAGATCAAAAACTCAACTGACAGCACATGCTGGTGACGATGAGGAGCAAGGGAAATGCTCCTTCACTGCTGGTGGGAGTGCAAACTTGTACAACCACATTGAAAATCAATCTGGTGCTTTCTCAGAAAATTGAGAATAGTTCTACCTCAAGATCCAGCTGTACTATTCCTGAGCACATACCCAAAAGATGCCCCACTTTACTGAAAGAACATTTGCTCAACTATGTTCACAGCAGCCTTATTCATAATAGCCAGAGAATGAAAACAACCTAGATCTCTCTCAACTGAAGAATGGATAAAGAAACTGTGATACATTTACATAGCGGAATACAACTCAGCAATTAAAAAAACAAGGAAATCATGCAGTTGTTTGCAGGCAAATGTATGGAAATAGAAAAGATCATTCTGAGTGAGGTAACCCAGACCCAGAATGACACACATATTATGCATTCACTTATAAGTATATATTAGCCATATAGTACATGATAACCATACAACAATTCACAGACCCAAAGAAGATAAGTAGTAAGAAGTGCCCAAAGGAGGCTGCTTGAATCTCACTCAGAAGGGGAAATAGAATAGACAGTGGAAGTGGATGAAGACAGGCAATTGGGCAGGAGATGGAGTGGGGAGGGAAATGAAGGTGGAGATCAGATGTGGGGAGAGCAAGGGTGGGAGGCCAGAAAGCTGGAGAGAGAAGGGAAACTGAGGTTGTGAGGGGGCATCTCTGAGACAAGCTGGAGACCTGAATAAGGGTGGGCTCTTGGGAGATTGTGAGTGTGACTCTAGCTGAGATTCCCAGCAGGGGGAACATGGGGATTCAAATGGCCATCTCCTAGCCAGGCAGGGCTCCTAGTGGAGGGAGAGCAACACTAACTCACCCACAAAACTTTGACCCAAATATTACCTTGCCTATAAGATGTACAGTGATTAAGAGGGAGCAGAGATTGAGGGATTGGCCAAACAATGACTGACCCAACCTGAAATCTACCCCATGGTAGAGAGCCAACCTCTGACACGGTTAATGATACACTGCTATTCTTGCAAACAGGAGCCTGGCATATGTGCCCTCTGATAGGTTCTTCCCAGCAGCACACCAAAACAGATACTGAGACACACAGCCAAACATTAGACGGAGCTCGGGGAGTCTTGTGGAAGTGTGGAGAAGGACAGGACTTGGAGGGGAAAAATGCCACAAAGAGACCAACAGAGGCAACTATCCTAGGCTACAGGACTTACAGACATTGAAGCACCAACTGAAGAGCATGCATGCTCCAGATCTATGGTCTCTACACATATGTGATTCATTAGCAGCTTGGTCTTCATGTAGGTTCCCTAGCAAATGGAGCTGGAATGGTTTCTGACATGGATTCTTGTGAGCTTTAGGATCAGTCGCCCCTAGCTGGGCTGCCTTTCCTGGCCTCAGTAGAAGAGAAAGCACTCAGTCCTGATGTGACTTGATGTGCTTGAGAGGGTTGATTCGGGGGAACAGGATGAGGGTAGCTCCCCTTTTCTGAAAAGAAGGGGAGGGAGGAAGGAAGAGGGTAGAAAGGAGGAGCCAGGAGGAAAGAGGGAGAGGGATGCATTCAGGATGTAAATGGAATAAATATTTTTAAAAAGAATTTTTCATAAATGTTTTCTGATTATAGTTCCCCTCCCCCAACTCCTCCCAGATTTCATTCACATACCCATCCAACCAGCTCCACATCTTCTTTTTTCTAGGAAAAAAACAGGCAAACAAACAAATAAACAAATTTTAAAAATGTGAATGTAGAGCTAACAATTTATATTAGTAACAATGCCCTGTCAACATCAGACTTTACAGCCTCTGCATTTCTGTTCTGTTCCTCTGAAGGGTCACTAAGGCAACTTCTGAGAAATACAGGGGGCTTGGTTATTGTTGCAGAGGGTTAGTCCATTATCATCATAAGCATGGTGGCAGGCAATAACTAAGGCAGGATGACCTATGGGAGGTTTCAGTGTTCAAATGCAACCACTTCCTGATTTATCTATCAGCAATGGATTTTGGTATGGACTATATCCAGAAATAGATACAGAGCTGTATTAGTCTTGGTGTGAGAAAACCTGTATCTTCTTTTTGGAGGTCAGTTTTTCTTCGTCACCATATAGGTAGATTCAAAGTTAAATCTACTGCATATCCAGTGCTGGTACGCACATAGCACGATGCTCTTTTCAACAGCCTCATCTTGTCTTTGGGTATGGAATGAAGAACCCTCCTGAAATTCCACAGATCTTCCAACTAAACTTGGACTTTCACATATTCTCAAGAACACTAATATTTCGAAGTAGTGAGATTTTTCTCTTCCACATATATGGGTACTTTGATATTTTCTCTTATATCTGCGAAGTGACAGAAAATAGCCAACTGAGTCTGTCTTACGCCCATCCATTTCTCTCCTGCTCTATTTCTTCACCAAAAGCAAAAACTAATAATCATAGGAAATGAGATTAGATTTGGAAGCTGTGTCTGCTTTCTAACATTTCCAGGCTATTTTAATAATCAGTTATCACCCAAGTTTAAGTATGACTATCACAATGATCAGTATAGTTTTTCCTTCCTGTATCTTGCTTCTAATCAATTCAAGTTATATTTTGTTGCTAACTTTGGCCTTTTTTCATGTATTGTCAGTGACAATTTAAAAATCATTCTACATTTTCGAACTATTGGCAATGATAAATTGTGGGAGAGAGGCAGTCACTGTCTTTAGTTGAGCACTCTCTGCTAAACACACCAGACCCCAGTAAACAGCCCACAGTCACACAGATGGCCCTTGGTGGATCATCTTGGTGGATCATAAAACAAAACAAATAAACACTAAATGTAAGAGATTTGTGGAAAAAGAAGAGGGTGGACATGGTGGTAGAGGGGTGAAAGGTGAGAGTGGTCAGTATGAATGGTGTACATATGTCAGACTTTAAAAAATAATAAATCCTGTAACTTGAAGCATCGCATAAAGATGACACACCACATCAATTTCTTTCAATCAACATATGAATTTGACATATTCTATGTCAATATGAAATTGACAACATTCTATTTACTCTGTAATCTCTGTTAGAAAACATAGTTTCACAGTCATGAATAATCTTGGAAGAAAGAAATAACATGTACTTCAATTATGTGCTCTACATTCTAAGGAAATGCTTCAAAACTTGTCTATTGTATATTTCCATGCTTCATGGAAGAGATAGATTTTTTTCCTGTTATGTTATTCTTTCAGTCAAAAGAAACGTGAATAGTAATTATAGGTGTGCTTTTGTGGAGTAAGCGTTTTATAATCTTTCCCTTTTTCGACAGTAGGGAATTATTTATTGATATTATGTATTTCATTTAAAAGCAGATGATGTGCTCAATAAGATAAATCGTGGACATGTATTGCATCCTGAAAAAAATTCACAAACAGAGAACATGTTGAGAAAATAAGGTGTTTAACAAACTGTTGACACTGTTAATGTTTTAGGGCTTTGAGAACGATAAAGATATTCTACCGTATTTCAAAATATAAATGAAATTTATAACAGGAGTTCCTCTTGTACACGATTATTTTCTTGGACTCTGAAAGACAGAGAAACTATCTTTTGTACTGAAGAGGAATTGAATAATTCCTATGAGAACGTCCAAGAACTTTGAGGAGGGAGAGGCATTGTGTTGACGCCGTCCGGGCCTCTGTGAGGTGGCTGGAACTGGGTACATCTCAGTGTAAGTAACCACAGCTCTCACTGCAGACACATGCACTCTGGGTCATGAACACCAGTGTTGTTCACTAATTCTCCCAGAGTTTCTAGCTCCACACCCTGTGTAAAGCATAGATTGAGACACAGCACTGGATAAGACAAAGTAGTTTGCTTTTAATTACCCAATCCTCTAGTAGAAGAAGAAAAAGATAAAATACACAGAATGACAACAAACACCCAGGTTATAATTGGTTATAGGGAAGGGGAATCAAGGAAGGCAGTATAAGACAGGAGTCATTTGAACGTACTGGTCAGATAAACTTCAAGATCGAAGTGGACACTATTGGAGTATTAGAAGGATGATAACAAAATGATCTGATCTTTCCAGATCTATGAGAAACATTACTGGAGCTTGTGCTTTAGAACAACTTTTTATGTGTTTTGTTCATTTATTTAGATTTTAAAAGTGTGCTTGGTGGTATAACAGTCTTCACAACCTTCAAAGAAATGCCATCTCTCTGTATCAATCACAAAGTCTCAGGAAAGTCCTTGAGATTCCCAAATGGCCTAATCTGCTGCTGGATAATTTCTTTGCCTGCCACTCTCCTGCTTTCCTGATTGCTCATCTCCAGCACCATGGCCTCCTTGCATCCTCAATATACTTTCACCTCGGAGTCCATCCACATCCGTTTCCTTCAGCTTGAATGTCTATTCTCCAGATAGCTAACTGGCTTGCTTTTTGATCTATTCCTGGTTTGAGGCTTCAGAGCACTCTTCCTTGAATCCCCTAATTAAAGCAATGTCTTCTCTACCTCCACCTTATCAGGCTGTCCTCATCCTGGACCTCAATTTTGTTTCTAGAGATTAGACATTTACATCCTTAAGTTGGGTTTGTCGTGAAGGGCCTCCCCATTTATTTGCCACTATAGCTAAAATTCAAGTGAAGAAGAAAGATTCAGACAAATGCAAACCAGGAGAATGTTTTCTGTGCAAATGGGAATTGATGCAAAAGTACTAAAGTGGAAAGTAAAGTGTCAGCTTTGGCTTGGCTTGGAATGATGGTCATAATGCTGTGAAAAGAAGGAGCAAGATTTTAGACAATGGCAGGTGGCAAGCAAGGATCAGATCATGTAAGAATTCTTGGTTTACAATCAACGTGGGTTGGAAAAAGGATTGGGATCAGTGAATGAGTTCACCCTTTAAAACAAAGAAAAACTGATCGTGCTGCAAAGGGCATGAGGTTGGGAAGTAACTGGAGAACTGTATGTAGTGTGGGGTCTCCAAAGTCCATTTTTGATTGAGTTTCTCGGTGTGCATTTTTCTGGTATGTAATGGCTGGTGTGAGAATGATAGCAGTCCAGATTGGCTGGCAGACGTCCTAGAAGGTGACCATGAGCTTCTGTACAGCAGTCTTCAGTTATGTCATCTCCAGTATGCAAATAAGGGCAATTCAAATTATGTGAAGAAGGGTAGCCATAGTTAATCAAAATATGGTCCTGGGTAGAGGTTGAGTAACAGGGCAAGGCTGTGGTTCTGCCGTGTCAGGACACAGACCTCCGCAGTTAGCAGTTTGGCTGGAATTTAGCAGTTGGTTTGGAATTTTTTTATCAAGCTTTCAAAGATTCTTTGATGGGAACCAGTTGCATTTTTCTGATCTCTTACTAATAGTGTTCCATTCACAAAAGAGGTGTGTATGTTAACTTTCCTTTGGCAGGAAGACTCAAGGTTTTAAATCTGAGTAGTACTTAAGCAGATATTGTCTTTAAAAAACTTCATAAGTCACTGTCCAGTAGAATCTGAAAAAAAAAAGCCAAAACTAGGGGAGGGCCGTATATAAAGGAGAGTCATCAGGATTTTTATTTTTTTAAAAAAAATTTTGGCAATGTTTGGCATGATGTGCATATTAAATAGCCATATGTAGACATCACATAGATTTAGAGTTGTGGAAAATGTCGTGGCTGCAATGTTGTCTTAGCATCATAGCATAATGAGAGCTATTAATTGATTAACATGTATTCACTTGGTAAAGGCTGTGTTCTCTACTGTGCACAAAAATCAGAGGAATAGGGAAGCTGTATTAGATATATTTTTTCACTAAGGGGCTCTCAAACTAGATAATAATATTGTCTGAAGTATTTTTTCTGTTCCTGTCATAAAATAACCTAGAAAAGGCAATTTAAGAGAGAAAATATTATTTTGGCTTTTATTTTATGGGTATAGAGGCTGGAAGAAAGGATCTGATTTTTTCTACTCAGGCCTTAGTTACTGTCACTTAGGACTGAGTGTTCCAAGGCTCCAAGGTCTCTTTCTCTTTACACTCTTTCCAGTGGTTCTTTATTGTAACCTTCCCCTTAATTTATGTTCTCTCTCTCTCTCTCTCTCTCTCTCTCTCACACACACACACACACACACACACACACACACACACACACACACACACACACGCACATCTGTCTACCTATCTGCCATCTACCTAACAGCCATGGAAGACCAATCTTCAATTGATAACTTCTAGGGAATCCTGGGAAAGAGAAGGCAGAAAGATTTTAAGAGCCAGTGGGGATGGGAAATGTCAAGCAAACAG
This sequence comes from Pachyuromys duprasi, assembly GCA_028658305.1. Classification (NCBI taxonomy): domain Eukaryota; kingdom Metazoa; phylum Chordata; class Mammalia; order Rodentia; family Muridae; genus Pachyuromys; species Pachyuromys duprasi. The sequence goes on along the minus strand of CM053744.1, from coordinate 79,085,113 downwards.
TGCCTCCTAGATAAAAAGGCATCGGCACACATAGAACTCACAGAGAGTGTGGCAGCATGCACAGGGTCAATGCTGAGAGAGAAAATGGACACAAGGCCCCATCCCTAACCCAGAAGCTACCTCTAAATGATAACTGCTCACAAAGGAAAGGATAATTTTCTTTAATGAAGTCTCATTGGTGTGCGCACTAGTAAAGGGGTCATATAAATAGAACTGACAATAATGGCATTGTTCTGTACCGGGGCATTGTTCTGTACCGGATAAAACCAAGGCCAGTTGGACTGCCACTGTTATGGGAAAAAATCTTCATGGATGAAGATAATTAAGATGTTATAAGATTCTCATCTCCAGAAAAAGCATCCCTTCTCTATGTAAAAATCATTAGCTCCTGTTTGATTTTAATCACCGAGGGTCTAGTGTCCTCATGAAAATCTGAAGCTGGCTCATCCTCAGTCTTCTGAGCAGGCTTTGGATGTCCTCCGCTCACCTGCTTCTTGCTCAAACATCTTAGATGTCCTTTTGGAGGGGCCTGCTCTTCTTTACGACATCATTCTCCTTTGAAGATTTTTCTCCCCATCCCTTAATTGTTCTCACATAAGCAAAGCTACTTTTCTCAGACTTTAAAATCACAGCTTCTGTGGATGGTTCTAAAGTTGTGTCCTTAGGGCTTATGAAAGGCCAGTGCCCTCGCTACGTGCTCATTGCACTATAATCTCATTGGAATCAGGAAGCCACAGCCAAGGTCAGATCTGGTGTAATTAACTAAGTGAGATCAATTAGAAGCCGCGTGGAGGGGCAACCCTCTGGACCAGGCACAGAAGTCCAAGATTTATCCCTTGGTAAGGTCATCAATGCAAAACAAAATTGGACATCCAGGGTGCTGCACATTTTAAGCAAATATAATGTCACCAAACTATATCCCTAGCTCCAACACTGACTATTTAAACCAAGAAAATTACTAGTTCATATGGACAAGGGCTGCCTTACAATGAAAGATAATGTCTACTTTGCTGTCAACCAAGGTCTAAAGAAACAATTGAGTCCTGTGCTGTTCTCCCATGCAAGGGTTGGGCAAGCTGTCCATTGGTAGACAATGGGACAAATTGCAGAAAACATTTGTTTGTGGCCAGAGTATCCCTGTATAAAACACGCACTTGCTTCTATAAATACGGGAATCCTGGAACTCAAGATTTTGATATACTGAGGTCAAAATTCTGCCTAGTTGGTCTGCTTGATCCATAAGGTTTAAAGCTGTTGGTCCAGGCTGTTGTCATTAAAAGAGTTGAGGTATAAAACTAAAGCAAGATCTGCAGACACCTGCAGTAAACTGCCCACGTGGCCTGTCCTTCATCAAACACTAGCAGAATCTGAAGATGCTTAAACTACATTAAGTGTCCTTGCTTCCTATTAAAGTCAATGACAGAAGTTGTTTACCTTTCAGAGATTTTGGTCAGAACGAGAGCCTTTATTTCTGAGGCTACGGTTAACTTTCTGATAGTTCCTGAAATATCGTGATGGCCAGTGTATGTCTGAAAAGTGAACACATGCATTACATACCATTGCTTTTGTTTTACTACAGTTACTGCAGCTGAAAGTAAATATTTTATGTAATTATTCTATTCTTTTTGTTTGTTTGTTTTTCTTTCTTTTAATTTTTATTATTAGTTACATTTTATTAACTCTGTATCCCATCTGTATCCCCCTCCCTCATTCCCTGCCAATCCCTCCCTCCCTCATCAACTCCCTGCCCCTTTCCAAATCCACTGATAGGAGAGGACTTCCCTTTCATTTGACCCTGGTTTTTCAGGTATCTTTCCAGTATAAAATAATGATAATTTTTTAAGTAATTTATTTATTTTTATATTAATCACAGGTTATTTACTTTGTGTCCCAGCTGTAAACCCCTCCCTCATTCCCTCCCACTCTCCTCATCCCTCCCTCATCTTCTCCCTGCCCCCCTCCAAGTCCACTGATAGGGGAGGACCTCACCCCCTTCCATCTGACCCTAGCTTATCCTGTCTCTTCAGGGCTGGCTGCAGTGTCCTCTTCTGGGATCTAGTTAGGCTGCTCCTCCCTCGGGGGGGGGGGGTGTCGACAAGCCAGCCATTGAGTTCATGACCAAAATAGTCCCTGTTCCCCTTACTAAGGTACCCAGTTGGGTACTGAGCTACCATGGGCCACATCAGAGCAGGGCTATAGTTTGTATCCATATGTGGTCCTTGGTTGGAGAAACAGTCTAGTAGAAGACCCCTGTGCCCTGAACTATTTGGTCTTTGTGGAGCTCTTGTCCTCGCCAAGTCTTATTAACTCCCCCTTTTTTCAAATTATTCCCTGCCCTCTGCCAAAGGCTTGGTTGTGAGTCTTAATATCTGCTTGGATACATTGTTAGTTAGAGTCTTTCAAAGGCCATCTGTGGTAGGCTCCTGTCCTGTTGCTTGTTTTCTCCTATATTCAATGTCTGTCCCGTTTGTCCATCTAACCGATGATTGATCATCCCAACCTGGGTTCTCCTTCTTGTTTATCTTCCCTAGGTATATAGATTTCAGCATGTCCATCCTATCCTATAGGTCTATATAAGTGAGTATATACCATGTGTTTCTTTCTGCTTTTGGGAACCTCACTCAGGATGACCATTTCCAGGTCCCACCATTTGCCTGCGAATTTCATGATTTCCTCATTTTTAATAGCTGAGTAGTATTCCATTGTGTAAAAGTACCATAATTTCTGTATCCATTCCTCAACCTGAGGGATGTCTGGGTTGTTTCCAGGTTCTGGCTATTACGAATAAAGCTGCTACAAATATGGTTGAGCAAATGTCCTTGTTGTGTACTTGAGCATCTTTTGGATATATGCCTAAGAGTGGTATAGCTGGATCTTGAGGAATCACTATTCCTAATGTCTAAGAAAGCGCCAAATTGATTTCCAGAGTGGTTGTACAAGTTTGCATTCCCACCAGCAATAGATGAGGGTTCTCCTTTCTCCACAACCTCTCCAGCATGTGTTGTATCTTGAGATTTTGATCTTAGCCATTCTGACAGGTGTAAGGTGAAATGTCAGGGTCGTTTTGATTTGCATCTCCCTGATGGCTAAGGACATTGAGCATTTCTTTAAGTGTTTTTCTGCCATTCTACAATCCTCTACAGTCAGTTCTCTTTTTAGCTCCATACCCCATTTTTTAATTGGATTACTTGATTTGTTGCTTTTTAACTTCTTGAGTTCTTTATATATATTGGATATTAGCCCTCTGTCAGAAGTAGGATTGGTAAAGATCCTTTCCTAGTCTGTAGGCTGTCGTTTTGTTTTGATGACAGTATCTTTTGCTTTACAGAAGCTTTTCAGTTTCACGAGGTCCCATTTAT
>CM053744.1:79013086-79081254 GCA_028658305.1 Pachyuromys duprasi | reverse complement strand
GGGCGGGCTGGGCATGGGATGCAAAGTACCTAACCTGTGATTGATAACAAAAAATAAAAAAAATTAAAAAAAAAAGAGAAAGCCAGTAAATGATGTTTCCACATGACTTCTGCTTCAGTTCCCACTTCTAGGTTTCTGCCTTGAGTTTCTGCCCCAGCTTCCATGATGGGCCACAATGTGGAATTGTATGCTGAAATAAACTGAAATAAACCTTTTCTTCCCCGAGTTGCATTTGTTCATGATGTTTGATCTCAGCAATATCTATCTATCTATCTATCTATCTATCTATCTATCTATCTATCTATCTATCTATCTATCTATCTATCTCTCTATCTATCTCTATATATCTATATATCTATATCTATATCTATACCATCTCATTCAGCAGGTGAGCAGACCAGCAAGAAGAAGCACTCAGAATCTAAGGGGAAAAAATTGTCTCATTGTAGAGTCCTTTATCAGTCACTACAAGTCAGAATGTCAAGAGGGAAAATATTTGAATGAATTTAAATTAATATAGTGAGCTCATCAGAAAAACATAAGCAAGATCATGAAAGCTTTAAGTGTTCCTAAATCAAGATCATAGGTAACTATGAGGTAGGGAGAGACTATGATAGGATACACAAGAAAGTCTGTGTCCCTGTGTTTTGAAGATCTCAAGTCATTGGACGCTGAGTTTCCCTTAGACCTCCAAGTGACAATGTAGTTGCCTAAGAAACTGTGCTTACAATAGCACCTAATGGACATTTTGGATAAGTGAAGCAGTAATTTTTCTTTCATCTTTACACTTACTTATACACAGATTTGAGTACTTTCAGACTTAGGAAACAGAAGCCATTTTTTCAATATTATTATCATTTATTGCAATTTATTCAATTTGTATCCTGGCTGTGTCCCCCTCTATCATCTCCTCCTAATCCCATCCTCCCTCTCCCTCTTCTCCTCCTTTCCTCTCCCCTGGTCCACTAATAGGTGAGGTCTTCCTCCCCTTCTATTTGACCATAGCCTATCAGGTCTCATCAGGACTGGTCACATTGTCTTCTTCTGTGGCCTGGCAAGGCTGCACCCTCCAGGGGGAAGTGATCAGAGAGCCTGTCACTGAGTTCATGTCAGAGATAGCCCCTGCTCCCCTCACTAGGGAGCCAACTTGAAGACTGAGTCTATGGGCTACATCTGAGTCAGGTTTTTAGGTCCTCTCCATGCATAGACCTTGGTTAAGGTATCAGTCTCTGCAGATCCCCAGGGCTCAGTTTTTTTTTTTTTTTGGCTCTGTTTGTTTCTTTTTGAATCTCCTGTGCCCTCCAGGTCTTTCTATCTTCCCCTTCTTTCATAAGACTACTTGCACTCTGCCCAAAGTTTGGCTATGAGCCTCAGCCTCTGCTTTGCTACCTTGATAGAGTAGAGTAGAGTCTTTCAGAAGCTGTCTGTGGTAGGCTCCTGGCCTGTTCCCTGTTTTCTCCCTCTTCCGATGTCTATCACATTTGTCTTAGGGTCTTTCTTGTTGTTTAGCTTTTTGAGAAGTATAGATTTTAATATATTTATCCTATATTATATGTCTAATATCCACTTATAAGTGGGTAAATACCGTGTGTGTCATTCTGCTTCTGGAATACCTCACTGAAGATGCGCTTTTCTAGTTCCTACCATTTGCTTGCAACTTTCATGATTTCCTTATTTTTAATAGCTGAGTAGTATTCCATACAAAGGTAGACCTATCAGATTCACACCAGAAGCCATTTTTAAAAAAAATTATGGGAGTTAATTAGATTTATCACACTAAATTTGGCAATGAATACATTGCCATAAAAATTGGTGCTAGTTCAGATTAGACTTCAGAAAGCTAAAATATTCAGCAACAACCTACAGTGCCTTCTTTTTCTTTGCAAAGTGATCTAATCTAAATGTATGTCATAATTTATGCTGCTATTGACAAAAAGGAAAAAAAATATCTGAGTTAGCCTTTGTGTGGCCGCAGGTCTGAGAGTGAAGACATTTGGACTCACTGCAAAATACCCTATTATGTGAACTGCTGATCAATCATAGGCCACTGTTAGAGTGGATTGAAAAAAAAATCACAGGGAACCTAAAGATGGCACTTGATAAGTTTCCAGGGTCTGAGTTAAGGTTTGTGGAGGAAAAAACAAATCTGTCTATTTCTTCCAGTAGCAGAGATTACTCATCCCCTAGACTTCTTCCATCTATAAATAGAAGCCTCAGTGGGGAAGATTTCCCAGCTTCCCACATAGCTAGCTCTGGTCTCTTGATTATGTTCTAACAATCTGGAATGGTATGCACATTTCCTTAAACAGGGAGGATATATCCCCTACCAACCGTTTTCCTCTTCCTTTCCTACAAATGCAAACACAATGAGAATGGAAATTCAGAGACTCAAAAGGAGAGACACTTGGGAGGATGGCCCGTACGTTAGCCCATTGCACACGGCCTGTTACTATGGGATGTACAGCCCCCTTCTTTTAATGCTGCTGCGGTTTTAGTCATCAAATATGACGGCTGGAAAAAAAAATCCCAAAATAAAGCATTTCTGTTTTCAAATTGATTAAGTAATTACAGAATTGCCTTTTTCCTGGGAAAGTCAGTTTGAGCACTTCTTTCTTTTTTAATGACTCACTATTAAATTGATACTGTATTATATGATTCTTCCTGTCCGTATGGAGAGCTGGAACATTTGTTTGTCATTTAGAATCCTAGAAACTTTATGCTTTAAAATCTGAGATGAGAGATTGTTGAACATAGATTTTAACTCTCCCTCTCTCCCGCATTCCCTCTCTCCCTCTCACTGTATGCAGCTGTACAAAGCCCATTATGACAATATTCTAGTGCATACAAGGTTATTTGGGCTATTGAAGATTTCAACCATTTGGTGAGGATTTTCAATAAAAGTTGAAATCAATAGTCAACACAATGATTTTTTAGTAAATGCCTAGCTCATGTTTATGAAGTACTTGAGGCACAGAAGAACAGTGAGTGGAAATCAATTAATACAGAATGGGATACTAAATGTACAAATACTAATACAATGTAGAAAACTGTATGAATCTTTGACAATAACATTATAGTACTGATATAGTACAATTATATGAATTTCTCCTTGAAAATGTTTTCTGCTAATGTCCACTTTTAAGAACACAATTATCATTACAAAATAGTAATAATGTCCAGTCTCTTTTATTATTACTATTATTATTATTATTTTATACTAAGGATTTAGAATGAGTAGGTGTGGTAAATTAAACTAAGTTTATGATGTTCTTTAAGTCATTTCAAATGGGATGAATTATTTAGTTTAAAGAATAGAAAACTAGTTTTACCTAGTAATTATGCTTTTCTGAGTCTAATAGTAACATTAATTAGCATTCCAATTGTGTTCATAACAAAAATGACTTCAGAATTTAAATTTGTTACAGTAAAGCCATAGGCAAATTAAATAGTTTTCCTGTGTATATTGCTTCCCATGCAAAAAATAAATAAATTTCCCCTGAGTAGAGGGAGGAAAAATCCAATTATAACATAAGACGTTGCCAAAATTACGTAGCCATTAATGGTCTGCAAGACCTTCCTTCAATAGTCATTTCTTGCATATACTTTTACTCATTTGCCAGCTGTTTCCAAACCCACACAATTACATGATGAAAAAATATAAAATATCATTTGAGATTACCGTTCCTTGACTGGTGTCTTAAAGAACAGAAAACTTCTCCCCATACCCACTCCACCCACCATTTCAAAGCCAGATGTTTGAGGCAAAAGTGTCAGTAGGATTGAATTATTTCAACAATTATTTTGTTGGTTATGGATGAATGGATTCTATAATCTTCATAATGTGTGTGTTCTAATTTCTTCACATAAGAACACTAGATGGATTGGATTAGAACCTACAACAATGGCTTCATTTTATCTTTTTTTAGTTTAATGAAATTATCTTTTAATATTTCAATATTTAAAGTCTACTATATCTGTGAAACTTCTAAGTACTTGTAAAAGAAAATATTAAAAATTTTAAAATATTCATTAAGTTTTGTATTTTTAAATTTTTTATTGATTACAGTTTATTCACTTTGTATTCCCCTGTACCTCCCTCTGTCCTCCCCTCCCAATCCCACCATTCCTCCTCCTTCTCCACCCATGCCCCTCCCCAAGTCCACTGATAAGGGAAGGTCTTCCTCTCCTTCCTTCTGATCCAAGTCTATCAGGTCTCATCAGGAGTGGCTGCACTGTCTTCCTCTGTGGTCTGGTAAGTCTGCTCCCCACTCAGGGGGAGGTGATCAAAGAGCAGGCCAATCAGTTCATGTCAAAGACAGTCCCTGTTCCCATTACTATCGAACCCACTTGAATACTGAGCTGCCATGGGCTACATCTGTGCAGGGGTTCTAGATTATCTTCCCGAATCGTCCTTGGTTGGAGCATCAGTCTCAGAAAAGACCCCTGTGCTCAGATTTTTTTGGTTTTGTTGCTCTCCTTGTGGAGCTCCTGTCCTCTCCAGGTCCTGCTCTCTCCCTCTTCTTTCATTATTTACAACTTAGTCACTTTGTATCTCAGTTGTAGGATCCTCCCTCATCTCCTCCTTGTCCTACCCTCCCTACCTCTTCCTCCCTTATCCCTCTCCCCTAGTCCACTGATAGGGGAAGTCCTCCTCCCCTACTGTCTGACCCTAGCCTATCAGGTCCCATGAAGACTGCTTGGATCCTCTTTCTCTGTGAGCTGGCTAGGTTGTCCCACCTGGGAGAAGCACTTAGGGAACAGGCAACTGAGTTCATATCAGAGATTTTCTCTTCTCCCCTAACTAGGGTACCCAGTTAGAGACTGAGCTGTCTATGGGCTACATCTAATTAAGGGGTGTAGGTCTTCTCCATGAATGATCTTTCATTGATGCATCAGTCTGCATTCCCTCCTGGGCCCAGCTTTTTTGGCTTTGTTGGTCTCTTTGTAGATTTTATCACAGGCATGTAGGGTGATTCAGTATATGGAAATCTGTCAATGTAATCCACTATATGAACAAACTGAAAGAAAAAAAAAACATGAACATCTCCTTAGACACTGAAAAGGCGTTTAAGAAAATCCAACACTTGTTCATGTTTAGAGTTTTAGAGAGATCAGGGATATAAGGCACATACCTAAACATAGTAAAGGAAAAATATAGCAGCCTATAGCCAACCTCAAACTAAACAGAAATTTAATTCAATCTCACCGAAATCAGTCATTTTTGTCATTGCTGTAACCAAATACTTGGCAAAAAGAAATTAATGGAGATGGGTTTATTTCGGGTCACTGTTTGAGAGTGCTGTCCGTCACAGCAATGATGTCAGGGCAACAGGAGTATCAGGTGCGTGATCACACTTCCTGAAGGCAATGGGAGAATGAGGTACCTGGTCATACTACATGAAGGCATGGCAATGGGAGAATGGGTGGCTGGTCACAGTGTATTGCCACAAAGGCATGGAAACTGGAGTGTGAGGTGGCTGATCACACTATATCTGTAGTCAGAAAGCAAATAGTCCAGTGCTGGCATCCAACTTGCTTTCTAATTGTTTTTATCAATCCAGGATGCCAGTCTATGGAGTGGCTCTGCTGTATTCAGAGTGGATATTCCACTCTGGAAGTCAAAACCCGGGAAATAGTCCCCCCTCAAACATACACACACACAGACACACACACACACACGCACACGGGGGGGGGGAGAAGGAGGGAGGAAGGAAGTCAATAAAATGTGAATCATGAAGCTAAACTACAAACATAAAGTTCCGCAATGATTGACAAAGCCAAGACTCAAGCAGTCATAAGAAACCTCTCCTCCTATGGGCAAAGGACTAACTACATTCCTCAGGTTTTTTTGTTTATTTGTTTTTAATTTAATTTTATATTTATTTATTACAATTTATTCATTTTGTATCCCCACAGAAGCCCCCTTCCTATTCTCCTCCCCGTCCCACCTACCCTCCCTCTTCTCCCTCTATGCCCTTTCCCTAGTGCCCTGATAGGGGAGGACCTCTGCCCCATCTATATGACCCTAGCCTATCAGGTCTCATCAAGGCTGGCTACATTATCTTCCTCTGTGGCCTGGCAAGGCTGCACCCCCCACGGGGAGGTGATAAAAGATCCAGCCACTGAGTTCATATGAGAGACAGCCCTTCTACCCCTTATTAGAGAACCCATTTGGAAATTGAGCAGCCAAAGGGCTTCCTTTGAACAGGGGGTCTAGGTCCTGTCCATACATGGTTGTCCTTTGGAGTATCAGTCTCTGCAATACTCCCCTCCTCTGGGCCCAGGTATTTTGGCTCTGTTGTTCTCCTTGTGGAGTTCCTGACCCCTCCTCATCTTTGTATCTCTCTCTTCTTCCATAAAGATTTTGTCACTCTGCCCAAAGTTTGGCTATGAGTCTTAGCATCTTCTCTAATACCCTGGTGAGTAGAGTCTTTCGGAGGTCCTCTGTGGAAGGCTCCTGTTCTGTTCCTTGTTTTCTCCTACTTCCAATGTCTATTCTGTTTCACCTCATACCCATCAGAATGTTTAAGATCAAAAACTCAAGGGATGATGCATGCTGGAGAGGATGTAGATAAAGGGGAACCCTCTTCCATTGATGGTGGGAATGTAACCTTGTTCAACCAATTTGGAAATCACTCTGGCACTTTCTCAGAAAATTAGGAATAGTGCTACCTCAAGATCTAACTATACCACTTCTAGGCATATACCCGAAAGGTTCCCCACCATTCAATAAGGACATTTGCTCAACTATGTTCCTAGCAGCTTTATTTGTAATAGCCAGAATCTGGAAACAACCTAGATGTACCTCAGCGGAGGAACAGATACAGGTACATTTACACAATGGAATACTGCTCAGCAATCAAAAACAAGGAAATAATGAAATGGTGGGAACTAGAAAAGATCATCCTGAGTGAGGTGTTCCAGGAACAGAAAGACACACATGGTATATTCACATATAAGTGGATATTAGGCATACAATATAGGATAAACATAAAATCTATAATTCTAAAGAAGCTAAACAACAAGGAACATTTTAGGGGAGATGTTAATCCTCATTCCCAGATTAAAAAATTTGTGGGTTACATGTTTGTTCATTTATTGTAGCTAGCATCATATTAAATGTAAGAATTTAAGGTTTCGATTAATATAGCATCACTGTGTATTCACAGGGTATTCACTGTGTATTCACATTGCAGAACCAATCACTGAAACACTTTAAATATGTGGTGGGAAAATGATGTTTAGTGAGACACGTAAATGAAAGCGTTGTGGTTGTGAAACAGTCTTTGCTCTAGTTAAGGTTTTCTATCCCTAATAACTTTATCCCAAATTACTGGAATGCTTATGTTATTTCCTGTAGGTTTTCTTATTCTTTGAATTGAACCACATATTATACAGCCCACATATTATGGAGAGTGAAAGCCAGTGGAACACTGAGGAGCATACTGTGCGGGGAACACTCTGCAGCAATGCAGAACCCACACCACCATCTTTAAACGTTTGCCAACATCCTTAAATGCCAATCATAGGTCCAAGCAACTAGGGCAACAGAATTTTCTAATACAATTTTCAAACAGGCCTACAGTCAGGCATTTTGCTTTGTCTCCTCCCAAAGGAGGCTGACCACCAATGCATAAAGAAATAAGACTTAGGGTATGGGACATCGCTTTGGCATTTCAATTTTATAGCTATAGGGGAATTTAGATTTTCTTTCTGTTTTGGTGAATTATAGGCATAAATATATTCTTATGCCTTTTAGTAGCTACTTGTTGTCATGGCAAAATATCTGACAAAAAGCAACTTAAGGAAGAATTTGTTTTGGCTCACAGTCTTGAGAGTACTGTCCATCATGGTGGGAAGGTATGTTTGCAGGAGTTTGAGGTGGCTGGCCATGTAACATAGACAGTTAGGAAACTGAGAGATGGATAGTGGTGCTCAGTTCACTTTTTCCTTTTCATTCAGTCCAGGATCCATGCTGGCTGGCCCTTCCCACTTCAGTTAAATATCTCTAGAAATACCCACCCAGACATGCCTAAAGTGTTTCTCCTAGGGTGATTTTAAATCTTGCCAAGCAAGTAAATTAATCATTACTTGAATCACTCTCAGAATTCCATATAAACATCTAATTTAGATTATTTAAAAGATTAATATGTTTTTTATCTCTTTTCTATCATAAGTGTTGACTTATGTTTTCCATTATGGAGAATGTAAGCAAAACAGTTCCCAATCATTAAAAAAAAAAAAATCACTGCCTTGACTCATGTATGCCCCATTAGGTGGCTTTCATATCAAGTGAAGTTTATTTTAAAATTTCCAAACAGCGTAGCAGCAATCCTTAGAGCATGAGCTGGTACTGAGCTCAGCACTGAGAAGAGCTTCCTCTTGCCCATCTTTCTTAGAGACAGGAGCGCAGGTGGTAGGAATGTGGGCAGGTTTCCTGGGGAAAGGCCTTCTGGGAACACACTTGGACACTTGATACTGTAAACATTTGGTGGACAGGTGCAGGGGTACAGGTTCTCACTAGACTCCTGGGCACATCACGAACAGATGGAGTCCAATGGCACTTATACGACTGTACATAGACGGAAGTGGAAACAGTTGATCTTCTCACAGGCCAGGGGCCATGTTGAGAAAAGAAGTATCCTTATGGAGGCCTAGAGCAAAGCAAGGAGATGATATTAATGTTCTGACTCTGCAGGCAGTAACTCAAGGTATATGATGTCACTTCCTGGTAAGACAAAGTTAGTTTTGTAATGAGAATTTATTGAGCATCCACAGAGCATATTACACACAAACTGGATTTCACAGTTTTTGTGTTCTTTCCTCTATGCCAACAGGAAAATGTTTCCCAGTCACCAACGCCAAGAATTTAAAAGCAACACAATTTTCTCCTGCTTCATCTTTGTAGAGGTAAGTGCGCTGAACATTCATTCACTTTTATAGTGTATATATTTCAAATGAAAGACATGCCATTTGAAGTAAGAGGCAACAAATATTCCATACTGACTCCATGTACCTTTCGCCATATACACTGAGATGTAACTGTAGAACCCCCCTGTGGTACAGGTCATTTTCAGTTGAACTGTCATCACTAAGACGCTTGTAAGCACTGATGCCATGCTTGCACCATGCACAGATGTCTTTTTTTTATCTCTACTTATGTTTTTATCTCCTCACTGACACTCTATTTCTGCCTCCATCTACTTTTCTTTTTATAAGCTTGTCCATAAACCAGTACTTCTCAGTCTTATTCTAGAATGTCATAGTGTGACTTGACTTGATTGGTTAGTATAACTACACTTGACCCTGATTACTCAGGAGCCCTGAGGTGACTGTCACTGTTGCTCACAGTTCTCTTTTAGTTCCATCAGCTTCATTTCACTTCTCTTATTTTCATCCCCCTGCACCAAGACAGATTCTAGGCACTCCAGCTTGCTCTTCTGTTAGCCCCATTATGTCCATCGTAAATTGAAGTTGAGATGAACCATCACTAAAGTTGGTCTTTCTAGATTACGTATAACCTGCAAGTTAATGGCATGTTATCAATGGCAAGGGTACCTCCATCTAGCTCAAACTGTTACTATATGTTTATTTTTATTATGAATATATATTTGTGCATAAGTATAAAGACAATATTGAACATATTGTATCTTACAGTGACATGCATGCCATTCCTATGTTGTAACAAATTACATTAAATTTTTGATTAAGCCAGAAATGTTAAACTGATAATAACTTCTTCCCATGGTGTCTTTAATATGATTATAGCTTAAGCATAGACATCACAATTACATTCTTGGGGTCTTTCTTCTTTTTGATTACTGTGTATTTAAAATAAATGACCTAGGGCAATCCAATCCAGTGAGAGGCAATAATATCTAGGTGTTGAGATGAAGTCACCTGGGTTCTAAAGCTGTAGATGCTTTAAAAATACGCTTGAATGCTTGAAGAGGACAATAATCATGACTTATGAGAAAGCATTTTTTTAAAACTCTTATAAAAATGGAAAGTTTAGTCAAACTGACAAAGGACTACATCCTTATCATGGACTTAACATATACCTAGACATAGCAGTGCAGGGTAGGATGTGGGCAGGTCTTTATAGTTGGGTGTCAACACATCTCTTGTGCTAAGTCAACCAATCTTTATTTTATGATGTGAAAGGCAGAGATGGTTGTAGAAGAAGGCTTTGAAAACCCAATCAGGCCATAAGTAAAACAAGTAGTTGGGTGCTCCTAGATAGTGGATTAGGGCTGACAAGCAAGTACCACAGATGCTCTGCAGGAGAGATCCAACCATGAAAGAAAGCTTAGGGAGAGCTGGGGTACTTGCTACATCTGCAAAAGAAATCCAAGAATCTTTATGGGTAAGTGAACAAGAAAAAGTTGGGACTGAGAAGCAGCTGACAGGATGGCGACTAGATGTGAGCACATGAAGTTGGGATGAAAGTGTTGGGGACAATAGCGCAGAGATTGGATGAGAAGTAGGGCCTAAGTTTGACCAAAATATATTATATACATGTATGGAATTCTCAAAAATGAAAAGAGGAAGAATTAGTTTAGATGGTATTTTGTCAGATATTGATGTATGAACAGAGGTTGTGAGACGATCAACTTACTTTAATGATCGTAACTGATACATGAGAGTCCAATAAGCCTAGAAGACATTAGAAATCATTGTCATTACAGTCATAAATCCATGTAACTATGCTCGGCTAAAGAAAAATATAGGGGAAACAGAGCAGGAGGAGACGAGAGAAAGGGATATGATCAGGATGTGAAATGAATGAATAAAAATTAAAAGAAAAAACAAACATGTAACATTGTATTTAAGAATACATATGTATGTACATATATGCATGTAACATAATGAAAAAAGAGGTCAAGAATTTGAAAGAGAACAAGAAGGATTTGGCGGGAGGAAAGGAGAAAGGGGAAATGATGCAATTATAGTACAATCTCAAAAAATAAAGAAGGTAGAAATATTTTTAAAACAATACGCAGGTGTTTTACTCACTATCTCATCTACCCCATCCACTGTATATGTCTGATGCGGAGCAAGGGGCACCTGCCCAAAGTGTACCCTAGCCAGTCCTATGGCACTGTTTTCTCTAAAAGAAAAAGCTTTGCTTCGTGCCGTGCTGTACTGGCAGCAGGCCACGGTTATAAGCTCAGCTCTTCTTCGCTGATAGGTTGATGGCAAGAGGACTTACTGCAAGGGGTGCTGGGCACTATCTGCCGACTGGATGTGGAGGAGGGTCTTTTTAGGGTAACAATCACATGACTTTCCCCAGGGCACGGGCTTCTTTCATGGGGGAGTACCTGCTGCAGAGGGGAGTTTAAATTGGAATGACCAAAGCCTGCCAAGAGGATCTCACTGTTCCTGGGTTGCTTATTTATTGCAACACTGGCTTGAGTGGACTCTGGAAGCATTTCCTTAAAAAAATGCCTCGAATGTCTTGCTAGCTGAAGGATTTATGCACATGTATGTACAAGACTAAAGCGATTTCATTTAATTAGCTGGGGCAGAGTAGAAAGTGATTGTTTGGCTCTTTCCTGAACCTTTTCCTTCTTGCTCAACTCCTAGACTCCAGTAGGCCCCAGGCAGCTTACTTGGCATGTGCACTCTGCTTTGTTTCAGATGCTCTGATCTCTCAAGACATGACATAGTCAGTCTTCCAGGGTGAACCATTATTGTACTCTCCTGCTCTCTTTGTAGGCAGCTCCTTTTCTTTTTCTTTCTTTTTTTATTATTTTTATAATTTATTCACTTTATATCCCAATTATGGCACCCTCCCTCTTCTCCCGGTTCCAGCCTCCCCACCCTCCTCTCCTAGTCCACAGAAATGGGGAGATCTCCTTCCCTACAATCTGACCCTAGCCTATCGATTCTCATCGGGACTGTCTGGATCCTGTTCCTCTGTGGCCTGGTAGGGCAGCCATGCCAGGGGGGAGTGATCAAAGAGCAGGCAACCAAGTCGAGGTGGGAGACAGACAGCCCTGCTCCTCTTACTAGGGCACCCACATGGAGGCTGAGCTGCCTATGAGCTACATCTGAGCAGGGGGTCTAAGTCCTCTCCACGCATTATTCTTGATTTGTGCATCAATCTCTCAGGTAACCCTGGGTCCAGATTTGTTGGCTTTGTTAGTTTCCTTGCGGAGCTTCTGTCCTCTCCAGGTCCTTCTTCTGCCTCCCCCCATACTTCCATAAAAATTCTCTGTTCTCTGCCCAAAGATTGGCTGTGAGTCTTGACATCTGCTTTTTCTTTATGATGAAAATAACCGTATGTGGGCTCCTTGTTCAAAATTTAAAATAATAATGGGTACTAAGCTTAAGAAAAAGATTAAGAGAAGAAGGCAGCACTGAGAGGACACTGTGTCTGAGGAGCAGGACAGCAGTGACTGCACAGCAATCAACAGACCGAAATGTGGGCCCTAAAACACCAGCGATTGTGTTTCCCAGGTGAGAGGAAACCCCACGGTGAGACTGGGTTTCTCTGTTAGGAGGAAACCCCATGGTATAGGAAATGTCAGAACCGACCTCAGGGCACCCAGTTGACCCCACCCCCACCCCAACCACCATGAAAATCTCCCAGGAAAAGTTCCCAGGTTCCTGCAAACACCTAGTCACCAGCATGGAGCCACTCGCCTGAGCCTATGTGCTCTACTCACCATCCCAGACTGAACTGTGAACTCCAAAAGACCACAGACTAGGTATTCCTGTCGGGAGAAAACTCCATGGTGAGAGAAACATCAGGTCTGACCTCAGGACACCAGCTAATACCGGAAAAGTTCCTGGCTCCTACAGGATCCGGGCTCTAGGCTCCAGCCCTACATCTGAGTGCTTCTCTCACCTGCCAATGATTACCACTTGGATACTGGTGCACAGAGCTCAACCTCAGACCTACAGAAACCTGGGATCCGTGGGATCAGCCTCTAGACACTGCTCCAAGGTGCAACCCTAGCTAAACTGACTAAACCTCGGGGCTCCCTGGTTCTTCAAGAAGGCTGTACTCAGCAAACAGTGTAAGAGCAGCAGCAGCAGCAGCAGCAGCAGCAGCAGCAGCTCACGAAATTTGGAGCAAGAAACCCAGTGGCAGGGCAGCTATCTTCAGGACTTCTCCTGGTGAGAGGAGAGCCCACCTGACTACCAATGATGATAGTTACTCCACAGGTCCATATGCCTGAGATGAGCTGTGGCAATTCCCTGAGGAGCACCAGCCATTCAGTGACCATAGCCAAAAAGCCAGGAGGCCTACTTCAGGAACAACCATCTTCCTGCCAGGGGGATTCTCCCTACCCCATGAAATTAACAGCCAAACCTGAGACAGCCAGATGGGAAAAGTCCAGCATGAAAACACAACCAACAAAAGCCAAAGCAATTTGGCATCTCCAGTTATCGAGGGGCAAGTAGGCCTGAACACCCAAACATAAATGAAATTCAAGAAAATGTCTTTACACCTATGCTTGGAAACAAATAAAATGCATAAAGAAATGGAGGAAGATAAAGTTAAAGAGATTATGACCATCTGTAAAGAAACAGGAAGATAAAGTCGAACAGATTATGGCCATCTGTAAAGAAATACAGGAAAAATGCAGTCAAACAGTTTGTGGCCTGCAGAGAGGAAAGAAGCAGGAATGTTCAAACAACAGGTAAAGGAACTGAAGGAAAAGCACAAAAATACAAACAATCAGGTGAAGGAACTACATAACCAACAGACTTTAAGAGATGTAAGAAAGAATCTCAGGTGTGGAAGATACAATGGAATAAATCAATGTATCCACCAAAGAAAATAATAAGCCCAAAATATTCCTGACACAAATCATCCAAGAAATCCAAGACCACATGAAAAGACAAAACCTAAGAATAATAGGAATGGAGGAAAAAGAAGATTCCTGTCTCCAAGGCCCAGAAAATATTTTCAACAAAATCACAGAAGAAAATTTGCCCAATTTAAAGGACAGCCATATAAGCATACAAGAGACCTACAGGACACCTAATAGATTAGGCCAGAAAAGAAAATCCTCCCACCACATAATAATCAAAACAGTAAGTATACAGAACAACAACAAAATACTAAAAGCTGCAAGGGAAAAAGGCCAAGTAACATATAATGGCAAACCCATCAGAACCACACCTGATTTCTCAACAGAGACTATGAAAACCAGAAGGGCCAAACCACACATAGATCCCCACACATTAATAGCAGAAGACTTCAACACCCCACTCTCAACAAAGGAGAGGTCAACAAAACAGAAATTAAATAAAGAAACAATAACACTAACAGATGTCATGAATCAAATGGACCTAACAGACATCTACAGAACTTTTCAACCAAACACAAAAGAATTTACCTTCTTCTCAGCACCTCATGGAACCTTCTCCAAAATAAAATATTTGGTTGGTCACAAAGCAAACCTCAACAGATACAAAAAGACTGAAATATTCCTTTTTATCTTATCTGACCACCTTGGACTAAAGCTGGACCTCAACAATAACAGAAATAGTAAAAAGTCTACACACACATGGAAACTGAACAACTCTCTACTGAATGACAGCTGGGTCAGGGAAGAAATAAAGAAAGAAATTAAAGTCTTCCTAGAAATCAATGAAAATGAAGGCACAACATACCCAAACTTATGGGACACAATGAAAGCAGTGCTAAGAGGAAAGTTCATAGCACTAAGTGCCTTCATAAATAAATTTGAAAGATTTCATACAAGCAACTTAATAGCTCACCTGAAAGCCCTAGAAAAAATGAAACAGAAACACCCAAGAGGAATAGATGATTGGAATAATCAAACTTAGAGCTGAAATCAATAAACTATAAACAAAGAGAACAATTCAAAGAATCAAGGAAACCAAGAGCTGGTTCTTTGAAAAAATCAACAAGATAGACAAAACATTAGCCTAACTAACTAAAAGGTAGAGAGACACTATCCAAATCAACAAAATCAGAAATGAAAAGGGGGACATAACAGCAGGCACTGAACAAATCCAAACAATCATTAGGTCTTACTTCAAAAGCTTATACACCACAGAATTTGAAAATCTAAATGAAATGGACAATTTTCTCGATCAATTCTACTTACCAAAGCTTAGTAAAGACCAGGTAAATAAATTAAATAGTCCTATATCCCCTAAGGGCTCATCAAAAGTCTCCTATCCAAAAAAACAAAACAAAACAAAACAAAAAAACCCCAGGGACAGATGGTTTCAGCACAGAATTCTATCAGACTTTCAAAGAAGAACTAACACCAATACTCTTCAAACTAGTCCACAAAATAGAAACAGAAGGAACACTACCAAACTCATTCTATGAGACCACAGTCACCTTGGTACCTAAACCTCACAAGACTCAACAAAAAAAGAGAACTTCAGACCAGGCTCACTTATGAACGTTGATGCAAAAATACTCAATAACAACAACAAAAACATCTTGGAAAACGAATCAAAGCACACATTAAAGATATAATCCACCATGACCAAATAGGCTTCATCCCAGGCATGCAGGAGTGGTTCAACATATGAAAATCCAACAATGTAATCCACCAAATGAACAAACTGTAAGAAAAAAAAAACACATGATCATCTCCTTAGATGCCAAAAAAAAGCATCTGACAAAATTCAAAACTCGTTCATATTTAAAGTTTAGGAGAGATTAGGGATACAATCCACATACATAAAAATAGTAATAGCAAAATACAACAAACCTATAGCCAACATCAAATTAAACAAATTTAATTCAATCCCACTGAAATCAGGGACTAGGCAAGGGTGCCTACTCATCTCTTCAACGTAGTACTGGAAGTCCTAGCTAGAGGAATAAGACAACTAAAGGAGATCAGAGGGATACAAATAGGAAAGGAAGAACTCAAAGTATCACTATTTGCAGATGATATGATAGTATACATGAGTGACCTCCAAAATTCTACCAGAGACTCCTTCAGCTGATAAACACCTTCAGCAAAGTGGCTGAATACAAAATTAACTCAAAAAACAAAACAAAACAAAACAAAATCCTGAATCCCTCCTGTATGCAAAAGACAAATGGACTGAGAAACAAATTAGGAAAACTATACCCTTCACAATAGCCACAAATAACATAAAGTGCCTTTGTGTAACTCTAACCAAGCAAGTGAAAGACCTGTATGAAAAATTTCAAAACTCTGAAAAGAAATTGAAAATGATATCAGAAGATGGAAAGGTCTCCCATGCTCATGGATTGATAGGACTAACATAGTGAAAATGGCTATTCAGCCAAAAGCAATCTACACAGTTAATGCAATTCCCATCAAAATATCAACACAATTTTTTAAGAACTATTTTTTTAAATTTATTTATTTTTATATCAATCACAGGTTAGGTACTTTGAATCCCAGGTGTAGCCCCCTTCCTCATTCCCTCCTACCCTCCCACTCCCTCCCTCATCTCCCTCCTCCCCACCCCCTCCAAGTCCACCAACAGGGGAGGACCTCCTCCCCTTCTATCCTACCCCAGCTTATCCTGTCTCCTCAGGGCTGGCTGCAATGTCCTCCCCTGGGATCTAGCCAGTCTGTCACTCCCCAGCTTGTATGGGGAAGGGTCAAAGAGTCAGCCATCAAGATCTTGACTGAACCAGTCCCTGTTTCCCTCACTAGGGTCTTCAGTCCTACACCGAGCTATCATGGGCCCCATCTGTGCGGGGGTTCCAGGCCACATCCACACATGGTCCTTGATTGTAGAAACCGTCTCATACAAGACCCCTGTGCCCTGCTCAGTTTGGTCTTTGTGGAGCTCTTGTTCTCCCCAAGTCTCACCAACTTCCCCCAGATCTATCATTACTTCTCGCCCTCTGCCTGAGACTTGATGGCGAGTCTTAATATCTTCTCTGATACATCGCTACATCAACACAATTTTTTACAGACCTTGAGAGAACAATTCTAAATTTCATACGGAAAACAGGAAACCCAGAAAAAAGATCTTCTGGAGATATCTCCATCCCTGATCTCAAGCTGTTTTATAGAGCAACATTAATAAAAAGTACATGATACTGGCATAGAAACAGACTAGTAGATCAATGGAATTGAATTGAAGATACAGAAATAAACCCACACACCTATATAAACTTGATTTTTGACCAAGATGCCAAAACCATACAATGGAAAAAAAGAAAGCATCTTCATCAAATGGTGCTGGTCTAACTGGATGGCAATATGTAGAAAAATGCAAATAGACCCATATTTATCAACCTGCACAAAGTTGAAGTCCAGGTGGATCAAAATCTCAACATAAAACTAGACACACTAAATAGGTTAGAAGAAAAAGTAGAGAAGAGCCTTGACCTCATTGGCACGGGAGACAACTTCCTGAACAGAACACCAACAGCACAGGCTCTAAGATCAACAATCCATAAATGAGACCTCATGAAACTGAAAAGCTTCTGTAAAGCAAAGGTACACTGTCGTCAGAACAAAACAACAGCTTACAGACTGGGAAAGATCTTCACCAACCCTACATCTGACATATCTAGAATATATGCCAATATCTAGAATATATAAAGAACTGAAGAAGTTAAACACTAATAAACCAAGTAATCCAATTAAAAAAATGAGGCACAGGGCTAAACAGAGAATTCCCAACAGAGAAATATTGAATGGCAAAGAAACAGTTAAAGAAATGCTCAAAGTCCTTAATCTTCGGAGAAATGCAAGTAAAAACAACCATGAGATTTCATTTCACACCCATCAGAATGGGTTAGAGAAAAACTCAAGGGATGATGCATGCTGGAGAGGTTGTGGATAAAGGGGAACTCTCCTCCATTGCTGGTAGGCAAGTAACCTTGTACAACCACTTTTGAAATCAATCTAGCACTTTCTCAGAAAACTAGGAGTAGTGCTACCTGAAGGTCCAGCTATACCACTCCTGGGCATATATCCAAAAGATGCCCCACCATTCAGTCAGGACATTTGCTCAAGAATATTCATAGCGGCTTTATTTATATGGCCAGCATCTGGAAATAACCGAGATGTCCCTCAGCTGAAATGGATACAGAAAGTGTGGTACATTTACACAATGGAATATTACTCAGCAATTAAAAATAAGGAAATAATGAAAATTTCAGGCAAATGGTGGGAATTAGAAAAGATCACCTTGAGTGAGGTAACCCAGAAGCAGAAAGACACATATGGTATATACTCATGTGTAAGTAGATATTAGCCACATAATATAGGATAAACATGCTTAAATTTATAGTCCTAAAGAAGTTAAACAACAAGGAGGACCCTAGGGAAGATGCTTAATCCTCATTCTGAAGGACAAACAGGATAGACATTGGAAGTAGGAGAAGACAAGGGGAAGGACAGGAGCCTTCCACAGAGGTCCTCTGAAAGATTCCACCCACCAGGGTAACGAAGGAGATACTGAGACTCATAGCCAAATTTTGGGCAGATTGCTGGAATCTTTATGGAAGAAGAGGAAGATAGAAAGACCTGGAGGGGACAGGAGCTCTACGAGGAGAACAACAGAGCCAAAAAAACCTGGACCCAGGGGACCCTGCAGAGACTGATATTCCAATCAAGGACCTTGCATGTAGAGTACCTAGACCCCCTGTTCAGAGGAAGCCCATTGGCTTCTCAGTTTTCAAATTGGTGCCCTAGTAAGGGGAGCAGGGACTCTCTCTGACATGAACTCAGTGGCGGGTTTTGTGATCACCTCCCCCTGGGGAGTGCAGCCTTGCCAGGCCATAGAGGAAGGTGATTTAGTCAGCCTTGAGGGTCATAGGTGAGGTAGTCCTCCTCTATCAGGGAACTAGGGAAAGGGCATAGTGGGAGAAGAAGGGGAGTGGTTGGAACTTGGAGAAGATGAGGGAGGGGGCTGCAGCAGGGAGGGATACAAAGGGAATAAATTGTAATAAACAAATAAACAAAAAGTAAAAAAATAAAAAGAAAAATAGTTTAAGGAAGATTTCAAAGTTTTCATGTATTTATTTCCATTTCCTGAAGGCCTTCTCTGAAGAAGATGCTATTTTAGTTTCTAGGGCTATGGTAGTGCAAAAGCACATTGTAATTCTATCTTTATAGATGCTACATTCTCACAAGCTCGGGAAACAAAAGCTAGACACAAGAACGGACCATTTGGGGCATCAAATATGATAGAAAAGAAAGGCAACGTGTGGACAGAGGATGGATATCATGCAGATAGAAGTGCCATCTCATATTTTTTTTCTGATAATGTTGCTACTGGCTTTGATTCTGTGAATATTTTAACATATAAATTACCATATTTAGGTCTCAAACTGCATTTTCATTTTTGACTTAATAAGACATGGACAGAGTTTGAGAGGTCAAAAAGTGTTTAAAATAATGAAAAACTGCAAACAACTAATTATTTCCCTCCTGTAAAGTGCCATTTTACTTACCTCTCTGAAGAGTGTGTATGTGATGTTGTGTATTGATTGATAAACTTAGGTGCTATTTATTGCCTGTGTTTAAAGTGATGAGAACGTTTGTTTTTATAGTACCTATTCATCCACCTCCCATCTGTCATGGAGAATTCCATAATAGACAGACCACAACTTTTAGCAAAATTGATACCATGTTTCTGTTATTCTTATAATCAAATAGATTATATCCACATATGGTATTTTTATATTTAATTTTTATATATACCTTTTTACTTTTCTTATTGTTAACAGTGGCTTAGTTTTTCATTTTTTTAAGACTTGGTGAGGACAAGAGCTCCACAAAGACCAAATAGATCAGGGCACAGGGGTCTTTTATGAGACTGTTTCTCCAACCAAGGACCATGTATGGATATAACTTAGAACCCCTGCTCGGATGTGGCCCATGGTAGCTCAGTATCCAAGTGGGCACCCTAGTAAGGGGAACAGGGCCTATTTCTGTCATGAACTCAATGGCTGGCTGGTTGACCACCTCCCACTCACCCCCCTCCCCACCCCCCGAGGGAGGAGCAGCTTAGCTAGATCCCAGAAGAGGACATTGCAGCCAACCCTGAAGAGACCTGATAACCTAAGGTCAGATGGAAGGGGGGGAGGTTCTCCCATATCAGTGGACTTGGAGGGGGGCAGGGAAAAGATGAGGGAGGGATAGGGAGAGTGGGAAGAGGCTATGTCTGTGATACAAAGTACATAACCTGTGATTAATATAAAAATAAAATAAATAAATAAACAAACATCCAATTCTTGGCATGGTTTGATAGCTTGTTTATTGTCTTTCCATTTGAATCCTTGGTGGCTGTCAGTGCTTCTGTCTTTAGGTGTCTTTCATGGCAGCTATCTAGGTTGGCCTTTGCTGCCATCTTGGGAGTTACCTACTTGACTATTTCTTCCGTTGTTACATGCTTCCTTCTATTCCAGTTCTCCTGGTTCTTGGTATATTCTCTTTCTTTAATAGAAAGAATCTTCTAGAGGATACTCAAAAAGACATGGATGCATTTTCTAGTACTATAACAAACTACTGTAACATTTGTGCTTTTAAACAACAGAAATTTATCACCCTGCAGTTCTCAAGGCTAGAATTCTGGTTTAGATATCATTGGTCTAAAGTAAACGTGGCCAGAAAGTTGAATGGTGTTCTTTTGTGTGTGTGTGTGTGTGTGTGTGTGTGTGTGCAATTGTTTCCAGTTATTGGTAAATACACCGAAGAGATGCTGGTGAGAGGCAAACTTCTTCAATATGGCATTAGAAACACACTTTAAATTTAGCATTGCTAACAGATCACAGTATCACTATACCATTTAGTTTAGTAGGGACACCATTACTGATCTTTGGTTTTCTATCTATATGTAAGAACCATAACACATAAAAAACATACCCAATGACAACGTCAATATAGTCTATAAAATTTTAAATTATTCGACATGGAAAAAATGAATTTTAGGTAAGGAGTGGGGGGTGGATTTTATCCAAATATATTGTATGCACTTCTAAATACCAAATAACCTCTGTAAGTTTCATCATTTCCCTATTTAGCTTCTGTCTAGATGACCTGTCCCTTGGTGAGAGTATCTATTTTTGTGTGTGTTTTCTTTTTTTAAAATTTTTTTTATTAATTACACTTTATTCACTTTGTATCCCTCCTGTAGCTCCCTCCTTCCTCCCCTCCCAGTCCTCCCTTCCTCCCCCTTCTCCACCTATGCCCCTCCCAAATAGAGAAGGTCTTCTTTTCCTTCCTTCTGATCCTAGTCTATTAAGTCTCATCAGGAGTGGCTGCATTATCTTCCTCTGTAGCCTGGTAAGGCTGCTCCCCCTCCAACCTCAAGCAGAGGTGATCAAAGAGCAGGCCAATCAGTTCATATCAGAGACAGTCCCTGTTCCCATTACTATGGAACCCACTTGGATACTGAGCTGCCATGGGTTACATCTGTGCAGTGGTTCTAGGTTATCTCCATGCATGCTACTTGGTTGGAGGATCAGACTCAGGGAAGACCTTCAGATTTTTTGGTTCTGTTGCTCTCCTTGTGGAGCTTCTGTCCTCTCCAGATCTTACTATTTCCCGCTTTTTTCATAAGATTCCCTGCACTCTGCCCGAAGTTTGGCCATAAGTCTTAGGATCTGCTTTGATAGTCTGCAGGGCAGAGCCTTTTCGAGGCCCTCTGTGGCAGGCTCCTGACTATTTCCCTGTTTTCTCCTTCTTCAGGTTTCAGAACTAGGGCTGATTTTGTTAGAGTACAATTTGGAAAGTAATATTTGGGTATTTATTATAAAGGACTCTGGCTGCACCACCTCCATGATCACTTGGGATTCATTGGTGGCTCATTCTGCTTCAGAACTGTACTGTATGTACTGTAGAACTTCTTGACAGTACTCTAAGTACCTATGACAAGTGATTAAAATAATTTTCAAAGGTTTGAGTCAAGAAGTGAAAATATTGAAGATATAATAATGGAATGGATTCGCTTGTGTTCTACTGTAGTATCCTTCATTACATTTGACTTGGCAATTAGCTGCTTGCACATGGTTAGAGGGAGAAATTGTCTTAAAAACAAAAATGTCAATAGGTACAAGATAAAAATGCAATTTTAATCTTCTTTGTTATGACATGAAACTCAAAGAATTACACTGTGTATTTCTCTTATAAAAATCTTACTACATTTCACAAATTATTCTGATTTTTATTTTTATGGTGTTTTTCAAACTTAGTTATCATATTCAAACATTTTTCTCTCAGATATTGTTGTGGTCATTACAATTAATATTGTAAAATATATTCATATTTAACTCTAAATTTTATTACGAACAAATCAGGGAAAGGAATCTCTCTCTCTGATTTCTCATGGTCTGTACAGAAATACTATTGAAATCCTATCTAGCATAGTACAATGACAAATTCTGAGGTCCTCAAACAAGTAGGAGTCCTGTTGTAACACTGAGAATGATCTCTCAAGCCACTTGCTTACAACTCTATTGTAATGCTTTCACTATATTTATATAAACAGGAATTGGAGGAAGGATTATAATGTAAGGACGCCTGGGGCTTTATGAAGAGTCTCCTTAAGGCTTTGTCGACTGCATTGAAAGGAGTGAATACGGTCATTCTAGCCTGTTTCAGCAACTCAAAGAGACCAGGAGAAGGAGTGTTTAATTGCTAAGGACAGAAAATGAAGAAAGCAATCCATGTGCTTTATTAACTATTCTTTCTGGAGAACATGTGTCTTAATATTGGCAGAGTACGAGTCTTAAGCATTAATGCATTTAATTAATAATCTTAAAGATGACAGGAACAATTATAGATATTCTTTTCAATGAAATAATTGTATCAATGAAGTAGTGGTTAGTGTTGGAAGTTTTCCAGGCGTATATGTTTTATTTAGTCCATTATGACATATTGCACTCAATGGACGGTCCTATGCTCAAGTACATGGATTCAGTGGGCTATTCGAAAGAAAAATCACAGACATGAAGGTAGGAGAGGAAAGGAGAGAGGGTCTGGGAGGAGATGTAGAGGAGGAGTAGGAATAGATAAAGCCAAAATACACTATATACATACATACACACACATACACACGTTAAAGACACAAAGAATAAACAATGTAATTTAAAAATATCATAACAAAAAATCTTGCCCATATTACCAGAAATATCTTAATTCTCCAATAGTTTTAGAATAGAGAGAATGTGGGAGGAACTAAAAAAGAAAGTGAAGAAGCATTTGTTATCATTTACTTTTGTGTGTTTGAGTTTGTCTCATGTTTTAAATTGTTCTTGGTGATTAAAGTATGTTTCCACATCTCCTGAAAATGCAGTTTCTCATTTTTCTGCATTCATATTCCACCCAATACATTTTAGGTGGAGTTAGATCTCAAAAATTATTTGTGCTTGTTGATAATTTCTGACTTCCCCCGCTCATTTTTTTTTTTTGAATCGCTGGATAAACACATTTCAGTGAGTTACTCATAAAAGAACAGTGTATTGCCACCTGCACTTTCCCCACTCAGTTTCAGAGCTTTGGTGACAGCGATGTATACTCCCTCTCTTCAGGTAGCATTCAGACAACACAATGGCCTCTTCCACAGCAGGCTTGTTGCTTTTTCATCCCTACCTAGTGCAGTGCTGAGATAACTTTAGAGATAACAGAAGACTGGCCTTCCATCCAGTTGTAACTCTTGAGCTTAGGAGCACCCTGCTGTGAATTTTTTAAATCTATGATAAGAGGGCTCCCTGGTTGTTATTGCTAACTTTCCACAACAATAAGAGGGGAAATGTTTAGACGATTCAGTGACTAAACTGTACCATAATGAGGTAATTGTGAACAACTATAAAAACTGAAAACCCAGCAAAACTTTCCCTTTATACTGATGAAAGGCAGGTATAGTCCATCTCATAAAAAAAAATCATTGAGATACAGATCAATTAGCAATTCATCAATTATCAATCAGTTAATTTCTGTTTCAGTGGCTGTGTGCATGCTGGTGAGTGTTCAACTTTGTCTTACTTGGTTCATTTTTTAAGCAAATAAAGCAATGGTGAAGAACCAGCCTCTGTACGTTCAAAGCTTCTTGATTCTGATGCCGCTGCTCAAACTGTCACTGTATTAAGAGTTAGCGGAGCCTGGTCTGCTTCCTGGCTGCCAGGAGTTGAGCAGCCCTGTTCCACTAGTCTCTCCCTGCGGTGGTGTTCTGTTTCAGCACAGATGCAGAAAGGTAACATTTCCCGTTAGATTCCACTTTTTGTTTTCACAGTGCCACCAAGTGAGTACCAAACTCTTTTTTTTAATTAAATTTTTATTTTTTATATGAATTACAGTTTATTTATTTTGTATCCCAGCTGTAGTCCCCTCCCTCCTTCCCTCCCAATCCTACCCTCTGTCTCTCCTCTCCTCTTATGCCCCTCTCCAAGTCCACTGATAGGGGAGGTCCTCC
Source organism: Pachyuromys duprasi (assembly GCA_028658305.1). NCBI lineage: Eukaryota > Metazoa > Chordata > Mammalia > Rodentia > Muridae > Pachyuromys > Pachyuromys duprasi. The sequence goes on along the minus strand of CM053744.1, from coordinate 79,056,894 downwards.
TCCCCTTCCATCTGACCCTAGCTTATCTGGTCTCATCAGGACTGGCTGCATTGTCTTGCTCTGTGGCCTGGCAAGGCTGCTCCCCTCTCAGGGAGAGGCAGTCAAAGTTGTCAGAGACAGCCCCTGTTCCCCTTACTAGGCCACCCACTTGGATACTGAGCTGCCATGGGCTACATCTGAGCAGGGGTTCTAGGTTATCTCCATGCATGGTCCTTGGTTGGAGTGTCAGTCTCAGGAACGACCCCTGTGCCCAGATTTTTTGGTTCTGTTGCTCTCTTTGTGGAACTCCTGTCCTCTCCAGGTCTTACTATCTCCCTCTTCTTTCCTAAGATTCCCTGCACTCTGCCCAAAGTTTGCTTATGAGTCTCAGTATCTGCAAACTCTTAACACCAAACCAAAGCAGCTGCTGTATTGTGAACACATCTAATTATTTTATGTCATTTCACCTTTAACATTTACTTTCTGTCTGTAGGTGGTATACAAGTCTCTGCATCTCAGCAGTCAGTTTTCTTGATTTAAGTTCCCAGGTTTTCATTTCTCCCACATAAGTCAAAGCACAAAGCCAGAAATAGTGGCTCATGCCACACATGGAAAGGTGAGGCAGGGAATTTACTCTGAATCCGGCTGGGATATAGGGTCAAAACCTGTTTTAATAATAATAATGCTAATAAAAACAATAATATAACTTAATGAAAATGACTCACTTTAACTGAGGCAGGTGATTTGATAGGAGGGGATTTTCAGATGTGGAAACAAACCCATATTTTACAAGAAATTTACTGTTAGTCATAGAAATCAAGAGTTCATTTAGGAGACAAAAGGTAAATGCTGATCGAATCTGAGTGGGGAAAAGCAGCACCCACCAAGGGTCCTACTCAGACAGGGCAGTGTGTGAAGAATTTCATGCTCCACCCCTCCTTCTGGAAATACAAACTTAGGTTACCTGTGGGCAATATGGGTCTTCTTAGAGTAGTGATTGTCAAAGCTCACTTTGACAGTTATTTGGAAATAAGATTTATTAGCAAAAAGGTAGAAACTCCTGCCTCATTCTTATGTGTCCTCACAGTACCTTAAGTAGTGTTCTCTGTTCTCTTTGAATGGGGTATAGAATTCAGTATACATTCATTGCTTACATTTTATGCCTCACATAATTAATACATACTAGCTTTCCGAAAAAATGTTTGAGGTGATACTTCAGACTAATTATTTGCACTAATTAACTATATAAAATATGCAAATTGTCTTTGGGTAATCCTGTGATTATTAATGTTTGGCATTCCAATTTTAGCTAATTATAAAATTAGAACTTTAAAACTATGTGTAAATCATTTTAAGTACTAGGGAGGAGCTTTTCTAAAAGTAAAACCAAATCTATCTAAATATAGGGTTTTTTTTTTGCATGTTATTGAGTTCCAAAAGTGTGCAGTTTTCACGTAGATCTAATTTCTGAAAAACGTAAACACTGATAGCAAAGGAAAAATGAGCAACAGCTTTCCCAGTGAAGGTAAGACCGCCAAGGACACAGTGCTCCCCGTGGCAGAGGTCTGAAAGGCTTTACTCCCTAACAGGCACTTCCTTGGAGGAAAAAAAAATTCTCCTTTCAGAAATATTTGACAAACTCTTCACTCCTTTAGAAAGTGCTATTGTTTCATATAAAATGCTTATAATGAAGTTTCATGGGAGACATAAGTAGAGAAACATGAAACGTGAACAATCTTAAAATCACAATCACATTTAACTACTATTCATGTATTAGGCATCAGCCACATTGTCATGAGAAAGTAGACACACGGAGGCTAGCTCAGGGACTAGCCCAGCCTCCACAGACAGGATACAACATAGGAACTGAGGGTCCAAGCAGGATACCGAGTTCTCCCTGAGTTGAAATATTGCATGTTTGTGTATGGAGGGGCAGATCCAGAGAGCCACGGAGAGTGTGCCCTGGGCTTTGAGTTCCATTCAGTGCAGACATTTGAAGGGACTGTTTAGAACTGGGATGTGTGCGAGGAAAGCTATTGGAAAGGAATGGGATAAACAGTTCCTGGAAATCACGTGAGGCTGATAATGCATGTCTGCTGGAGAAGATAGGGGAAATAACCCATAACTCTAGGAATACTGTGCAGAGCTCCCAGCCGCAGGGCACCTTACAGATGACAAAACTAATCTTACCCTTCATGCTGTTTGCTTCTGACTCACAAGCTTGAAGCAAGCCTCCAAAAGACCAATCTATTACCAAGGAGCTTTATCCTAAAATGGTTAAGAGTTTTTGGGAAGCTGGGTGTGGTAGCACATGCTTTTAATCCCAGCACTCAGGGAATCAGAGGCAGGTGGATCTTTGTAAGTTCAAGGCCAGCCTGGTCTAAAATGCAAGTCCAGGACAGCCAAAGGTACACCAGGCCAAGAGAAACCCTGTCTTGAAAAACAAAACAAAGCAAAAAAGAGTTTTGGGGAAACTATTGAACAGTTAAAAAAATTGGGAGGGCATGAGGGAGGGGGTTATGGCTGGGATACAATGTAAATAACCTGTGATTAATATAAAAGAAATAAAAATTATAAAAAAAATGATTTTAAAAAAAGTGGCCGGAATCCAGAAACACAAACAGCCTCATAAGACATGTGAGAGAGTTGAGAACATGATTCACAGGATAAAATGGGAACAAATCAGTCAAAGCCGTCACTGTGCTCACCCTGTCCTGTGGCACGTCTGGCAATGCTGGGCAATAGGAGCCCCTCCTTAATTGTTACCCAGCACTTCAGAGGCCTAGGCAGGAAGATGTGTTCAAGGCCAGCTCAGCTATACAGCAAGACCATGTCTCAACAAAGAAAGTATTCTGTCTCCCCATACACGGTGGAGGGCTGACATGCTATGCTCGTGTGGTCCAACCATGTTCACAAGCTGCTCATCCAGGTAGGGGTGATGGGAACTTCCCAGTGCTCCTCTCTGTCTTCAGCTTTGTTAGTTACTGGCTTTTAGTTACAGGCTGGGGCTGCTACCCCTCCTGCCCACCCGGCAGGTGTCTTGCTGACTGTCAGTTATACTGAGTTCATTGTTCTCACATCCACATGATCGGCTCCTGGCTTTGGCATGGCAGAGAGAGAACTCTGTCACAGACAACCAGGAAAAGTTGTAGTCCTTCTGGGTTACCTCATATTTAATTGTCTATGGGGTGGTCTCCTAAATGAATGCTTCTTGTTAGAAGCTATTCATACGTTGGTTTTTTGTTTTGTTTTGTTTTGTTTTGGTCTATTGTGATTAGCTGCTTCAGAGGTGAGGATATGAGAAAGGAAAATATAAGAGGGCCTTACATATACCACTCAAGGGCACCAGGAGGCAGAGCAGGAGGTAAGTGGCATCACTAACCCAAAGCCCTGCTCTACTCTTATCTCCCTAGCTATTTCATACCCATCAACTGGCCTTTTATTCATCTGTGTCAGTGTTCCAGATCTTGCCATGTTACTCCTTAATGCAGAAACCCTAGTTTCTATTGTCACTGCAGAATTGGTGAGCAACTTGCAATTGTCATTGTGGGCCCTTTCCCCTTACTACCTGCAGAAATAGCTCCTGCCTTCATTAACTATCCGATAAAGTGGTTAAACATAAGAAGACCAACAATCTTAGTCACTGTTCTATTACTATGAAGAGACATCATGACCAAGGCAACTCGTACAAAGGCATTTAATTGGAGCCTTGCTTACAGTTTCAGAGTGTTAGTGTATTATCATCATGGCAAGAAACAGGACAGCATGCAGACAAGCACAATGCCCACCAGGATGTAACTCTGGGCAGGCAGAGATAAGGTGGGTATCCTGGATCTGGTATGGGTTTTGAGGTTTCAAAACCCACCCCTAGTGATATACTTCCTCCAACAAGGCCACACCCACTTCAACAAAGCCACACCTCCTAATCCTTCTAAAAAGTTCTTCAGCTGAGGATGAAACATGCAAATATTTAAGCCTGTGGGGTTATTCCCATTCATACTACCATACTGACCAAATTGTTGACAGAGATGTGAGTCAACCAATACAATCACCCTGGAAGATGAATCAAGTGCCAATCAACAAGTAGAAAATAAGTGACTACATACCAACATAGTAAAATGCATTTCAACAATAAAGGAAAAAAATTAATTTGTTAATTCATCAACACAGATGAATTTCAAAATAAGTGTAGGTGTGGGAAGGAGTCTACATTTTATATTTTTTCATATATATTAGAAGATGAAAACAGTGCGTAGGGAAATGGGCAGAACAGTCTTTGCTGGAGAGTGAAGAGGAGGAGGATTCCTCTATTAGCTCCCCCCCCCCCCCCTTTTGCTACTGTGATGAAATACCATGACCAAAGCAATTTATACAAGGAAGAATTTATTTAAGCTTATGGTTCCATCATGGAGGGAAAGCCTGGAAGCTGGTGGCAGACAAGAAGGTCAGAGCAGGAAGATGAGAGCTCACATCGTCAAACTCAAGTGCAAGTAAGAATCAGGAAGAGGAAATTTCAAGTGTTTTTTTTTTTATATCAAAGCCTATCCCTGTAGGGTACCTCCTCATGCAAGGCTCTACCACCTAACCTTCTCCAAATAGTACAACCAACTGGGGGCCAAGTAGTCAAATAATTGAACCTATGGCAGGCACTTTCAATCAGACCCCTCCGCTGGTTTTCAAACAGTATAAACTGCATGGAAAAATTTAGGGGTTGATAGATTTGTTTATTGTTTTGATCATGGAGATTTTTGTAGATGGACATATCTCTGGTTTGCTAAAATTGTGTATTATAAACATATTCGGTAAATAGATTTACCCAAAAATGTGAGATAAGTTTAACATGGAAAAAATGGTCATTTTTTTTTCAATTTAGATTACTTGGACATTTTGAAATTTTCAAGTAGACCAGTACATGTCAATTTACACTGGAGTACTGTTTGACAATTTGATGTGTCCTTGGCAGGAATAGAAATAAGAGCAATGTCATTGATGGTGTATAAATATTTGGGGGGAGTAATAACTGCCTATCTCCAGGGTTGGTACTTATAGTTGTCTGTGACTGAATCTTTGTTTCTTGTTTAGCTATGAAGCATGTCTACTTTTAATTAAAAATGGATTCCCTACCTAATTGAGTGAATAAAGAAAGGATTTATTTTATTAATTTGTTACTTATTAATGCTTGTCTATATTTATGGTTATATGTCACAGCCTCCTTTGTCCTTTTTCAGCCAGACAATTTTAAATGACATATTTTCTGAATATTCATGAATACACCCAGAACACCATGGTCCTCCTCCTCTCATTAAGAAATGACTGGAATGCACAGTCCTTGTCTTGATGCAGTGACCCTGACCATAGTAGGGAGGAGAGTGTTATCTTAGATCGTTGGCTGATGATCTGTCACATGAAGGAATGCCACTCAGCAATAAAAACAATTGATCCATATAACAACATGAGGAAGTGTCAGGCGTGGGAGAGCAATCTCCACTGATTAAACACAAAGTCACTGCTTTTGTATTTCATTCTGAAAAATTAACCCACTCAGGTAGAAAACAGAACAAAGCTTGCCAGAAATTAGAGTAAGGATGTTCTCTGGCTACACAGGGTCAACAGGAGGAAACTCTTCAGGTTACTGGAAGTGTTTTATGTTGTAAGTGAGATGACAGAAAATTCCTTTAAAGTTCTCGTATTCTCTACGTATAAGCTTTCAATTTGACAAGGCATATTTAACAAAAACATTGAATTATTTCTGTGACTCAAGTTGTGATTCAAGAGACCTGTGGGTGTTTTTTTCATGTTAATAAAAAATGTGTATAGCTTAGGGATAACCTTGCCTTCATATAGGTGACATGAGGACTTCAGTGACTGGGCAACAGAAGACTTTTCCTTATGACTTGTCAGTGTGATTGTTAAATCTCTGGGGACATTTTGCTAACATGTCCAGACCCTCCCACTTGCAACCACTGTACTCCATCTACCCACCATTTTATTTATGTTTAGAATCATTACTCAGAGATGACTCCTTATCTGCTGCTCATAGCAGCTTGGAAAAGATAAACTCTGGGGAAAATCATTTCTCTTAAGGCCCTATGACCTCAACACACTGGCTATCAAAAGAATGGAGTAAAGGGAAAGCTGGTAGTTCATAAACTGAAACACGTGAAATACGGGTTTTTCAGATGCTAAGCATACATGGAAAATATAATACGTCAAATATGGTTAAAGGCTAGCACATTTGTAAAAATACAGGTTAAGTCAAGGAGACTGTAGTATTTAGTGCTAACATTTTACAGTTACTGAGAAATTTAAGCTATCCTAATTTTTTTTCAGAGCTGCGAATCAAACCCAGTGCTTTTCCACAACCAATTCAAGGACCCCACAACTGAGCCAGAAATTCGGCCCAGATGCTCTGAAATTTTTATTTAAGATTTAGTTTACTTTTGTATGTGTCATGTGGGTACCAGCAAGGACAGGGGGTTATCAAATCCTCTGGAGCTGGAGTTACAATACCTGATGTGGGTACTGGGAACTCAGCTTTGGTTGTCTGTACAAGTAATGTATGCTTTTAACTCATGGACTGTCTCTTTAAGACCCAAGATGTTCCAATCTTATAACTGAGAAAACACTGATTTGGAATACTTAATAAAAGTAACAAAAGCTTGCTAATACAAAATTAAGTGCAATTATTCTGAACAAGAAAATTTGTTAAATAAAATTGTCTAAAGACTACCACTTAGTTACTGTGGAAGCAGTTTGATTCTTGATTGCAATAATCAGCTGGTGTCACTACAGACTACATCTCCACATAAAGAAGCCACTTAGCTCAAGTTCTCATCAATATAACAGAACACTTAGACATAATTAAACTACTTCTGGGGTGGGTTGGGGTGGGGATAGATATATTTATCAAATAGCACTCTGATGTAGTAGCGGGTGAATTTTTAGCCAAGTCACTAGCAGTCTATTAATAGAAGCTTCATGCTCTATTTTTCTGAGAAAAAAATAAAATCAAGATAGGGTTCTACATGGAGAATAGCATGGTTGATTATCAATGTGTCCATTGACTCATAATGTGTATTTGTATCAGAGTGATCTCTATTATTATTATTATTATTATTATTATTATTATTATTATTATTTACAATTTACTGACTTTATATCCCAGTTGTAGCCCCTTAACTCATCTCCTTCCGGTCACACTCTCCCTCCCTCTTTTTTCCCTATCCCTCTCCCCTGTTCCACTGATAGGGGAAGTTCTCCTCCCCTACTGTCTGACCCTAGTCTACTAGGTCTCATCAAGACTGTCTGGATCCTCTTCCTCTGTGGATTAGCTAGGTTGCCCCCCACAAGGGAGAAGTGATCAAGGAGCAGGTAACCAGAGTTCATGTCATAAATGGTCTCTTCTTCCCTTACTAGGGTATCCACATGGAGACTGAGCTGTCTCTATGCTACATCTGAGCAGGGGTCAAGGTCCTCTTTATACATGGTCTTTGGTTGATGCACCAGTCTCTGCAGTTCCTACTGGGCCCAGCTTTTTTGGCTTTGTTGGTCTCCTTGTGGGACTCCTGTTCCTGCAGGGTCCTTCTATATTCCCCTTCTTCCATAAGACTCTGTGTCAGAAGGAAAAACAGGATAGACAATGGAAGCAATAGAAGAGAGGGAACAGGATGGGAGCCTACCACAGATGTCTTCTAAAAGACCCCACCCAGCAGGGAGTTGAAGCACATGCAGAGACTCACAGAGGGTTCTTAAATTCTATTCTTGTTGTTATATGGAATAAAATATCTGACAAAAATAACTTATTTGATAAAGGGTTTATTTCTGGCTCATGGCTCAAGGGTATAGTCCATTATAGTGGGGAAGCTGAGGAAGCAAGAGTTTGAAGTAAAATTTTATCTGGAAATCAGAGATCGATCAATGCTGCTGCCCAGTTCCTCTTTTCTTCTTACATAGTTTAGGATACAAGCCAAGGAAATATGTACCCAGAGTCTTCCCATCTCAATAAAATTAAGATAGTTTCCTACAGAAATGTTCAGAGGCCTATCTCTCAGGAGATACTAGAATCTGTTAAGTGATAATTAACACTAACTATAACAAGGGGCAAATTTCTGATTCTTCATTTTATTAGCTTTCTAGGGCTACTGTAACAGAGTATCAGAGGTACTCATTCTTCGAGACTCTTGAATCATGGATATAGGCAACTGACTAGAGTCATCTAATGTTGTCTTGACTTATCATTGATATGGAAGGGCCCACTGTGGGTATCACTATCCCTATGCAGGTTAGCCTGGGCTATGTAAGATAGCTATCTGAACATGAGCCAGTAAAAAGTAAAAATGTGAGCCAGCAAGTTTCATTCACTCACGGTTTCTGCTTCAGTTTTTCCCTTTATTTCCTGTTGTGACTTCTCTAGAGAACAGACTGTAAGCTGGGAGTGAAGTCAAGGAAACCCTTCCAGCTGCAGGCTGGCTTTGGTCATGGTACTTTATCACAGCAACCAAACAGCAAACTAGAACAGGAGGCTAAAGCAACCAAATTTCACAGGTACTCTACAGGAGATGTTGACTGAGGAAAGCAAATATGAAGACATGAGTGGCATCAGTCAAAACAGAACTACAGACCCAAAAGCAGAATGGCAGTAAAACCCAAAGCAACATAATGCTCTCACAAGGGCGATTGTGATAGTGGAAGCACTGAGACATGTGTCATTCAGTGTTCAGTGGTGGCAGCAGCAGCTGATGAGTCTCTAAGACACTCATCTGGGAAGTGACTGCCTAGGCTTCTTGTTGATGACTAACTTTCTCTCTTACACACTTCTTCTGAATCTGGTTTTTAAGCCACACAAAGGGTTTTATAGCAAGTAGGATTATGCATTCAATAACTACATATTTTATTCAATGAGTCAGTATCAGCTTCTCTCATTTGCAGCGAAGATATTTACTTAATAAATGTATGATGTCGTTAGTGCCAAAACCTCTTTTGCTTCTTTCCACTTGCTCTGTAGAGGATACCTGAATTTGTTACTTGACTATATTAGAAAGAGTTTCTGATCTCCTTTTTGAAATGTGTGCATCTCTATGTTATCAATACAATACTTAATGTGGCTTCTCCTGTAGTTGAAATAATGGAGTAGATAAATTTTATGCCTTTTGAGAGAGTGACTTATTTAGAAGTATGAGCTAAAAGTAGAAAAATCCGTTTTCAGAAATGTAAGTAGCATGAATCACTTTCGTCATGATTTTAGCGGCAAGCACTTCTCACATTTATATGTCAGCATCGTCGCCGTCGTTTCTCATCCTCACCCCGACATCACCACCATCATTTCCTGTCCTCATTCTAACATCATCACCCTCATTTTTCATCTTCACTTCAGCATCGTCACCATCATTTTTCATCTTCATTCCAACATCAATAGCACTGTTTTCCTGACAATTCCTCAACAGCTAAATAACTGTTCCCTGGTTCTCCTGTGTGCATAACACATGTACAAATTATCCTCTGAATAAATTCTTCAAAGGTGTCTCTTTAGGAAAAGTGAATTTTTAGACTCTCTACTATTTTGCTTTTGGGTACCTCAGAATATGGTTGGATATGGACCCTACCACTTCCCATGTGGCCTTCCTGGTTTTTGTTATTCATTATCATGACTAGACAGACCCTGTCTAAGGACTTTTGCCATTGCTGTTCTCGCTGGCTTCTGTTGCTATTTACAGACTTTTATAGATTTCATCAAGTCACTCCACTGAATCAGCTGGGATGGGACTGTCCTTACCATCTTTTCTATTTTCAATTTTTATCCACATAATTCTTTACCCACGTTAAAGGCCTTTGATTTTAATCTTTATTATCAACATTTGCAGTCACTCATCTATTTTTGTTTATTCAATTAACTTTTGTACCTCATGCGAGGTAGAAAATCAAGCATTTTGTGTGTTTGTGTGTATGCAACTGTATTTCCAGTGCCCACAAGTATTTCTGGTGCATAGTAATAAAGGAATGAAGCACAGTGATTTATAGGCCCTGGGAGGATGAAGAAAACTGTTATGTATAACCTCATACTTCCTTGCTGTTTTAGTTTGTATATCGCAGCTAGACTCAAATCCCAAATAGGACATCTTTGCGTTACACACTCAGCTGTACCTTGTACTTAACAATCTAAAATGTATATGCACTAAGTGGCTGCGTAAAATTAATCATGGCTAAGCCCAATTTAGAAAACAATAAAATGGTTAAATGAGAATTGGGCATGAACTTGGAAAAACATTAGGAATACCTTTGGAGGCTTGACTCTGATTTATAAGCTTGCTAGGCCCTTTGTAAAGCTGGCTTGGCAAATTTTCTGAAATCTTTATATTAAATCAGAACAGCGTGAAAAATTTAAACTGTTTTAAGTCATAGTTTCTGTTTTCCTGGTATTTGTGACACTCAGAGAAATTCTGCTCAGCAATCCATTTATCACCATTTATCATGAATGTCCAGGTCAGTGTGTGATTTACTCTCTTCTGAGAATATGTGTTATCTGTTGGTTGAGTCAAGTCAATTAAATTGGGAGCACTGTGCTATAAAATGTGGAGATTTGTTTTTAAATGACATACTTCCTGCTGTCAAAGAATCTGTCAGTTCTAACATTAGTACAAGTCAGGTCTCTTGCTGAATGTGACGCAATCTTTTTCCTGCTGAGTCAGTCTTCTTAGATTCGTTGGCTGATGAAATAAAGCTAATAATATCACTATCAAGAAAAAGGTAGTTGTTACAAGGTTATATTCCCACCAGTAATGGAGTAGGGTTCCTCTTTTTCCACATCCTCTCCAGCATATGTTGTCACTTGAGTTTTTGATCTTAGCCATTTGATGGGTGTGAGTTGGAATCTCAGGTGGTTTTGATTTGCATTTCCTTGATAACTAAGGATCTTGAATATTTCCTTAAGGGTTTCTCTGCCTTTCGGCATTCCTCTGTTAAGAATTCTCTGTTTAGCTCTGTACCCCATTTTAAAATTGGATTACTTGGTTTCTGGTTGTTTAACTTCTTGAGTTCTCTGTATATTCTGGATATTAGCCCTCTGTCAGATGTAAGGTTTGTGAAGATCTTTTCCCATTCTGTAGGCTGTTGTTTTGTTCTGATGACAGTGTCCTTTGCTTTACAGAAGCTTTTCCGTTTCATAAAGTCCCATTTATCGAGCCTGTGCTGTTGGTGTTCCGTTCAGGAAGTTGTCTCCTGGACGCAGGGGGCCTGCAGAGACTGATACTATAACCAAGAACAATGCATGGAGAGGACCTAGACCCCCTGCTCAGATGAAGCCCACAGGCTTTAGTTTCCAAGTGGGTTCCTTAGCAAGGGATTCAGGAGCTTTCTCTGACATGATCTCAGTGGCAGGCTCTTTGATCGCCTCTCCCTGTGGGGTGCAGCCTTGCCAGGCCACAAAGAAACATGATGCAGCAAGCCCTGATGAGACCTGATAGGCTAGGGTCTGATAAAAAGGGTTCTTCCCCTAGTCCACTGATAGGGGAAGAATATAGGTGGAGAAAAGGGAGGGTGGGTGAGATTTGGAGGGAATGAGGGAGGGATCTACAGCAGGGATACAAAGTGAATAAACTGTATTAATTAATTAATTAGTTCAAAAAAGAAAAAAAAGGAATTGTATGGCAATACTTAGAGACTGAACTTGCTAGTGATCTACATGTTAGGTCAATGAATTTTGGGATACTTTGGCTGTGTGAAACAACAAAAAATGAAATCAGAATCTATTCTTCTTTCTGTTGAAGCTAAAATCTAACATATGGTAATATTAATTCCAGTTTTTAATAATTGGAATTATGTAAAATGAAATATTTAAGTTCATGAAAATAATCAAATCACTAAGATTAGAATAAAACACATGTACACCATTTGAATAAAGCCTGACATATCTTCACCCTGCCACCTGGGGGTTCCTCACAGATAAGCATTCTTTTCAAGTAGTGTCTGACACTGGTATGGCCATTTGCACTAATGTGAATGCTATTCTGTCTTTGACAGCGTGAGCCACACACGATTAACTTCCAATACAACAGTCTAAGTTGTTTCCATCAATAAAAATAACCAGAATGTTAGATGTGCTGGGTAGAAAATACCCTGCTTTTCATCTCAGCAACTTCCATTTTAGTAATTCTAAACTACAACCAACTCTCCCTAATTTATTCAATCCCATCCCTGTATGTAATGTTTCTTGAAAGTTTAGGAACCACTCTGTACCTCACACTTGCCTTAAAAGTTATTTTGTTTACCCAAATACACACACTTATGTGCACATGTGCATGTATATACACATCTAATCCAACAAGGCTGTTGGTCCCAGAAAAAGAAAGGATTTGTTCATATCTGACCTTCCAAGAGAATGTGGATAGAGACTTTATTGATTCTGACCTTACTCTCAGTTGAATTCCAAGCGCCAATAACACTGCCTAGTGTTTATTTATTTTTATTTTTTAAATATTAATTACAGTTTATTAACTTTGTATCCCTGCTGTATCCTGCTCCCTCATTCCCTCCCAATGCCACCCTCTCTCCTTCATCTCCTCCCTGCCCCTTTCCAAGTCCATTGATAGGGGAGGACCTCCTCCCCTTTCATCTGACCCTTGTTTATCAGGTATCTTCAGGACCTGCTGCAAAGTCTTCCTCTGTGGCCTGGCAGGGCTGCTCCTCCCTTGGTGGGGGGGGGGGAGTCAAAGAGCCTGCCATTGAGTTCATGTCAGAGAGAGTCCCTGTTCCCCTTAATAGGATACCCACTTGGATATTGAGCTACCATTTGCTACATTCAAGCAGGGGTTCTAGGTTATATCCATACATGGTCCTTGGGGAAACAGTCTCATAAAGGACCCCTGTGTTCATATGTATTTGGTCCTTGTGGAGCTCCTGTCCTCTCCAGATCATACTAACTCCCCCTTATTTCTTATGATTCCCTGTACTCTGCTGAAGGTTTTGTTATGAGTCTTAGCATCTGCTTTGATACCCGGCTAGGTAGAGTCTTACAGAGGCCTTCTGTGGTATGCTCTGTCCTGTTACTTGTTTTCTCCTACATCCAATGTCCATCCCATTTGTCTTTCTAAGTGAGTATTGATCATCTTACCCCGGGTCCTCTTTCTTGTTTATATTCTTTAAGTGTATAGATTTCAGTATGTTTATCCTATCTTATAGGTCTATATAAGTGAGTATATACCATGTGTGTCTTTCTGCTTTTGGAATACCTCACTCAGGATGATCGTTTCTAGGTCTCACCATTTGCCTGCAAATTTCATGATTTCCTCATTTTTAATTGCTGAGTAGTATTCCATTGTGTAAAAGTACCACAATTTCTGTATAAATGGGTCCTCATGAAACTGAAAAGCTTCTTTAAAGCAAAAGATACTGTTGTCAGAACAAAACAACAACCTACAGACTGGGAAAGGATCTTCACCAACCCTATATCTGACATAGGGCTGATATCCAGAATATATAAAGAACTCAAGAAGCTAAAAAGCAACAAATCAAACAATCCAGTTAAAAATGGGGTACAGAGCTAAACAGAGAATTATCAGTAGAGGAATACAGAATGGCAGAGAAACACTTAAAGACATGCTCAATATCCTTAGTTATCAGGGAAATGCAAATCAAAATGACTCTGAGATTTCACCTGCCACCTATCAGAATGGCTAAGATCAAAAATTCAAGTGACAACACATGCTGGAGAGGTTGTGGAGAAAGGGGAAACCTCCTCCATTGCTGGTGGGAATGCAAACTTGTATAACCACTTTGGAAATCAATCTGGCACTTTCCCAGGCAATTAGGAATAGTGATTCCTCAAGATTCAGCTATACCACTCCTGGGCATATATCCAAAAGTTGCTCAAGTACACAGCAAGGACATTTGTTCAACCATGTTCATAGCAGCTTTATTCGTAACAGCCAGAACCTGGAAACAACCCAGATGCCTAGTGTTTATATGTGTACATATATGTATAGATACACGCTCTTTTGTATTCACCACTCAGTAAGACATGTTCATGATTTCTCTGGATCTAAGTAATAACAATGGAAAATAAGTTGAATCTTGCCTTCATGGAGTTTACACTCCTATGCCCAAACAGTGCTTTGATATGTGGGTAGAAATTTAAGTTTTAGAGTAGGTGTCATTTATATCAAACTGTAACAGACTGGGAAATCTCTTATATAGTCCCTGCTAGCAAAACTGTATAGCTTCTACAGATGTCAGAATATTGCAATAACTAGTCAACCTATATTGATACTCTGTTACCACATCTTCTACTACATTCTCTCTTGATGTTCTACGTTCTGTGGGTTTTGAACAGTTCACAGTGATACGTATTGTTCATTAAAATATTGTACACAGTAAGGAGATGGTTCAATCAATAAAGTTCCTGCCACCCAAACACAAAGACCTGAGTTCAGATTCCCCAGAACCCACCTGTTTTTGTTTTTGTTTTTTATCTCTAACCCTAGTGCAGAATAAGAAGGGTAGAGACAGTCAGATCCCTGGGTCTTGCTGGCCAACCAGTCTAGCCAATGAGCTAGTGTGGGATTCAGTGAGGTCCTTGTCTCAATAGATATGATAGATCTCAATGGTCAAGACAAACAGTTCACATCTGTGGGGCCAGGGAGCCATGGTAGTGGAGAAGGCAGTAGGAGCGAGAGTGGGGTTGAACTGTGCCCAAACCCTGGAAGTCTCATCCCGAAAATGTCAGGAGTAGGACCTCTCCTGTCTCTTGCCTTGCCCTGAGCCTGCATGTACTAAGGCAGGTATCCCTATACTCCATTCTTGTCCTCCTGGAGAAGGAGACAGTAGCCCGGTAGTCAGGTTAAACTTCCTCTCCCCTTATAAGGTCATGTCCTGAATAAATTGGAATTCCTCCTCATACTAATGAGGCACCCCCCACCCCGCCAGCATCCTGACCCCATCCAATGATATACACTCACCCTCAAAGCCTTTGCTCACTCCCCAAAGGTTTAAGTAGCCTTTGTAACCCATCCCCAATTAAACAAGCTGCCTTCCTAAAGCCTGTTTCCCTGAGAGGTATCTGTTTATCACCTTGCTCTCAGCTGCCTGAGTTCTCTTACATGGCCAGCCTTCTTCCTCCTGCGTCCCCTTCTCAGGATCCACCAGCCATGATTATGGGGTGATTGTGTCATAACAAGCAGGGAAACAGAGCCAGATGGCACATATCAGTCTCTGGTCTCCACATACATGTGTGAGTAAACTCTCCCTCTTCCTCAAAACCACATGTATTGTGAAGAATGACCTCCCTGCATTTAATACTTGAATATCTTAAGGTTTGTAGAAACTACATAAAGTATCATTTCCTCTCAGATTTTCTGTGCAAATAGTTCTAGTTTGCGTGAGATTTGGCTTTCTGAACCAGACCGCCCTGCCTGTAACATGTTTTCAGTACAGCTGATCTCACACATGAGTAAAGACTGGTTCCTCATTACCTCACAGGAAAATGGTTTGGGAGAAAGACTGTGAGCTGAAGGGTGAAAAGTTATTTTCTCCTTTTAGCATCACTGTGCACATGCGTCATTTGACAGTCAACTTGATGCTTCTGGACTGAGCCTCGGGCGGCTGATTTCAGTTTCAGAAGCCCACAGAGTTTCAAGTGATTTGTTTGTAACTTAGAAAAGATTCCTAGCATGGAGCACCTTTCAGCCTCAACATATCATGAGGTGTTTGATTCTGCCAGACTCTCTTTGTACACTTGGTCAGCTGTGAACCCTAGACTCAGAACACCATTCCAGTATGTGTAAAACCACTTTCTTGACCCAACGATTCTTTAGGCAACTAATACTTGTGGAGGTGAAGGCACTGGTTTCAGAACAAAACAGCTAAGCGACAGCATAGGTTCTGCTAGAAATTCAGGATCTGTATTCAGTTCCACTACTTGGTATTTTTAATCTCTTCTCTGATGTGTTGAATTCCATGTGGCAAAGCCCCAAAATAATAATATACCAAAAGTACAGTTGATTTTGCATAGGAATAGTGCTATGATTAGTAAACATCAGGCAAAGAGAGGAAGAAACATGTTCCCTTAGAGAGGCAGCACCAGGGAAGCTGAAGCTCAGAAATTGTCCTCTGTGATCCTTTCCATGTCCGAGACACATTCAGGAAATCCTGTAATAACAGTGCCCTTTATGGTTTGGTACCAATAAGTCATTTATAAGGCTCAGGATTCTTTCAAATTCTGTTTTGTGTAATGTGAATGGTGTCGCTATGAGAAAGATGATTCAATTTTATATACATTTAAAAATATATATGTACATATTTATTTACACATACACACACACACACACACACGGACATTAACTCCTCCTTTCAAACTTAAATATAAATATGGCCAATACAGCTGTGCATGAAAGACCAGAATGAGAGAATAATTTGAGCCTTTGAAATCTGCAGGGATCTTAGGCAAACCAACTAAAATTATTCTTTTGGAACTTAGCCCTGGCATGAGCAGAGACACCATCACCCCAGGGAGGATGGCATGGAAGTTTTTGTAAGAAGATATAGTAAAACATTAGTTTCTTCCTTTAGAAAAATTATCACATTTGAATTATTTGAGACTAGTGTAAGAGTTCATAGCTGTTCCATCTGGCCATAGGACATCAGAGTTACAGAAATAGACAGAAGCTGACAGCTTCATTGAGCCAAAGGGTACAGCAACCCTCAGGGCTTTACTCCTGCATATATAGCAGATGGATGTCTAGACTGTTTTGAACACCTCAGGGACAAAATTCCACAGCATTTTAATTATGATGAGCATTTCTAGAATATATCAACATGCTTATACATGTTTTTTTTTTGCTTTATATGGCAATAGTGAGAATAAGATTAGATAACACAAGCAAAATGTTGTGCATAACGTTTAATACATTCTATTTCTACTTCCTTTGCTCATAAAATAGAGAGAAAAAATTCTAGAAAGAGTAAGCTAATCATATGTGTATTGCTTTGTAATAGGCTCTAAGCAAGTGGAGTAGGGTGAGATTTCATTTCTCTCTGTACTCGGTACCTTTTCCAAGGTATTGGTGAACAGTCAGTCTTATGTAACAACATCCCAAGAATTAAAATATTCTATCTAACCGAGACCCTATTAAGGTTCAGAAGATTCAGGAAGTAAAGAAAATTCCCAAGTCTCAAGAAGTTCCTCAAACTGGCAAGATTCATAAAGCCCCTCACCAAGGTTATGCAACAATAAACAGTTGGTGGGAATGGAGAATCTACGACACAGGGCAGCTCTAGAGATGCAGCTTTCATGCTTTTCAGTGGTACAGCTGGATATATTCCAAACCTCACCTATGCTCCTATAAGCAACTCCTCACTCACACTCCTGTAACTAACCCCCCAAAACTTGTAGGTTCACTAGGCTAGACTGGGTAGGAGTTGTTTCTTTGGTCTGTCATTGGTGCTCCTTCTGGGGCTTTCCAGAAGTCACATAATTGAGAAAAAGTATGAAATAAATAGATAAAACAAAGGGATTGTGTCAAAGAAGAGGAAGAGGAGGAACAGGAGGAGGAAAGGAGGAATAAGAGGAGAAGGAGGAAGAGAAGGAGGAGGAGGAGACTGAAAGGGAAAGGAAAGAGGAATACGAGACAGAGCATCAGTGATGACACGCCAAACAATCAACTCCATCCAAGCTGTTTCTGAATAATATTGTGATTTTCCTGGAATTTGAAAGAATAAATGTATGTGCTTTTAGATTATAACTTTTGATTATAACTTTTTAGATTGTAACATCTGATAGTATAGATTCTACTTGTTTTTGAAGAAGCAATCTCTGCCATCTAGTAATTGAGGAGTACAAACAGGACTCTGTCTCTATCTTTCTCTGTCTCTGTCTCTCTCTCATGTGTGTGTGTGTGTCTGTGTGTGTGTGTGTGTGTGTGTGTGTGTGCATGTGTCTGTGTGTGTGTATGTTCAGTTTCCAAGGGTGCTCATTGTTGATACCAGTTACTTTGATAAGAACCAGAATACCATTTATCCCTTCCCTTCTAGGAAGTCTACCCTCCTTTGGTGTGTGTAGTGGACCTCAGCTCATGAAACCATTCCTCACACATGCAGCATGCGATAGCAAGAAAGTCAGTGGCCAGGTACAGGCATCCTTATTTCACCAGCAGGGATCTGAAACGTTCTTTAAAGGTGATGGAACTTTAGTTTTCCACTTGATGCCTCCAGCATGGCCTTTTAGGGAGGGGATGAAAACTTGTTGCCTGCTTCCTTGTCTAGGGAGGAGTTAGGCTTTTCTACCAGTGTAGAGCTGTGGGAGTGATGCTAAGGCAAGAAATATTTTTCTGTTGTCAGGAAATATTTTCTACATCTAGTCCAGGGCAGTTTCCCCAGAGCAAGAGTTGGTGTGTGCCTAAGGATGGCACGAAACTGGAGGCTCCTGTAGCTTCTCAGATAGGTGAAAGGGAGTGATGGAAGCCTATGGAGTAGGAAGTCTTTCCTCTAGTTCTGGGGTTCCTAAGCTAAATATTGTTCCTTCTACTTTCAGAGACTTATTTGGATTATTTATGGTAAGTATTGTGAGAAACAGTCTTTTTCTTTCTAAGATGGCTCATCTACCAATAGCAGGCATTCTATAACCTGCTCTGTCTTGTTAAATTCTCCTAGGCAGACCTGATTTCCCAACCCCCAAATGCCAGACATCCCTAAGTCTGGACTCTATCATACCGTCTTTCGTGCCTGTTATGAATTAGCCTATCTTGCCAGAATTTGAGCGTGAACTTCCACCAATGAGATGAGAAAGTCAACACCTCTACAGGAATCAAAACAAATTTACCGCGCAGTGTGCTTCCTAACCCGGGCTGCATCACTGCGTACCCTTTTGCAAATGTAAACTACTGTGCTGAGTTATTTCTGGTTTTCTTCCATATCTGTTTGTGGTGTTGTGAATATTCTTTTCCAACAGTATCCAAAGTTTTGTTGTGAAAGGGATCTGGAAAAGAATGCTACTCCATCTTGATGCAATGCACAGTTCTTAAATGCCCTTTAATATGCTATATTTAAATAAGGTCATAAGTTCAGCTGTTTTATACATGAGAACATGCACTTGTGCATTATAAAATATGTGGATATATAATGAAATGCAACACTTGCCACTTATTAAAAACCTGCATTACTCACATTCACCATGACAGGGTTTTAAATAAATCTCATAATGAAGTTTGTAAAACAACTCTGTATTTTCTATGTAAGTTAACAGAGCCTCAGGAGGCGACATAACGTTCTCAAAACCACACAGATGGTTAAATTGTAAGCCTATTTCCAAGTACAGTCTAATTTCAAAGTCCACATTGGTAGCTTCTGACAGCACTAAGCATTATGTTTTAATTGTTACTAATTAAAAATGAAGAAATCTCATCAAATTAGAAAGTAGTAAATTTTTCCAGAAAAATGTGCATATATGTACATGTTAGTCATCGCTAGTAACTGTATAAATAGGCATGGAAGGGTTATGTGCTTAATTTTGATCTCAGAAGAAGAAAGTAGCACATAAAACTGAGTTGAAGTATGCAGTAAACAACCACATAAAAATTTAGGAAGGAGGAACATCCCAGCAAAAGCAATTAACTATCAAAAATTAGAAGAAGGGATCACAGATGCGTAAGTGGTGAAAGAAACTTGCTTCTCAAGTCTAGTAACGTTAGTTCAACACTCAGAACGGACTCTATAACTATGTCCTCTCTTTCACATACACATATGGCGTGTACTCACATATTTAACATGTGAGCATGTGTGCACAATAATAATTATAATAGAAATAATAATAACAGTTTTTTTAATTTAGAGAAAAATATGAAGTAAGAAGAATCTCTTAAAGCCCATACAAGGGAGTTTCTCCAAGATGAAAGGAGATACTTTCCTAGGTTCTAGGTTCATACACTTGTATTTTCAAAGATGCCTCTTGAATTCTTTTTCTTTAAACAATATATGATGCTAATCAAAGCTTATTCACCAAGTTTTCCCCCACATTAAACATTTCTTTCATTTTCTGCAAATTATATCTCTTATTCTTTTGAACAATATTTAAAGTTTATTTTATTTATATTTTTATATATGGGCATGTGCATATGCTCACACATGCGTTCATTCACGTGTGTGTGCATGTGAGTTTGGGTGCCATGGATGTCATAAGAAGGTAATGGATCCCCTGGCACTAAAGTTATAGATTGTTATGTGGGTTCTGGGAATGAAACTCAGGTCCTTAGAAAGAGCAGTTGATAGCCAGATTTTGAGAATGTGAAAACTGTGATGGATCTTTTACTTCAGCGTTCCACCATACCCCTAAGATGGCTCCTCCACATATGCAAGAGTGCAACTGAGAACTTAGTAATCAAACCTTCTTAGTAATCAAATCTTCTCTCTCTTAGCTCTGTCCCCACATCCACTTCATGCTCACTTTTAAGTAATTTCCCTCCAGAAATATTCTCAAATCTACTCATTTCCCCCACATCTACTGCCAGCCAGTGACCCAAGCTACCATCATGCTTTGTTAATGCCCACCTTTCAAGGGGATCTATGGGCTTCCTGTCAGGCAGCTGTCAATTGACCTTTGGAAGTAAATAAGTACTTGTCAGTGTTGTCCTCGGAAGTCCCCAATGGTCTCTCCTAAGATAAAGGGGGAACTTGATGAATTTGTTTAAAATTACCGAGCATAGCTCTTTGTTCCATGGAAAAAGGGGGGAACAGCCTCACCAGGCCACAGAGGAGGACAATGCAGCCAGTCCTGATGAGACCTGATAAGCTAGGGTCAGCTGGAAGGGGAGGAGGACCTCCCCTATCAGTGGACTGTGGGAGGGACAAGGGATAAGAAGAGGAAAGGAGGATGGGATTGGGAGGGGAGGAGAAAGGGGGTTACAGCTGGGATACAAAGTGAATACATTGTGATTAATAAAAATAAATAAATAGAAAAGAAAAAAAACTACCAAGCACTGTAGTCTTCTCTCTAATTTGCAAGCTCCTTCTCACTGTTTAAGTATCTTCCTCACTTTCACTTTGAATTCCCACTCATACACTTTGTTTTCCAGACTGCGCTGTCATTTCAAGACTCTCGGAACTTTGAGTTATCCTTGAATTCAAGATATCAAATGCTATTTTGATTTCTTTAAAATTTTTATTTGTATTTCATAGATGAGCCTTCTGCCTTAGAACTATGTGTATGCAATGCCTACAAAGGCCAGGAAAGGGCAGGGGACCCTCTGGATCTGCAGTTACAGATGGCTCTTTGTTGTCATGTGGATGCTGGATTCTATTAGTGAAACACAAACTAGATTTGACACACGAGCACAAGGGAATTGAACAGGCCTATCAGACCTTTACCACTGCTGATTTTCTGGGTCAGTGTTGTTCCCACAAGCATAGCTTGCAAGTCCAATCTTAAGCTACTGTAATCACAGCTCTCAGCTGAACTAATTGGCCTTTTGATACAGTGCCATGATTAGCAAAGTTCCAGAGATATAAATCTCTTTGATTATATAAAGTATATGAAGGGTATAGTGGTTTGAATGAGAAATGTCCCCCATATGCTCAGATATTTTAATACTTGGACCCAATAAAGTTCTAGTCTTCCACAATCCTCCAAAACCCAACATGGTTAGGTTCTTTACATCAGCTCTCTAGCTGGCACCTACTTCTGTGTTAGTGATTTTCCTGTTGCTGTGATCAAGAGCCATGAAGAAAGGCAACTTAAAGAATAGCGAGTTTGTTTTAGCTTCTTCTACCACAGGGAGAGTTCACGGTGACTGAGGCCAGAGAGCAGTGAGCAGGAGCACGTTGCCGAGAGAGTGCCTCTTCAACTACAACCAGGAATCAGAGGCTGAACTAGAAGCGGCTTTAGTCCACAGGCTCTGAGAGCGCAGCTCCCAGTGACCTGCTTCCTCTGGCAAGGTTGTACTTTTTAAAGGTTCCACAACCTTCCCAAAGAGAGCCAACAACTCTCTTCAACCAAGTGTTGAAATATATGACCCCAAGGAGGACGTTCTCATGTGAATCACCACTAGTGCCATCAATTCAGAAAAAGATTAGTAATGAATCTACTGTGTCTCTGGGGACAGTCTGTATTTCTTTGATGACTGAAGACGTCTGTGTATTATTTATTTATATGTGTGTATATATGTATGTGCATGCTTAGGTGTGTGTGTGTGTGTGTGCATGTGTGTGTGTTGGGGGTAGTGTATGCACACAGATGCCGGAAAACAACCTCAGGTGTCATTCCTCAGGCACTGTCCACCTTTCATCACGTTTGTTATTTTGTTTAAGGCGGGACCTTTCACTGGCTTGGAACTTAGCCCAGTAGGTAAAGCTAGCTGGCCAGCAAGAACCAAAAACCCACCCGTTTCTACTTCTCTTCACTGGAATTACATACAGCCAAGCTCTGCTGTGTTTTCTTTGTATGGTTTTGGAGGTCAAACTCCGATCCTTATAGTTGTGTGACATATGCATTACAGACTGAGATATCACACCCTTTGAAGTTCAAATGTCCTTTCTGTGCCTCTGGTGCTGGGAATTGAACCGATGTCCTCACGCACACCAGGCAAGTACTTCACCACTGAGCTGTGTCTCTAGTCCTGTATTTCAAGTACATTAAATAAATAGTAAAAAAAAAAATTACCCGTAATTGTCTCACGACCTTATTAGTGCTTAAAATTAACTCTTGAAAAATTGAACTCATAATTTGACTTCTTATCAGTGTGGAGTGATTAGTTGCTCAGAGGCTTTAGACTGCGTGGCAATGGGTGGCAGCGGGGGGCACAAAGCAAACATGTAGGGCCTGATCCAGTGAGTAATGAGGACGCGCAGGGAGAATGGGGAAAGGGAGAAGGTGGTCAGGAATGCTCGAGAACTGGGTCTCAGAGAGGAACGAAGACAAAATGGCCCTGACTCCGCAAAGCCTGTCAGTTATCGGAAAAGGAAGCTCCGAAGGCCACGTGATCCTACTCTAGGCTCATCGTCAAAGTTCTAAAGATAAAATGGGAAATTTTCATTTACCAAACACTGTAATAGCATGTACCAACGTAACCAGGGTAACAAACATTTATTTAAAAAACACTGAAAGGGGGACCGGAGTGTGTCATAGTGGTATTTGCTTGACATGCACAATGCTCTAGACTTAATCTGTAGCACCACCCTTTAAATGATTTCATAGCAATAGTTATTATTATCATAAATAGTGTTTTAAAAATTCTTAAAGAAAAAAGACTACTGTCGAGTAAACATAATGAACAGCTTCGTCGTAACAGAGGCTGTGTTGTTAGTACACGTACGTGGACATAGCAGGTGCAAGACAGACTCTCACAAGCCCTGCACCTGTGCGGTGGTCAGTGGCCTCTGACTACCTGGAAATAGTGATGGCTCATCTGGAAGCCACTGTCTTCAGAGGCTGGTGTAGAGCGCTCAGGGCAGTGCAGCACAGTGGCTGCCCAGTGCCACTTTGTGTCCAGTGTTAGGGAAGCATGTGGATGAGATGGGCTGGTAGAGCAATATGAGAAGGGGTTTTTTCAAAGATTGTTTCTTCTCATCTTATACAATTCCCATTGTGGTAAAAATACACTGTTTCAAATTCTGCTTAAATTGTGTTCCCCCTGTGGATATGTGCAGCCATCCAGATGTACAGATAGACATTTAAACATTCCATGGGCTTAGTGATAACCATTAATTTTCCTTCTAAATGGAGAAACAAAGTTATTGCCCCTGTGGTTGATCATATGTCATTCATGCCGGTCATGTTTCTGTATGGTTTTAATAATCTGTGTTTATCCTTTTTAACCCTCTATGCCATTTAGATTTTATTGAGAAAATAGTTCTCTGAGCCTCAGGACAGCTGCATGTGTGTTATAATGGCCACACCATTTGTAGAAATTGTTAGTTACTAATTATTGATCATTACCCCTTCCGATTCTAACCAACTGAGAAAGAGAATCCAGGGATTAAATTCAGAACACATTTCCGCACTAACTTTACCTTGCCTGACTCTGAGGTCAGACTGTGTACTGCCTTTTCTGAATAGAGGCTTCCCAGCTACCCTAGAAGCACTCTATTCTCATAGACAAAAATGTCAATCAAAGGAAGCAGGAGAAAGCAGGATAAGTCACAGCTTTCTTTGGTTTAATGTCCAAGAGAGTGGTGGGATTGCAAGACAGGTCACCAGCACATCAGGGCAAGTGGATTCCAGTGGATTCCGATTGTTCTATTCTCTGGCAGAGACCAAAAGCAAATCCTGATCATCACTCATTAAATTATAATGAAATTAAATTTTTTTTCTATTTTTGACAACCATTTCACTCATATGGAATCTGCACTCTACTAGAAGCACCTTGGCCACTGCCTAACAAATTGAGAATGTTCAAATTTTAATCACTCCTGTTTTAATTTAGTCAGTTTCTAGACTCTTTCCATGTGAAATGTCATCAAAGAATCCAAAGAGCCAATATAATTTCCAAGATGAATTCAGCTGCAGGCCTCACTAGCTCTCTATAAAACAACAAGGTAATTTCAGTTCTTCCACAGCAATTATCCCATATTTACCATCACCGAACCATAGCAGAATGAGAAAAACATGTACATTTCAGTATTACCAGGATGTCTGATAATCCAGGTCAAGCTACATGGAATCTTTAACCTGGAACATCAATTCATTATGAGTAAGTCTCTGTTAAGAGGTCACTTGTGACATTGCTTTGATACACTTTTCGATTTTGCAAAAACCAGAAATTTGTTTTGATGGATTTTTCAGCCTCCAAGCCTTCTTTGAAACTCTCTCCCTTTCACTTCCCATTCATTTCACAGCACTGCATCTCCCCATCTCTTTTTAACCTGATGATTCTGGCATGTGGATAGGAAGGAGTGAGCATGCTGCCTGGGGATATATTCCTGCCTCCCATTCAGAGTGAGGCGCTTGAATTTTCAAAGCACTCACACTCCAGAGTGATTGCTTTACATTCCTCGCTGCACCAACCTCTCATACTCTTTTTCTGGATTTCTCTAAGTTGAAAATATCCAGAGGCATTTTAGGCAGTGTGCTGCTTGCCTACTACTCTTATGTCTTCCTCCAGAATTACCAAGGTCTATGAATCTTGTGCCTTAGGAGGAACTTTCCCTTTCCCCACATACGCCACAGCTGGATATGACCTGAGTTTAATTAACTCACTGCTACTGATTCTTCCAAGATTTGTGCCT
This sequence comes from Pachyuromys duprasi, assembly GCA_028658305.1. Lineage (NCBI taxonomy): Eukaryota > Metazoa > Chordata > Mammalia > Rodentia > Muridae > Pachyuromys > Pachyuromys duprasi. The sequence continues at coordinate 79,031,715 of CM053744.1, read as the reverse complement.
TTGGTAGATTAAAGGGGATAACTATCTCCTTCCCATGGGTTTATTGCCCAATGCTGGCTTCCTTAGAGATAGCAGAACTTCAATCTGGTATCCTTCCACGGCATTTTAAGCCTGTTCTTCTTTCTTTTTTCCCTGAATCTCCCTTTTCATTCCGGCTGTATTCCTTTCTGTCACTCTTCTTTCCTGTTTCCAGCTGAACTTAAAAGTTTTACAAAAATTTTAAAATTATCTTCTCCACTTTCTTCAAAGCTCGCATTGGACAGTGGATTCTTTGCCAAGAGATTAAAGGTAGGCACGTTTAGTTCCTAATTATAGATGAGGATATGAGGAGTCATGAGGCTAAGGCGCTAACAGATTTTAAGAAAAAAAAAAAAACGACGATAAAGAAGAAAATGGCGAGTTGCCTTCTGTTAGTGGAATGTGCTTGTCTCTGATTAATACACAGCAAGTTCTCGTTTCAGTTAATACTCCCCTGCAATCTAAAAGAGCATAGAGTAGTGCAGGCGGTTTCCTAAAGTATTCACTCTGCAAGTGAAAGGCCATGTATCCTTTTGGCCCGTATCCTAAATTCTGAATTTCCAAAAGTACTAAGTGATATAAAATCCACAATTTCTGCTTGAAAAACAGCAAAAATTGCTTTACTTCTACAGATATTACAGGGCAAAGAGGATAATTTTGTTGTACGATAGTAGCCAAGCTTATGACATTAAGCGTGGGTTGTGAACTGTCATCGTGGAAGGAGGGTCTGTTGATCATTTTATACACACAGTCCCTCAGCATGAAGAATGTGATGCTTTGGTCCAAACCAAAGTGGGAATATTTCTTTATTCTGCTCTACGACGCTGGTATTTTATCCTGGTGCTGTTTATAAATATTAAGGATTCTTTCAATTCTTCCTAAAAAATTCTAAAATAAGAGCAGAAAGATTGCAATACCTAGAGGATCACGAAGGTTGTTATGAAATATTGTCTTTAGTAATGTCAGGAGCTACACCCATGATGTCTTACCAGCAAGGCTGTCTAAACGTGATCAAGAATGACAACAGCAGATATGCCAAAATGGATGCTGAGAGGCAACCAAGGGATGCTGAGAGTGGGAGAAAGAGTGTTCTAGAGAAGAGCACATTATTTTGTTAGCCAACACCAAATGGTTATCCTTGGTAACGTACATATGAAAAACACCATACAAGCTGAGCAGGTTATACTTGGTAATGTTTACATCTATACATATATGTATGTAATAACCATTAGTTAAGAAAAGAAACCATGACATTGAAAAAGAACAAAGAGGGATAATTGGGAGGTTTTGGAAAGAGGACGGGGAAGAGAGAAATATAGTTATAGTATAAACTGAAAAATAAAATAATTTCTAAATATAAAGCAGGTCACAACAAAAAGATTCACTTAATATTTAAACAAGAAAAAAGTGAAAGAGCTACCAGTGACTAGTTAAAAAAATCACTGTTAATGGTTTGGAGATAAACTCTTTCCTGTTCATACAAAATATAAAATGATTTATAAAACATAAAACGATGTATCCATTCTAGAAGGGCTTATAACTAGTGAGAATGTGTTTTTATTTTAATGATATTAAATTGGTGACTATCTTTGTTGTCATGTAAATACATCTGCATTTTTAATTATTTGAAAGGGTCCAGTGCATAGTTGTATGATAGCTCTTTAAATCCAGTTCTTTACAAACAGGTCACTCAACTCAGTTCTGATGTTTAATTGTTAAAATATGTCCTATGATGAGTGCCATGTGTGTATACATTTTGTATTTTTCCACTATAGCGGAAAATATCAACACAGCTATCATATCCTTAATATTTTGCAAATGTATTAAGAACTTTGGGACATTCTCAGACACCTATAAACTGAAATATATCAGTGGAAGGGACAGCTTTATTGGTCAGATTTATTTGTTAGCACAGAAAATGTCTAGGTCATAAACTATTCCTCATCTTGGTTTTATTGACTTTGGGATTAGTGTAACTTCCAAAGGAAGGAACTGGAGAGATGGCTCAAGTTGAGAGCAACTACTAGTCTTTCAAAGGGTGCAGGTTGGGTTCCCAGAACCCATGTAATATCTCAACTGTCTGGAACTCCTGCTCCAGGGGACCTATCGCCCCCTTCTGTCCTTGGTGGGCACTGCATATACATGGTGCACATACATTCAGGCAAAACATCCAGACACATTAAAAAGGAAAGAATTGAAAACAATTTAGAACTAGTTTGACTGTGCCCTGTTTCCATTTTCAGGTACATTAAAAAAGGAAAACAATTCTGAAACAGTTTAGAACTAGCTTGACCTGTGACCAGTATAGAACTTGTGTCAATGAATTTTTTTTCTGTTATTCAGTGCTCCCCTGAACATTCTAGTAATATTGCTCAGAAAAGTATGTATTCTTACATGTAAAGATCTGAAAATAGAATAACATTAGAATATTGTTTGAAACATTATTTTCACAAAACATAATTTGGAATTTTTATTATTTGTTTTTCATATCTTTTAGTTTAGTTCAAAACTTTGTCTATATATTATTATTCAGTTCCCTGCTAAAACACCAATCATGAAAGAAAGAAATTATCTCATGTTTGACATTACAAACAAGAACATTTTATGCTTTTATGTAAATAATCTACCCTAAGCTTTCTTGTAGACAAGACAGGTGAGTTTTTGGAGCCTTAACTCATCTCTTGTTCATTCTTGCTCATATTTTGTCATTAATACTTTTAAAGCCACAAGTTAGGAGCCAAAAGAAAAAATAAACAGGAATTGACCACCTAAGAACAAAAAATAGTTATAATTAGGTAGACATTAAGTGTTTTATACCTTTATTTTAAATTGATGAACCATCTAATAGCATGGACCATGGCTTACTATGATGCTGAATTTCAGTGTTCACATTTTTTATTTGGCCTCTCCTTTTCCGGTTTTTAATATGATTATTTCATTTTTAATTCATCAGTATATCAATTTATTCAATCACTAGCTATCTACTGATATCTGGTAGTATTTAAGGTTATGTTGTAAGATCTGGAGACACAAATACTGAGCAACAACAAGAATTGGTACCTTCATAACTAATGGGCAAATGGATTATTACCCATTGATATACCTCAGGTGCCCATTGATATTCAATATAAAATTCAGAATGTTTCAAATGTTATATGTCTTGAAACCACCTCAGATTACATTAAAACAATTTTATAAATATTAAAGGATAAATTCATCAGGGTAGGGGCATATTATTCCTAAATGTTCATGTGCCCATTCCCATATCTTCCATAGCCATAAAGCAAATATGGATACTACTACACACAAGAATAGATATCTAAGGCATCATCTCTCTTAGCCTAGGCAGGCCTCCAAAATGCTGTACTGAGAAGCTGACCCTGAATTACTGATCTTCCTTCCTCAGTCTCCCAAACACTGGGATTGCAGAGGTACACTTTGATGTCTTGCTTTTAGTTTGATTTTTATCTGTGACTGTTATGACCATGGCAAACTCTACCATGGCAATGGAAGCAAAAACTTGACTTCTCAAGTCAGGGTCTGTGTGTACTAAATGAGTTTCAAATTCAATGCATGCAAGATATGGCTTACTTTTTTATTTTTGAAGTGCAATTTTTATTTATGCATTGTTTACTAGTACCTTAAAAATGTTAAGATACAGACCAACATATCATGACTTATGCTATAAGACTTTATCACACTTTATTTACTCAAAAAAACTTTCCTACATAAGCATTCTGAAAAATGGCAAAAATGAACTTTAGCCAATTCTCATCTACCAAAAGAAACATTGAAATCAGCTCTTTAGGAGAAAATACATTAAATTTTATATTTTAATAGTAAATGTAATATTTATTTTATATTACTTCTGAGTTCCTCTTATCAGTATTGCTGAGGGTAGAGAAGAGTAATTTATGTTGACATAGTAATTTGAAATTTTCTTTGGATGACAGTCATAGATAAAATTTCCATCCTTCAAATCATCTGTCTTTCTCTATGTCCACTGGAGTCTCACGATGTTAGATGGGGAGAGCCACCTAATCTGCAGCATAGGAGGAAGAGTCAGTTCCATGTGTGTGGCCCTGAGTCTGCTGGTATACTATGCTCAAGTGTGTAGCTCAGCCCATCTTTGGTTTTGTCAGAATCTAGAGATCTTCTCTTCCTGATTCATTTACCCTTGATCTATTGGTTTTATGAAGTCTTAGGTGTAGTTTCAGGGTATTTTGCTTGGCTGCATTTATTATAAGGAACCTAGTCCCCATCATACCTCATTGGAACTTCTGGCATTTATGAGAGTTGGGATCTGAAGCCATCTGTATCTTCATATACATCACACCCCAAAGGCATATAATATTTTCCAAGATCTTTCTGTGGCATCAGAGAGTTATAGACAACTTGAAATTTTCTGCTAAGGAAACTTTTACTTAAGAGCTTACTTCACTGCATATTAATAAATGTCTTTTGCATTAAGTCCCGAATGGGCTCCTTCTGCCTGCTTCTGAGGGACATTTAGAAGAACAGTGTGTGATTTGTGAAATTCTTCAAGGTGGCAAATTTTGATAGACCCCTCTATCTCACTTTTACCGTTTGCTGTGGGAGACATGTGTGTATATGCTTTAGTATGAAACAATTCTGTTTTCAGAGAATATCTGAGATTTATTTATTTTTTTATTTTTGGTACCTTTCAATTTAACAACCGCCCTGGTTTGTTGGGCACGTGGAATCAAGTGCAGTTGTAAGCAGTAAAGCATACCTGCCAACAACAAGTAGCTACTTGATGTTTACTGACTTAGCTGTGGAAGTGAACAAGTGTAACAGGGAGCTCTCCTTTCTCTGGGGAAATATACTGGGGTGGGTATTGGAATCTAAAAGCTGTTGACAGCCATTTATTTTCCCATGTCATTTGCAATTTTAGAGGCACCCAGTTTGCACTAAGGCATAATGAACCCCAGGAGATTTTAACATTGTTGCCCCAGTTTTAAAAGTGTTTAACTGTCCTGTTAATGTCCTGTGAGTTCCTAGCATTGCGGTTAGGTCTATCAGTCTAATTAGGTTGCATACTCACTGGGATCAGCCTGTGAGAGCCTTAGTGAGATTTCCTGGAAGATACTTTGCATAGTGTCTTTTGCACTAAGTCTCATAAAATGGCATCCAAAACACTGCTTAAACATTGTGAAAAAGATCACATGATTTATGAAACTAATACCTCATTCAATTTACAAACTGGTACTTAATTTTATGGAATAGCCTTGAAAGGGTTTCTTTGTCTTTCTTTCTTTCTTTTTTTTAATAGTAAAGAAAAACATCCAGTGATACTTGTATGGCGTAGATAGATGGAAAGCCGTTAGTCTTTTTAGAATTTTATAAACCTGTGTCTTCATAAATAAGTGTATCTTTAAAGCACAATATGTTGTTTTTTCCCAAAGGCTAAGGCTGCAATTTATTGATTGGTTTTCAATTTAAATTCACAGCTCAAGATGCTTTGATGACTCCCTGCTACTTTATTTAGCTGAGTTGATTCATATATTTTGTGGCAGTCTTCTTTTGTGGACCCTGACTAGAAAATTGTGAAAAAGTCATCAGAAGGACCTGGAGATTTAGTCTAGCAAGTCAGAGCACTTGTTTCTAAAAGCATGAAGACCTGAGTTCAGATCCCCAGCACCCACGTGAAAAGCCAAACCCAAACATGAAGGGTAGACCCAGGTCAATTCCAAGACGTCACAGGCCATCCACCCAAGAGGAAAAGGCAATTGCCCAGGTCAATGAAAGATCTTATCTCCAAACAATACTGTAGAGAGTTATAGAAGAAAATACCCCACTTCCTGCTCCAGTCTCTACATACACATGCACAAGCATGCACACCTGCACACTCATGCAAATGCATCAGATACAGTCACGCAGTGTGCACATGTGCACACATCCCCCCAGATCATGAACACCAAGCTTTTCCCAGGGCCCATACTCCTTATGCCTTTGGGCTTGAAATATTTCTCAGGAGAGATTTTGTGGTCACAATTATAACATGGTTATCAAAGGCTATCAGATTCATGAGAGTACATCCAAGGGCCTGCAACAGAGTCTATAATCCTTAAAGAGGTAACAAAATATGGATGGCTACATATCTGATTGAAATTTCCTAGGAATAAGAGGCATTTTGCCAGGTGCTCATGAAACACCACCTTGGGTGAGAGACTTGGACTTAAGAATCTATGGAAGAGTCCCAAGACCTTCAGTCGGGATGAAACTCATTCAAGGTGGCAAGATTTCTGTGGGTAAATATGTTCCTGAAAATATATATCTTGGAATGGCCATGGGAACTTCAGTTTTCTTGGGAATGCCTAGTGGGTTCCACAGCGTTCATGGGTTCATTGTCAGAACATGGTCCATGAAAGAAGCTGTGTGAGGAAAAAATCTGAGCTTTTGAGAAAAGTCCAAGAAAACAGGACGAAAATCTGTGACCTCCATTCATCCATAACATGGATTGTTCTTAGAACATGCTTTCCTGACCCTGCAGGTGTATAAAGAGGAGTGTGTTTACTACACTATCATTCAGATGATGTTTCTAAGCACAGGTTGTCCTTGCCGGTATACAGCCTAAACTCATGTGATCTTTGGTTATTTGACCTTGCTTAACCCTTAGCATACCCTCAGAATATGAGGCATCTGATGCTCTAAAAAAAGTTGGCTATTGAATGAGACTTCAGTCCACCTCATTTTTAGGATCCACTCTCCCAAGTTTACTATCCAACTAGGGTGATAACAGTCCATATGATGCACAGAGAAAGAAAATAGTCTCATTATCTTAGAACTGTTTTACAAGCACTCGAAAATGCTAGAAGTGAGAAAAATCTAAATGTAGATGTTAACAGTGCAAGCTTCCACCAAAATTTAGAGATCTCTCTCTAAACATAACAAATTATAAAGCCTGAGTATTCTGTTTTATACTTTGCATTTGTGTGTTTATGATACAAACAGGTCCAGATTTTAGAAAAATGAGTGGGTGTGTAGAAAAGAACAGCATGTGTAAGGCAGAAGATTCTATTTTAGGTAAAATAGAATAAAAAATTAATGAAGTAGAGTAAGTCAGGGACCACGACAAGGTAAAGAGCAGACACACTTTCAGGCCTTAACCCATATCTTTTAAATATTAATACTGTGGAATATGCCTTTGGTCAAAAAAACAACAACTAAAAAAAATGATAATTTAAAAACCTCATTTGAGGGGACTGTAGCTCCATAAGGAGAGCAACAGAACCAAAAAATCTGGGCCCAGGGGTCATTTCTGAGACTGATACTCCAAAAAAACACCATTCATGGAGATAACCTAGAACCCCTGCTCAGATGTAGCCCATGGCAGCTCAGTCTCCAAGTAGGTTCCCTAGTAAGGGGAACAGGGACTGTCTCTAAAATGAACTCAGTGGCTGGCTCTTTGATCACCTTCCTCTGAGGTGGAGGAGACAGCCTTACCAGGTCACAGAGGAAGACAATGCAGCCAGTCCTGATAAGACATGATAGGCTAGGGTCAGATGGAAGGGGAGAATGACCCCACCTATCAGTGGACTGGGGAAGGGGCATGGGAGGAGACGAGGGAAGGAGGGAAGAAAGGATTGGGAAGGGATGAGGGAGGGGATTACAGCTAGGATAAAAAGTGAATAAATTGTAATAAATTAAAAAAAATTAATTTGACTACTTGGAAAGATCTAAAAATATGTCTCTTGGGCCAAATAAATAATTAAAATGATAATAACATACTATTTATAAAGTAATGACAATAAGTTTGTGTTAGAACTTGTGAGGTACATCCCCACAATTTTAAATTTTTATTTATTTCTTTTTATTAATTACATTTTTTCTTTTTTGGTTTATTTTTTATTAATTACAGTTTATTCACTTTGTATCTCAGCTGTAGCTCCCTCTCTCATCACTTTCCAATCCCCCCTCCCTCCCTTGTCTCCCCCATGCCCCTCCCCAACTCCACTGATAGGGGAAGTCCTCCTCCTATTCCCTCTGACCTAGCTTATCAGGTCTCATTAGGACTGGCTGCATTGTCTTCCTCTGCGGTCTGGTAAGGCTGCTCCCTGCTCAGGGTGAGGAGATCAAAGAGCCAGCCACTGAGTTCATGTCAGAGACAGTCCCTCTTTCCATTACTCTGGAACCCATTTGGAGACTGAACTGCCATGGGCTACATCAGAACAGGGGTTCTAGGTTTTCTCCATATATGGTGCTTGGTTGGAGTATCAGTCTCAGAAAAGACCCTGTGCCCAGATTTTTTGGTTCTGTTGTTCTTCTTGTGGATCACCTGTCCTCTCCAGCTCTTTCTATCTCTCCTTTCTTTCAGAGCATTCTGTGCACTCTGCCCAAAGTTTGGCTATGAATCTCAGCATCTGCTTCAATATCCTACTGGTAGACTCTCTCAGAGTCCTCTGTGGTAGCCTCCTGTACTGTTCTCTGTTTTTTCCCTCTTCCAATGTCTGTCCCGTTTGCCTTTCTGAGTGAGGACTTATCATCCCAGCATTTCAATCACCATCTTTTCATATTATTTTCCAACTTCATAACCAACACTAGAGAAGGAAGCTGATTTTACTACTGTGTAAATAAATACCTATGAATTAGGCACATCTGTCATGCAGAAAATAGGGACGTACTCACAGTTCATAGGTTTCCTATCAGAATGAACCTGGAATGAATGGGAAAGAGGTTTTCCACTGGACAAGAAAGGGAATTTTGAGCACTAATGAGAATAGTAGTTCTCTAGCTAAAAGTCAACAAATAAGTTTAAATCTAAAAATTCATGAGGCTAAGCACATCTATGACTCTCCATATCCCCAAAGTTCTTAGGTTCCCACAAGAGTACCAAATTAATAATTTTGAAAAATTAAACAGCAGTTGAAATTAAACAGCAATTCCATACCTTCCCTTTCTCATAAAATTTATACCTCAAAATAGGCAAATATGAGTGGAAATGTCTCTTTCTGGAAATCTTATTTTATAGGTGTCCTATGTGGAGGCACATGCATATACATGTATGGTGTGTTAGGGTATGTGAACATATGCATGCTGTAGTGTTATATGGAAGTCACAGGAAATCCTCTGTCATTGGTCCTTTACTCCATCTTGTCTCTGCTGCTTGTTGCTATGGCACATATGTCAGGCTGGATGGTCTAGAAGTTTCCAGGGATTCTCCTTATTTACTTGCCAATTCACCCTAGCATCATAGAATTACAGACATGTATCACTCTGTCTACCTTCACAAGAGTTCTGGGTATTTGAACTCAAATCCTCAAACTTTCATGGAGAGCATTTTACCCATTGATGTATCTCCCCAGCTCTCTGTAGGCCCCTTTTGAGCTGATAAATGATGAAAGAATGAAAAATAAATAAATTCTTCACCTCCCAGTGTGAATATTATGTAAAGAATCTAGGCAACCATCATACATGGATGATAAGATGAAAAGATAATCATTACTTTGTGTCTTTATAGGAGTGCATAACACAAAGTTGAATTAAAATTGGCCAGACTTTTTATAGGGAGATATGGGATAGAAAAAAACACAATAAACAGTATTAAGAAAATCAAGATAATTGCAGACTGTGAAAAGCTAATTATACAGAGGTAGGTAAGAAAGGTTGAAGAATAGGAAGAAGAAGGTGACGGAGAAAGACTAAATACTTAAAAGACATAGTTCATATAAGTTATATGAGATGTTTATGTTTTAAGTGGATGAGAAGATACAGTGTCTGTCTGAGACTGACTTTTAAGAAGTTCAGTGGTGGGAGATGTAGCCACAAATTAGAGATTGGCAACTCTTGGTCACTGTTTTATTTCCTATATGTATCAAAATTTCTAAAATGAAAAAGTTTTAAAAATCATGGCATAATCACAGAGCATTTCTCAGAGAAAATATTCTAGTCAGATAGTTTCATCATTAAACTCACTGTCAGGAAATAGTTCAGCTCAAAGGCTTAGTCTCAGGGTGTTATTTTAAAAGAAGATGATGAAATTGGAAGGAGATGGGTCAGGGAAGATATGAGAGGAGTTGGAGGTGGAAAATATTTCTTTATATAGATATATGAAAATCTCAGAAAATAAACAAAGTGAGCACAAAATTGAAAATAAAATCAGATATTATTTAAAAATATGATGACTTCTGTGTTATAAATAATCTTCATATAAAATCTGATCCCTAATTTCTTCAATGGCCTGGGCAAGGGTAACTAAAATAGCCCATCTTAAACCCTAGCTTCACAGCAGAAAAAGTCCTTCAGCTGAAATTCAGCTCGAATACCTCCCTGTGTGCCAAACAATATGCGGAACTCCATATGGGTTCTGGGACCAAAGATTCAATGGAGGTTATGAGAAAGATTACATTAAAGACAGTCCTGGGATCCTGACTTGTTTGGGATTTTTATGTGCTAGAGCCCAGCTCCAATGGGGTTCAGGACCCAAGACTAGGTGTGGAGCTGGTGAGGGAAGGAGAATGACATGATCTGAGAGTGAAACAGTGTAACTGTCCAGTGAGAGCTTCTTCTACCAGCTAATGGAAAAAGATGCAGAGATGCACCGATGAACAGGAGACCGAACTCAGGAAGTTTTGTGGAAGAATGGGGCTCAGGACTCCAGGAGTCTGAGGGGTCAAGGACACTACAAGAAGAGTTAACACTACAGAGTTAACTAACCTGGGCTCATGGGGACTCACAGAGACTGAACCACCAACCAAAGAGCAAGCGTGGGCTGGACCTAGACCCCTACATATACGTAGTTGATGTGCAGTTTGGTTATCCAAGCAATGGGAGTGGCGGTTGTCTTTGACTCCGTTGCCTGTCTCTGGATTCCTTTGCTCTAGCTTAGCTGCCTTGCCTAGCCTCAGTGAGTGAGGATTGTCTTAGTCCTGCTGTGACTTGAGGTGCCAGGGTGGATTGGCACCACGTGGGGGCCTCCCCGTCTCTGAGAAAAAGGAGGGGGTGTGGGAATAGGAAGATGTGAGGGTGGAACTAGAAGGAGAGGGGAGAGGGGGCTTCGATCAGGCTGCAAAGTGATTAAATAAACAAATAAATGAAAAAAGGCTACACCTTTTATACTCTGCATTTGCATAGTAGCTTAATCACAGGTAATATTGAAAACAGACTTAATGATTTCAAGAAACATATTTTTGCAGATTGTTTTAAACCTCTTTTAGTCCTATATTCCAACAGCCAGAATAAAAGAGGTAAGCAATTTTATTACAGTATTTTTATTTGAGGCAAAGGCAATAAGTTCAGCAAGCATCGAAGTCCATATTTGTCTAAGGTTCTGAAGCCACACCAGGTGCTCATTTTTACTTCCTCCTATACACTCTCAGTCTTTGTGGTCAGGAGGTGTCAGACATTGAGTCCTGAGGAACAAATCCATAAGAACAATTTTCATTTCTCAAGGGGCATGACCCAGTGTTTACATCCTGCAGCAAATAAGTATTGAGCTCTCTCCTAATCATGTTCCCTTGTGCCTTAGTCATACAGTATAGGCCTGTTCTCTTCATATACTCCCCAAAGAGAAGGTCTTGGTATCTTACTCTTTTCCTAATATGCCATACCACCCTAGTTCCTTTAGCATTTGTTCTTTGTATCCGGTAGAGCAGGATCAAGCCAGTCTAGCTTCTTGACAGAATCTGCTTCTGCTGGGGCATACCAGATCTTGCCATTTATCCTATTAGTCACATACCTAGGGAATCAGTCGTGGGCACTATTCTATACTCGTTAACTGAACCCTTGTCCTCAACTACCAAAGCCTCAGACTCTGGGTCTAGGCCTAGAGTTTCTCTTGGTTGTGTGCTTTCATCTTCGGGAGCAGGTGTAAGTGACTGAGAGTTTCTGGGACCATCTTTCGGTTAATAAATCTTTACCTTCTCTATTCTTGGTGTGCAGACAGAGGAGGCCCAGAAGGGGATTCTTGTGTGCTAGTGGGCAGAGTTTTCCACACGACATGGTTCCACGGTGGCAAAGATTTTTTTTTCCCAAAGAATTAATTTGTTTAGAGAGGCTGTCATGGTATATATACACATCCTTTACCAAAGCCCATAAAAATTTCTCAAAGGAAAAAGAAAACTATAAGGAAACTCCCATAACGCATAGTGAGAGCCATCGACGGAGAAAGTGAAAGGACATTGGAGAACAGAGATCCTCGGTGTTGATTTGCTGGAACTTCGTCAAGGAGCAGTGGTTGCCCTGATGTGAATGATTACACTGATCCCAATGCTAAAACACAGTGGGGCCACCTCCAATCACCATCAACATCTGAGTTCTTTAAGGAGTTTTCCCAGTGGTCACACCCTAGCTGTCTGCCTCCCTCCCGGGTGCAGACTCTTGCTCTACTCCTGCTCCTCCCTCTCCATTCTTGTCCGCACTATTCCTCTATTGTTCTTCATTTTATTACTTCTGGGCATATGAAGGATACCTGGATGAAGTTTCTTCTTCACAAAATGTATTTTACTCAACTAAAGTGAAGTTCCAAAAATCAAAATGGTTACATAAGCGGCAACAGATGACAGATTCCTCTGCTTATACGGGATGCTGATGTTCAAGATAGCTAAGGTTTTAGGCATAAAGTCAGTTTGTAACAGTTTACAAAACATGCGTTTTTATTAAAATGATTTTCCCTAAATTTTGAATTGGTAATGTTTCAAGCAGGCGTTTTTGAATGTTTATACAGATACCGATCTCATTATTTTCTATATCCCTGTGTATATTGGGAAATGTTTTGTGGCACTGAAACTGAATTTGTAGATAGGGTTGGGGTAGTAGTAATGCCTGATGGATTAAACAACAACATAAAGTTTCAATTTATCCCCGACGTACTGGGAGGGTTATTATTGTTGTGACCTAGACAGAAGTTAGAATCAGCTAGGGAGTGGACCTCTAGTTGTGTCTGTACTAATTGAGATGAGAAGACCTGCCTTGCATGAGTATAAACATTCCCTAGGCAGTGGTTCCTGTTCTGCAGAGAGTGGTAAAAGTGAACTGAGCCCTGGAATGCGTACATTTGTGGCTCTTTCCTTCTGACCATGAACTTCATGTGGTCAGTACTTCAAACTCTTGCTGCCTTGACTCTCCAGCCATGATGGGCTCTGCCTTGACCTGTGATCTAAAATAAATCCTTTATCCCATAAACTGCATTTGTCAGAATATTTTATTGTACCAAACGGAAAAGAAATTAAGACATATATGATATGCACCCTGTATGAATTAGATTTCTCTTAGCATTTGGGCAGCATTTAAATATTAAGCACATATTTTCTAATAGGTGTATCTTCTTCTATTAATATGGTGGTCACCCTGAGACACCTGTATAATAATTTTGTGTGCTTATTTGGAATATTATTTCTACTCAGCATTTAAAAGGTTTTTAGGAAAGTGCCAAATTGATTTCTAGACTGGTTGTACAAGTTTGCATTCCCACCAGCAATGGAGGAGGGTTCCTCTTTCTCCACAACCTCTCCAGCATGCGTTGTTACTAGAGTTTTTGATCTTAGCTATTCTGGAGGGTGTAAGGTGAAATCTCAGAGTCGTTTTGATTTGCATCTCCCTGATGGCTAAGGACGTTGAGCATTTCTTTAAGTGTTTTTCTGCCATTCTATAATCCTCTACAGTCAGTTCTCTTTTTAGCTCCATACACCATTTTTTAATTGGATTACTTGGTTTCTTGTTTTTTAACTTCTTGAGTTCTTTATATATACTGGATATCAGCCCTCTGTCAGAAGTAGGATTGGTAATGATCCTTTCCCAGTCTGTAGGCTGTGGTTTTGTTTTGATGACAGTATCTTTTGCTTTACAGAAGCTTTTCAGTTTCATGAGGTCCCATTTATTTATTGTTGATCTTAGAGTCTGTGTTGTTGGTGTTCTATTCAGGAAGTAGTCTCGTGTGCCAATGAGTTCTAGGATCTTCCCCACTTTTTCTTCTAACCGGATTAGTGTGTCTGGTTTTATGTTGAAGTCTTTGATCCACTTGGACTTTAGCTTTGTGCAAGGTGATAAATATGGATCTATTTTCATTTTTCTGCATACAGATATCCAGTTGGACCAGCACCATTTGTTGAAGATGCTGTCTTTTTTCCATTGAATGGTTTTGGAAACTTGTACAACCACTCTGGAAATCAATTTGGCCCTTTCTTAGACAATTAGGAATAGTGATTCATCAAGACCCAGCTATACCACTCTTAGGCATATACCCAAAAGATGCTCAAGTACACAACAAGGACATTTGCTCAACTGTGTTCGTGGCTGCTTTATTTGTAATAGCCAGAACCTGGAAACAACCCAGATGTCCCTCAGTTGAGGAATGGATACAGAAATTATGGTACTTTTACACAATGGAATACTACTCAGCAATTAAAAAAGAGGAAATCATGAAATTCGCAGGCAAATGGTGGGACCTGGAAATGATCATCCTAAGTGAGGTATCCCAAAAGCAGAAAGAAACATATGGTATATACTCACTTATATAGACCTATAGGATAGGAAGTTCATCCTGAAATCTATACACCTAGGGAAGATATACAAGAAGGAGGTATGATCAATGCTTGTTTAGATGAACAAATGGGTTGGACATTGAACGGAGGAGAAAACAAGAAACAGGACAGGAGCATACCAAAGAGGACCTCTGAAAGAATTGATATAGCAATGTATCAAAGCAGATATTAAGACTCACAACCAAGCCTTTGGCAGAGGGCGGGGAATAATAATAAAAATAGGGGAAGTTAGTAAGACTTGGGGAGAACAAGAGCTCCACAAAGACCAAACTGAGCAGGGCACAGGGGTCTTTATGAGACAGTTTCTCCAACCAAGGACCATATATGGATATGGCCTAGAACTGCCGCTCAGATGTGGCCCATGGTAGCTCGGTGTCCAACTGAAGACCCTAGTAAGGGGAACAGGGACTGTTTCTGTCATGAACTCGATGGCTGGCTCTTTGACCCTCCCCCATACATGCCAGGGAGTAACAGCCTGGCTAGATCCCAGGGAAGGACATTGTAGCCAGCCCTGAGGAGACAAGATGAACTGGGGTTGGATGGAAGGGGAGGAGGTCCTCCCCTGTTGGTGGACTTGGAGGGGGCATGGAGGAGATGAAGGAGGGATGGAGAGAGTGGGAGGGAATGAGGGAAGGGGCTACGCCTGGGATGCAAAGTACCTAACCTGTGATTGATATAAAAATAAATAAATAAATTACATTTAAAAAAGTTTTTTAGGAATGATAATTTATAAAGAAATGGTTTAATTTTTCATCATAATGAAAATATAATATTTTGTTTATTATATGGAAAAAGTTAGTGTTTATGTTTTGATACTATAAGATAAAATACAAAAATTAGTGCTTACGTTCAAAACATAAAAAAAAATACCAGAAAGTATTTATTTGTAAGCCAATCAATCTTCTTTTCTACTGAATAATGTTACTACCTTTAGGTACCATAAAAATAGAAATACTGCCTAAATTAATATAATTTTTCTTTGTTTTGTCTTTTGTTCTTTTCTACCTTGCATGACTCCTCATCTTCAGTGAAGATTTTCAAGTCCAGACATGTGTTTTGAATTGTACCCAAGAGATGCAACCAGCCCTAGCATGCTAATCACTGACAGTACCATGAAACCATAGGTAGGGCATGGTAGCAGCAGGGTACTTCATCCAATTGAAAGTTCATTATTATTTTGTGTGTTATATAAGACAGCAGTCAAAATTCATCCAAGTAGCATTAGGCAAGGCTGAGATCAAAAGTTCCTAAAATTCATCCCTTTGTACGAGGAAATCTTATTTCCCTTTTCTTATATTTCATCAGCACTCACTATTCTCATCCTGTTAAAATGTCCCTGTTTAACCTATACACAAATAAGGCCCCTATGTTTGTGAATCTCAAATTCTTTAATCCATTACAACTTTTATTTCAGTCATTCAAAGTCTGTACAAATGCAGGATCCACCTCAAACTTCCTTCCCATCAAGAAACCTTCTTTGATTCTTCCAATTAGATTTGTAGTCTTTCCATTAAATCCAATGCAAAAACATAAGCCTTAGTTTAATGTAATGAGTTGTGTGTGTGTTTCTTATAGCAAGCAGTTGCGCAGCGTAGGGAAAACGAGTCAACTAGTGTCGTTCCAAATTCATCAACACCCACCCAAAGTTGTCTGTAATCCTACAACATCTCCTTGGTTAATTAATTTTCTAACTCACTTGAGGTAATAGTCCATATTTTCTACAAGCTCACAGAATTTCAATGTCTCTATCCTTTTACGCCTTTGATATTCATTATTCTTTTGTCACTGAGAAAAGAGGCAGTAAGAACATGCTTCCTCATGTATATACTACCAAATTTTTGAACTCAAGTGTGTCGGTATGGCTCAGTCTTCATGTACCCAGCTGTCTTTCCTATGAAAATGGCAAATTGATGGTGTGGGGCTCTATGGAAGAGCAAACCATAGTTTTGCAAGTTTTGTTTATCTTCCTCCAGGGTACCGCCCTTGCAGATGTTCCTGTTTTGTCTAGCACCACGGATTGTCCTTCTTGCTCATTGGATAATTCTTATCAGAGTACATATAAGGCATTTCTCATTTATGAAAATCTCCTTCTTTACCTCCCATCTTGAGACACGTACCATTTCCTTGTTTACTGTCCATCCTTATAGCAAACTCTTTTTTAAAAAGAAAATTTATTTATTTTTAATTAAATTTTTATTTTTCTATTAATTACAGGTTATTTGCTTTGTATCCCAGCTGTAGCTCCCTCCCTCATTCCCTCCCACTCTCCCCATCCCTCTCTCATCTCCTCCCTGCCCCTTTCCAAGTCCACTGATAGGGGAGGACCTCCTCCCCTTCCATCTGACCCTAGCTTATTAGGTCTCTTCAGGACTGGCTGCAGTGTCCTCTTTTGTGGCCTAGCAAGGCTGCTCCTCCCTGGTCCTTGTGGTGACGTTTCTAAAGCATAAGTCAGCTCATGCTACTCTTCTGCCCTCAAACCAATCATTCCCATGCCATGCAAAATAACATCAGCATTTGAAACACAGTCTATGGGCCTCCCACAGGATGGCCCTGGGCTGTCTGCAGGTTTCCATTTCCTATCCACTTCTTATTTATACTTCATCTCACTTAAACTCTCCTGCTCTAGCTACATTTCCTTGCTGAATGGAACACAGCAAGTTTATTCCTGCCTCATAATTGACATGCACTTTAGTAAGTTCTCCCACTTGCTCTTACTCTGCTTGCTAACTTCTCCTAGTCTCTGATCAAGTGGTACCTTTTGGTCACATTTCTCAAGTGCGTCTCTTACTGGGCATAGAAATCATACGTAAGGTCTGGGGCCTCATGCCACGTGATAAATAGCCAACACAAACTTAAAAACATTTTGAAGACTTTTTTTTCTCATTTTGCTTTGTTTGAGGATTTAAAAAAAAAATTTAAACATCACTGGCCTTTTGCTTGTATATTGTGGTTTCAGGTTTTGAGATTTTGTCCTTTGTGTGTGTGCGTATGTGTTTCCCATGCTATTTCTTATTTTTTTTCTTTTTATTGCTTGTTTGTTTTATCTTTGCTTGATTTTTAAATTGACTTTTTTGTTTTCTTAAGAGAGAGAGAAAGAAAGTATGGGGTTGGAAGGGTGGGAAGGATCTTGGAAGAGGTGAGGGATCAGAATTAGTGTATTAAAATAACTTATTTTCAGTAATAAAATAAAATGAAACTCTTTCCCCAACTAGCTACATTCTTACTTTTTTATAAAGCTCAGTTCTTCGACTTAAGTTTTATATGTTTTGTTTTTAATCTTCTGCTAGTGTATGTTTATATATAAAAACTGAAAATTGGAATTAGGTATTTTTCTATTTCTATCATCGAGTTATATTTTTAATGCAACTATCCTAAAAATACTTTTGGATAAATAATAACATCATACACAATCGTCTACCATACAATTTATTATAACTTATTTACAGTATGTACACAATACATATGCTTGGTTTTGTTCTGTATATTAACATGGTGCATTTTCTTTTCTTTTAATTTTTTACTTTTTTCAAAATTATTTTATTAAAGATAAAGCATTGCACTTTCATTTTACTCTGCAGTAACACATTTGTAGGAGCCACTATTCAAGAAATTTGTAACATACTTTCTCCAGTTTTCTTTTCTGCACTGTTATGATAGGTTTATTAAAATTTATTTTTATATCAATCACAGGTTAGGTACTTTGAATCCCAGGCGTAGCCCCCTCCCTCATTCCCTCCTCCCCTCCCACTCCCTCCCTAATCTCCCTCCTCCCCGCCCCCTCCAAGTCCACCAACAGGGGAGGACCTCCTCCCCTTCTATCCAACCCCAGCTTATCCTGTCTCCTCAGGGATGGCTGCAATGTCCTCCCCTGGGATCTAGCCAGTCTGTCACTCCCCAGCTTGTATGGGGGATAGTCAAAGAGTCAGCCTTCAAGGTCTTGACTGACACAGTCCCTGTTTCCCTCGCTAGGGTCTTCAGTCTGACAACGAGCTATCATGGGCCCCATCTGTGCGGGGGTTCCAGGCCACATCCACACATGGTCCTTGATTGTAGAAACCGTCTCATACAAGACCCCTGTGCCCTGCTCAGTTTGGTCTTTGTGGAGCTCTT
>CM053744.1:78982659-79012586 GCA_028658305.1 Pachyuromys duprasi | reverse complement strand
TGTTGTGTACTTGCGCATCTTTTGGATATATGCCTAAGAATGGTATAGCTGGGTCTTGATGAATCACTATTCCTAATTGTCTAAGAAAGGGCCAAATTGATTTCCAGAGTGGTTGTACAAGTTTGCATTCCATGGTGTATTTTCTTTAGAGAAACCATTGGTGCCCAATACTATATGGGCATTATATTATCAGTTTTGTCTCTTGAAATAACTCTGAGCTGAGCGTTATGTACCTTCATTTTATAGATTCTGTAATAAGACCATAGAAATGAAATATGCTGGTCCTGATACAGCCTATGAATCCTATTCTACTCATTTCCTTTTCTAATTACTTGATATTTGAGTTTGATTTTATATAACTTAATTCAGCCTGTGCTATTTGTTTGAAATTTCATTAAATTAAGTATCAGATCAATTAAATGTAAGTTTCACATAAATTCCTTTGAAACCTGGGTCTGTAGAAATTGCTGTTAACTACTTGGCAAGAACTCCTTTCCCATTTGCCTTTATTTTCTTCTACATTCACTAATGAAAACACACATTCATTAATGAAAACACACTTAAAGTTTCACAAGATAATGGATTTGCTTAAACTACTGGGTATTAAAGGCTAGAAAAACACAACTCAGACAGCTGAGAGAAACACTAAAGTTTCTAATTTTAGAAATATTTTTGGGAAAAGAAAGGGTGAATGGTATATACAAAACTTAGAACTTAAATTTTGATTCATCGATCTAATTTTTTCACTAACCCAGTCTTTAAATTTTCTTCATATTTAATTATTTTTGCACCAGTATATATTTTATTACATTCTATACCACAGCTTCATAGCATTTTGATAATGCTTAAATATTTTTTTTTACAAATGTAATACCAAAAAATTCTATAAAGTGTATAAATTTGCCATAGCAGACCCTTTCTGTGACTTTTTAAAGATGTTCTTACTTTAATTTGAGAGAAGCCATCTTTGGGGAAGTGTTGTCTCAAACACCATAGAGTAAACAGGAAAGTCTAACATTGAAGCAGCTGGACATTACAGGCTCTCTCTCCTCTCCTCTCTCTCTCTTCCTCTCTCAAACATCCCGTTTTTCCTCCATGGTGCTGGAGACTGAAGAGCCCTCTGAACTCCACTCCTAGCCCTTACCGCTCTCTTCTTACTGACT
Source organism: Pachyuromys duprasi (assembly GCA_028658305.1). Classification (NCBI taxonomy): domain Eukaryota; kingdom Metazoa; phylum Chordata; class Mammalia; order Rodentia; family Muridae; genus Pachyuromys; species Pachyuromys duprasi. The sequence goes on along the minus strand of CM053744.1, from coordinate 79,011,423 downwards.
GTTGCTCATGGTTACACCCTCCATCCATCGGCATAGCAGCCATTTCTATCATCCCTGGACATCACCATGACTTTTGCTCTTTATTCTTTCTGGACCCTGTAAAAAAAAATTCATCACATCACTGATTCTTATAACTTTCTGAATAGCTTTTCAAGATCTGGGAATTTCTCCTTCTGGCTATTGCCACAACCTTTGTCCAAGGTTCCTCATTCCTGCATCAGGTTTTATTTCTGCCATTTTGAAACCTTTTCAGATAGTGTTATAACCACAAGCCAGATCAGATGTAGGAAAAACTAATATCTTACTATTGTGTTTAGAAATAAATCGAATTCCTTACTATCTGGCTTAGGCTGGCTTCTTCCTCTCTCTCAGCTGACCAAAGCGCTCATGGCACTTCATTGGAAATTTGCAGGTGATCTTATCTGTGCTTAGAATGCTATTTCTCAGACCCTGAAGCACTTGAGTTTTCTTGCTTTTAAGTCTCTTTAAATGTCTGTTCCTTATGGGACTCTCTCTTACTACCCACATTAAAGTCATTATTCTCTTTGTATTTTCTGCTAAACAATCGAGCTAATTTTCTTTTAGTAATTTTTGCATTATCAATTGTATATTTATTTATTTTATGTCTCTCTCATGAGGCTCTAGGCTTCATATGGGTACAGACAGTTTCTTTGTGCTTTAGTCGACAGTGAGCCATGTAGAGTCTCCTCCCTGTAGAGTTTCTCCCAGACACTTGATGGTAAAGGACTGGGAAGATTGATTAGTAGGCTAAGTATTGGCTATAGACTTCAGTTTGTATTCATAGAACAAAACCTAGGAACAAAACCCAGAATGGCCTCATGTAGACAATCTGTGACCCCAGTGGTAGAGCTGGAGACATAGGGTCTTCCTAGTTAGCCAGTCTAGCTGAAGGACAAAGTCTGATTTAATGAGAGACCGCTTCTTTGAAATAAAGGTAAAGGTAGAGAAGTGATTGAGAAAGATAGCATCCTAATATCAGCCTCTAACTTCCACATAAAGCCACATGGACGCAGCGACAAGTACACTCACATGTAACACACACATTTGGACACACACTCACACACCCATGTACTCAAGTGCAATTAAGGAATAAATGAGTTGCTTTATAAAATTGATAAAAGTTGAACATTCTATTTAGTTAAAAACATTGTGCTGTAATTTTCTCAATTATTTGCTTGAGGCTATCATCAGATGTTTAAGTTAAACTCAATTAAAATGAAAATGTGTTCAGACTATTATCATAAGATATTACATTAAATGACTCAGATGTTCTCAGTGGAAACATCAATTCTACCAACAAAACATCAATTTTTAGATAGGAACACCACATCTCCTTAATTAGAAGTGAAGTCATACCTGACTCAGCACTGTGGAGTACTCATCTCACCAAAACAACTCCTTCAATTCAGGTGTCATGTCCCTGTCTTTAGGCCTGAGAGTTTTTCACGTTGGAACTTTTTAGGGAAAGAAATGACACTTTCCCACTTCTGTGGTCCTCTGCCCCTGCTTCAGCCAAAGCCATCCAGGCAAAGCATCATCTAAGACCAAAGGAGAGAGAGTGTAACAAAGTATGAAAAGCCCCTCGGGAATTGTGATTGTTAGCTCCCCCTTGCCAGATCACCTTGGAGGCCTGTGAAAACAGTGACCCAGTGACCCACTTTTGATTGTTTACATGGGACACATACAAGTGACTTTCCATTAGCTGTCACTATGACAAATGCCTTAACAAAATGTGTAAAATTTTATAAAGTGTTTTCAGTTAGAGTTATAAAGAATCATTGTAAATCATTCTACTGAAATTGTAATGAGGGACAGACATGATTTGGGTTTGAAGAGACAGAGAAAAGAATTCCTAGGTGTAGGCAGAGTAAGATAGAGAATGTTTAAATAGAGAACAGCATAGTCTGGCTAGATCAGGAAAATTGTTTAACTGAGTATGTCTTGGTTACCTTTCTATTGCTATGCTCAAACATCATGACTAAAGCAATTTATAAAAATGAGGATTTATGTGTATTTTGGATTTACAGTTCCAGAGGATTAGGATCAATGATGGAAGATCATGGTGTCAGAAACAGCTGAGAGCTCACGTCTGGAATCACTAAGAGGAAGCAGACAGAGTCCACTCACGACAGTGTCAGCGTTTTTAAACTCCAGAGTGTGGTTCTAGTGCTTTGTCACCCAACCCTTCCCGTGCGACCATCCACTGGGGATTACGTATCCAGATGCCTGAGACTTATGGTGGATATCTCATTGTATAAGATTATGGTTTCTTAGGGAAAAAATCACTTTAATCTGACCAAAATTAAAAATCTAATAATCTAATGCCATTTCCACTGTTTCAGGATTCCATGCATTTCCCCCAACTTAGTAAAAAGCAGCTTTCCTGGGTTCTAATTTCCATACCGTGCAACAGCCCATGCGCCTTCCCAGGCCTCTCTTATTCCGCTGACTGTACTTTTCTCTAACTGTATCCAGGTGTCACATATGGTGGAATGTAGTTCTTTTGAATTTACCCTTTCACTTTTCAGCACAAACTTTGGTTCTGAAATGATATTCCCTCACCCCCAAACTGGGTTTTATTCAAAGGACTTTTAGTCTAGGAATGCTTCAATACATTGTCCTCACTTTGATCCTGTCAAGATGCTAGATTATTAGTTATGCTTCTGTTGAAGTCACTCTGATTCTTCCTATCAAACCAGGGTAAGCTGGTTAGTTCTCTCAAAGACAGGCTACCTCCAATAAGCAGGACTCATGCTCCTGGCTGGAGGGCTTTTTTAATCTTTACATGCTCTGGTCTCTTGGCTCCTGGAAGCTGGGAGGAAGGAAATTGAGTTTCCGTCATCTTTCCTGACAACGAAAGAACAATTGGCATAACTGTTAACTGCAGAAGTATCAGAAATGTTAGACTGAATGGTGTGAGAAAATGTCATCGTAAATGTTTTTTAGGAATGTTTATCTAGAAACCATTGCATGGGTTTAGGTATAAATAACAATGTGTCTTAATAGCTTAGATACAACTTTACAGTGTAGAATGCTCTCCAGGATTGGGGTACATTTCAACAGTCAATGAAAGACAATAATCAAAACATAATGATGTTTTCTGAGGTACGGGCTTGTGGTTGCATCATTCTGTGGAAAGACCTGATGTAGGCTTGAAGCTTATTTACTGACAGACAATTCAGGCACAAGGGACCAAATGTTTGAAAGGCACCAGCTCTGCTGGATTCCATGGCTTCTTTGGGAAAGGAAGATTAGCAACCCAGAGCCTGTGAAAGAAAGTGTCTCCTATATATCTGCTTTAAAAGGAGCAGCAACAACAATGAAAACCATATACACAAAAAACTTTTCCATCAATAGACTGCTTTCATGTAGCTTTTGTTCTGGAGTTTGAGGGCTGTTTAAAAAAATTCCATAACTTCACATCTGCATTTAGGAGACAATTACAAGCCCACTGGCACCCCTGCATGTCAGTGCTGAGAGGGCACTGAAAGAGGCTTGCAGATGAACACACAATAATTAGAGCGATGTGCATTAGGGTAACATGGAGAACTAAATTGCTGGTTTTCAGAGTTCATATAGAAGTTTGGGAAAAAAAATACTCTTCAGATTCTAAATTAGAAATGAAAATTTGAGGAGAAAAGTGAACCTTGAAGTAAGTGCAGTAGTTCAAGTAGATGATGACAAGAGGTCATGGAGCAACGGATGGACTCGGAGTCTAGTGTGACCCACACAGCACTTCTCCCCATCTTTTAGTGCTAACCCACACAGCACTTCTCTCCATCTTTTGTGTAACCCACACAGCACTTCTCCCCATCTTTTTTCTACTTTCTGAGCTGCTTCAGTTTTTACTTATTGTTTACGTTTCCCCTGTGGTTTATAAGCTCCTTTCGCCTAAGATTGTTTTGAATTGTCGAATCGCCCGTCTAGATCAGTGATAGGTACATGACACCTTCTCTGTTAGCTACCTTCTTGTTTCAGTGACAAGATATGTGACGAAAGCAAATGAAAGAAGAAAGGGCTCAGGTTGGGTATCCCATCATCCCAGGGATTGATGGTGTCAGAAGCTTGAGCCAGCTGGTCACATGTTTATAGTCAGAGAGCAGAAAGACACAAATTTTGGTGCTCAGCTGTTTCCCTCCTTTTATTTAGTCTACCTTAGCCCATGGAATAACGCTGCTGACATTTAGGGTGGGCCTTCCGACTCCTGGGAACCCAATGTAAAAAGTCCCTTACACAAGAACAGAGTTTCATATCTATGGAGATTTTAAATCCAACAATTTGAGAACCAAACTTACTGTTGCAGATGCTTAATGAACATTTCTTATAAAATAACAAGAAAATATTACAGAAATATTGAAGGAAATAATACTTAGCAGTAGTCTAAATATAGAGAATAAATAAACAAGACAAAGACTCCGAAAATAATGATTCTAGGAAATACAATCTCCCTTTATGGAAAAAGAAATTCAAGTTTTTAATCTAGTACGGCAGAGTTTGGAGTTGGCTTGAGATTGTGGTTTTAATCAGGATACTTACATTCTATGTGCTACTATTTCCTATGCTAAGATACGGAGTCAACCTGAGTGGCCATCACTGGATGAAAGGAATAAGAAAACATAACACAAAAAACAACTGAATACTATTCAACCACAAAGAACAATAGTATATATAATATGCACAGGATATTATCCAACTATGAAGAGATCTTCTGCAGCAACATGATGGGACTGGAATACTTTACATTATGTGAGACTGGAAAGGGCAAGAGCCACCTGTTTTCTTTCGTTGTAGAAACGAACTATGTTGAGCTGCCTGAAGAATAGTGACCTCTGGAGAGTGAGAAAGCAAAGCAGGAGGTTGGCTAAAGGGAGATTGCATTATATGCATATGTTAAACATCACATGGATACACCAGTATGTAGAATACATGAATACAAATGTAAATAAATACTAGGGGGAAAGAATTGTAATCCAGGTGATGTTTGGGAAGGATTAAAGGACTAACACTTTATTTCAAGCACTTGACACAATACCCAGCCCAGTCATGACTGGCATTCCATAAAAGCATTTTAAAAGAATACATAGTGGGTTTTTTAAGGATTAGCTACTGTGTTCACTCTGCTGTTAGAGAAACAGGACTGCCAGCCAGGAAGTATCTAGTGAGAAAAATCAGGTTTGAGTTGTGTGATCTGATTTTGCAGAAGTGCTTCAGAGGCTGGAGATATGGTAGAGTTTACTGGGTCCACACAACTATTTCTGTGTAAAAACAAGAAAAGGCTATTTTGGACAGAAATAGCTTTTTGCAAATTCAGAATTTAGTTTGAGAAGTATGCAACTGAAAGGCGGAGTCTGAAAGAGCTGCTGGCTGTAATTAATTTGAGGCATAATTTTATTCATTAGGTAAATTCATAAACAGTTGTATGAATGTAAATCAAATACAAGGAAATCATTGACTTACATTAGAAGAGTTATTTTATCCATGCGTTTGATTGATTTGTATATACTTCATAGCATGGTGATCATTTTCTTCCCTTCAACATTCATTGTCAGTAGTTGATGAACAGTCAGCATTTAAATGCATTAGGGGCTTGTTATGTAATATGTATCTAATACACATGGTCTTGGTCAAATAAAGAACCCTTTCTGGATAGACTGAATTCTCCCAGGAACCAGAACCTCCTTAGCATTAATTCTTAAAGATTTTAGTATTATTTTTACAAATAAAGAATCAAATACAAGATAATTTAAAACACAGCAAATACAAAAATATTTTCTCACTGTGTGTAAAAATAAGGTAGGTAATATATTTTAACCAACGTGAGAATTTATGTAGCCAATGGGTTTTCTAAATTCATTATCTTTTGAGATTGGGCTTTAAAAGTACTCCAAGCTGGAGGTTGTAAATTGCTTCTGGGGTAGGCACCGGGGCTGCCTTTTGATATGTGTGTCTATTTTTCATTCTGAGGGTTAATCAAGTGGAAGTCAATAAAGTAGGCAGTAACATCTATTTCAAACCATCCACTCAATTTCTACTTTTATTGTGGTTTATTTTAATCTATCACATTATGAGTCAAGCTAACTTTAAGCACGTGATTCAGAAAGAAAAAAAAACAGCCAATGAGCAGAACTCTGGGTTGATTTCACTTGTAAATGAGCTTTCTGCGTTAGCTATGGTCAATGTAAACAAAAGACAATGCCCACAACACATTTGGGAGAAGTGAAAAGCTGTGAAGCAGGTATGGAAGCTGCACAACATATCTTGGGGAGGAAGAACATTGATTACAGAACTCATTACAAGAGTTTGTTCTGTTCCTTTGTTGAAACAGTATAATAGACAAAGTTTCCCGTGTGTTCTCACTCCATAATCCAGAATGTCACTATAAACCCCGTGAAAGCAGTGTGCACTGATTCAGGTAGTGTAGGCCCTGTGCTTTCCTAGTTTCGTGATCCCAGGTAAGGTGTCTTGACCGCATTAAAGTACAGTGTTAGTGCATAATCCATGGGATATTCAGGATTGACTGTGTAAGTCTAGAATTCCTCATCTCGATAGTACCAAAATGGGTACTAGAGCCTCTAGAACAGGACAAGATCTGGGAACACTGGTCAAAGGATGGATTTGAATCAGACTGGAGAAACCTGCTCAGGAGAGCTACTGTGGAACATGGTGATTACAGTCAAAGTGTTCTTTAAAAATTGCCAACAGCGGCTTTAAAAATTTCTCATCAGAAAAAAATATATAAATAATAAATATGAAAAATAAAAAATATGTTGATTTAGTCATTCTAACATGTAAACGTATATCAGTTACATCAGTTAAATTACATCAGTTAAAAATTGACATTGGCAGGTGGAAGAGATTGACTAAGTGGTCAGGAGAACTTGCTGACCTTGCAGAGCATCTGAGTTCCTATTCCAGTATGCATATCAATCAACATGTGGGAACAGTCAGATTTTCTTAGACCAATCAGGGGAGATGTCTCTGCTCCATCAAGCCTCCACAGTAGAAATAATCCTTGGCTTTCTTTGGCTGATGGAATAATCAATGCAGCCACATGTCAGCCTTCTCTCTGTTTGTCTTTACATCATCTTCATGCGTGCATTTCCATCACTATGTTCAATTTTTTTCTGTTTGTAAGAGCAGTGGTTATATCAGATTGCAGTCCACCTTAATATCCTCATCTTAAATTGGCTTAAAATCCTATTTACAGATACAGTTTAATTTTGAGTCAGGATGCTTTGAGAGGAGGGAGGCTTTCAGACCACACTCTACTGCATGTCTACTTCCAGCTTACCCAAGTGAGCTCTGCCACTTCACATACGTTGATGTCAGAGGCACATTTCTGAGAACTGCCCTTTGTGTGCCCTAGTTTCTTCTATCTAGCCTCTTTGCCAGTACTGACAGCCTCAATTGAGAATTGCCTCCTGGGACTAGTTGAGTCACAGCTGTTGGTCTAAGTTGGGGAGCCACTTGGAGACCTGTTTATTCTGCCACCAGATGAGCTTTTCTGGAATCTCTCTTGATGAGTCTGTTTTGCCAGGAGTCTATCCATATTCTCATTACACTTTCTTTAATTCTCTATTGATATAAATGCCAGCAATAGCAGCTTATGTTTCTTAAAGTCCTTTTTGCATTTTGAGTTCTGGGGATATAGACATTGCCTTACAAAACCTGCGCTAGCTGTTTTTGGTAAACTGGTCATTTTACAGAAGAGAATAACTGAGATCCAGAGAAATTAAGTCATGTTAAGTTGTTACTGCACAGCAGGGCTGACAGAGCCAGAATGTAAAGCTCAGTCAAATTCTTGACCGTTTCTTTGCTTGTCATGTTCAAAAGTGAATTGATTTCTTAGACTCCTTCAAAGATGAATGATGAAATAACAGATGACTTAGCTGACTTATGTATATAATATTAATTATATTATTAACTGCTACATTATCAGAAAATAACTTATTCCTGTTGTGTCTTCCTTTCTTTGCCTTTGGTATAGAAAATGTAAGTTGATAATGAACAAACATTACTTTTTATTACTCAAGTTCCTTATGGAAAAACATTGTTAAAAAGTATGATTTTAAGATTATAAGAGCCAGAGGTGGTAGATGATTACAATGAAACTGTTCCAGATACAGCCGGGGATTTATGAATACAAATTTACATGTTGTGACAGCGTGTCAAGACCTGCACAAAGTAAAACCGAATAAAATCACAGCATGGAAGCAGGGTTGGCCATAAAGTCCTATCTCCAGTTGAGGAGTTCCTAGGAACTGATGACTGCTGGGCCATAGACAGTCAGATTTCTTAAGGGATGGGAAACAGGAGGTACCCATGCTCCAAGTAGTCTTAAACCCACACATGTATAGATAGTTCTAAGTTGACTCAGTCTGTTTAAGAAAACAGAAGTTGTGGGGAAAGTAGTGAAAACAGCTAGGAGAGAAATTATATAGGAGGGAATGGAGGGATAGATTTGACCAAAACTATACTATAAAATTCTCAAACAATACAAAAATAATTTTGTTAAACACTTTTTAACTTGGGAATAGGAGAGATTTCCCACCAATTTGTGAAATAGCCCCAAATATACTTCTGCCATTTTATCCTACATATTTATGTGAAGTGGCATCCTCATCTTTAAAGATTATGCAATAAAACATTGATCTACTCTGAAGACTTTTGAAGGTACTCTGTGTCCTGCAGTATTAAACATTCAGCCAAGATTAAATCCTTTATGTGAAAGCAGACAAACATATCAGTCTCATTAGAATGCAAATTTGCTATTGTCTGTAATAAATGTTAAAATCCCATGTGTATAAAAGAACTATTTAAAATCAATTTCTTTATGATTTATTATCAGTAAAAAGAAGATTATTTTTCCCATAACCATTCTCATAAACATTTCCATCTTTTTTGTCTTCTATTTTCAACACTGAACTCTTTTTGCCCTATATTTGAAATTTTTTTGTCTCTATCATCAAAAGAAATGGGCAGAGACACTACACAGTACTTATTTTCAAGGCAAGGTCTAGCTCTGAAGTTTCACATGGGAACCCTGTGAGAACCACTTCTTGCTCTGTTGTTTGAAAACATGGCACTGGATCAATCATTGGATTTGGCAGAACTTGAGTTATTCTGATATAGGATTCTCCACAGAGATGTCATATTCAGTTTTTGGTTTCTAAAAGAAAAAAAAAAAAAAGAAGTGTTTGTGTCTTTGCTATTTTTCCAAAAGAGAATGGAAGAGGGCTGGGGAAAGACGGTATCAAGAGGGGCATGGGAGGAGATGAGGGAGGAAGCAAGAGATTGGGAGGGATAAAGGACAGAGCTACAGCTTGGATAAAAAACGAATAAACTGTAATTAATACAAACGTAAAAATTAAAACATTTTAAAAAGAGAGAGTGGAGAACATATTTTCTGAATCTCTGGCTCTGCCTTTGAACGTCAGGATGAAGCTTAGTCCTCATGTTTTTGTTGTTGTTGTTTATTTATTTTTTGTTTTTTAAACTGGAACCCGTGGGTCCCTACACACACACACACACACACACACACACAGAGGCATGCTCACACACCTATAATCCTTCAAAAACTCTGCTTTTGAATTGGGTTAGTTTGTTTTATTTTAGGACACTTATCACTCACCCTATAATCTGGAAGAGAGACTTTAATGTCAGAGCTAAATTGAAGAGAAAGCAGCTCATGTTTTCAGATTTTTCAGATAAACTGCAAGTTATCTACCTGCTTGAGAGTACTCTGTTGGGAATGATCCACTTTCTCCCTGGTCCTTTGCTTTCAAGCATCTCTTGGTGGAGTCCTGCCTACACTCACATCACCATCTATTTCTGTGAGTTGTCAGAGCTCTCTTTCTTCTCTTCTCAGTCAGAAAAGATGATACCACAGAGTGTCTTCTTATCTTTAGTGAATGCCTTTAAAAATGGCCCTCATAAAAGATTATTTTCAGCCATTTTTTTATTGTCTGTAAGCCATACTCCACAGGGTGAAACCAATTCCTGGCACCCCTATGGAGCCAAGAACCTGTGGCTAGATAGATTATAGGCACTTGGGAGAACTTACGACTATTTTTCTGCCTAATAGACATTTATTAAACTGACATTTTGTTAAACCCATAGATTAATGCATCTCTCAACCTTCACTATAGAAGCCTCTATTTTCAGTTGATGACAATGAACACAGAGATCCACAACTCATCAAGATACACAGATTAAGAGAGTGCAGAATTCTCAGCCATGAATGAAAACTCTACATCATACCTCCTCCTCCCAAGGCTCGTGGATTATTGCAGAAGAGACAGAAAGATTGTAAGAGGAAGTGGATAACTACAATGAAGCAGTGTTTTCCAGGCACAGCAGGACAGTTGCACATTTGAGCTCACAAGGGTCATCACAATATGTACAAGATCTGTGTAATCTTAAGTCAGACAGAATCCCAGCATGGAGGGGCTTCCACAAAATCCCACCCCTCTTTGAGAGACTACTCGTTAATAATAGTTGTTGGTAAAAAGGGGTGGGGGGAAGAATGTGTTTTAAGAGTTTGCATGTTGACTATGCTTCAATGAAAGGCCACATTTCTCAAAATAAAAGGGCAGCACAAATAGATGTGATGGGGCAGGGGCACCAAGTAGTAGAGCTGGGGTGAGTTGATGAAGGGACTGAATATGTCAATATTGTTAAAATATTGTATAAAATCCTCAAAAAATGTAAAAAATGAGAAGGAAAGAAACCTACCCCACCCCATGAATGATTTGTCATACCCTAGTATCTTCTTCCATGTTAGGGCACCTCTCTGGATATTTAATATTCAAGGATAAGGACAGTTCTCCCCTGGGAAAACTACAGAAACACAAAAGGACTTTGCTCCATTTTATCTTCCAGCCACTATTCCATTGCCCTACATTACTGACCCTCAAAATCATGTAACAAACTGTAGTCAAGAGAGTTTTCTCACTGGCTTCTGAAGTGGAGTATTCTCTTTGACTATTCCATGGGGGTTTTGACTAGGTGCACAACTACCGTGTATACTGGTCCAGACTCTCATGCTGTTCTTGTTTGATTGGAAGATCCTGTCTTTCAGCCACTCCTATCTCACTGTGAACAAACCTCTCAGTGTCCTTGACTGAGAAAGCCTTGGTATCTGCAAGTGGGTGAAATGATTCTTCTTTCAATGGATGTTTTGTTCTCTTTTATCATATGCTTTTCTATGCAGGCTCTGAGGAAAGAAACATCTTTATCATTTAATTCCACGGTTTCATTTGGAACTAAGTGGAAAAAATACAAATAGAGCATCGGCAAGTAGACACATATTAATTGTTTGCATAGATCCCTGGCCAAAGGGGAAAGCTGCAGTTTTGTGTCTCTTTGATAATCATTGACTCTGAGGCTGAAAGAACCTATTCCAGGAAACAGTTACTCAGAATAGGTGCCCCACTCCCACTTCAAAAGAGGAACTGAATCTTCAGACCTTCAAGGTTTTTGGTGGACAAAACTTTCTTGCAGGAAACTGAGCCAATGAATGTCACTGTTATGTAGTCTGGTTTTGCTGCCTCCACTTGAGCAGAAAGGAGAAGCACAATAGTCACAGTACACTCTTGTCTATTATGGTTGCTTAGTGACCTTTCACATCATTTTTTACCCATCATGTTTTTTCTCTTCCTTTTTAATGGTTCTTTTTAAAAAATATCTTTTACATTCAACCTTTCTTTCTAATTTGTACCCTGCATCAATCAACATATTATTTATTATGCACTTATTTACTGACTTTGATTAAGCACATGCCAGATGCCATAGAATCTTAGTCACTGGAAATATAAAAGCAAAGCATGAATTTATGTTTCGGCGGGTGGGGTGGAGTGGTGCTTAGCACAAGACGAAGGGACTTATGCTAAATATATCATCTCATAAAGACAAATACAGAGACTCTAATTCTCTTTGTATTATATGAGACTAAATAGAAGGCACAAAAAGTTGGAGATGACTTCCTCAGGAAGTGATACTAGAATTGAGATGTAGGCAATGGGTAGTTATTGGACAGCAAAGCAGGGAGATTGCATAGCATACATACAAATGCCTATGATTGGAGGTTACATGATGATAAGCTGCATGAAGTTAGGTGTACAATTAAGGGCATTTGGAAGCAATAAAGGTTGGCAGATGACAAATGAGACCTCTTGGATGATATTAAGAAGTCTTCTTTGTACTGGAGAGCAAAGGAAGCTATTGAAATGTTTCAGCAATAGGGCAACAACATTAGGTTGAACTTTATAAGAATTGCCTTTCATTTGATGTTGGCTTCCTCTGCTGCTCTCTGTGAGTGTATGCCTCCTTTCCCTGCACCATGTAGATTATACAAATCAGTATCCAGATAATTTCTGGGCTGGGGAGTTTGAACCATCTTTGTTTCTCAATCAAATAGTGTAGATGGCTTCTCATTACTTTAAGGACAAATTTCAAGACATTAGATTATCTCTTTTTATTAGTAGTACTATAACATCTGGAATCGATACACTTTCTAAACTAGCTTCCCCCTTCTCACCAAATCCAGCCCCACTCTTTGACTAAGATAGTGTACACCCTCACTTCTGCCTCCTTTTTTTAAACATTGAAGCTTTTAGAATTTTCTTTTGTTAAACCCTGAACATATTTGAGGCTCCACTCAGATCCTGCCAGGTTCACAGACTGCTCATTAACCACTCTAGAGCGCTGACTAGTCTTAGATTCACTGTGCCCTGTGAGCACAGATGTAATTATGGTAAGAAAGAGGCTTGCAGAAGTAGATTTTTTGTGGGAATGCACTTCATCTCCCATTTTCAGGTACCATTATCTTGACTTACTGTATTGACTTAAATTATGAACCTCCTTAAACAATATAAATTTTGCTTTGTTTTGACATAGTGACTGTGATGCTTTTCTAGTGAAAATTCAAAACTCAGAGACAAGGGAAAGGACTGCAGTAGAATATGAGTGTAAGTAAAATCATGAGGTTTTTCTTTTAAATTCGTCAAAATGATACTTTTATTTGCCATTTGACAGATTGCTGTGGTGTTCTTCCCTGTATCTTGTTGATGGACATTTTTTTCCCATTTCACCATGAGTGTAAATCATGAGGTCAAACCATAATTTCTTTTGTTAAGCCTCAATTATTTCCTTAGGAGAGACTCAGAATGTTTGTTTCTTTTTTCCTTTCTTCTTTCTTTCCTCTTTCTTTCTGCTTCTCTCTGTCCCTTCATTTTGTTTCTTTTCTTATTTTTGTCAAGTTTTCATTATACAGTTCAACTTTGCTTGAAGCTTACTATGTAGCCTATGCTGGCTTTAAATTTAAGATCATGATCGTCTTGCCTCAACCTTCTGATTAGTGAGAACACCGGCATACATCAGCATGCTTGGCCTCTGAGATCGAATTTATTCACGTATGTTATAACTACTCAGGGAGTCCTAAGTTTGTGTCAGAGTAAAAAGGAATGGCATCTCAGAAGACAATGTGGGATCTTAGTTTGGAAAGGCCATAACCCAGCATTTAGAGCATGATAAACTTTCCTTCTACAGTAACCTCTGTCAGTGGCTTTGCACATTGTTTATGCTTGGATGATTTCACAAAAGACCAAGAATTTAGTAGAATGAGACACTGGAGATAAACCAAGAAGTATTACTACCACAGTCTAAATCTGAGTTCTTATTTGAGAAGCCCGACAGCCACAACACAGGAGATACAAGTAACATTGTAGAATCAGAGGTTGAGCTAGCTAGAAGGAGAGCTATTCTGCCTGAGAAAGTCATTGTTGAAACCCAGCTCATGCCTGGATATAAAAGATGTCACTGTAATGTTGTCAATGTGTTTAATATTTGATCTTTACGAATTATGCCATTTTGCATATACTTTCTTAGTTCCTCTGTGAATTGCTTATTACAATTACAGTTATCTTTCTTCTAGCAGTTTGCAAAAATGTGTGCTAACAATTTTATTGATCTCATTTTGACTTAGTTCTCAGAACACATAACCTCTGTCGAAGCTGAAGCCCATAGTCTCGCAAAGGTTCCTTTCCCTCTGCTCCCAGTGTGCAATCCTCAGCACGATTCAGGTGGGAATTCCACGGAGACACAATATTGCGAGCAGATTGGATGCCTCTGAAAAATTTGACCTCTCAAATTTGATTTCTTTAGCATATTTGCATTTTAATAGTTTTTTTTTCTGAAAGGGTAATCGTCTCATCAACATGGGCTGCTACAGCTTTACTGAGTCATTCACATTCCTCAGATCATTTATCTGTGTTTATTACTGTTCAGAATGACTGTACTGCACAATATGCAAGCAAGCACAGATCCTATTCACCTGAAATGAATGCTTCAGCTCCTTAAAAGATGAAGGATATGGAATTTTGGTGACCTGAGAGATGTTCATTCTGTAGTTTTGATAGTCTGCTGAGTCAGGTTCCCAGCTTTAAAGCTAAAGCAACTAACGTTTCTGTGGTGCCTTCTCACTTATAGGACTCTTTTCATGTAAATACACTCATATTATGACTTCCAAATTCTTGAAAAGGTTCACTGACCTTTTAAAAGCCAAAAGTAAACCACTCAAAGAGCCAGCAACTTCTCTCCCAGTATCTGTCCTCCGGTTTGTAAGCTTGCTGTAAGTATGACCCTGAGGTTTGGTGAGCGAGCAGGCTGGTGGTGTAGTTTGATGGTCAGGTACTGCTGACTGTTACCAGATCAAACTGTGGCAACTCCATAGTTTAATATCAAACTCCATGTACTGTATTTTATTTCTTTGTTTCAGTTGAAACAAATTATTTTTACTTCCATATCATCTCTTCTAGAACACTCTAGCTCTGCACAGGAATTGCTATGTTTCCTTCACCACTAAAACAATGTTCCAATCCCTGTCACCAGTTACCATAGAGAAGGATAGAGAGAATAAAACCTCAAGTCTGATCTTCTTCTTAATATATTGGTGTGTGGCCTGAAAAGCCCACAGTATTCCTTATAATAAAACAGGTATGAACACAATTTAAAAGATTGGTATATACTAATCCCCATCATTTTTAGTATCATTTTCAAACATATATACATCAGGATATGGAAAGGCCTGTCCAAAAATAGACAACAGATCTGCAGATTGCCTCACCTTCTTTGTGAGACTAAAACCACAAAATATTATAGGTATAGTATGATGCTAATATTATCTATCATATTTTTATGGTAGAAATCTTTGCGAAGTTACTTCTTGCACTATTTTTATTGCTTTTCTGAGCATTTCACGCAATGTGTTTTGAATACATTCATCCCCCTTGACTCCTCTTCTGATCATCATTTCATCCCTCACATTTCTTCCTATTCATCTTTGAGATCAATGCCTGTTTTTCATCTTCTTTTTCCCATGAATCCAGTGAGTGTTGACCAATTAGTCTCAGGAGTGTAATCTGTTCTAGCATGTGTTCAGCCTACCAGATGTTAGAAAGGAGAATTGAATCTCCCTCTCCCAAAAGCTATCAAATGCCAATAACTTCTCAGCTAGTAGTCAGATTTCCTGTCCACCTTCATTCCCCTAAGATTTTGTCTGGCTGGATCTTGCACAGGTCCTGAGCATGCTGTCACAGTTACTGTAGGTTTGTAAGTTCGTCAGCAGTGTTGAATCTGGAAAATACTAAATCTTTCGACTATCTCAGGCCCTCAAAATTTTTCTGCCTTCTCTTCCCCCAAAGATCCCTGAGCTTTGGGGGAGGAGAAATAGTTTATTATGATTTTATTTTTTATTTTCCCTTGATGTACTTATGTATAGATGTGTGGATGATAAGACAAACACAGCTCAGACAACCATTAAGACATTCAGGTTGCAAATTTCTATCTATCCAATCATCATTCCTTGTGATAATACTTTATGTGAATACCAAGTACCTCCAGGCCTTGACAAACGCTGATCTCTTTGCCAATACCATAGCTCTTTCTTTTCAAGAATAACACACTGGAGTCTTATAATTTAAAACTGGTTTTCTTTACTAAGCAAAAATGCCTTTGAGAGCTACAGGAGGTATTGAGTTCCCTTATTTTTAGTATTGGATAGATTTTCTAATATGTTGATACAACAGTTTAGGCACTCAAAAAATTCCCTTAATCTGCATAGCAAAATTTGTAGAACTGCTTTACCATATAACCGTATGTTAGGACTGTCTTGGAGATAGCTAGTTCTTGGGTCAAACATCTCTTCTGCTAGTCATTAGTTGTGGGAAAGTTGACAAGAGTCTGAACAAAGTGGAAGACAGTGATCTATGTTTCAAAGGATTTTATGGAGAACTATGCAGCACTAAAACATATAAATTAAATGTCTGATTGTACTTAAATAGTCAAATGTGTCTCTTTGCCTTTCCTTATGTCAGTAAATCAATAGCATAGTATATAATTTTAGAAAAAAAATCCTCCTGGATATCCTTCTCTGAGTGTGAAAATACACAGTACTACTTTTTAAATAGTTGATTTGGTTAGCAGATGGAAGATAATCTGTTGTACCATGCCTGATGTGGATCTTTGCATAGGATTATAAATTCTTAAAGGATATGATTCAAAAAATGCAAAGCATTAGTTTGTGCATTTTCCTAGCACAAGATTATGTTAGTCAGTGGGTCAGTAGGGCAAACAGTCTAGTAAGCATTCTTCTCTGTTAGAGCAGAGCTGGTGGCTGTACACTGTGTGATGATGGCATGAGAGGTACGCGATTTTCCTTTTCCTCACCATTCAGTCATCTCCAGCTGGAGAGAAGGCGGCAGAACTTAGATCCAGAGGAAGCTTGGCTGGTTCAGACTGTGTTAGGGAAGCCCTGTGGTACAACCCACTTCTAACCACTCCTCACCCATGTCTCCCCTGACACTGACCTCTACTGCCTTCAAGTAATTTATTTGTCACAGTTTCCGAGTGTCGCCAGTGGCTTCCTTATCAGGAATAGTAAGGAGAAGCAATTAACTTTCTGAATCCTAGACTAAAACGTACATTTGCTTATCGCCAATAATCCGTATTTCATTAACAATTTACTCCTAGCTACATGAGAGAGACCGCCCTTCAGATGCCAGTGTTTATGGTATGAAAATCACAGTGAGGTGGGCTGCAATGAGGTGGTGCTGTCAAGGAGATGTTAAAAATATGTGCCATTGATTCAGCTTTAATTCAGGCTTCCTGACATTTACAACGAGGTCGTAAAAGTTAACTTGTTCTCTAATTTAACTTTAAAGAGCTTAACCATATATCCATTGGTTTGGAAGCTTAGACATCATTAAAAATGAGTAAATGTAATATATTATTCCCAAGTGTTATAACTCAGGGGAACATCAAGTAGATATTTCAGCAAGAAGGAAACTCAGCAGTGACCTTGAACATGATGAGCCATTTCAAGTTCCCCACAAACAGCTGTTTCTAGTCTCTAAAAATGGAACTTTTCTATGGCTCAACCTGATAACATCTATCTCCCACCTCTCTCCCTATCCATATCATCTATATTTAATCTATAGTACTATAGATAGATACATTGAATTAGAAAGGTAATAGGAGCTGTTATGGAGTGAAATATATCCCCTAGCCCCTCAAATCCATGTTAAAATACTGACACAACACAGTTAGGTTTAGAAATTGGACCCTCAGGGAGATCACAAGGATGAATGGAAAAAAAAAATGTGAGGCTCGTATCAGAAAAGGTTGGTGTCCAGTAGGAAGGAGACAGACTGGAGTTTATCTATGTATGTAGGGTCAGAGGAAAGGTCATCTAAGAACTCACCCAGATATGGCCAGCCATACACATGCTGTTGTGAGAGGCTTCCACGGAAGCTATTCCTACAACACCTTGGTCTTGGAACTTTTCATATTCATCATATTCATCACTGTGAGGAAAGAGTTTCCTATCATTAAGCTAACTCGTCTGTGTTAATTTTTTTGGAAGCTTGAACAAAGCGTTTTAGACTCCCATTTTCTTGGCTCAATGACTAAGTGTGCATATCAATAATTAAAGACATATAGGAATATCCATCCCTTTTATCTGTGACCTTGTCCCCAGGTCCACCAAAGACAAAAGTAAAAGTTCAGTGTCATTCAGAATGTTTTTCTCTGTTACTTATGCCGCATCAGGATTGCAGATTAATAGGTTTACAAGTCTGAAGACTCAAGGTCTAAACTAAGGTCTCTGTGATGTGACAGCCCAGTGGATTCTGCTCATCCTGCTCCAAATGCACTGTTGCAGTGCCAGAGATCAGATATTTCTTTCTTTGAGAATGAACAAGCCAAACGTAAATCTCCCAGAACACTTCAGAGGAATGTTTCTTTGGTCTACTCACCTATCTCTTTCAACCCAAACTGAATGATTAGCAGGCTCAAAGCCTTGCCAGAAAGTGTCATGATCCTTATCATTTATCTTGATATGAATCTGATGAATACATAAAGATGCTGTGTATCACAGAGGGATATCCAGACTGAGAGACAGAGAGCCTAGATTTGTGGAATTGGATTTCATCCAGTCATTTAGGTATACTTCAGGATAAGAGGTGTACACACTCTGTTAAAATAGCTAAGCTGGTTATGACAAATCATATCTCAGTGAGAAAAAAAAATAAAGATTGAGAGCCTAGAAAATGAAGTGAGTTTCTCTTCTTTGCTCCATATATAGATGACCTCACATAGGTCTCACATGATCTCACTTGGGATTGGGTTTCTTTGTATAAATTGAACTGGATTCAAATAGGAACTCTCTGCTGCTTACTATATTTGAGAATAATGGTGGACTAAGGGATAGCATCAAGTGAGGAATGCAAAGATGAGAAAATTATCACGATTTCTGAAGAGCCTTTCCATGAACTTTAACTGATTTTCTAGAGTTCCATTTCAGTGAGAGTTCAAAAGCTCTGGGTTGATTTCTGGTCTGATCATTTGAGACACCAATTGAACTTGGGTGGGTTATTGAATTTCTTAGAAACTGCAGAGATAGGCTCCTGTCCTGTTCCCTGTTTTCTCCCTCTTCTGATGTCTGTTCCGTTTGCCTTTCTGAATGAAAATTGATCATCTTACCCAGGGTTTTCTTTCTTGCTTAACTTCTTTAGGTGTACAGATTTTAATATGTTTATCCATTATTATATGTCTAATATCCATTTATAAGTAAGTATATACTATGTGTGTCCTTCTGCTTCTGAGATAACTCACTTGGGATGATCTTTTCTAGTTCCATCTATTTGCCTGCAAATTTCATGATCTCCTTGTTTTTAATTGCTTAGTAGTATTCCATTGTGTAAGCTTACCACAATTTCTGTACCCATTCCTTAACTGAGGGACATCTGGGTTGTTTTCAGCTTCTGGTTCTTACAAATAAAGCTGCTAAGAATATAGTTGAGCAAATGTCCTTGTTGTGTACTTGAGCATCTTTTGGATATATGCCTAGGAGTGGTATAGCTGGATCTTGACCATAGAGGGCCTCTGAAAGACTCTACCCTTCAGGGTATCAAAGCAGATGCTGAGACTCATAGCCAAACCTTGGGCAGAGTGCAGGGAATCTTATGAAAGAAAAGGGAGAGAGAAATACCTGGAGAGGACAGTAGCTCCACAAGAAGAGCAACAGAACCAAAAACTCTGGGCTCAGGGCTCTTTTCTGAGACTGATACTCCAACCAAGGACCATTCATGGAGATAACCTAGAACCCCTGCACAGATGGAGCCCATGGCGGTTCAGTATCCAAGTGAGTTCCCTAGTAATGGGAACAGGGACTGTCTCTAACATGAATTCAGTGGCCCGCTCTTTGATCACAGCCCCCTGAGGGGAGTGCAGCCTTGCCAGGCCACAGAAGAAGACAATGCAGCCAGTCCTGATGAAACCTGATAAACTACAAGGTCACATGAAAGGGGAGGAAGACCTCCTCTGTCAGTGGACTTGGGGATGGGCATGGGAGGAGATGAGGGAATGAGGATGGGATTGGGAGGGAATGAGGGAGGAGGGTACAGCTGAGATACAAAGTGAATAAACTGTAATTAATTTAAAAATTAAAAAGGAAACTGGAGAGGTGGTTCAAGTGGGTCAGGGGAAGTTGCTCAGTGAGCAATAGTGCTTGTTTCACTAGCATGAGGACTTGAGTTCAAATCCCCAGGGTCAACATTCTAAAAGGTCAGTTGTGGCTACACATGTCTATAATCCCAGTGTTGGGAAGTGGGGAAAGGGAGATTCCAGGAGCTCGCTGCACAGAAAATCTTCAGTGAAAGACCCTGCTTCAAGGGAATAAAGTGGAGAATGATGGAGCAAGACACTTAACTTCTTCACTCATGTTCACATTTGCTCACTTCACATACACACACATACTTAAAGGTAAATAATAAATTACTTGGGCTTCCTCCTACTTCCTCCAAAAATTTACAATGATATGCAAAATAATTCTTAGTCTTAGTTAAGGAAGGAAATTATCAGTAATTTAATAGATAAACCAGAAAATATTAAGTTGAAAACTTTATCCTTAAGATATGACTATTCATGTACTGTATCACTGTAAACAAAATCATTTTGAATGAAGGTTGGAGGAAGATTTTGCGAGAGAAATACATCACTGAATGTTCTTCTGTTTGCTTTTCTGATTTCCATTTTATTATTAAATCAGTTTTGCTAATTATATTTCATTATCACATCCAGCCATCGGTACAATCAGTGTTGCAGTGTGAAATCTACGGCTGTCGACGAGAATAAAATATCGTAGTTTGCTTTCACTCACTGATGATTTGCTTTAATACTTTTTTTCCACTTATATAGATCTTCAATAAAAATAGAATGTGGATTGTAAAACCTTAACTAACTTCATAAACTAGGCTATCCTAGGAGAAATTTGCTTTTATTGGTAGAAACCTTCCACATATTTTGCTAGAATTCTAAAATTAGTCACCAAAGAATGCATTTTTGCTTTGTTGATATGGGAAACAGTCACTAGTTTGGAACTCAGTTCTTTCTTGCTGCTTGTTATTATAGTGGTCCAAGGTACAACTTATGTTTTTTTACATTTTTTTAAAGTTGTGTGTACATGTATGTGCTTATGTTTGCATGTAGAGTGTGTGTCTGTGTTGTATGTGAGTGTGTTTGTGAGAGAAAGAGTGTATGTGGTGTGTGCATGTGAGTGGTGAGTATGTGATGTGTGTATACATGTGTATGTTGTGTGTGTGTTCTATGTATGGTGCCTATGTGAGTGTGTGTATGTGTATATGTATGTGTGTGGGGTGTGTGTATGTGTGTGGGGTGTGTGCTTGTATGGTATGTGTGTTTGCATGTGGTGGGATGTATGGGAGCAGAATGGATGATGACGTGTGTGGCAGTAAGAGGACATTTCATGATTGGTTTCCTATTTCCTTCTCACCTTTGAGAAAGGGTTTCTTGTTTCTGCCACACACTACTCCTTGCTAGCTGGCCAGGGAACCTCCTGGTGCTGCTTCTGTCTGCCTTCCATGTCACTGCAGGGTTCCAGAATTACTGACATATGGTGGCACTGCAGTCAGCAAGTCTTCTAGTATGGGTTTCAGGCATTGAAATCATGTGACCAGATTTGCGAACAAGTGACTCCACCCACTGAATCATCTTGTCAGCTCAGGAAATGATTTTTTGTCAGGGCTGATGCTAAAATAAATGCTGGATGATGTCTTAAAACAACAACAACAACAAAACTGGAAGGGTTTTCCTTCAAAACCTTGTTTACTTTTCCCTAGTAACTATAATAATATTAGCTAGTGAGTACTACTTTCCAGAGACCCAGAACAGTGTTCTATTCACGTATCATTAATCCTCTCAGCTGCCCCCAGCTTACTGAATTGGCAAAACGGTGCCTGGCTTAGGTTACTTTCTTCTGAAAAAAATGCTGAAATATTTGTATTAAAATGACTCTTCCTATGTGAGGGTCCTGTGCGTGCAAAGTCTGGTTATAAACAAGTCAGAGTTTTAACAAGTCAGGTCTATAAACATTGACTTGTTCATTTGCTCTTAATCCCAAATTTTAAAAATGTTAGTAGTTGATATGATTCAGATATGAGAGAAGGAATCATTTTGAATGTCTACCATCTGCTATGCTTTGATGTCAATCATTTCGCCAGCACATAGAAAGACAGCAAAGGAGTACTCATTAGCGTTCACGTCTTCATTTTCGAGCATGGACTTGCAAACCTCACCAGCTCAATGCTCCCCCCCTCCCATGATTTACTTCATTGTTTAAGACCCTCTGTTTCTCCAAGTATTTGAAGGGTTTGTGGTTTAGTTTGTGATGGTCCTCGTTAATCACAGCCCATACCGACTTTTAGGTATTCTATAGAAATACGGAGCTATAGACAGCTCACAGTGCTTTATGCTGGCATTTTCCCAAATGGATCCGAAAATCCTGCCCTGGCAGGCTTATACTGGTGTGCGGAAGAGTAATAGTAGTGGCTGATGACCTCTGATTGCTGGGGATGGCCTTGGCAAGATTACCAATACTTTAGAACAGTGCGGAAATGGAGACATTGAAATGACATGGCCAGGACCCTGTACTCATGACACCACATGAGTAGAGTCACACAGTTGCAATGTCCCTGATCCTTGGGCTAAAGTGTTGACACTTCAAATTGTCACATCCTTATGTTCATTTTCTTCAACCTGTTTTAAGCTAGTCCCAGGGAATCTGAATACCTTGAAATGTCCTCTGGTATCATAGATATATAGATTTATACCTAACATAACAATGGATATTTTAGTGCTTAAAACATACAGCAAATAATCCAATACTTATGGCCTGGGAAGCAGAGCAGCTAGAATTCATCTGAGTAATTGTGAGCTGAAATCAGAGATGGAAAAACACCTAGGAATGACTGAGATGAGGCAGTCTGTACAACTGATTATGTTTTCTAATTCAGATTTTCCCAAGGCTTTAATATTTATGAAGCTTTTTGTAAACATAAACCTTTCAACATCTGTGCAGTTACGATTTGTAAGCTGAATTTTACAGAAAAGCAAACGGACTCAGAGAAGCTCAATAGTTGTCAGGGATACACAGTGGATGTGACCAGCATGTCTCAGTCAACATTTGCCAATTTCATAATTTGAATTTCCATAGCACAGAAGGATTCAGTTTAGAACATATTAACTACTTCTATCCCTTCCCAGCATTCATATTTTATAAACTATTTTGCCTCAGAGAATAAGGCACCTTTAAGACATCTTGTTGGCCTTAGTTGGAAATAGCTAACTAATTGTCAAGTCAGAAGTATCTGCCCTTTGAGACAAAGATCATATTTCAGCTGGAACATTAAAGAAGACATACAAATCACCATTCCAGAATCTTCTCTTGAGAAAGCAGCTACCTCCCTGCCAACCACTGAACTTCATTCTGTGAGGATGCAGTCCCCTGTGATATCAGTCATGAGAAATCACAGGTGTAATCCCAAATACTTTCAATGTGTCTTTCACGATATCATGCTTTTGGGGTTTTTAAGGACCATATTTCATGGCCTCATTTGTAATTCATGCTTCAGGGATGATTACTATACCAAGTCATCAGGGGCTTGGTACACTAGTATACATCTTCATTCTCCTCATCCAACCCAATAATGAACTAGGTACTGCCTTGTGGGGTGCACATTCAATAATTTTAGAATGGATTACTAGGTGCCCCGATTCGAAAAGCAGTTACCAGGTCTTTTTCCCCCTGAAATCATTTCTTTTCTTATTCTATTTCCAATCTAGTCTCAGGAGAATTTCCTGCAATCTATATGCTAATATTTAAAAATCCTCATTAGTGCAAAGTCATCTAGCTTGTCAGTCCTGAGTCTTCTCAAACATCACCCTGTCAGCCACAGCAATATAAATATGGGTTTTGTTGTTTAAAGGAGGACTACTTTATTTTTGAAAGTGGTCCCTACTTAAAATCATATGAAACCTTTGTATTCTTCACATTCCACCAACCCAACTATGTATGGAAGGAAAATTTATTTCCTAGATTTTCTGTTTCTTTTTTTCCTACACATCATATCATAATTACAGGAAACTATCTGGACTTGTTTTTTAGTTATTGGAAATACATGGAAATAAACATTTACTATTCTATATTTTCATATCTTCTTTGGAAATACTCAGAATCCTTAATCTTATCCTCTCTTAACATTCTTTCTTCAATAAATTTAATACGTAATTAAACCTGGTCCTCTAAAAAATTCTTTTGATTAGTTAGGTTCCAACCCTTGCTCCTTAGAAGAATATTTCAGTAACAAAGAAGCCAGTTGGTAATACTTTTAAGGAAACAAGAAGATAGTCTGTATCTTTCAAGAAGGTATCTTGGGCTCTCAAAGTTCAATGGGAAGAATACATTCATTCACTTTTCACTTATCTACTTACTCACAAATATTCACTGTTTGCCTGCCCATGGCTATTTTGTTTGTTCTTATACTTTGTATCAACATACATCTTTTCTTTCTTCACTTTTGGCACATCTGTCTTCAGTCTGCAGAAGGGTAATTATGAACCATGTGGGGAAGGACTGCCCTTTCCCATGTTGCTGTGCTACCTTCCTGTTTCCTAGTAGATCACATACTATTACTTGAAGGCAAGGTAGATACTAGAACTGATCAATACTTTCCTGAGGTTTGTGTCAGAAGTCTATTGTGACAAAATATAGTAGAGGGTATGAGGTGCTGCTTAAGGTGTGCATATGAGTATATGGTATGCATTTCTATAGTCTGAAAATAAAAGACATTACACTTTCACATTTTCAGATTATTTATATGGTCTTTATGAGTGAGAGCTGATATGGGGAAGTTTGAAGGACTGAACAGTACTTTGTAAAGAGAAGTTGTTTCCTGTACTTGCAGGAAAAAAAGAGAGATGTGATTAAGGTTTGATTAAGAGTTAAAATAGATTACAAATTTAGTCCTGAGTATAAAAGATTAAACATCAATATTGTTATTTTTAATCTAGCCTAGTCTAGACAAAAATTAAGGCAAGACTTCAAAAAAATTATTTGTAGTTGAGAAGACCTATTTTTGGAAAGAATTGCTTACAAGACCTAATAGAAAATAAGGTGGAACAATACACCCAAATAAGTACATTGTTTGGACAAGGTATTTTAAGTATTCCCACTGTTGCCAAAATTCTCTCAGAGGTAAAAGAAAGAAAGAAAGAAAGAAAAATCTGTTCACTCTATCCCAAAAGCAGCTCAGGTATAGGAACGTGAAGCAGAGCCCAGAGATATATAACACATAATCTCATCCACCTGGAAAAAGGCTATGAATATCTAGTCTGCTAAAATATTCATGGAAGGTGATTATAATGTTGATGTCCTTATAATGTAAGGAAGTATTCAATACTAACTTGAAATTTAAAATTCCATGGATAGCTAACCATGAAGCAGCCAACAGCACTCTTTGACCCTCTAAAGCAGGTAAATAATGAGTGTATTAAAATTCTGGAAGGGGGAAATATCTTTAGTTCTGAGAAGGAGCGAATCTAAAGGAGCAGATAGAAAGTGCACACTACAGGCTTCTAGAGAAACCCAAGCCCATTACAGAAGCTCTTATGCCAAGAGCACCAGGTGACTGGTGAAAAGGTTTGGAGTAACCTGAGTTACTTTACGTACATTAAATATATTTATGTTTAGAAAAAGATTTTAAATAACTTAAACACCATTATGTGGCTAACACAGTGAACAAGACATTATATAACTCTTTTTAAAACTATTATTATTTATTATATAATTTATTATATATTTATTATACATTATAATGTATTCACTCTGTATCCCCGCTGTTGCCCCTTATGTTGACCTTGTTGAGTGGAGTCTGGGTGGAGGTTGGATTGTAGTAACTTGACTAGTGAAAAAGCTGAAGCCCAAAGAAAGCAAGCTTCCTGCCCAGGTTTCTAGTGCAGCTCAATGGCAGAGCTCACTTCTGAGCCATGCAGGGCCACTTTTGCTGCTCATTTTACTCTCGCCATGTGACTGTGACTATGGCAGTGTGTGGGGCATAAAGACTGCTAGTACAACCTCTAGACAAATTTACTATTAGTAGAGTGAACACATTAACATTGTCAAAAAGACATCTACCAATGCTTGCTGTGTATCATGCCGCCAACAGAGTGAGAAACAGAAAAAGGGCTTTGCTACATGTGAAGTACAAGCAACCAGTATACGCTAGGGCTGTCACAAAATATTTTAATTTTGAAAATAATGCACATTTCCTCCCACTGTTTCAAAGCTGCTACTCTTAACGATTAGCATTCTTACAAATAAAATCTACTGAGTGGGTAAGGTTAATGAGCTTCCTATCAAGGGGCCAGAGGAGAAGTTCAAACCTCTCCACAGCCTTGGGGTAATTTCTGAGTGAAGTCTTAAGTCATGTATCTCTAGAATGGCCCCGTTCTGAAGAGTGGCAAGCCCCTCACGTCCATTTAGGGACATCTTCCTTCCACTTCTCAGGACCAAAGTTGCCGGTCGCACTCATCACTTAGGGTGACCTAGGAAACGTGCTCTGAAATATTTAGTTGTAGAATGATATTTGTGATTGACATGGTAGTCCATCTCTTATTCAGTGTTGTGACCATCTCATCCTCAAACTCAGTGATTTGCCAAACTAAAGCAGCTGTTGTTCTTGGCTTACGTTTTATTTTCTTGATGTTTATAAAAGCCCACTCCAAAAGCCACCAAGTTACAACCTATTAAAACGAATGAGCACTCCACAAATCTGTTAAATTATTCCACACTCTCACGAAAAGAGCAGCGGTCTTACGGCTATTTTCCTCCCCTTGCCTCCTGCACATGCTTTTTTTTTTCTCTGTCCAGTGGCCTGGTTGGTGTGATGATTGTCAGGGCGACTTGAAGATACTGCTCGTGTGCAGCTCTCACAAGGCATTGCAGGACTGGCCCTCTGCATCCAGATAGCTCCCAAGCTACTTAAATATCCACACGCGTGGATGCCTACGCAAGCGTTTTGGGTGTCTGTGCTGTGACTCTGCGTGGGTCTCCTGACCTAAAAGGAATCCCGCCATTCCCTGAACTCCGGGAATAGCAACATGAGGCACAAAGCTCTATTGCTGGTGACTGGTACCACTGGGTCCCAAGAATCTGCAATGCCTCATCTCCCAAGCAGCTAATCAGAGGAGAATGAGAAGAGGAGAAAGGATTTTACAAGGAATCAACCTGGAAAGAGCTGGTTTACCCAAGATGATGCCTCTGATGCCAGGAGCCTTGGTTCTGTGCTTTTATTTACAAAGCCTTGGGACATTGGAGAAGAGGCAAAGCCATCCAGAAATCTAAAATTCTCTGAGATAATTTCTGTCATTGCCTTGGAAGTCACACTACCAGGCTGCTGCCCTGCGCTGGAGTCACAGAGTCAGGGCAGTGCTGTGAGCACAGAGGCTTGCAACTCGCCGGTGCCACCGGGGCGCTTGGCGCTCCTGTGGGCTTTGCGCTCTGAAGACTTCCCAGACGCTGTGCAGGAGGTCTGAAACAGCCCAGCTGGTGCCTCGAAAGGGAGTTTCTAGAAGCTCCATCTCTGCTGCCTCCCCTCCCCTTCAGATTTGGAATTATAACCCCGCCAGGGAGCTGCAGCAGCTCCACAGCCTCCGCCAGCCCCCCGAAGGGCCAAGGTGCCACCGACGCCGGCGCCGCGGGCCGGCCCTGGGGTCTGACCCTAGCGCCGCGGTGTCGCGGATGCACCGGTGGCGGAGCCGGGGACTCCCCGCCCTTGCGCGCGACCCCGCTGCCGAGCGGGCGGCGCTTGCGGCGGGCAAGGGGCGGGCAGGGCAGCTGGGGCTCGTCCGGGGGTAGCCGCCTCCTCTGCATCCTGCCCCGCGCATCCCGGATCCCCGGCCGCATCCTCCGCCTCTGCCTCCAGAGGCTGCCGGCCTCCTCCTCGCGCCACCCCGGCCTCCCGTCCCCCCCCCCTCCGCCGCGCCCCCGTGACTGTGCCTCGTCGGAGCCGGGAGGAGGGGGCCTGTGGCGCGTCGGCCGCCCCGCTCTGTTCGGTGGCGGGCTTGGCCGGGAGGCGTGCATGCCTCTGCTGCCCGCCGCGCTCATCAGCAGCATGCTCTATTTCCAGATGGTGATCATGGCAGGGACGGTGATGCTGGCATACTACTTCGAATACACCGACACGTTCACCGTGAACGTGCAGGGCTTCTTCTGCCACGACAGCGCCTACCGCAAGCCCTATCCGGGCCCGGAGGACAGCAGCGCGGTGCCCCCGGTGCTCCTCTATTCGCTGGCCGCCGGAGTCCCGGTGCTCGCGGTAAGCCCCGGGCTGCTAGCCCAGTCTTGTCTTCTGCAGGTTGAGGCTCCGCCAGGAGGACCTGGGTATGCCAGCCTTTCCCATCTAAGTTCCTCCAACTTGGTGGCAACCCTCTTCCCCCAGAGGACATTCTTCTGGGAAGCTTGGGGGTGGGTGAGAAGGAAGCACCCTTGTCTCTCTCCACACCACCCACCCCTGCACCCTCTGCTGAGCCTGCAGGGCTGGGTGGTTCAAAGACAGGGAAGAGACCTGCAGAAGGTGTTGGGTGGGTGGCAGAGATAGGAAGGGGGTGAAGGGAACAGACTTGATGCATTCTGTGGCCCTGTCTCGCTGGTTGGCCTCCTCTTGGAATTTGAGGGGAAGGGGAACAGCAGCCTGGGCAGTGGAGGAGTCAGGTGCAGGAAAGGAGAAGGGGCCCCTGTCGGTGGGGCAGGGGCATAAGCTCCTGCTTTATCCCCCTCTTTTCTCTCAGGGTGGGAGAGCCAGGTGCACTAAGCTGGAGATTTTGCTCACA
>CM053744.1:78960778-78982559 GCA_028658305.1 Pachyuromys duprasi | reverse complement strand
TCTCTCTCTCTCTCTCTCTCTCTCTCTCTCTCTCTCTCTCTCTCTCTCTCTCTCTCTCTCTCTCTCTCTCGCACACACACACACACACACACACACACTCCACACACACCCCACCACAGGACATGTAACTGTTGAGCTAACAATTATACCACGATTTGCATATGAACACAATGCAAAGTTTTTTATTTTTGTTTTGTTTTGTTTTTGTAGGAGATGAACGATGTTTCTTTGGAGACCAGCCTCACTATGGCTCCTTCTGGTTCTTTTACATTGACAAAATGTCTGAGGTTCCCTTCCCATATTGCTCCCTCTCCTTTCTTCCCTCCCTCTCTCCCTCTTCCCACACAAGGAATGGGAAGTTAGAGAATGAAAAGGCAAGGGAGCTTGAGTTTTTATTTTGCATAACTGACCTTGTGAATTGTGATTGTGACTAAATGTATCAGCTGCATCCATTTAAAAAATATTTTCCTTGGTCTTCTGGGTAGTGATTTAAGAATTTTCAAAATAAAAACTTCTTGTCACAAAACGGGGACAGTACAAACAAAGCAAGCAGGTTCTTGCTAGCTTCAAAGTGACTCTGTTTATCACCCCAGCAAACAGATTGTTTCAACCCCAGCTCCACAGCAGCCATTGGGGATGTGTTAAGACTTCCTTTTCTTTGAAAGTCTTTGCTTTTGTTTTTGACATTGGATTTGCTAAAATGTGTCAGAAATCCTCAATCCAGTTTAAAGCTGCAGTTCTCTCTATCTCTCAGTTTGAAAAGTTGCCAGAGCAAAAGCTGGCCTGGTTTCTGGGGACTTTTTGACTTTGCAGATTCTGGGTTTTCAGGCACATGCTTTCTAGGAGCCTAAATAGCCTAGAGATTTTTTTTTAGAGAAAAAAAATTAATCGAAAATGCCAGTTGCTTTTAGGTCAGTGATTTACTTTCAACCGTAATCAATAATGTCTGTGATCTCTATCTCTGTGATGGCCATTCAGTCTCTTCAATGAGATAGCACTTGTCACTCTCAAACCATCCATCCTTGGAGGCAGGTGCCAGTTTAGAGTTGATAGCATATTGGTCCAGGGTTTTGGTGACTCCTCACTGAGAGGAGATCTAGGGAGGACCTAATGGGGGTTACAGGAAGCTAACTACCACTGAGCCAAACTGAACTGCTGTAGTCCAGTGCATTTAAGGACCAGCCTTCCAAGAGATCTTACCTCTTCCTGCATTAGAGGAAATGACTGGAAATATCTTTAAATGGTAGCAAAAGGCAGATCTACCTGGTATTCATATACCTAGAAGACTAGTGTCAAGTGCCATGATCCAGGTGCTTCCAAAGAACATATCTGAAAAATGGGAGCATGTTGCTGGGGCTGGCATGGAGAAACAAGAACACAGACATTTGTGAAAGGGAGGCTCCAAATGTGCTTACTTGTTTTGACACTTAGTTCTCAGATATGGATGCATAGGTTTAAGAATCAATGTGAAGAGAAGGAAGTCTTGGGTTTTTTTTTTTAAAGATTTATTTATTATAGGGTTTTATCTTCACACCAGAAGAGGGCTCTGGATCTCACTATAGATGGTTATGAGCCACCATGCAGTTGCTGGGAATTGAACTCATGGACCTCTGGAAGAGCAGCCAGTGCTCTTAACCTCTGAGCCATTTCTCCAGTCATAAGTCTTGGGTTTTTAATGGCTGGATTCTTGTTTCCTTTTCTGCTCTTAGGAATAGTACATCCCATCACACACGATTAGCCAAAACAGTAATGGCGGCTCTCCTTCATTCTTGCCAAGAGCATCACCGTAAGGCACACCCTCTTCTCAGGAGAATAGAAACATCAGCAATAGCCAACCCCAGGGGCATTAGTATTTTATTCTTGGATATTTTAGTATGTTTTCCACATAACGTGGTGTGGATATACACTAATGTTTGCATTATTTCTGAGATCCATCAATATTATTTTCATGAAACATTTTGCTGTAAATTCATTTTTTTTTAATTTTATGTTTACGGATGCTTTGCCTGCACCTGCCTGTGTACCACATTTATGCCTGTGCCCAAGGAGGCAAGAAGGTATTGGATCCCTGGAGCTGGAGTTACAAATCGAACCCAGGTCCTCTTGAAAAACCAGCAATGTTCTTAACCATGAAACTATCTCTCTAGCTCTTCCGTAAAAACATTTTGGGAAGCAGGGAGCTGAGGTCAAGGACCAAAGTTAAAATGTTATCCTAATGCCCTAATGATTTTGACCCCAGTTGATCAGTCTTCTAAGCTTGTGCTTTTTCTGTTGTAATATATAAATGCAACCTGATAATGAATTGTTATTATAGTTCAGTGTTTCAAATCTTTCTCTTGTGTTATATTTAATATATTTTCAACATTAAGGTTTATATTTATTTGTTTGTTTACATAGTTTTTAGTATGTGTTTCTACCCTGGAGAAGGATTTTGGAAAGTTAGTGTTCTCAACATTTCAACCCATGAATTAACTTTTATTTGTCCCAAAATTTAAAAACCTGTACTTTTTGGTTTACATTACATTTATTTATTTACCTATTTATTTATGGGCAGTAAGGCAGGATCTTTCCATATATGGTAAACAGACTGAGACTTGTAAACCTTAATCTTGAGATTCCAAGCACGTGACTTTGCATGGCTGAATCTTAAGACTGGAAATGCCATTAGCTGTAAATCCTTGAATAATTTTTTAAGCTTATTAATTCTCAGTTCTTCCAGTCATAAGGTTTGCATGTTAAATAATTTATAATATGTAAGCATCCTCCTTGGCTCATGATCAATACTCTCTCACAGGTCATTGACACTTATGTTGTATTTTTGTGGGGATTGAACCAATGGACTGAGTACATATGTTCCTAGCCCAGGATTATTATTAATAAAATAATGGTCAGGAAAAGTTTATTGACTCTATCGGTTCTAAACATTTGTCTTTTAGAGTAGCTGCTCTAAGGATAGTTTCAGACATTAAACTACAGTTGTTTATCTAAGTTGTTTGCAGTATAATTTGAGAAATTAGGCAAATATACTCATGATCATGTATATGCTTGGCTTCGTGTGGTGGTACTTACCTATCAGTAGTAGCGTCCCGAGGCTGAGGGAGGGGGATCATAAGTATCAGACTACCTGAACTACATAGTAAGTTGAAGATTAATCTTGATGACAAAATAAGACCCTGCAACCACAAAACAAAAACAAGCAAAATGGCTAGGAATATAATATAGTTCTAAATTTTGTTTGCTTAGTATGTTCAAGGCCCCGAGTTTAGTCTCTGTCACTACAAAAATACATATATATATATATATATATATATATATATATATATATATATATATATATATATGAAGGTGACACAGGAAAGAATAAGAACTTTTTTGGAGGGCTGAAGGAAGACTTCATGAGAATGGTTGCATTGCTGAGAGTGTTTTAAGAAAAACAATACAACTTTTTCACAAAAATAGAATGGCTTATATACCCTTTGAAAATGGTGCTGTGTAGATTGATCTGTATAGCGGTTGCCAAAGCAGACTGTAAAATGCATATGACATGAACTTAAAAGATGACCTTGATTTAATTCACTAAGTACCTGTGTGAATACTCAGAAAGTGCTGTGCTATTGAGCTACATTTCCCAGTGCTTGGAATGTATATTCAAGAGATAGAGGAGTTAGAACTTCTCAGGAGCAGCTTTGTGAGTAAACCCATGAACTTGGAAAATATATAGAACACCTTTTTAAAACCACTATTGGCACACCTTATTTATGAGAGTGACATTTTGTGGGGAAATGGGGTACATGCTTGGAGACAAAGACTGAATCACATTTATGAGTTTCTTTTAGTATCTCAGCAGTGGATTAGTGACATAATCCAACAGGTAGTAATTTGGAACACTTTTCACTAATTAAAGAAATTGGCGCTTGGAATGGCCTTTCCTCCCCCAATTTGGACATATCCTTCATTAGATTCCTGAACAACATTTATTATGGGATAAAGATGATTGTAGGCTAGCTATCTTCAATGGAGTCAAAATTTAAAACAAACAAGTGAACAAAATATCAGGCTCTAACCAGTGTGACTCACAGCAAGGTGCAGAGCAGGGTTGAAGGTTGGGATCTGCACTGGTGATGTTTAAGAACTCCATTTCTAGGGCAGTATCACTGGCCCTTGAGACTTGGATTTAAGGGATGTGCCCACAGATTCACTCCAAGTTTGGTGGAGGCAGATGGTGACAGACAGTAATTTTCTACTCAGCGATCTTCCTTTTATAAAGCCTTGCCTTGGGGGGAAAAAAAAACACTTCTGTGCTGTGCTGCAGGAGACAACAGAGATAAGGGTGTTACTTGACTCCGTTCCTCTTAGTCTGTACTAATTAGCCACATGCTTTGACCAAAATTTCTTATTTCATAAACCAGAAAAAAAAACATGATTTCTGGCTGGACCCCCAAAGGCAGGTAGATCTCTGTGAGTTCCAGGCCAGCCTCGTCTACATAGTGGTCTATAAAGCAGGGCTGCTCAAAAATTCCTACTGAGATCATATTTAAATGAAAATTAAAAAGATAAGAAGCCAAACAAAATCAAAATAACCCAAACCAACATCTAACTCCTGGGAAGTTAATATACTTAGAGGTTCAGATTCAGGATTCTCCTCCCAGAATTAAAGTCTAGTTGACCATTTTCCAGTGGAAGAAACTTGTGGCTGTGAAACTCTCTGCCTGTGTTTCTTCCATGATAAAATGGAGGTGATATGAGAATTGGCATGGTGGGGTTATTATGAATATAAAATTGATTGATGTGCATAAGTATCAGAGTAGTGACCCTCTCTCTACTTCATGAGTTGCTTTATCCAGTGCTACTGTGAGAGTGCTTTCCTCAGACACATGTCCCTTCCTTGCAGTCATTTTATCAAAGACATATGAGATGTTTAGTGAGGAATCATTATTCCAGAATGCTGTTATTTAAGTTCATTAATACAGCTTATTTCCACAATACAATTACGAGAGTGACTGAGACACAGGGAGGTTGGATGGACAAATGCAGAATCTCAGAGTGACAATGTCATTCTCCAAAGCCTGTGTATTTTACCTCTTTTGATGAATACCTTTCCTCTGACATGTTAACTAGCCTGTCAATTTTTTTTGTTTGTTTTTGTTGTTGTTGATGTCATAATGATTCAATCCCAGAAAGTCAACATTTATTCTCAAGCTCTTTGTCCTGGATTTCAGTTTTCCTGGTTGGATGATAAACTGTGTACCCTGCTACAGAGAATGGTTTCCATGTGTGATGTAGGAAATTGTTCTGTTTCCTGTTCAGATTGGAAGTATTGCAGAGAAGTGGGTGGCAGCAGAAGGGATTCGGAGTTGTGTTGTTCTGATTTGAAGCATGGCTATTATCTCAGCAGCACACACTGAGCTGAAGCTGCAGGCACCCACATTTAAGAAGAGCCACAATCTCCTTCTAGATTTACAATCTGTGGTGCTGGAGAGGTGAGATTCCCTAAGGCATGTTTCTTAAAATAAGGCAGAAGACACTAGATTCTGCGATACCATGAATGCATGGGAAGTAGGTGAATGTATACATACACAAGCAAAGTTTAAGACATATTTTTAAGATTTTGTAAATGAACTGCTTTTGGGGAAAAGGTCTGTGGGTCTGTTGGAAGCTCTCTGAGTGCCTTTTGTTTTTCTTTACAAATTCCCACTCACATCCATTCATTTACACCCCCTTTCCATTTTCTTTCTTTTTTTCCTACCCCTTTCTATTTTTAAAATGTTCTCTTTGCCCCTCCTTTTTTATTCATCACCACTTATTTTCATACTAATAAGGAAATGTGGCAGGAAGCAGAACTACAGCTAGATTTCTCCTGCTTTTTTCTTTTATTCTATATTCCTTCCCCCTCTTTCCCTTCTCTCCTCCCTCTACCTGTCATCTTCAAGCCATCCTTGTGATTTCTTGGAGACAGCTACCCTCACTGAGACACGTGGATTTACTCCTCCCTGTCTTTCAAAGCTTTTATGAGTAGCAGATGAATGAAAAAGAAAGCATACAATGTCATTTCATAAGTGCAATGAGGATACAGTGTCACCATGTCCCACAGATTGTGTAGCTACTCAATCCTTGGCCATGGCTGGCATTATCTGTAGCTCTATTTGGACAGATTTCTGCATGTATATTGTGATTCAGAAAAAGGGATATAACTCTTATACCCTTTTATTGATTTTCCTGTATAAGGAATGGCATAGCTAAAGAGATAGCCCTGTAGACTGTTACTGTAGCATGCAAAGTTGTTTTCTAAAATATTTCAATAACTTTAAGTATTTTCAAGACTATTATTAAGAATCATCTTAGTCATTTCTGTAATTTTAAATAGATATAGTTTTGGGGGAGTACAGGAATACCTTTGTTTACCTCGTTAAGCAGAAATCTGTAGACTTTTTGAATGATAACAAGATATCTACCATGTACTAGGTACAGCTATTGACCAGACTTCAGATAAGAATAAGGAATAACCCCCTACTCCTCAACAATTCAGAGGAGGAAAAAAAAATTACACCTCTAAGCCTCAGTTCTCTTGTCTATAAAACAGAGGTAAGAATACTTAACATGTTCTCTTACATGAACCAAAAACATGTCTGTGCTAAGTGTTCAGTTGGTGGTAACTGTTCTTCTACTGTAAAAGCCAGCTAGTATTATTGGGAGCTCTGAGTAAAAATGACATCAGACATACTTAATCATTTCTGAATGAATGGGGTAAGCCATTTACTGTTCCCATTAATTCTTTCAGATAATGTGTACGTGGCACCTCTAGAGAGCTTTAGTAATTTGCTTCAGTTGGTAAATGACACGTTGAAAATCTGAACCTATTACTTCAAGTCCAGTGCTGTGGAAGCTACATAGAGTTGGCCACTAATTTGTTTCATAGTATAAATGATTGCTTCCCTATCAGTAGAGAAGAGCTAAAGCATATTGAGTTAATATCAATGAGTTCTTTGCCATACACCCATTAATGTAGAGCGTCAGTTAAGAAAAAATTGAAAAAAACTAAACCTTTGAAAGGGAAGCAGGGCACAGGGGTCTTTTATGAGATGGTTTCTCTAACCAAGGACCATGTATGGATATAACCTAGAACCCCCGCTCAGATGTGGCCCATTGTAGCTCAGTATCCAACTGGAGACCCTAATAACGGGAACAGGGACTATTTCTGTCATGAACTCAATGGCTGGCTCTTTGACCCTCCCCCACACACGCCCAGGAGTAACAAGCCTAGCTAGATCCCAGAAGAGGACATTGCAGCCAGCCCTGAAGAGACAAGATAAACTAGGGTCGGATGGAAGGGGAGGAGGTCCTCCCCCATCAGTGGACTTGGAGGGAGTCAGTGAGGAGATGAGGGAGGGATGGGGAGAGTGGGAGGGAATGAGGGAGGGGGCTACACCAGGGATACAAAGTACCTAACCTGTGATTAATATAAAAATAAATGAATTACATTTAAAAAAAGAAGTTAAAAAATCTATGTACAAATATCTGAACTCTCTTCCTAACTAAAATCACAATAGCTAACAGGACTTGATTTTCTAAGATCTATCATCGCATCTACTCATATGGCAGAGTAGGCTCTGATATCAGAACAATGACCCTTACCTGTAGTTAGGAAGATCCTTTTAACAGGCTTTGGAAACTCATGGAATATTATTAGGATGGAAGATATTTTAAAATATGTGAAATGGAATTATATCAGTACTGTTTAAACTATTTCTGAGAATGCCAGTTTTCACTCAGCAGGATGGTTACTTTTTTAGTCGTATTATGACAGATGTAGTTTGAGAATCATTGTCAGCAAAATTACCATTTTTGAAGGGATAAAAACAGAATTTAGATTTTTTTTCAAACAGGTACATTAAAAAAAACTTAAAGACAGATTTTGTGATACATATTTTACATGGAAAGAACATGCATGCATGAGTGTCTGTGTGTGTTTGTGTGTAGAGTTTTTATAAATTCAGTTTTATCTCTTCTGTGTCTCACCTCTCTGATGCCTCTCCTGTTCCAAATCAGCTTATTAGCACATTCTTTGCAGTTCAGACAGTAATACCCTGGCTCAGATCTCTTGGACTCTACAAGTTGGATATGAATTATGAAATTCAAATAATTTTGTGCTGTGGGTTTTAATGCATTATTATTATTCATATTTCCATCAATAGCTTTGAGCATTTCAAGTCAGAATATTGTAAATTGACTTCTGCCGGTTTTGTTTTGCTGAATGTGTAGGCAGTTTTTGATAAATAAGCTATCAAGACACCCATTGAAGTTGCAGTGATGAAGTTATAATGAATTTTGATTCAAATACTGGACAAATTCTGCTGAGCCTTCAGTAATTTAATAGCTTTCCATTATAGCAGACTGAAATGTCCAAATAACTTGTAAGTTCCATGAAGCCTCTGCTCTTTGTCCTCAGAGATGTTTTTAGATTAATGAAGTGCTATCTGAAGGGTCAGCACAGTCAAGGTGGGATTTGTGTCATTGACCGAGTCTAAAACAACAATACTTGGGTTTTTCTGGGTTCATCAAGATTAAGCCAAGATTAGAGAATCGGATCTAGACCAGACCTAAGGCTTAATTCTCACTCATCCTGTCATAAGAATATAAGCATATGCATATCTCTTGAAATTTTTTCTTCCACCAGTCAAGGTACATATTTAGCAATTCATCATGATAATTTAAAAGTCATTCTTTTCATCAATATAGAAAATCTTTTTTTTCTATCCTCATTGTTAATTAAGTCAGTCATTAATTAACATACAGATAACAACGAGGCTTTTGGCAACTTCTTTGAAATAATAGGACCTGTTTGAATTTTCTGTCACTGTGACAGCACACCTGAGAGGAACAGCATAAATCAAAGAAGGATTTAGCCTGATTCACGGTTTCAGTCCATAGTCGCTTGGCTTCTGGGCTTGGAGGACAAAGGGTGAGGCAGTGCGTTGAAGCGCACTGCCTTTAATGAAGCACATAAAAGGACAAAGTAACTTACCTCACATTGGCCAGGCAGCAAAGAAAGAGTGTTTATATTTATAACAAAGCCCTACTCTAAAAAGCCATTGAGTTATTGCTTCAGCAAAGGATTTTATTCATGAGCTCATAGCCCTCATGATCCCATCATGTACTAAAGTCCCCGCCTCTGCACACTGTTGCACCAGGGACCAAAGTCTTCCACACCTAATTAGGGAACATTCATGAGCAAAATCACAACGTAAGTTGTGACTTCTCTGGACTTCGAACTTTGCTAACATTTTACCTGGCCATCTCTGGAAGAGGTAGAGCATTGGTAAGCTTATATGCATTCAGACAAGCCTCACCCATCATCCTAAGCTCAATGGCAAATGCCATAACTTAGGGACTGGTTCTTCTTTAACCCATTACTTCTCGAACATATACTCGAGATACCTTACCTAAGTGGTGGAATGCATTCTTGCATGTCTGATAGCCACTTTCTTACTTTGTTAACCTATGAGATGCCCATTCATTTCCTGAGAATGTACATTGTGTTTCACACACTATGAAGAAACCTAAATCAAGTGCAAATGCAGTAATAGAAAGCAGGTCTATGAAAAGTTCCCTCTCTTCAAAAACCCTGTGATTTCTTCTCTCCTCTCAGATTTTCTTGCTCTGAACAAATACGTGAATAACTTTTATAGGCAGCATACTCTGAAATGAGGGCTTGAAGAAGTTCAATTAGTTATTTTGCAAACACCAAAACTAGGGGATAAAGTCTCACCTATATTCTGAAGCAAACTTGGAAATAGTTGGAACATTATGGAGTAGTAACGTAATCACATTGCTAACACACCTGCACATTACTGACGTAACCTGTGGCTTTTGCCTGCTAAGAGAAGGCAGTTTTGTGTTGAAATATCCCAAACCTCTGTGTGCTTCTCATGCATTCAATAGTGACAGCAGAAAGTGTACTTTATTGCAGTCTCCATTTTAGCCTTAGCACCCTCTCAGCTGGAGCACATAGAAGCATCTTGTATTTGCAGAGACCTCATCAAAGCAGAATGCCATGATCTCAGAGACACTGAGGATGAGCAGTCTCAGAGAGACTCTGCACCTGGGGATTCATCTTGGAATTTCAAATGAACTCTTGACATTTTCAATTGAAAGGAAAAAAAAAACAGTATCACTTGGCTAGTGACAATGACCTCTTCCTTCCCATGTGCCTGGGGAGTATTTGCTCACTCACTAAAATGAATGAAGAGTCTTAGTCATAACTACGTGACACCCTGTTGGTCTTTCACAAAGGCACGTTTGTTTCTTCTTCTTTCTGGTTTCTCGTCACATGGTTACTTGGGGTCCCCTTGTTTTTCTGGGCAAAGTCTGGAATACAGATATCAGACTCTAGAAGATGCTTTATTCAAGCCACACAATTAGCCTCTTTTTGGCATTGCAGTTTTGGAAAAGGTTTGTGAATTCAGTGTGAAATTGAACATGCATCCTCACAGCTAGACCTCTTCAGTTATGAAAGAGTCACTTAGGAACCTTTTTAATATTTTTGTCTGTTAATTTCCTAATGAATTACCAGAGAGATGAAGTGACATGTTCAAGGCCACTCAGCTAATGAGCAGATTTCACAGACAACTAATGTTTAGAACACTTAATGCCTCTTCAGCATTGTTGCAATACTAATTTAGCCTTCCTCACAACATTAGGGTTGATCTTATTGTATCTCAACTCACAGATGAGAATGCTAAGGCTCAGGAAGAGTAAACAATAAACCCATGACACACCGTATGGAAGTGGTATGCCTTGATCGGATGCTTCTCTTTTCCTGGTTTTGAGTTCTCTTGAAAGGATGAAGCTTGCCTTTGGCGAATCTCTCTGTTTTGCAGCGTCATTTTGGAAAGGGAAATGGACAATGTGTTTAGGTTGACTTTTTTTTTTCTTATGAATTGTACTGTTGACACAAAAGATTCTACTTGACAGTGTGTTTATACTTTTCTTTCTTTCGTATTTTTATTTATTACAATTTATTCACTTTGTATCCCAGCAGTAGCCCCCTCCCTCATCCCCTCCCAATCCTGCTCTCCTTTACTCTTCTCCTCCCATGCCCTTCCCCCAGTCCACTGGTAGGGGAGGTCCTCCTCCACTTCCATCTGACCCTAGTCTATCCAGTCTCATCAGGACTGTTTACATTGTTTTTCTCTGTGGCTTGGTAAGGCTGCTTCCCTCTCAGGGTAGGTGATCAAAAAGCCAGCCACTGAGTTCATGTCAGAGAACCCCTGTTCCCCTTACTAGGTACCTACCTAGAGATTGAACTGCCATGGGTTACATCTGTGTAGGAGTTCTAGGTTATCTCCACGCATGGCCCTTGTTTAGAGTATCAGTATCAGAAGAGACCCCTATGCCCAGTTTTCTTTTTTTATTCTGTTGCTTCTCTTGTGGAACACCTGTTCCCTCCAGGTCTTTCTATCTCCCTCTTCTTTAAAGATTCCCTGCACTCTAAAGTTTGGCTATGAATCTCAGCATTTGTATTAATAACCTGCTGGGTAGAGTCTTTCAGAGGTCCTCTCTGGTGGCTTCTGTCCTGTTCTCTGTTTTCTCCCTCTTCAGTTGTCTACCACATTTACCTTTCTGAATGAGGATTTATCATCTTACCCAGGGTCTTCCTTCTTGCTTAGCTTCTTTAGGTGTACATATTTTAGTATGTTTATCCCAAATTGTATGTCCAACATCCACTTATAAGAGAGTATATAACATGTGTGTCTTTCTGTCTGGGATACTTCACATAGGATGATCTTTTCTAGTTTTCACCATTTGCCTGCAATTTTCATGATTTCCTTGTTTTTAATTGCTAGATAGTATTACGTTGTATAAATGTACCACAGTTTCTGTATCCATTCCTCAGTTGAGGGACATTTGGGTTGTTTCCAGATTCTGGCTATTATGAATAAAGCTGCTATGAATATGGTTGGACAAATATCCTTTGTGTATACTTGAGCAAAAATTCAACCAGAATACACCTTCAGCTGATAAACCCCTTCAGCAAAGTGGCTGGGTACAAAATTAACTAAAAAAAAATCAATAGTCCTCATGTATATGAAAGACAAAAGGGCTGAGAAAGGAATTAAGAAAACTATACCCTTCACAATAGCCACAAATAACATAAAATACCTTGGTGGGACTCCAACCAAACAAGTGAAAGACCTGTTTAAACAAAACTTCAAGTCTCTGAAGAAAGAAATTGAAGAAGATATCAGAAGATAGAAAAATCTCCCTTGCTCATGGATCAGTAGGATTAGCATAGTGCAAATGGCCATCCTGCCAAAAGCAATCTACGGATCCAATGCAATTCCCATCAAAATACCAACACAATTCTTTACAGAGCTTGAAAGAACAATTATCAGCTTCATATGTGTGTTTGTACTTAATTAGGATCTTGAAGATGCAACAAAAGCTGGGGAAAAGAGTGCTATATTCCTGCCAAAAGGGAAAGCCATATTTGGAGTTTAATGGGTAGCCATATAACCATATATTAAGTTTTGGTGCATACATTTTTATACTCTTATACCATGGTTTTAACATAAATAAACATATTCCTATCAAAGAGAATATCGCTTCAACCATGAAATTGTCATCAATCAGGTTTGGAGCAAGAGAATGGAAATGTTATTCAAGGGTATAAGCATATTTATGGAAAAGTGTAGACATTGTATATGTATATCTTGAATTCCTATTCTTAAAGGACTTTTGTTCTTAGTACTAGTCTCAAAATAATAGACACAACTCTTTTATGGACTGTTGCCCTTTCCTGTGATCCAGCTGAGGCTGGCAGGCAGTTTCTCTGCTGTGCTGGGCTCATGATATTCTCCCTGTTCTTCATTTCCATGTATTTACACATCCTCATCCAAATTAAGACAGCTTCAAGGCCATCTCTTTGATACCTCTTTCCTTGGTGCTTGTAGTCAACTTCGATCTGTTCATTTATTTTTACATAATGATAGTTTCTTTTTCTTCTTGTTTTATATACTCTTTGTTAAAGATAAAGCACCTTGTGAGTATATAGTGGGTTTCTTGAGAGAAAACAAGATGTAAGAAAAGAGAAATTGATTGTCTTGACACAAGGTTACCTTCTTCTCTTACTTGCTCTGCTGTTGATCCTCTTCTGTACCTTGAGATGGGCTCATTTTTTTTTCTGGCCTATGCATCACAGCTATCTTGTTTAGAAAGGCTTGAGCTCCAACTAGGGCACAAGACTGACTCCTTGCCCTCTCAGGCACCCTTTCTGTGTATGAAGCAATGCTGACTAGGAGGACGTTCCATCTTAAGATGAAGTGGTGTGTCCCTTTGAATATTGTGTTCCGTGGCCTCTCTCAGGCCTTTGAAGACAAATGGAAGCCCTTCCCTGGCTTCCCATTATTTGAAGTCATTTCTCAGTCTGCCCGACTTTCAGGAATCTGAGAACAGTCCTCACATGGCCGTGGATTTAAGTGTGCTGCACTGTTCAGGTGGCTGCCCACAATCGACAGCGCTGGAGGTATACTATGTTCCTGTGTCCAGCACCAAAGCTGTATCTCAGGAGTGCTTTCAGCCCTAAGCAAGCAGAGCAGGGATTTCCCCTCTCATTATACCACCTTGCTCATGAATCCATTAGCCTTGTATAAGCATGGATGCTTCTTATGGCCAGCTACCTCATCTATAACAGAACTAGATTCAGCATTTCCCCATAGACTGACTTCTTGGCT
Source organism: Pachyuromys duprasi (assembly GCA_028658305.1). Lineage (NCBI taxonomy): Eukaryota > Metazoa > Chordata > Mammalia > Rodentia > Muridae > Pachyuromys > Pachyuromys duprasi. The sequence goes on along the minus strand of CM053744.1, from coordinate 78,968,829 downwards.
TCCCACACTTTAGGCCTGCGCCTCAGGCAAACCCTTCTAATTGAATTTGACATATTGGAAGCATATGCCTACTAGAACACTTAATTGAATATACAATATATTACATGACCACATGGTTGGTTACACATAGAGTTAATCCCATAAAAAATTGTTGGCTGTCAAAAGGTTACAAATTCCTATAGAGGAACAAATATGTGTTATAAATATATTTGCCTCATTTTCACTGCCTAACAACCTTTCAAATAGCATCTATAAATAATTATTGTGTATTTTAAATAATATAATTAATAGAAATGTTTTCTTTTGTTCCATTTTTAGCATTAAAATATATAAGAATTCCATAGACAAATACAGTATATTTTAATTATATCTATGCACACATACCCAGACACTCCCAACACTTTCCTATCCCAACTCTGGCAACTTCATGCCTTTACCTTTTGTGTCCAGTGGTGTCGAGTTATTGCTGCTTGTATACGCGTAAGTGTTGTGGGCATTCTGCTGGAACATGTACAACATCGTAAGGGCCACACCTCCCAAGAAAAATAACTAGTATCCTTTAACTGCACTTTTCTTATCTTCTATAGGTAGATCCTGGGTGTCTCTCCATATTCATTTTGGAATGGTGATTGGTTTGGTTTTGTTTGGATCTTGTGCACATAACAACATCTGCTATGGCTCTATCCTGTCCAGGCGAAAGTGATTCCAAGAAGAACTCCACATTTCTGCATCTTAAAAAACATTCTCCTATCTCTTCTGCATGTTTTCTGAGCCCTAGGGGTGTGGTGATGGTGAACCCACCCAAGGCCAAGCACTTCACAGTCAGTCATCTCTGCACTTGGATCAACTGTAAGCTCCTTTACTAACCATCAGGCATTCTTGTTTATTTAATTTTATTATTCATTTACTTGAGTGCATGTCATATGATGATAAAATGTCTTAAGTACATTGTCCGCTCATAGGTACTTAGGTTGTCAAGCCCAAATTATTCCCGCAAGCTCCAGATATGTAATATTTTACTTTATTTTACAGTCATTAATCTTAAATATTTTTCCATGTGTATTCATTTAGCTTTTCATTTAATAAAAGTTATACAGGATGCACTCCAAAAGTAAACCTTATTTCCTGTAATTGGAGAATATTTCTAATACCTGCAATTTTTCATTTACAAACCCTTAGCATCATTAATGTTTTGCTCTGTGATCACCTTAATTTTTAAAAAAAGATTATTTTTATATTAATTACAGTTTATTCACCTTGTATCCCAGATGTAGCCCCCTCTCTTATTCCCTCCCAATCCCACTCTTCCTCTTTCATTTCCTCCCACGCCCCTTTCCAAGTTCACTGATATGGGAGGTCCTCCTGCCCTTCCTTCTGACCCTAACTTATCAGGTCTCATGAGGACTGTCTGCATTGTCTTCCTCTGTGGCCTGGTAAGGCTGCTACCCCCTTAGGGGGAGGTGCTCAAACAACCAGCCACTGAATTCATGTCAGAGACAGTCCCTGTTCCCATTACTAGGGAACCCACTAGGACACTGAACTGCCATGGGCTACATCTGTGCAGGGGTTCTAGGTTATATCCATGAATGGTCCTTGGTTGGATTATCAGTCTCAGAAAAAAAAACCCAGATATTTTGGTTCTGTGCTCTCCTTGTGGAGTTCCTGTCCCTTCCAGGTCTTTCTATCTCCCCCTTCTTTCATAAGATTCCTTGCACTTTGCCCAAAGTTTGGTTATGAACCTTAGCATCTGCTTTGATATCCTGCTGGGTAGAGTCTTTCAGAGGCTCTCTGTGGTAGGCTCTCGTCCTATTCCCTGTTTTCCCATTTGCCTTTCTCTGTGAGGATTGATCATCTTATCCTGGGTCTTCCTTATTAAGTTATACCTAATACATAGTTTTAGAAGTTTAAACCGTCACAACAAGAGAGTTTTGTTGTAGCTGTCCATTTTGAAAAATCAAGTGTTTTATGTTTTTTTACATACTCAAATTGTTATTTTTAAATGAAACCATAGGTGCTGAAAATATTGCTCAGCAGTAAGATTAATTAGTGCTTGATTAGCATGCATGTATTAGATTCCTAGTATGTGGGTACACACATACATGCATGCACCCATACACACCAAGTTACCTAAGCTCACACTATTATCTTTCTTTCAATTGATTAAATCATCAATTCATTTTGCATCTGAAGTTTTTATGTATGCCAAATTTAGAAAACTTTGTGTGTCTGTGCATGTGTGGGATATATATATATATATATATATATATATATATATATATATATATATATATCCCACATATATATATCCCACATATATATATCCCACATATATATTCCACATATATACATATGTATACATATGTGATATATATATATATGTGTGTGTGTGTGTGTGTGTGTGTGTATGTATGTATAAATGTGGAAGCCACACACTGATGACAGGTATCTTTCCCAATCAGTGTCTACCTTAGCTTTTGAGATACTATCTCTCCCTAGGGTTCACTGATTCAGCTATACTAATTGTCCGCCAAGATCTAAGAGTCTTTTTTTTTTGCCTCTCTAGCTCTGATATTACAGCTCTGCATTGTTGTACCCACATTATTTTATGTGAGTGTTATATATCTGAAGTCAGATCTGTGTCCTTGTTCTGCAAGTACTTTGCTGATTGAGTCATCTCCACAGCCCCTAGAAAACTTTTTGATGGTGCTCTGATGTTGCATTTAGATAGCTGGCAGAGTTTCTAAATGAGATGACTCAGTATTTTATAGTCACACAGGATCTGTGAATCATGCTTTGTGCATTTTTATTAGTGATCACATATTAAGATGAAACACTAGGCTCGATACATGGAACTATTTTTGAGAAGAGTTTCTTTCCTTGGAGAGTGATAAAAAAATTAGTGGTACTTTAGAGAATGACATTAACTGGAAAAGGAGGGTTCGGTGTTGCATGGGCAAGCAAATAACTCACGATGTCAATTAACTCAGGCAAACTTGGGAACTGAAATTCAGGACTTCCCAATTAGACTGATATACCACGTATGTGGAAATTAGCTTCCCACCTTCTCAAATAGGTGCACATCTGGCTAACATGCTGTCACTGAATATGATGTGGTCTCAAATGTACTCTCTACTGTGTGCATTGAAAGAACAATTATTGTGTTCTCTGGACAAAGGTGTGTTATGTGTGCTTAGTGGGTTTTAGATGTTTAATCATAGAAGGCAGGATCCACAGGCCAGCACATTTTAACTGAGCTTGGCAGACATACACATAACAGTGTTGGAGGAAGAGAAGCCGAGGAGGACGGAAGAAGACATTATTAAAACAGAGGCTGAGATAGCTAATCAAGGGGATGAAGGAAAGAAACCCCAAGAATGCAGTGTGCACAGTTATTTAGCCAAGGGAGAGTTTGGCAGGCTGAGGGAAGGATGCAAGACTAGAGTAGGAATGTATTTACAACACTAAAGGACTGAGTATAGAACAGGCTTTAGTGCATTCTACATTCCAATAATACATGGTATTTGAAGTCCACAGTCAATTACTAGCTTGAAAAGATAAGTCTATCTGACACATTCTTGCCTCCCAGTCTCATTTAGTCTTCTTGGCCTACCTGCCATTCAAACCTAATTCTATGTTTGTGAATGATTTAGTTTAGTAAACTGTCAAGAAAAATAAAAATATTGGTTTACAGTCTTAAAGAATCTAGGACAATATTTAGCACATGGGTCTTCGTTGCCAAAGGTGTTTCATAAATAATATGTCTTTTGTCTGAATCAAATATAAATGCAACTGTGAAATAAAATGTTAATTAATTAACTAGTATGAAGTTAACTTCTGTGACATATATGCTACATAATTTTCAATTATTTTTTTTTCAGCATGGACAATGCTGAAGCTAAAAGAAAGAGTTGTATAATCTTAAAGGTTATTCTGAGAATGAGCAATTAAAATTTAAATTGGTATGGTTATTTTATTGTTATTGCTGCTTTGATTCTGTAATTACTAGTTCATCTCAACTCAAAGATTTTCAGATTGTATAAAAGTGTATTCATCTGGGTATTAACTGTCTTCAGTCATCTCATTATAAATTTAAAATTAAAATGAATTGTACACATTTCCATATTGCTCCAGCAAGTTGAAGTCTAGTGCTAAATTTTTTTAGAAGACATTTAAATTTCTATTAAATAAAACTGTAGTATTCAAGATAGGTGAAATGCAGATTTTTCCAGTTTAGAATATCAAGGATTAAATGTGATTGGTTTTCTTACAAGCGTTATCCTTCTAAATTTGGTCATCTAATTAGATTCCTATTCATGGCAAATGGCTTCTGAGAGCACATGAAAACCAGCTTTTCATGAACATGCCTTGATTGGATTCATTAGATTTGCATAAACTTTATGATGGGTATGGCCTAGTGTCTTGGCTTCTTTCACTTAGAAGGGAAAGCTAGAAGGAGCCGGAAAGGGGAAACACAGAAATGTTTGCAAAGGATGCATGTAATAGCAGTCAGATTCATGGCATGGTGATGAGAATAGACCATAAGGAGCTGAAGCAGCAAAATGCTTTGGCAGTATCAGCAGTCCAATCCAAAAAGCTGAACACGGTAGGAAAGAGATAGATGATTCTGACAGACCACACCATTTTGGTGCTTCTTGTAATACAAGATGCACTGTGGCAGTCCTGATGCCTGGGATGGGGTTGATCACTGAAGCGGAGGGAACCTCTGCTCTGCTGGGGAACAGGTGTGTCAAGACAAGCTTGGCTGCTTGGGCAGGTGGGCTTCTGGGAGGCATCTCTAACACTATGTCACCCGGATATCAGATACTGGTTTTGATTCAGGGAGAAAAAAGGGATGAACGGAACTCTGAGAGGAAGAGCCAAACAAGTCCATGTGGAGTTTGGAAACAATTGGGAAATAGAAACAGCACCTGGAATAAGAAAAAGGGTGATCAGAATGGGAGTCAAAGTTGGGGAGAGTGAATGGATTGTGAGATGAGGGTTCAGGCACACCTTCTGGGATACAGGTTCTTTTAGCCCACATCAGTATCATCAGCCATCACAGACCAGAAACTACCCTGGGAGGCAGTATTCTGAAACCTATGAGTTGGAATGGAATCCAAGTCGAGTTTGAACTGCAAACATAATATAACTGAATTAGGATTTTTATATGATATAAAAAATGTCGTGAGTTGTCCACGCCATTTATTCTGGCATTCACGTAGACTATGACAATGTGATAATGAGATTTTACTCTTTGGGTTTGTAAGGGTGGGGTCCCCTTTTCTGAGGAGAAGAAGAGGGGGCGAAGGGGAGGAGAGAGGGAGGATAGGTTGGAGAGGGGAGGAAGGTTGGGGGAATGATCAGAATATAAAATGAATAAATTTATTGAAAAATGGCACTTTAAAAATGTGTTTGTTTATGTTTTAGTTTGCACACATGCATATCAGTATCCATGGAGGCCAGAGGAGGCATTGGATCTCTTAGAGCAGGAGTTATTGGGGGTTGGTTGTGAACTGCCTGATAGGATCTGGGAACTGAACTCTGGTACTCTTACTAGATGAGCCAGCCCCAGGTCATTTTTATGGCATTCTATTACTTAGAGAATAGCTCAATGATTCTATGACATAATTATCACAGTCATTTACAGATGATAAAATTGTGGGTGAGAAAAATTTGAGTTATTCAGTCATGTAGCCAAAATAGTTGCAAAGCTTTCATGAGAACTTGTTTCTGACATTTTAAAACCTGTGTTAGGTACTTAACAGTGAGCAAGGAAAAAAGGAAGGGATTTTTTTTTTTCATACCAGGAAGGCTAACAGTTCATGTGTCAAGATGGATTTACAAATGACTTCACAAAGAGATAGAATTTCCAAACCCATTTCAGTACCAAGGAGAGCACTCAGGATGCCCCCTTACCCTCCTTTAATATAATAATAATAATAAATACCAAAGGAAATACTCTTGTATCTCAGGATCACATTCATTTAACCAGATGATATTTTGGGTTAGTTTGTTGGGTGTGTTTTGATATGGATGAGAACTAATATTTGTTAAGGCAGATATAACAATCAGATATGGCAGAAGAAGAAACTGCAATCCAACCACTAAGTATTTTACACAATGTTAAGTAATTTGAACCAGCTCTTGGTTCTGTAACCCATTTTTTCCCCATGACACTCCAGTGACATTAAAGGATGCTTTCTGGGTGCTACTAAGGAGGAATGTATGTATATGTTCTACTTAGTCCACTTAGATTTCATATTCTGTGATGTTTGTATGAGAATAAAAAGTCTCAAACAAGCAAAGGGAGCAAAGGGATTGATGTGCATTTCATGTGAGTCCCAAAGGAACCTCAAACCAACAATAATGTAAGATAAGAGTAAGAAATCAAAATCATACACAAAAATCAAATGCCTGAGATGCAATATGTGTGTGGTGCTTACAAAGTAAGAGGTCTACAGATATAAGCATAGTCAACTAATAAGCCAATATAACACTGAACTGAAATAATCAACCAGATTAGTTTATGAACTATGGGAATTTTGAAATTAGGAGAAAATTAAGAACTTTAAACAGAAGGGGGGATGATGGAAAAATTAGATGGTAACCCTTCCTCAGAGTATTATGTTAGATGTTTTCATATTTAAATATTATTTTGTATGTTTTTTGTTAATTTTGAACTTTTAAAATTCCTATCAATTTATGTTGGATGGCAAGTGGGTAGAAATAATAAATATGGTAAATGGATGCTAATAATTCTATGAAAGAAAGAGGCTGCCCTGTGCCTGGGAAGTTGGGAGGAAAATTTATCATAGCATTGATGAGCCCATGAATTCTGAGCCACGTATATAGTCTTCATGTGGGTATATGAAACAGTGAAGAGAGACTGTCACTGGTGTTTTGCCACATATTAGAAGGCACTGGTGTCACCATAAAATGCCCTGGTTGGATCTTCTGTTCAACATATCTAATGACACAACTTGTGAACTGGTTTTCATTCTTCCTATATCTTCCTTCTTTCTTTCTCCTTTCCTCCTTCCTTCCCTTCTTTTTCTTTCTCTCTCCCTTTCTCACCTTCCTTTCTTCTGCTGTATTCTTCCCTCTTTCTCTCCGTCCCCTGTCTCTCCATCTTTTATTTCAATCCCTTCTCTCTTTTTTTTTCTTCTGTCTTTGTTTTCTGTCTTTCTTCAGGAATTATTTGATGACTGCCATCTTCATGTCAGGAAACAGTCAGAGTCTTAGTGATGCAAAGATTAAAAACCAAATATCAGAAAATCATCACTGAGATGTAGTTGGTGTGAATATTTTTATTGGAATCAAAACTATTAACAAGGCAAATTTGGGGTAATCTAGCGATTTTGTAAGTTTTATGTTAAATCACATTAATGATATATTTCATAGCTGTATCATCAGAGGTGGGATTTTGAAAACATATTCTTGATTTCTCTCCATAACTTTGTGATTTTTTTGTGAAACTCTACACTGATGTTATTTGTGCATGTGTATTCATGTATGTGCATGTGTATGTAACATATCATGCAATGTGAATATTCTGTAAGAACATTTATTAACATGTCCACTATAAACCAGAGAATAAATCTTCCTCCCAAACAAAGACCAGAGATTAACAAAAGCCTTTTAGGGAAAATAAACTGGTTAAAAACGTACCAGAAAGAAGATATGTTTAAACAATGTCAAGATGAAGAGGTACGCAAAAGGAAATGACTCATAGGGTAGAATTCTTGAACTTGCTGCATTTAAGTAGTTCATAGGCACAATTAGGTCATTTATGGATCCTGTGTGATAGAAAAAAATATAGCAAGATAAAACAGGCTTGAAATTCTAGAAACACTAATACATGCCTAAGGAAATGTTGATAACATTGACCTCAGAAGGAAGGTATTAAAATAGTGACAATGCATGCTGGAGAGGTTGTGGAGAAAGAGGAACCCTCCTCCATTGCTGGTGGGAATGCAAACTTGTACAACCACTCTGGAAATCAATTTGGCGCTTTCTTAGACAATTAGGAATAGTGATTCCTCAAGACCCAG
>CM053744.1:78943480-78960278 GCA_028658305.1 Pachyuromys duprasi | reverse complement strand
GTGGGCTTGGAGTGGGCGGGGAGGAGATGAGGGAGGGTTGGGGAGGGTGGGAGGGAGTGAGGGGGGGGCTGCGCATGGGATGCAAAGTACCTAACCTGTGATTGATAACAAAAAATAAAAATAAAAATAAAAAAATGGAAATAGAAAAAAAATCCAAACCAAAGTACAAATTCTGTGAGCTGATTTTAAACTATGTAAGAGTAACAAGTGATAAATTGACTGTTAGACCTGAGAAGTGATTGAAATGTGAGAGTAGGATCTAATTCAGGAACACGAGTGACGTCAAGACAGTGCATTAGAAACCCACACATGCCACATCTAGCTTCTTGTACGTGTATTTAATCTGTGTATACATGCCAAGTAGCCTCATGAACTCCCCACTATGGGATCATTTCACCTTTCAAAGATAAAGGTATTATAATAAGGATACATAATGGATAGTCTTCTCAAAGCTTTCTCTACATTTAATTTTCTATTTGTACATTCTTAGAAAACTGATTAGATATGCAAGCTAAATAAAGCCTCCAAAGGTCTACCCATGACATTACTGTAGCTTTCTCCTGAGTTCTAGCTCCTTTTAAAACCTGAGATGGTTTTTGAAATCATGGTTACTATACCTTTGTTCACAGTTTCAGATAGGCCAGAAGATATGATCATAGAATCCAGACCCTGAGACCCAATACAAGATTAATGCAAAGTGTATTTAAATTTCTTACTATCAAAAATAAAAAGTAATAGAAGAAATTAACTTAAGTATTTACCACTGCCCTTATATAGACCCAACATAATTCCAAACTGTAATCAATATAAAAATATATTAACTGGTTCCTTTCCATTCTCTTGTCTGTGTATCAGACAGGGCCTTTGAGTCTTCAAAATCCACTTACAGTTTCAATATTCTTTGGGACTTTTAAGTTTGTACCAGTTTTTGCTGTAACGCAGTGCTTGGTAGCCAGGTGTTCAAGGCTATGGGCAGTTACATTGCTAGGGTAGTCTAGATTCTTCCCTCCTTTGTTTGAGAGAATCTCAATCACTCAGTGATTTACTTTTAATGTAAGTTCGGGGGAGGTAATTTAAAATACTATTTAACAATGACACATGATTTTCATCTGTATTTCAGAAGACACCAGAATAGATTTTTAATGGGATAATACTATAGCTATTTAAGCATAGTTTTAAAAGATACTTAAAATATAAACATTTATACATTCATCAGCATACATATACCCACATGGACAGAATGCTCATATACATATGGTTGTGCACGTGCACACACACACACACACACACCTAGAACATCTTTGTAATTGAGACTTAAATGAAGAGACATTATACATTTCCTTTCCATGTGTCTTCCCATGAAAGGAAAAGATTCACTTATGTGTCTAGAGTCTTCTTCCATCTTCTTCTTTTTTTGCCTGTTCTGTGCATTACAGAAGTTGTGAGTAAAAGTTACTCAGAGCATAAACTATTCTTGTTTTTTTTTTCCTTTTAAAGAGGCTATCTCACTTCTAGCTGCATCATGCCAGTGAGTACTCTGAAGACTGAAGGTGTGTATATTTCATGGACTTTTTCTGCTCTGGCTATGTAAGAGTCATCTAACATATAGCTCCATCTGCACATGGCCTACCAGATAGCTCACAAGCCCTTAGAGTATGAGAATTTTCACAATGTGGTGGGAGAATTGAGTAAGGAAATCACAAATCTTCATGTATGTTATCGACCCCTGTGTTTAGTGGTCCAAACTATTTGTTCTGTGTTGACATGGTAGAGAGTGGGTCCAGACCTCTCTATATGCTGTAAATAGGATGCACCTCTCTCTCCCTTCAATTTTATTACAGGTCCCTGAACATGTTAGCATCTACAGATTCCATTTTCTCCATTTTCTACACAAGTAACTCTTTCAGAAGTTTGTGTCTCTACTTGTGCTTAAATAGCAGAAATATAAGCTCTTATTAGATGGATGATAATGGAAGTCAGTATTTTACTATATCTAAATGCATGCAGCCATCTTCTTGCTGTAATTAAGGTTCTATCACCAATGTGTCTTTGTGGACAGCTTTATTCAGAATGCAGACACTGGCAACAAATACACTGCTGCAACCTTAAATGGCTTCAGTTCATTTATATGCATGAGTTCACACTTCTCGCTGTTTCCTGTTCATATCCAAGAGCATGAATCACATGCTGTAATTTTTGTCAATGGAGGGGACAATGTAAAATCTGTCTTCCTTTAGTTCCAATTTGCAAGTATTTACACTTGCCTGGACACTTTTCTGCAAAGATTGAATTGGATCAAAATCCATCATGAGTTTGAACAAGATGAGGTGGAAGCCCACTCAGGAACTTGGTGGCATGGGTTAAGTCAGAAGGAGCCTGAGTATGACACATTTGAAGACTAGACAGTTTTACTTTCCTGGTTGACTCTCTGGACAACAATGAACAAATATGGTCTCTGGAAGAAATCACTGCAGAACAAAAGTATTTTAGGGGGGGAATCTGATACAGAAAAGCTTTACAGACGATAGCTAAGCATGCTGAAGGAATGGAATGTAGATCCCAGGAATCCACGATTGGCAAGTATTAAGAAAATCTTTTGCCAAATTAAATACTACTGACTTAGTCGTCATATAGCTCATCAGTGCCAGGTATAAAGATAGCTTTTATTCTCCTGAGGTATTTGTTGTCTCAGAGGCTTACTGCTTCATCTGCTAACCTAGGCCTAGTCCTGGAAGATTCTAGCCTCTGTACAATTTAACCTAGGCCTAGAATGTTTTCAGTCTCTAAGACTTACTGCTGAATAAGCTTACACTTTTTTATTCTTACTGAGCTCTGCTTGGCTTGTTCAACTCAGATGTTCTGGCTAAAATTCTCTCCCAGTTGATTTATTCAATCTTGTTCTTTTCTCTGCCTCTAAATTGCTCTGCTTGGCCTCAAACTAACTTCGGCAATCTGCTCTAATCTAGCATCTTCTCATTCTCTGGCTCATTCAGTCTTCACCAGAGCCTAGCTTGTTCTCTCTCTCAACTTCTCTGTTAAAGCTCTCCAGGTAAAACCACCTCCTTTCTCTCTCATTGCCTCTTAAGTAGCTTCCCTTTCCTTTTGCTTCTCATGAGAGTTGGGTGTAACCTATTCTGTCAAGTCTTTCTCTGATTTGTCACTGTTTTGGCCACTCAATTAGACATCACTTTCAAACACGGGTGCTTCCTTCTATAATTTACTTTACCTTGACTGTTTGAAATTAAAAAGCATGTACCACTGTACCAGGACCTAAGCTTTTTAAATTTTTTAACCTGAAACTTGCTTTATATTAGGCTGGCCATGAATTCAGAGATCTATCTGTCTCCTGGGATTAAAGTGTGTCTGTATTCCAGCCAGATCACACAGACCTAAAAGGTCTTTGGATATGATCTCTTGCCAGAGCAGCCATGTTCTGAATTAACATTCTTCTACAGTGGGGTAATGGATAGAAAATGACAATGATGGCCTTAAAAGATGAGATACTAAGAGGTGATTACAGCAGAAACCCAGGGATGAGGATCAGGTAACAGAAGTCAAGTATGAAATACAAGTTGTATTTCAGAAACAATAGACTTGGCTATCAATATTGGTCAGAATATTCCACTTGAAGTAGGAGTCTGGAAACTGAATGTCACAGCTCTCAGAGAGTATGTAAATCTCCCCTTCCTAAGAGCAGGGTTTTGAGAGATCCAGGAAAGACAGAACATGGTTTGATGAAGGAGAAATTAATGTATTTTTGTGCCTTCATCTTGTGAAGAGTACAGATGGGCGGTGAAAAGCTAAGAATGAAGTAGGAAGAACCCCCTGCAATCCTTTTTGGATTCTTTTCCTCCTACTCCTTACCTGATTGATTCTGTCAGTCATTCAAGTCAAATCTCTCTTCAGGTCCTTTAAGGTCATTTTGTTTGATTCTGGGAGTTACTTCATTGGTTCACAGAGCAAAGCTTTCTGAATGACAAAGGCAGTGTGAAGAGCTTTCTGCTCTCACCATGTCAAGCAGAGCAACAAATAACAACCTTTATTCTTGAGTGTTTACTTCTGCCACTTTCTTGCAAAACTGAATGTGGCTGCTGGTCATGGTCCCTCCTCTTGAAAGCCTGCCTACCATTCCCATTGTTCTCCATTGCACAGATATTCCTGTAAGGGGTCTTTGTCCCTCTTTTATTTTGCACTCCCAAAATGTAGGTTAGATCTCAGAATTTACTCTCACCCTCTTTCTTTTCGCTGCCATTATTTGCTCACATTTCTTTGCTTTTCTGCAGCTGTGATCCTGGCCTATTAGCGGAAAAGAATTATTGCAGTAGCTAGTAATTAAGGTTTTTTTTTTTTACTTCTTTTTCTCTCTCCTTTCGTTCATGTGCTTGTTTCTGAAATATGTACCATCAGAGTTACTCATGGCCTTTCACTGTGATGAAAATTAAGTGCCAGCATCCTAGGAGACTCCTAATAAGCTCTTCTTATATTAGGGCCCCATAACTACTCTATATGGCAGCCAAAATGAAATACACATCTTCCTGAGGATATTTTTGTGGCTTCTCCTCAAAGACTATATTCTCCTATGTGCTGTATGATAGCCACAGGCTCTGGCTTGCCTGATTGTTTCTGTTATCCTGGTTTCAGTATTACTAAGCTTCCCATTTCACATTCGACAATACAGTAATTTGGGTGGCGAATTGTATTTTCATCCTACCTAATCGGCTGGTCCTTCTTAATTCCTATTCCTCTTCTTAATCCTTTTCTCCAGTGTTATGAGAATTCCTTCCCCAAGTTAAATAAATAATGTTTATTCTCTTCTTGCAAAGTCCCAACAGCATAACAAAGTTTGTTCTACCCCAGTTCACCTTGGGAACTGTCAAGTTTATTGCACTTACAGCATATGGGAGAGGGGTTATGGGCTGGAGCATGGGTGACCTTAAAAAAAACAGCTGCACTGGCTGATTCATATCCAACATGGTTGATGACACCCCAGAACCACATACATCAGTGGTTCTCATGTTCCCTCTGTGACAGTTTTTCACGCTGTGGTGACAAACACCCATGGAATTATTTTCTTTGCTGCTTTGTAACTGTGATCTTGTTATGAATCATAGTGTAAACATCTGTGTTTTACAATGTTCTTAGGCTACCCCTGTGAGAGAGCTGTTCAACTCCCCAAAGAAGTTGAGACCCACAAGTTGAGAATCTCTGATACAGACGTAGTATTTTTCCGGCATTGTTTCCCACCTGTGTCCTCTAAACGTTCCCAAAGACTCCAAGGCCATGTGTATTTTGGTCAAAGTGGCATACAAAGAACAACTGAGTGACTAGAATATCAGGGGGGGGGCATCAATAACTCTCCTTAGTTCCTTTTCTTTTCTTTATGAGAGAATGCCATCAGTTCACAGGCCTGCTCTTGATTGAGTCCTACAAGCAGGTACAGCTGATCTCATGAAGATGGGAGCTGTTTTGCTCAGGGGATACTGCTATAGAGCACCCAGTCTCCCCCACACTTGTACTATTCCTGTAAACATAGCTTGATCCTTTCAAGAGAGACCCTGAAAAAATGCTGACTTTCATAATACTCTTTTCCTCCCTTCTTACACTCCTATAATCAATTTTATGCATTCTGCTCATGTTTTTAATCCCCACGCCTACCAAAATGCTAATGCATTTATCTGTATTTATATATACTCTATATAATATAGTATATATACTTACATATTAATTGTATCTTTATGTTATGTTACAACTTTAAGGCCTTAGTCTTTGTTTCAATTAAATTGGTTTCATTTGCAAATATTAGAAAACTCTATCATAACCACTTAAAGAATAAAGAAGCTGTATTATACAATTGAGTCAATGTGTCTCCGTGAAGATTAATTCAGTATTGACCATTAAAGCAGTGGACCTGGTGCCCCATCTCTGAGTCCTGTCATGTAATATGTCTGCTCAATGATAAGTAGCTGTCTTAATGAATGAAGCATTGATTATTCTAGAATGTAAACACAAGCATGGTGATATCTAGTGGAACTAACATTTTCTGGATTAGGATTTTAAAAGCAAGAGGCCCTGTTTTAGAAGCACCCACCCACAGCAGACATCTTCTGCTTCGTTGACCCAGATTTCTTCCCATCTCAAATCTTAGAAATTTCCAGTTGAGTAGACAAGGCCATTGGGGGTTGCTACATTTTTTGTACTCTGGGGCTGAGGGTAGCCCCAGTTAACTAAAGATCATTTCTTTCTGAAAGGCATAACAACTGAACAAAACCAGAGCTTTATTTTATTTTATTTTTTTAGAAAAAGAGGGATAAATAACTTGCTTATAAAAATAATAATGTCAGCTATAGGTAACTCTGGGTTACATGCATAATTATTAAGTGTATATTAGTTTTATGATTTTTGAAGAATTTTTGAAATTTTTAAATTCTCTTGGTACTCTAATGGTATAATAGATTGTTTAAAATATGCTAAATAAACTTTCAAATGAATTTTCAATGTTTCAAATAACAGGTTCATCTTAGCAGCACTTTAAGTTAATATCAAGTTAATATGGAGATATTAAAATTATGATTTTGAGAGAAAACTTGCTTGGGATTTTAATAGCTATCTAAAATTGCTGGCCAGCTATCTATGCTCAGGATTGCTCACTACATGGAATCTTTCCCAGTGATTTTTTTGAGGGACAATTTTGCCAAGTATTTTCGTCCCAGGACTGAAGTGTTTTCATGATTTAAAGTTTCTGTTATAACTGTCTTTTGGTATTGAACCACAAAATTCTCATGTCTGCCAACTATAAACTGGGATAAGCAACAGGTCGGAAACCTGTAAATTTGAAAAGTCCTGTAGCTCTCAGGGGCGCTTACCAAACTGGAGTGTTCTTAAGTCCTATGTAGGTTCAGAGCCAACACTACAGAAGACCCTCCAAGGTCAACACAAAGGTGGAAGCAGAGAATTGGGGACAGCTGTTGGTGTCTTGCGCAACAGTTAATGCCATGGTCTGCAGATGGGGGCAAGGGTTGTCTTTCACCAGGCGTCAGAACAGATGGGCCCTGATGGACGGCCCTATAGACTTAGTACTCTTTGTGTCATCATGAGAAAAAACGAGGGCTAGTTACACACACAATAAAAATTAGATTGTCTCCAAAGTAAGTAGAGAGTAGGGTCAGATGAAATTGCTTCTCTCACCATCTTTGGGTATTGCTGTGTAGTTATGGACTATGAAGTCAGAGGTCCCGGGGATGAAATTTTATGTTCTCAGACACACTCTGCCAAAGAACTAAGATATCATAGCTTTAAGTATTTTGACAGCTGGCAATAGAACTTGCCAGACAAGCAGGCTCTAAGATTATGTATGATCAAGTGTTCTGAAAGATTGAAAAGGCTGAGGTGGGTAGATTGATTTCTTACTGAAGAGTCAATAATTCTGATTTCATAGTATTTTTCTCATGAATGTTCAAATACTGTGAATGTGAACCATAACCCCGAAGTATAGAGAAGTAGGGAAATAGCTTACAAACTTTGTAAACTTGGAAGAGGCAGTGGACTTCAAATACACACTTAAAAAATTAACACTTAAATAAATAGGAAGCCCAGTTTATATCTGTTCTGCAGGCTTCTTTAATGCTGTCAATCATGCACAAGCAAACACTTAATCAGTATTGTCTTTGAGGAATAGTATTAGTTTATAACATTCCAAAAATATTTACTTTTCTTCTTTTACATTTACTTTTTGAGAGTTTCACACAGAAGTACTACATTTCCATCATTTCTACTCCATCTTCTCCATCCTCCAATTACTCATGTGTCCCTCTGATTTCCTCTCAGATTTATAACCTCTTCTCAGGTATTATTGTTACATATACAAACACACATATGTACTTATAAACACCACCCACCAAGTCCATTTAGTGCTGACTGTGTGTGTATGTATTTCAAGCTGACCACTTGGGGTTGGATAACCTATTTATGGACTTATCCCTAGAGAAGATTGATTCTCTCTCATTAACCATTGATTGCCTGTAGCTCTTAATTGGGGGTGGGGCCTTGTTAGATTTTCCCCTTCCTACTAAAATGTCACTTCATTCACCTCCCTCAAACTATATTCTGAAAGAAAGCAAAGGACATGATTGTTCCTAGGTATGGTAGAGGAGAAAGTTCACTGTAGACAGGTGGGAAAGCATAGCCAGAAAGAGAATCACATCTAGGATAGTCCGGAGTGAACATGACTAGACTGAGCTGGATCACGTCAGGAGAGGGCTAGGGGGAAGGAGAGTGGAACAAAAATGCCTGAATTATAGAGGAAAGAGCCTCTGTGGGAAGGGCAGCCTCTGAGCTGGACAGTTCAAGTTCAGGGTAGGGGTTGGGATAAGCCAGCCATACCCTGTAACAGGTAGGGACCAAAGGAAGAACCTGGCATCCAGGTCCACTTTGATATGTTAAATAGGTTCCTCAGTAGTTTGTACCAGGTTTGAAATGTAACACATTCCAAAAGGTGTTTCAGAACAGCAGGTTAATTTTCAAAAGATGATACAGTAGTCTAAGAATAGATTGCAGAAACTGACATTACTATTTTTCCTGCACCCTGCGAGGTAATAAAAGCTCTGAATTCTCCTCTTTGTTTGAAGAAATGCAATTATTAGAACATATTTGACTGCCTGTATTGAGATTTTTAATGGACAGGTCCCATGCTTGTGATTTATGCAAAAATACCTAACTACAAGAAAATGTACCTATGAGCCCAGAGGTTTAAATATTTAACTCTTCTAGACAAGACAAAACAATGAAATATCATAATGGCAAGTTCATCGGTGAGTGATAAATAAGGTCAACTTGTATATCACAAAATGCTTTGAAGCCATTTTTACAGAAATCCACATGAATAGTATAGTTAAAACCAGAGTCAGACTTGTAAAAAATATAAATTGCTAATAATGTTTATTATTAAATGCCTATAAGTATCATGGCAGTTACTATTAACCCACTATAAAATCAATAAATGATACAGCCATTTGTTGTTTTTATTTTTTATTTTATTATAGTTGTTTTTAAATATTAGTTACCGTTTATTAACTTTGTATCCCCGCTGTATCCTGCTCCCTCACTCCCTCCCAATCCCACTCTCCCTCCCTCAACTTTTCCCTGCTCCTTTCCAAATCCACTGATAGGGGAGGACCTCCTCCCCTTTCACCTGACACTGGTTTATCAGGTGTCTTCAGGACTGGCTGCAAAGTCCTCCTCTGTGGCCTGACAGGGCTGCTCCCCCAACTTGGGGAGGGAGAGCCATTGAGTTCATGTCAGAAATAGTCCCTGTTCCCTGTACTAGGGCACCCACTTGAATACTGAGCTGCCATGGCTACATCTGAGCAGGGGTTCTAGGTTAAACATACTGAAATCTAGACATCTAAAGAAGACAAACAAGAAAGAGGACCCATGGTAAGATGATCAATCCTCACTTAGAAAGACAAATGGGATGGATATTAGATGTAGGAGAAAACAAGTAACAGGACAGGAGCATATCACAGAGGGCTTCTAAAGACTCTTCCTCGCAGTGTATCAAAGCAGATGCTGAGACTCATAACTAAACCTTCAGCAGAGTGCAGGGAACCACATGAAAGAAGGGGGAGTTAGTATGACCTGGAGAGGACAAGAGTTCCACAAGGACCAAATATATCTGGGCACAGGGGTCTTTTATGAGACTGTTTCTCCAACCAAGAACCATGTATGGGTATAACCTAGACCCCATGCTCAGATGTAGCCATTTGTTGTTTTTAAATTACGTTTGTTTCACCCAATCTACCTTGTTACCTTTCAGCCCCTCATCCCATGCCATTTGCTTTAATCATTCTGATCTGGGCTACTTCCCATCCTATATCCCCACCAATACTTGCTTTTCATCTGGGACACACCTCTCCATGCCTTTCCTCCTCCTGGCCCACATGATTCTTTACCTATCCCATTGTGACTCTGCTTCTTTGTTCTCCTTTCGTGAATGTCGCTCTCCTTCCCATGATCCTTTTGCCCTCCAAGCCTGAGAACTTTGGCCATGACTACCTCACTCTGATATTCCCATGTGTGTAGGAATTTATTCAGCCAGTGATGAATAACTTGGAGGCAAGGATGGCAAATACCATTTGGGGGTATATGAGTGTTTGCTCATAAAAATACAGCAAGCAGACCTCAGGGGCAAAATAATTAGCAATCAAATACAAAGCACCAGACCATGCCGTTACACAGACTGTCTGCATTTGACTCTCAGATCTGCCATTTTTTTACTACATCTGAGACCTTGGGAAAATTACTCACAATACCTCAGTTCCTTCATCTGTAAAATGAAGTAACACCTCATAGGATTTGGGGGATGACCAACTTATGTTGACATATGTCAGATGTTAAAACAGCAATTGTATTTTTGCTCAGAGTTAAATGCTATGTCACTTTTGAATCTGATAATGAAAAATAATGTGTATGAATATGTTTCTATGAATTTATTATAGGATGAATGTGTATGTATCATAAGCAGAAATTAAAGGTATTTGGACGAATGTTTTTAATGGACTTACCACTATATAATGGAAACCTTTAAACTGACATGCTTAAGACATTGAATTGCTTTAGAGACGTTAGGCTTCCACATTTGAATTGTAATTGTACCGTTTCCTAAAATGGGATGAGCAGTAATTGGGAGCGTTGCCCTTGTACCAACTGCAAATGAGGCCAGGCTGCAAAATGAGTTCATGTTCCAAGATTTGTCTCATTCATTTATTTTTGGGTTTCAATCATGCTTTTCTTTGTGCATCTTCATCAAGCATTTTTAATAGCTCAGTGATGTATAAGGATTTCCTACGTAATCATCATTTAGTATCCTGTAAAAGACTTTTAAAAATAAAATCATTCAAATGTCTAGACATTTCTTCTTTTCCAAGTAAAATTCAGTGGCCTTAAAGACATTTGTTCTGGCAGTAGGTTTAAAGATGGGGAAGATGGGAAAAGATGAAAGCCAAAAAAAAAAAAAAATCCTGAAGAAGGTGGCTATGAGAGAGCCAGCTGGATGAATTTGAAATCACATGGAATAGCGTTTCTACTTTTCCAGGCAGGCCTGCCACCTCCAAAACTACTTTTCATTAAAAGGGCAGTTCAGAGCATTATGGTTGAGTCGACTTGAATATATATTTCTTTAATGTAGCAGCGCACACTAGAAGTCCACTAACCTTCCAATACCAGCATGCAATAGAAATCAATGTTTTATAACAGAAAAGAAAAAGAAAGAAAAAAGTGAACTTCACATCAACAGCAGATAAAAGGAAGAATGTCTCTTACTTCATGTATTGTCTGTTAGCCAAGAGTGACGTAGAGCCTCTGTGCTAGGTCCATGGTAATTCTCCTCTGAAACAGCTGTCAGTAGACACCTCACAATCGGGTGGGGAGAGGTGCATTTTTTTAGTACTATAAGAAAATAATTTGCTCTTTTAAATCAGTAAATCTAAAAGAAAGGTAAATCCAAGTGTCCTACTTTGGCTACTTTCCATTGCACACAAATTTCAAAATTCTGCTCGAGGAGCTTTAAAGCAATGTCTCACCCTTTAGAGAAATATCTGTTTGCTTCTCTGTTAACCCCCTGTGTTTCCTTTTTCTAAAAACTTGTTCCCCCGTATGCTGATGTTAATATGTTCTGAGATCTTTCTTTTCAGAGATTACTCCCGGGCTTGGGAATGGAGCCTATTGGGTAGAATGCTTGACTCTTACACAAGAAGAGTTGGAGTTGATCCCTAGCAAAGCATAGACAAGACATGGTGTCACATGCCTGTAATCCTAGCACTTAGAATGTTCAAGTTCAGCCTGGAGTACATGGCAAGTCTGACGTCATCCTGGGCTTCATGAGACACTGGCTGACTTACTAGCTCCAAGGATCTAACTTTTTCCATTTGTCTGTGCTGGGGTTACAGATGCCCATGACCACTCGGGCCCATGACCAATCAGACCATCTCCCCAGTCTGATTGTGCTTAGCTTTATAGTCCATGCTTCATCGTTATGTAAATAATGCCATACACAAACACACACACATACATACATACACACACAGAGATTGAAAAATGGGTAGTATAAGCATTTCTGCATTATCCCACATCATCAGACTACTCAACTATCCTGTCAAGTGTCATAGGCTCTTTTACACCATTACTCTCTTACTTCATGTATTACTATCATAAATGTTAGTTAGAGTCTTTACCATTGCCCCTAGTGACAGAATTTGTAAAGTGAGTTGTGTGATTTGCCTTCCTTTAAGAATTTAACTATTAAATCAGGCCCAGGATGGCATCATCATTCTGATTATCTTCATTTTACAGATGGAAATACATAGGTGAAGCACATTTATACAACTTTCCTTAATCATTTAGCTAGAAAAAGGCCCAAACCAGTGCTTGGCCATCCTTTCTTGCTCTAGTGTGGATCATGCTTACTCCACTGTTGGAGAGATTTCTATTCCTTCCCAGTGTTAGGACAGTGCTCTTTGGTCCCAGCCTCAGGGCTGCAGGCTCTACAGGGTTCTTACTGACAACACGGATTAGATAAGTTTGGAGAATCTGGAATCCTTTTTGCAAAGAGTGTTCTAGAAAGGTAGAGCAGGTTCCTTTTGGTGCAAGAGTTGTTGTGTTCCTAGTTGTCAGTCATCACTGACCTTCAGTCTCTTGTCTCCTGCATTCCTTCTCTGGTAATGCCTGCACATGTGATTACGCTGATAAGTGGGTTGAAGGTGTGAGTCATTGATGGCCTCCTCCACACTAGATGGAGTGAGTCTTATAATGAATGAGAGTGAACCTGGTATGGGCCACTAAGGATCTGTGTCTGCCTTGTTAGGATGCTCCATCTTGAGTCTCACTTCTTGATTCAGTCAGTAAAGTGCTTGTTCTGTGAGCTTGGGAACCTGGGTTTGATTTGCAGAACATGTTGAAAATTAAAGCAGGGTGTGCTCATGCACTCCTGTTGTCCCAGCAGCAGGGAAATCCCTGTGCTCACTGGCCACCCAGTCTAGTTTACTAGACTAGTGCCAAGCCAGTGAGAGACTCTTTTTCAAACAAAATGTGGAGAATGCTAGAGGAATGACAGGGCTGTTCTCTGGCTTCCACAGGCACACATCTTGTATACACACACACATCCAAAAAGTGTGATTGCTGCATTTCTTTTAATGTTAGCAATCATTTAATTATTTGTATTAACCCACCTTTAACTCACAATGCTTGGTAATACTTGGTACAGCACAAGGACATAATCACTGTTTGTTTATATAAATATTGAAATTTTCCTTTTGAAACACCTGTGACAAGCTTAAATAACCTCGCTTCAAGTTTCAAACCATTTGAACTCCCTAAGGTTCCTGTGAGAATACGGATGACTAGATGCAAACCCTGCAGTTTCCATGTCAGAACTGCACTGGGCACTGCTGATGCTGCTAGCCCAGGCATCACATTGAGCACCACCACCCACTGAGCTGTCAAAATGGACAGGAGCCTTGGCAACTAAGGTATGAGGTGACAAGATTACAGTATTCAGTGGATTGGCAACAACTTCCAGTTTCTTAGACCTTGCTAAAACTTTTAGTATGGGTCTTCAAAAGGCTGCAAATCTTGATCCAAAGGAATGATTCCAACTCTTGACATCATATCCTTTCACCTGTCTTTTGACCCAACAGTCCCCCAAATCTTCTCTCTCCACAGGCTCTGGGGCTCTTGTTACCTTATATCCACCACAATCCTCAATACCTTTAGTACTACAAAGGTTGCTTCACCTGTGCCTCCTTTCTTTTCATCTTTGTCACTGAATGTTAACAACAGTGCCTACTTGGGGCGGTGCTTTGTGGATTAAATTGCCAAATATTTGAAGGGCAGTTAGGACCTGACAAATGCCACACAGCTGAGCTTTTGATGTGTATTCAGTTACTCTCAGGATGTCCATCATGACAGCATTCCACCTAGTTGTAGTTAGGGTTTTACTGCTGAGAAGAGATACCACGACTACCTCAGTTCTTATAAAGGAAAACGTTGAGTTATGAGTGGCTTATAGGTCTGAGGTTTAGAGTCCATTGTCATCCATCATCATGGTGGGAAGCATGATGATGACGATGCAGGCAGACATCCTGTTGGAGAGTATATGAGATTTCTATATACACATAGTCAGGCAGCAGGAAGAGAGAATGGCACCGGGACTGACTTGAGATTCTGAATCCCCCAAACCCACCCCCAGTGTCATACTTTCTCCAACAAGACCACGCCTCCTCCAACAAGACCACGCCTCCTCCAACAAGACCACACCTCCTCCAACAAGACCACACCTCCTCCAACAAGACCACGCCTCACAATAAGGTCTTTCTCTATAAGACTATGGGAATCATTTTCATTCAAACCTCCACATACCTTAACCTCTTTTTATTTAATTCTATTCACTTAAAAATAAACCAACAAACAAACCTCAAACACTGGTGCTGGAGATCAAACCTGAGTCTCATACATGCTATGTAAGCATTTTTATTGATAGCGCACACCCCCAGCTCCACAGGCAAATCTTATAAAAGGACGTTTTATATCATTACTGTTATTTTTAATTACAAAAATAGAAGATAGCCATAAAATACAATAAACACCTGTTTGTTTGCTTTTTCAGTTTTAGACAATTGCTATTTTCTTCTAGAGACACTGTACCTGCAGTTCTAATCTGCTGTGAAGTTAGTATAGTCTTATGACTGAAGGACTTTGACCACCATGGTACCAATAACCACTGGACCCTAAGCTCTGTTCCAGCACTTCAGGGAAGAGAATGTGTAAAAGTCACTCCTGATTTTTTTGTGATTTGACCTAAAATCAATACATATTCCAACATTTGTTTTGTAAAATTCTACCTAAATGCAAGTGTGCAGGGAATATACCCAAATTAGTAGCTACTCCCTATAACAACTTCACAGTATGAATTCGGATATATAGCACGAGGTTGGGGTAGGTCATTCAGTGTCGCTGTCCAACAAAGCATACATATTTTAAAGTATCATATTGTATTTGACAAATGAATATACTTTTGCCAATTAACATAAGTGGATGAA
This sequence comes from Pachyuromys duprasi, assembly GCA_028658305.1. NCBI lineage: Eukaryota > Metazoa > Chordata > Mammalia > Rodentia > Muridae > Pachyuromys > Pachyuromys duprasi. The sequence goes on along the minus strand of CM053744.1, from coordinate 78,945,189 downwards.
ATAATACAAAAAGAAAGTGTGAACAAAGTTTTCAGGGCTCAAATCATAAAGATATTACAGTACTTACAAATCCTGGCAGAGGTTGCTATTGCAGCACCATTCATTTCCTTCGGTTCAGTTCATTCACTCCTAAACCAACCTTGTACTTTATCCTGGGAAACTGTGTTCAGAGACACCAGCCTCTATATCAACATAAGTGATGGAGAAACATAGGATGTGGTCGGCCTATATCAGGAAACAGAGCTAGTGAAACACTCTCCCTGGCAACATTTTGCCTCAGTTGAGCTTATAACTTCCTTGACCTGATTGAGTTTGATGATCTAAATAGAAACATTTAAAACTCAAGTGTCTGCTGTGACTGTACTTTCCCAAATTACGTATACTGTTAAGATATTATTTAACTGTCATCTGATGTTAGTTAAATAGTCAAATGTGCTGAACACTATCACACCGTGTGCATAGCTTCTGCTACTATAATGCACCCAGGATGGGTGTCCTAGTTTCTAATCAGTAATGCATGGCTATCTTTGAGGAGACTTTCTGATTGGATGCTTATGAATTTGGACTTTGACACTGGAGAAAAATCTATCATGATTGCATCTATTTTGAAAAGATCACTTCATTATTTTGCCATTAAAGAGTTCAAATAACCAAGAGTCAGCTTCTGGGTGTTGATGCATAACAGCAAAGTTCTTTGCTCACTTTGGAGATGTTTCTGTGATTGTATCTGGAGATGCATGATTCATATATGCATTACTGTAAGTTACTATTTGCCATCAAGGCACAGCCTTTTACTCACTGGCACATGACTAATTGATAAGAAAGGACAAGATCTGTTCTTAAAGAGTGCGTGGCGATGGAGATGCAGCATTAGGAAGGTACAGGATATAGGTCCAGCTTAATAGGCAAAGCAGGGTTTGAGAGTTCCATAATACTCAATAGAACAGAAGGTCGTGACCCAGTGGGAAGCTATGTATGTGCAATGTAGGATAGTTCCAGTTTTGGGAGATCTGTGCATGGAATACAGGGCTTCTGTCCATCAGGCAGAACTCAGGACAACACTCTTACCCCTAAGGAGACCATGGCAGGAGGATCCTTTCTCAAGGAGCAGTATGTTTGCTCAGACCTACCCATGGATACAAAGATACAGCATGCAGCCCTTTATGCTATACCTTCTAAGCCACTGGTGGGCACCTCACCACATTCCCAACTGGATTGACAAGGACAATGAACAATCATGTCTTCCAAAGACTTTACCTGAGGATGTCCTCTAGAGCAGAGTACCAGGGAGGAGTTTGCTTCTGTTGACAGAAGAGAGATGTGAAAGAGCCCAGAGGAAGAGAATTGGAAAAAGAGATGGGGGACGACCCTGTGGCTGCTGTCCCAGTTACCTTTAGTCCTCAGGTAGAGTTTAATTGTCTCTCACACCTTTCTTGTCCCAGTGAATGGAAGATGTGTGCTGAGGTACAACAGAAGTGCCTGTGATAAGCTAGCCTGTGACAAACTGGCGGATGATCCCCACAAGAGCCATCATTGTCCCTTCAGAACTTTTGTTCCTTTCTTTTTTTTGCATTTTTTAAAATTTATTTATTTTTATCTCAATCACAGGTTAGGTACTTTGAATCCCAGGTGTAGCCCCCTCCCCCATTCCCTCCTACCCTCCCACTCCCTCCCTCATCTCCTTCTTCCCCGCCCCCTCCAAGTCCACC
>CM053744.1:78832558-78942980 GCA_028658305.1 Pachyuromys duprasi | reverse complement strand
GTCACAGAGTATATATTTTAAGAGTTTGAGATTGCTGTTGTTCATTAAAAAAATAATAATAATAGCAGCATTTTGCTTGTTGTCCAGGCTGGTTTAGAGTCTAAGCCAGCCTCAGACTTGTGGCAATCAGCCCACTTAGCATCTCAAGTGTTGGTCTAAGACCTCATTTTATAAACCATGATAATTGTACCCCTCAGTGCTTGGTCTTAAACAAAAATTGCTATCAAGAAAATTTTATAGCATTTGGGATTCAATGTAATCCTATCATTTTGTATGCCGCTTCCTGCTGCCTGCTGCAAGATACGCATTACAATTTACCTTTTTCCTTCTTATTCTGCTCCCCAAATACATTTTCCAAACTCCCTAGTTTCTTTAGCCTATCAGCTTTGCATTCTCCTATCCATTGTAAAGTACCTTTCATCATTGAATGAAATGCGCTAACATTCATTTTCTTTCCTCTTCACCAAGTTGCTTCATGACAGGCTTCTCTTCTGTTGGCATATGCTGCACTCAGTCTTACAGGGAAGATTTTGAATGAGTGCACCAAGAGACGCGAGGCAGTTTTTCATCCACTGCCTTCATCCAAGTCTGTTGTGGACTTTTTGTATCTGTATACTCTAAATATATCTGCACATGAATATGTGATCAAACAAATGATGGAAGGAAAATTTCCAACTGTGTTCTGAGGCCAGATGCTGTACCCTCTTTGAGCACTAATATATGTTAGGTTTTGCTATGTATCCAGCCTTTGTCAATGGTGATAAATACGCAACTAGAATAACATACATAGCTATTTTAGTATCCTGAATTGTCCTTCAAAGACATGGCTATGAAACAGTGCATTAACCTCTTTTGCTCTAGAAAAAGCATCACATCTTATTCCTCTATTCTTCTGACCACATGCAGGCATTTCTTTTAGAAACTCATGCTTTGCATACCATACTGTTCTAGACATAGTAAAGACTTAGATACTTTACTAATAATAATTATAGTGACTTCGGCAAACATGTATTGAGTACTTACTGTAGTTCAGCTTTCAATTTTACTCACTCGTTACTTAACTAATTTTTACATGTTGCTAAATGTTAACATCTATTCATGATGATTTATATTTAATAATTCATCATGTCTAATGTTTTTTGAGAATATTGTAACATATTATTGCTGTATGTACTTATTCTACCCATTTATAGTTGTAGATACTTCGAAAATAAAGTAATTTGTTCAGATCTACTGAACAACAGTTTTTCCTGATGACGATGATATCTTCACAATGTCTCTGATAGGGAAACATTAAATTTTGCAAATTCTTATGTGCTCATAGTTGGCCCAAATCACTCTTCCTTCTACATTATTTTACAATTTAATACAATTTAAAGCTTCGGATACAGATGGTGATGAGATTAGGAAGCAGTCGTGTGCTAAGAAATCTTCTATCATTAAATGCTGTTCAGACTGAGTTAGGATCCTTGCTTGTAGTTACACTGATGGGTGCCTCTGTCTTTTCAACAATAGATTCTGTTCTCTGCTAACTGCTTTCTCCTCTTTCCTCTCCACTCCTTTGTGTGTGTGTGTGTGTGTGTGTGTGTAAGAGAGTATGTGGGTGGCTGCTATGGTAACTGAATATAACTCCTGTTGCAAATACAGTATTTCCAGTAAGATTTCACCATTGAATTTGAACTTACATACAAGTGTGTTTTGCCCTAGATTCACTAGTGACACCTGGGGAAAACTTTGTAATAGAAAGGCTGGGTGTTACCATTCAGCCTCATAGAATGATTGCCAGAAGTTTGATAAGCAGGTATATAGTAAAGAATGGCCTCTCAAACAGTATTCCTTATGGAAATGATCACATGATCATGAGTAGAGATATGTCTACTTAATGTTAAGTCAGATGTGAACCCATAAGAATAAAGGGATGTCAATATGAAGTATTTCAAAAGGAACTGAGTAATATTTATTTGTTTCTTTTCTGTGTGGCTTGCATAAACCCAAGAAATTTGAAAATAGAGTGGGCTCTATTTTCTGTATTTTAGAATCTGTATTTTAGATTCTGTATTTTAGAATCTAACTTAAATCATGGTTTGTGGGGATAATCCGATTGTAAATATTTCTTTTGCTTTACTGGGAACTTTAAAGGGAAAAAAATCCCTAATCTTATCTTTACACATGCTATTAGTTTTTCTGGTTGAGAGGATAATCTAAAAGTTATTTAAGCCTGAATTCTCAAAATTTTAATTCAGCATTAAATAATATTAGAATAATATTTAGATTTTGATTTCTGTTATTTTCATATACATTGACTAGTGAGTTTTCAAATTAAAAGCAAACAATAAAAAAAAAAAAAAAACGTCAAAGTCTGGTGAATTTCCAGTTAGCCCCATAAATTTTTGAAACAGAAAAGCATATCTTCAGCTCATTTGGTCACTTTCAAATCTGACCTTATTTTCTCTTATAATAAAAAGTAATTGTAATAAGGTTTGGTAAGATGGCTCAGTGGGTAAGAGCACGGGCTGCTCTTACTGAGCATCTGAATTTGATTCCCCATGGTGACTTACAGCCATCTGTAACTCCAGCTCTGGGAGCTCCTGATGCCCTCTTCTGGTCTTTGCAGGCATGAGGCAGGCGTATGGTGCTCAGACATACATAAAATAAAATACAAATTTAAGAACTCAGAAATAAGTAATAATAAGCCTGAGTCACTACAACATCTGTGGGCCTCTGTTTCCATTGTGTAGTGTTCCATGTTGGCCCACACTAAAGCTATATGACAGTCATAGATTCTCTCCTGGGTCTGGTTCAGCTCACCTGTCATCTGGGTGTGCTTCAGTTGGTACAGCTGGAGGAAGTGGTCTTCTCTTATTCTTGTGAAGCCTTTCTTGTAGGTTAACTTGCCAGATTATGTCTCAGAACAGCCTTCCAAAAGGTTGAAGCCCCAAGCTTTACAGTGTCTGGAGATTTATTCTCCTGGTCCCCTTGGCATTTCATCATGGTGTTCTACCTATCAAGGCAAATCAAAGACTGTTTGTAGATGGAAGAGTTGACCAAGTAGATTGTAAAATGTGGGTATAATGCCATGGGAAGAATTTGTAGTCATTACATGATTTATTAATTTTTCTCTGAGCGGTGGAAGGAAAAAATACTGCTTTCCCCTGTTCTTGGTGTGTGTGGTCAGTTACTGGCACTCTCCTTCCCTCACTTCCTACACAATTGTCTGTTGTTGTGATCTCACAGCTTCCCATATATACTAAATACAAATCACATGACGCTGAGACAAGGATTAGAAGAACACACCCAGGAGTTTCATGAGACAGATCTGAAATCATGTTTAAAGGAGAAAATAGAGTGGGCTCTATTTTCTGTATTCATATTCATTGTCTGGTGAGACCCAGCTGTCATCACTAAGCTGTCATCTAAACGTCTATGCATAAGAGTAACTTAATTATAAAATGTGTAAGGTCCCTGTGCTTCATATTTCACAGGAGCAAATTTGATCAGGTGTCCACTCAGTCATATATCAAAACCATTTCTTAGCACACCTTCAGTTCAATGCTATACCACAACTTTGATGACTGATGTCACAACTGCAGTTATTAGTTGACCAAAATTTCTCTTGTCAGCTTTCAGCTAAGTGTTATTTTGTGGGGTGAGAAAGGAGACAAAAGCAGTTTGTGAAATACCTTTTGTGTTTCAGTGTATTTGCTGTCACAGGCCCTTTCAGTCGTTTTGTATCCCTCTACCACTCTCTTCTTTGAACTCAGTGTTGAAAAAATTTCTATCTAATGCACAATCTCTCACACTACCTTGGGCAGAGACATTAAACAGTTATTCATAACAATGAAAACATAATGATGTTGATTTGAAATTGCACACATAAAATTACAAAAATTGGTGGGATGGTGATAAACAACTAAGTAAATGATTAAAGACACAGAAGTAGTGCATATTTTCTTCACATTTTTATTTTATCTGGCTTCTAGAAATAAGGGCTATATTTGTTCTGTGACTGACATGTAGATTTTTAATTGTATCTGGCTTTTCACTCATATCCCAGAAGTCTCTGCATTGTCAATAGTGTATCAGAACCTCTGAGCAGTCTGGGTTCCCCAGTGCTGCCAGCTGAGTCATTTCTGCCTAAAAGCAAAGACCAGTGATATTGATGTTAGCACATGTGGGCTTATTGTCAGCGAATACAGTACTCACTACAGTTTTTCAAATATTGGAAAGTATATCATAGGTATTCCTATGTTGGGCTTTCTCAGGAGTTAACAAACCAGTGTAGGTTGCAACATGCTGCACATTGAGGAAGGAGGTCTTATCAGCTCAGGGCAGTGTAAGATAGTGAGGGTTGTACTGTGACTATTGTAGGCACTGGGCGCTATGACTTCTTGGGACTCTTTCACCAGATAAATACTAAAAATTATATTTTATGACAACATTACTATCAAAAGGACATTTTTTTTTCATTTCTTGTTTGTCGAGACTGAGTTTTTCTGTGTAGACCTGGATGACCTGGAACTCATTCTGTACACCAGGCTGGCCTCAAGCTCTCACAGATCTAACTGTCTCTGTCTTTCAAGTACCGGGATGAAAGGCATGCACTACCACTGCCTGGCTGAAAAGGGCGCTCTCTGGAAATTAAACGTTTTATTGAACCTAATAATCTTTGGATGTTTTGTTTGTTTACTTGTTAGTTTCTAGTTTTAAAGAAATTTGGGACTTTTTCCTGGATCTGTAAAAGCATCTTAGGCAATCAGTGTGCTAGAGATATGTAGAAGATATGTCTGCCTCAAGGAGGTATGTATGTAATAAAGTGACAGATTTCAGCTGCCAACCTGTCTGACAGTGCCAGACACTGTCCACTGTTGGCAGGCAGCAGGAGGGTGCCAAAGAAGTGAGTGGCATTTGGATGGGTGTGGAGGTTGGATGTGGTTTGAAAAGTTAAAAGGAAACATCAGGGAAGGGCAGCAAAAACAAAGGCAAAGACCAAGAAACAAAGAAACAACCGATGATACTATTGAAACTCAGGTATGAAGGAAGAAATGTGACATTTAAGCAGCAGAGAAAGTAATAAACTTAAAAAAAATTCTAACAAAATTTCATGCCTCCAGTTAATGAGCGATATGCAGCTAGAAAATGACCTGTCCTTGAAGCAGCACTTTGCACAATTACCTTTGACCCTATTTTACACATCAGTACTGCATCCTATAAGGTACCTGACATCCTTCTATACGCTGAATTAAACTCCTGCTAAAGTTTTTAAATGGTATGGCAGAGAAGATGATTACGGGATTCCAGCCAATGAGTACCTGGATTTGTCCAGCTTCCCAAACACTGAGATTCCCTGCTGCTTATGACCAGGTACAAAGAATTTGAAAGGAGGTTCCTCGTTTCCAGGAGCTGAAATGAACTAGGAATCTAAGCTGCCAGGAACTAGAGCCATCACAAGGCTGAGAACAAGGGTGGAGCTGTTTGAGACTCTAGAACACTCTCTCAGGAGTCCAGAATCAAGAAGTTAGGCCAACAACTGCAGCAATTTTCAGAGTTCACCTTGGGGTTCATATACCAGTAGACACCATTGTTCATGGGGTTAAGTATATCAGCCACAGTATAGAATTCAGCTTTCCTAATTGAATTCCAGCTTCTGTCCCTCAGAGTCTGTTTACTGGAAAGCTACCACTCATGTAGCTTTCTTCTGAGTACTTTATAAGGTACTGCCCAGCAAGGGATTCTCAGCATGAAGTTCAATCTTATGAGATTCTCCCCGCATCAAATGTGTTTGAATGTAAATGGTTTAATATCCAGAATTAGTTTATAGCATTTTAGTTTTGGGGATCACACTGAACCAACAATATAGTTTGAATGATGATAATTTCTCAGTACCTCTGCTGTTTTCTTACTTTCAAGGCTGAGTTCTTATGAACACAGTCTACTGTGAGCTGTTAATGCCATTTTAGGAAAATCTTGGAAGAAGAGTGAAGTGCTTCAAATAGCACACAGAAATTCCCCTATAATAGTATAGCAATCTAAAGCATAAAATTATTATTATTACTGAGTGCTTACCATGCAGAGCACTTTTCATACAAGGTATTTGGCTTTTCCTTCCTCTTCATAGGTATTTAGCGCTGTTAGATTATGGTCAATGCAGAGAAATGTGTCTCTTTAAAATCCCCTCTCTAAAAACAAATAACTGACAATCACATAATTAACTAGGCATTAATTTCAGTAAAAATCCATCTATAAAGAAAGTTCTAGGAAAACAAATTAGCATTTCCTCACCTCAGGAACAAGTTAGATGACAGGTTTTTCCCCATCCCTCCATCTCTCCTCCTCACCTCCCTCATTTCCTCTCTTCCCTCCCTGCACTGTCCACTGTCTCTCTCATTCTCTCTCTCTCTCTCACCCTAAGCTGTCTCTTATGATGAGGCTCCTCTCCATGTTTTATAAAAGAAGCCTCTTTTTGCCTTTAGGCTCCTGTCATGTTATTTATAATGGGATGCTCTATCTTTCCTAATTGCTCTCCTGTCTCAAGGCCAGATCACAGCACCCTGCATAGTGATGAGGCTCTCCCCTAATAAAGCTCATTCTGAAGGATGGCTGAACTTTTCTTTTCCCTGAACTTGTGGCTCTTTTCTTATACTCAGGAGCATGTGTGCTTTTTAATCATTTTACTCTCCAAATGTGCTTTCTTTCCCACTCAAATCCCTTACGAAAGTGTTGGGGCATCATCTATCCCAAAGAAGAGATTATTGACTCTCTCCAAGGGTAACTCATCCTTCCCCACTTTGAAGTCTTTTTTTCTTTTTAAAAAACATTTATTTTATTTTATTTTATTTTTATATTAATCACAGGTTATGTATTTTGTATCCCACCCATAGCCCCCTCCCTCATTCTCTCCCACTCTCCCCATTCCTCCCTCATCTCCTCTCTGCCCCTTTCCAAGTCCACTGATAGGGGAGGACCTCCTCCCCTTCCATCTAACTCTAGCTTATCAGGTCTCTTCAGGGCTGGCTGCAATGTCCTCTTCTGTGGTCTAGCAAGGCTGCTCATCCCTCGGGGTGGAGAAGAGGGTCAAAGAGCTAGCCATTGAGTTCACGTCAGAAACAGTCCCTGTTCCCCTTACTAGGGTACCCAGTTGGATACTAATAAACCTTTATAGTTTATTATTGGCCTTGATCTCTCTTTTGAGCTCTAGAGGAAACCTAAAACTGGCATCATATGTAGTGTCCTGCCACCTCCTTCTATCTAAAATTTCCCAATCCCAAATCAACCCTGCCACTGCTCCAAGTTAGCTCTCCGTGTGTCTTCTGCCTTGGTGACTGGCGTTCTTCCCCTCCCCAATTACCCATTTCTAAAATGTAAGTCATTTTCAACTCCTCCTTCTCCAGATGTCTAATTCTGTTGCTTCCACCTTTGAACTATCTATGGATTGCAGACTTTTCCTTTTTCCACAATGTCTTCCTACTGTTTTAATTCAGTGCCTTTGTATTGCTGGCCTTGACAGTTTTAGGTGCTTGTTAAAAAAAAAAAGATTCTTAATAGCTTTTCCTCACCCACTCACCCCACACTAGGTGCTTGTAGTAACATGTGTTATAAGCAAATCCCTGTTTGTATAAAATCTTTCTGAAGCTGGCCCTTCTCACCCCCTCACAATGTTATATGATGCATTCAAGACCTTTTTCATTCTAGTTGAAGGCTTTTATTACCCAGTAAGACTAGGCACATATTCTTCTGTTGAGGCTAGAGAAGTGGCCCAGTTAGAGGAGATGGATCCAAAGCCAAGGCTGTGTAGTTAGAAAAAGCCTCTGTTCCCACTTTAGGAGTCCCATATGAAGACCTAGCTACAGAACCATTACCTATGTGCAGAGGGCCTAGGTCCATGCCATGCATGCTCTCTGGTTGACAGTTCAGTCCCTCTGAGTCCTTATGGACCCAGGTTTATGGATTCTGTAGGTTTTATTGTGGTGTCCTAGACCCTTTTGGCTCCTTCTTCTCCCTCTTCCTTAGGGTTCCACCAAGCTCCACTTAATGTTTGGCTGTAGTTCTCTACATCAGTTTCCAACAGTTGCTGGTCAATGCCTCTCTGATAACAGTTATGCAAGTCTCCTTTCTGGAATAATAGTAAAATATCATTAACAGCTTCAGGGGCGGGTTTCATTTCATGGCATGGGTCTCCAGCTGGACCACTCATTGGTTGGCCCTTCCCTCAATGTCTGCTGCATCTTTCACCCCTGCACATCTTGTAGTCGAGAATAATTGTGGATCTAAGGACTTATGGCTGGGTTGGTGCCTTAATCCCTCTACTGGAAGTCTTGCTTGCTTACAAGAGGTGGTCAGTTCAGGCTCCATATCCACCTTTGCTAGGAGACTTAACTAGGGTCACCCTCATCTATTCCTTGGAATTTCCATTTTCCTAGGTCTCTAACTTGTCCCAGAGATTCCCCTCTCAATCCGTTTGTCTCTCAATACTCTCTCCCTGCATCTTCCCCCACCTCATCTCCCATGTTCTATCCCTCCCGCTACCCCACCTACTCCTCTCCCTCCATCCAACTCCTCACCACCTCAGTCCCCACCCTCTATCCACTCCACATGTCTGACTTATTTCCCCCTCTCAGTTTGATTCAAGTGTCCCCCTTTGGCCCTCCTTGTTACTTAGCTTCTTTGGGTCTGTGGTTTGTAGCATGGTTATCCTGTACTATGTGACTTTCTTCCATCTCTTACTATTTTAATCACCTCCAAAGGCTCCATCTGGAAATACCATCACATTGTGGGTTAGAACAGCAATGTAGTAATCAGGGATGGGAGGAAGGACACAGTTCAACTGACATTGCCAGAGGGCTTCTTAAAAAAGCCTTCAGCTAGATTCAAAAATGCCTTGAGCACACCATATAAGATTGTAAAGAGGTGATAATAGGTGAGCTCCAGAAGGTTTCTATCCCAGCAGGGATGCACATAAGACTCCAAGTACCTAGTGTGGTCATGAAAGACCTTCAAGACGGAATTAATGTCTTTGTAAGAAAAGGTTCTAGAGTGCTTCTTTCCTATCTCTCCGCACCCTAAGATGATGCAGTAATCTTTTAGCCATCTTCATTCTAAGAGCAATCTCATCTCCAAATTCCTCAATTGCAAAAACTATTTCTGTAGTTTCAACCTCTCAATCATTAGCATTTTTGTTCTGAATGCAGGGACTATTTAGGATTACCTGGGACCAACTGGACCCTTTTAGGAGCATATTTCCTAATTGGTGTGAATTATTTCCTGGGTGAAATTTTCTACCATTTGCTAATCATATTAATTTTTTCCCTTTGTATCCTCTTCCAAATGTACTCAACCTATAATATTTCCTTTGCCTTCATAATCTGACAAAAACCCAATCAGTTTTATGTTCTGGTCAGTATTGCACATTCCAAATGATTGAGACTGAGCCAGGAAAAATGATATAATGGATATTCTGGCTTTTCTGCTCAGATGGGAAAGTGTCCAGGAAACCCACAAATCTGAAGCCTTGGAACCACACAGATCTGAGGTGGGACAGTGTCCCAAGGGAAGGGAAACTTGAGAAATAGGAACCCAGGAACCACACATCTCTGAGAGGAAGCCTCTGCAGCAATGGCATTGCAGTTCCAAAGGAAGGATTTCCCCAACCCCAGCAGAGCTGAGGAGCTCAGGAGCCTAAGCCCTGCTCTTTCTTTGCTTTTTCTCCTGGGCATTTTGGTTTCTTGTTGTTGTTGTTGTTGGCCTACCTTCTGGTACTGGTATGAAAGGTGTCCCACAAACTCACAAGGGCTGGGAAAGAATACCAGCTCTGAGGTGGGACAGTGTCCCTGAGCACAGAAGCCCAGAAACCACACAGCTTCTAAAAGAGGTCATGTCATAAGAGATGCTGCAGCTTCTAGGGAAGAGTTACCCCAATTCCTGATGAGCTGAGGAGCTTTGCAACCTGAGTTTCTCTCCTTCTCGAGCCAATGCAGCTCCCAAAGCAGAGTTACTCCAGCACCAGATAAGACGAGGAGGCTAGGATACTGAGCTCTTTTCCTTCTTCATTTCTTCTTTATTCTCCTTTACTTCCGATGAGATGAATCCGGAAGAGAAGGGACGAGTCAAGGAGTGGCTGCCTCTGCTCCTGGGAAAAGGCAACAGGGAACTGGGTAGATATAGCCTTTATATAGGCTTACTTAGGGGGTGGAAACTTCTATGGGAGGGATTTCCAGAGTGTGGATTGGTAGGATTTCAAGTCCTGAACTTCTGGAGCTCAGGGAATGGTGGGCTTTCCTACTCAGGGATTGGTGGGTTCTCTTGCTCAGGGACTGGTGAGTTTTAGTGGGAAGCTCAGGGATTCGTCAGTTTTCCTACTCAGGGGTTTATGTTTTCTTGTCCAAACTTTTCCCCTCAAATCAGCACAATCTGGTATGAGTCCTACTGATTGGCTGGAGATGACGACTTCAGAGATCTGGAGGGAGGAGATGGGCTGCTGGAGTTCCTCAGGCAGAGGTCTGGCCACTTTCTGCCTTGAGGGGTGAGTCCACTGGGAAGGCAGTACACTGAAGCAGGAAAGGTTGTGGTCATCATGGACAGCTCCCATGATGGCAGCCTCGGGCATTCTGAGTCAGGAAAGATGTCAGTTCCCATAGCAGTAGGCCAAGGAAGGAATAGTCACCATGGACAGCTCCTGCTGAGCCATTAACCAGGAGTGGCCATTTTGTCTTCTGTCTTCACAGCCCCAGGACAGGAAGGAGAGATGACTGCTCTGAGGCAGGGAGGGGGACACCACCAGGCTGTCAAGATGATGGTCTCTCTGCTGAGGTCACCAGGACAAATCAAGTCTTTTCTACTGTTGTGGTCCATCTGTCATCATAGTGAAGGGTCGGTTCAGCTCTCTCTGGCCACTGCTGTGTGTGGGGGCAGCTTTTTAAAAATATATATTTCTTTTTTTATAAATTACAGTTTACTCATTTGGTATCCCAGCTTTAGCCCCCTCTCTCATTCCCTCCAATCCCACCCTTCCTCTGTCACCTCCTACCATGTCCTTCCCCAAGTCCACTGATAGAGGAGGTCCTCCTCCTATTCCCTCTGACCCTAGCCTATCAGGTCTCATCAGGACTGGCTACATTGTCTTCCTCTATGGCCTGGTAAGGCTGGACCCCCATCAGAAGGAGGTGTTCAAAAGTCAGCCACTGAGTTCATGTCAGAGACGGCCCCTGTACCCCTTACAAGGGAACTCAGTTGGAGATTGAGCTACCATGGGCTACATCTGTGCAGAGGTTCTAGGTTATCTCCATGCATGGTCCTTGGTTGGAGTATCAGTCTCAGAAAAGAGTCTTGGGCCCAGATTGCTTGGTTCTGTGGCTCTCTTTGTGGACCTCCTGTGCCTTCCAGGTCTTTCTATTTCCCCCTTCTTTCATAAGATTCCCTGTACTCTGCCCAAAGTTTGGCTATGAGTTTCAGCCTCTGCTTTGATACCTTGCTGGGTAGAGTCTTTCAGAGGACCTTTGTGGTAGTCTCCTGTCCTGTTCCCTGTGTTCTCCCTCTTCTGATGTCTACCCCCTTTGCCTTTCTGAATGAGGACTGAGCATCTTACTCAGGGTCCTTCTTCTTGCTTAGCTTCTTTAGGTGTATAGATTTTAGTATGTTTACCCAATATCATATGTCTAATATTCACTTATAAGTAAGTATATACCATGTGTGTCTTTCAGCGTCTATGATACCTCACTTGGGATGATCTTTTTCTCATTCCCACAATTTGCCTGCAAATTTCATGATTTCCCTAGTTTTAATTGCTGAGTAGTAATCCATTGTACAAATGGACCACAATTTCTATATCCATTCCTCAGTTGAGGGACATCTGGGTTGTTTCTAGATTCTGGCTATTATGAGTAAAGCTGCTAAGAACATAATTGAGCAAATGTCCTTGTTGTACACTGGAGCATATTTTGGTTATATGACTAAGAGTGCTATAGCTAGATCTTGAGGAAGCACTATTCCTTATTATTCCTGAGAAAAGAGCCAAATTGATTTCCAAAGTAGTTGTACAAGTTTACATTCCCATCAGCAATGGAGGAGGGTTGCCCTTTCTCCACAACTTCTCCAGAATTTGTTGTCACTTCAGATTTTTATCTTAGCCATTCTGATGGGTGTAAGGTGAAATCTTAGGGTCGTTTTGATTTCCATTTCCTTAATGACTAAGGATATTGAGTATTTCTTTAAGTGTTTCTCTGCCATTTTATGTTCCTCTGTTAAGAATTCTCTGTTTAGCTCTATACCCCATTTTTTAATTGGGTTACTTGATTTTTTGCTGTTAAACTTCTTGAGTTCTTTATATATTCTGGATATTAGCCTTCTGTCAGATACAGGGTTGGTGAAGATCCTTTCCCAATCTGTTGGCTGTCATTTTGTTCTTATGACAGTGTCCTTTGCTTTACAGAAGATTTTCAGTTTCATGAGGTCCCATTTATTGATTGTTTATCCTAAAGCCTGTGCTGTTGGTGTTCTCTACAGGAGTTGTCTCTTGTGTCAATGAGTTCTAGGCTCTTCCCCACTTTTTCTGAAGTTTAGTGTGTCCAGTTTTATGTTGAGGTCTTTGATCCACTTGGAATTTATTTTTGTTCAGGGTGATAAATATGGCTTGTTTGCATTTCTCCACATGTAGACATCCAGTTAGACCAGTACCATTTGTTGAAGATGTTATCTTTTTTCCATTGTATGGTTTTAGCTTCTTTGTCAAAAATCCAGCATCCGTAAGTGTGTGGGTTTGTTTCTATGCCAGTGCCATGCAGTTTTTTTACTATTGCTGTGTTGTACACCTTGAGATCAGGGATGGTGATCTCTCAAGACTATCTGTTGTTGTACAGGATCTTTTTTGGTAATTCTACTTTTTTTTTCCATATGAAGCTGAGAATTGTTCTTTCAAGGTTTGTAAAGAATTGTGTTGGTATTTTGATGGGAATTGCATTGAATCTGTAGATAGCTTTTGGTAAGATGGCCATTTTTACTATGTTAATCCTGCTAAGCCATATGCATGTGAAGGGTATTGTTTCCCTAATATCTTTCTATGGCCTTTTGTCTTTGGTATACAGGAAGGCTACTGATATCTTTTGGAGCCACTTTGCTGAAGGTGTTTAGCAGCTGTAGAAGTTCCCTGGTAGAATTTTTGGGGTCTCTCACATATGCCATCATATCATCTGCATTACTGATACTACTTTGATTTCTCCCTTCTGATTTGTATCCCCTGATTCTCTTTTAGATGCCTTATTGCTCTAGGTAGGACTTCAATTTCTATGTTGAAGAGATATGGAGACAGTGGGTAGCCTTGCCGTGTCCCTGATGTCAGTGGGATGGAGTGGGGGCAGCTTTGATCACCGCTGTTTGCATATTGATGAAAGTCTACACAAGGCCAGGGTGCTGCTGGGTCCTGCAGTGTCTGCAGAGACTAGGGACTCAGCATCCCCTGGGGGCCGTGCACTGCATGCTGGGAGAGCTTGGGCCCTGCTGGGGCCAGGCCAGACATTTCAGATGAGAGAGTCACACACAGCAGGCAGCATATCTCTTGAAAGAGATTTATTGGAAAGACAAATCCAGGAGAGGGGGATGAACCCAGGAGTGGCTGCCTCTGCTCCCAGGAGAAGAGAGTAGAGAACTGAGCAAACACAGCCTTTATAGGATTTTTTAGGAGGCAGAGATTCCCAGAGTAAAGATCAGTGGAATTTTCAGTCCTGAATTTGGGGGGGAGCTTAGAGATAGGTGAGTTTTTGTTCAGACTTTTCACCTAAAACTAGCATAAATCTGGGAAGGGTGCCACTGAGGGGGTGGAGATGACCTCTCTGACAGAGGCTGAAACTGCCATTATGCCAGTTAGAAAGGTACAGGGGAGGAGCCCATTAACTCATGCCTCAAGGGGTTTACATGGACTTGAACTCTGAGCTAAACAAAACAACTTTCCTTAACTATGAACTTATGCTAAGGGCCAGAGTCCTGGTCCTGGTCCAGGGCTTACAGTGCCAAACCATGTAAAGCTCCGTGCTTAGGAGGAACGCTGGTTTATACATTGTTGCCACAGAGATGGCGACAGAGCTCACACACTAATTCCAGTCGGACAGGCCTCTTTCTCCCAAGTGCCCTGTCAGCAGTGGCCATAACTGAGGCCTCAGCTGCTGCTGCTTTCTCTGAGATTTCAGCTTCTCAGTTTCTCCAGGCTCAGGTCTCCTGGCTATGGATATGTGGCCTTAGCCACTCTGGAATCCTGAGGTGTTGCTGTTTGGAGGTGTAGAGACCAGCAGCACAGCCTGAAGATCCCAGCACCCCTTTCAGGGACCCAGGGGAGCTGAAGAGCTGAAGAGGGGGCACCTGGGGAAAGATGTAGGGGGACCCCAGGCACAAAATGAAGTGGCCCAACCTGGCTGCTGAAGCTCCTCAGGCAGAGGTCTGGGACACTTTTCCTGCAAAGCATACAAAGTATACAAAATCAATGACAGGAGTCTAATAGCCAACAGGGTGGGCTGACAAATGAGGTTCAAAGAAGGAATGGGAGCCACTAATACCTAGATAGAGGCCAGCAAGAACAGCCCACAGGAAAAGTGAGCTGAGGCGTATAGTGCTATGGCTGCACAGTCCTGGCATGCCTCCACCTGTCCTGCTGCTGTCAGGCTTGCCAAGGAAGTGGTGCTTCTCAGTATCCGCTCCGTGTCAGTAACAACAACTGAATGTGGATCATGTGCCAACACCCTATCTGCCAGGGCCCTCAGGAAGGCCATATCCAGGTGATTTTTGCTTTGGTTGTAGATACTTGCTTCCCATTTAGAAGGCTACATGCATGAAAGAAATTTTCTAATTCCCACAAGATCTTATGTTATGAAAAAAAATCTTAATCTCTATCAAAGGCAAGCTTCCTTTTGAAGATCTGTCTCATCTGATTGAAGGTAATCTTTCTGTTCTTGGTGGTATACCAACTATATTTGACATTAAAAGCAAGTCAATTTTAGGATCCCCTTCATTTAAAAAAATAATAATAGTCATCTAATGAAGAAAACAATTATTGATCTTTTTTTTACTTTTAAAATTAAGAATATATAAAAATAAAAATGGGACTGAGGAATTGCTCAGTGGGTTAGATGAGCACATGAGTTCAGTCCTTAGCATCCAGGTAAGGCTTTAGCAGCATGAATCTGCAATCTCCGATGTGGGGTGGCAGAGACAGGAGGGTTCCTGGAGTTCATTGGATGGCCAGTGCAGCCAAATTTGCAAGCTGGAAGTTTGGTGAAAGACTTCGTCTCAAAAAGTAAAGAGAGTGATGGAGGAAAATATTAATTGTGTATCTCTGGAACATAAGCATTCACACCCATGCACAAACAAATATATGCACTCATGAATACACACAAATGTCTATTTAAAATATTTTAAAATCAAAGTATTGAATAAAAAATTGAATCAATGTTACGTTATGATTATTCAAAAATACAAATATATTTAAATGGAACAGAATATTAGTACTTTATTTCATGTTAACTGAAATTGGCATTTGCCCAACAGAATATATTATGCTGTATATTCACATGTTTTCATTGTTTTAAATCTTAGCTATAACTAAGTACTCTAAGTAGTCACATCAACTGGAAGACTTGAAATACACAAATTGTTCCTTTTCATCTTTAACAGTCATGCAGACACCACTGGTGCTCTGCTTCCCATCAACCCTGGCATTTGAATGGAAAATCCTGGGGCCTGGGAACATTAAATGTTAGTGTAAGTCACTTGAAAGATTGCCAGCCTTTTTATCAGCCTGTTTTCCAGACAGATCTGAATAGCTGAGCCCACATGCCAGGGATAAATGGGTGGCTGGGCATCTTTTGAATTAACTTCCAGGTATAATACAGTATGTATTCACAATTATGGATTAAAATGTGCTAATTGAAACTTACATATATGAGCAATCAGGAAGGAGTACAATAATTATTTCA
This sequence comes from Pachyuromys duprasi, assembly GCA_028658305.1. Lineage (NCBI taxonomy): Eukaryota > Metazoa > Chordata > Mammalia > Rodentia > Muridae > Pachyuromys > Pachyuromys duprasi. The sequence goes on along the minus strand of CM053744.1, from coordinate 78,927,030 downwards.
CCCTCCAGCAACATTCTACTTAATACTGCTCCATATAACTAACCACTGCAAAGCTGGCAGGGAACAACCGTTTATCATACTCACAGACTTTGTAGGTCAGATAATTGAAAAAGGCACAATGTGGTTCAGTCTTGTTTACACTGTTTCTGGTTTCTACTGGGAAAACTCAGAGGTCGAGTCAGGAGTGACAGGATTCCTTAGTCGGAAGTTAGAATCAACGGAAGTTTGTTCATCTCCCTGTTGGCTCCAGCTGGGAAGGATGAAGACTGAGACCAACTACACATGAGCTGTCCACCTGCCTCAGCTTCCCCTTAGCAGTGCAGCAATAGGGTTTTCCTACCTAAAAGATGTGCCAGGACATCCCCCAGCTTCTGTACTGCAGGCATTCATTGTCACGCTGCGTTTTTATGTGGGTGCTTGGGATCTGAGCTCAGATGTCTGTGCTTGTACAGCAAGCATTTTACTAACTGGGTCTTCACTCCGGACCCTTATTTGCATTTCAGAGTTCATCGTGTTGTAACAGCTACATTTATTTAAGCGAGTCACAGCACTGATGCTCATTTTCCTGAGGAAGTAGCATTTGCGTCCACCTTTTAGTAGGAAGGTAGATAGGCATGAGCACAGGGAACTATTGTAACCTTTTTTAGAAACACTATCTGTAGTTAGGTGTGGTGCCATACACCTTTAATCCTAGCACTTGGGAACCAGAGGCAAGTAGTCTCTGTGAGTTTGTGGCTAGTCTAGGCTCAACAACAAGTTCCAGGCCACTCAGGTCTATACAATAAGACCCTGTGTCAAAACAAAATGAAACAAAACCACTGTTTGATTGATCAATTGTTGAAGGTCTTTGGAGGGCTGGGATTTGTTCTCACTGGTAATATTTAGAATGACCCGTGCATGACAATAATAAAGTCCAGGCATATATTCGGCAAGTTTTATTTGTGTAAACTTTTATTACCTTCACTTGGGGTGGATCCTTCTTACAGCCCCTGCCTATATTCTTATCCCCCAAAGCCTGTTTGATATAGCACTTAATAAGGTTTAAGATTAGCCTTGCTTTGTAGGTATTTGTATGTACTTATCTCACAGAAGTTATAATTTCCCTGAGGCTAGAGACATTATTGGAGAGCTATCTTGATGCTAATCATTTCATGAATATAATTTAGACATAGGCAAATATGTTGATTGACTCAAACCACTGCAACTATCTATTAAGTGCTTATTATATGGAACTCTGAGCTTTAAATAGATGCATTGGCCTTGTCCTCTAATATATCTATCATCTCAAAGTATACTAATAGAGAAAAGAAAATGCTCATGATTTAAGAGGCCATGCCTGCATGCAGCTCTGGAGAGATCATTCTGAATAAATAGCTCCTGGTCCTTAAATGAATCAAACATTTGACATTTCCTGCCAGTTCTATCAGAGCCATGAGAAGTAAAGGCAATACACCTTGACACTGATGCACAGCCCCCAACATCTGCCTGCTAAACAGCTTCATCTTGTATCTTACAGCACTTTTAATCAGTATCACAGTTGCAGATCCTGCCTGAGGGGATCTATGCCCATCCCACAAACAAGCTTAAGTGCCTCTACAGTGCCTGAGGACAGAGATTTTGGAGATGCTGCCCAGCAGGCTGGTCCTTGCCCATGGCTGACTCCTGGGTTCTCTTGGTCATGGCCCCAGCATTCTGTAGAGCTCAGCTTTAGACTCCTCAGAGGCCAAATACAGAAGAATCCTTTTATACTCTTTAGGAAACCTAACACTTGCCATTTTTTGATTCTTAATTAAAAGAGAGAGAGAGACTGATACCCCAACCAAGGACCATGCATTGCGAGAACATAAAACCCCTGCATAGATGTAGCTCATAGACTCAGTCTCCAAGTGAGCTCCCTAGTAAAAGGAGCAGGGGCTGTCTCTGAGTGGCAAATGAACCTAGGCTGTATAATGAAGATAACTGAGCAAGCCACGGGTAATAAATGGCATTTATCCATTATTATTTAAGTTCCTGCCACTAGGTTTCTGCCTAGAGCTATTGCTTTGATATCCCTTAATGATGGACTGTGACCTAGGATTTGCAAAATGAGAAACATCTAAAGGTGACATATGGGGTATATGCTCCTTATGCTGTATATCCTCCTTAGAACAGGACTTTATTTTAGAATGTATTAAATGATATGCAATTACTTATCACGAACCCTTCAAGGAATTTCCCCTGCTCTTGATCACCACATAAAGGGATGAATTAATGGTGTCCACAAAGCCTAACCAACAGGACAAAGCCTAACCAGCAGGGTTGTTTAGTAGATAACACACTTTTCAATTGTACTTATTAAGCCAGCTTTAAAATCAATACATTTAGCATCAAAACTCTTAGGTCAACTTATTGTTGAAATGTCACTGACATGGAAACCCTAGATGTACGTTCCCTAATGTTGTTGACCACTGAGCGCTGAGGACTGCTTTGTCCACAGGAGAGGCTTGTTCTCCTCGGCTTCAGCCATCACTGGTTAATTTCCTCAGCGTGGTGCTGGAGTACCTTGCAGAGCTCTGAGATTTTGCTGTTGGCTGTTTCTGGGTTTGGACTGATGCGCCCCTAAATGAATTTGTAACTGGCTCTTTAAGATTCTACAAAGGTAGTTCCTCTGCCTGAAATCTTCCCCATCTCTGCCTTCTTCTGTGGCCTCCCCTTTCAACTTCTTGTTACAAGAACCCACAGTAGAAGCTTTGCTGAACTTTCCTTCCTCTGATATTGGTAGTTGCTCTTATGGGCCTCTCCCTCTCCTCTTCCTTTCCCTCTCCCTTTCCATTTCCTGGAAGACTAGAAAAGGCTATAGTTCTGTCTGAATTCTCTTTCTTCAAATTCTATTTAGCATTTGTGCTCTAAGACATATATTTCAATTATTCTTAGCAATTAGGTTTTTTTTTAATTATGTTTTCCTTTATTTTGAGACAGGGTCTTGCTATGTAGCCCAGGCTGCCTGTTGCCACTGTGCCTGGCTATTAATAAATCTGTGTATTTACATGTCTCTTTTCTTTTTGATTAATAGCTTCTTTGGATTAGCAGGACAAACTTTGTTGTCTCCAAATCCCTAGCTCCAAGAGAGAGAAATGTCATCATAAGAAGGGGCAAGAAAGGGGCAGACAATGACCAAGAATGGGAAAGAAAGGGAATACAGTGAAGAAGGAGGGGGGAGGATAAGAAAAGAGAAAATTAGTGAGGGGCAGGGGAGAGAGGGAAGGAGGAGGGAATGGACAAATTAAGCTTCTGGACTCACCTTTTCCTTTTGTACTTACTCACAGGCCCCATCCACCAAGTATTCAGTCTGTCACACTGAATCATTTTCAGGTCCTCCAGTTCCTTCTTAGGGTTGTTCTTCACTCCATTTGGAGAGTCCTCAAGTCCCACACCATTTTTATGACTTCTGCACTGAACCCATCACTTCTTTTAGAGCAGGATTTAGTCACTCAGCAGGTTGACTTTGAGTATGTGCTTCATCACTCACTAACCTTAAGCCCTTGGATGAGTGACTTAACCTTTCTGTTGTCTACCTGTCCCATTGTTAAACACTGCAGGGGGTTGTTTGCATTATTGGATAGCAGGAGCATAAAGCAGATAGACACACCCTCTATTCATTGTACATGTTTGTCACGATTAACCAGTTACTAAGCCAAAAACTATTCTAAACACATAAGAAAATGGGAAAGGGTTTCCTTATCTCTTCTAAGCTGACAGAAAGAAAGAGGTACAGTGCTGCAATATATAAAGAATAACACCTTCATAATGATTAGGAACAAAATTCGGCATGCTAAAATGAAGCACACAGGATGATCCTTACCCCCAATAGCTATGACTTGGCTGGGGATATCTGAGGGTGAGATTGCAGGAATTTTTTTGCCCATTGGTACTCTAGAACATTTCAATGTTCAAGGTGGAAGCTGGTGAGCAAGAGGAAGCAGTTATAGGAGAACACATTCCCCACTTTCCTTCCTGAGAGACAGATCAGGAAATGATAAGGGTGAACCTGGGAAAGGAACACAGTGTCATGAGAGAAGAAAAAGAAGGGCCCCTCTTGGGATTCTAACAACCAAAACAAGCCCAAACCAAAACCAAACCAAACCAAACCAAACCAAAAAAGCCTCTGTTTTCTTATTGCTGTGTCTAAAGATCTGGAAAGGAGACTTAAGAAGGAACATGGGGTATATTTTGGCCTTAAGGGAGCATGCCTCATGGCAAGAAAGACATGGTTGCTTGGGTCACAAGGTCATGTTGTATCCACAGTTAGGCAGCGGAGAGGAATGAATGCTGGCATCCGCCTAGGTTTTCTCTCTTACTCAGTTCGGATCCTCAGCCGGTGGATTAGTGCCATCCATCACGTTATCCTATCCAGTTGACACTCAATATTCACCATCACACTTTCCTCCTGCTTTACTCTCCAGTGAGGTTGTGATATTAGGTTAGCAATAAGCATGCTATCAATTTTAGGACATTCTTTGACATGGCACACTGGAACATTTATCATGCCATTTAAAATGAATGTGAAATCGGCCCTTTGTGGCTGAGTGCAAACCTCGATATTATTTGTTCGCCAACATTCACACTGACAGTAACTGCACGCTTGTGCTTCGTGACATACCTGTTTTTTTCTATTGCAACGTGTAACCTTCCAAGATAGTATTTATATCTTTCCCTATAATTATAAAACTTAAAACAGTATCTCAATATTTAAAATCTACTTCTGTGTATTCTTTTTTATTTTATATGATACATAGGCTATTTAACACGTATTGTAGTTCATTCTAGACCACATATGTTGGGAGCTACAGAGATGATCAAGTGGGCAAATGCATTACACATAAGCCCAGGAATCCAGGGAGAGACCATGTCTCAAAAACACAGTGGAGAATGAGCAAGGAAGACACCTGTTGTTGGCCCTTGGCATGTATACATGCCTGATACATATAACACACACAGGCACATATAATCACCAAAAACTGAATATCACATTGCTAATAATTGTTTGTTTCCTTAACACAAGAAGCTCCTATCTATAAGTGAAACTTTAAGGACAGGTCAGAGATATTTGAAATATGCATTTACTATCTTTGCCTTTAACATTCAACTTACATTTTTATAAACATCTTTAGCAGCCTTTTGGGAGTTTTATTTTCTTCATTTGCCTATAGGCTGAGCCAAGATAAATCCCTCAGATTTTCCTAACACTCTAGTGTGCATTCCTTTGTAGGATTTAAAAATTTTAAGTTGGCCATTTGCATGCCTGTTTTAATATTTCTTCCTAGTGAGATACCCTTAAATCTTGAAGATGACACAGCTATCGAAACAGAGAAATCAAGTATATTTTGTTTAATGGTACTTCCTCGAAAGTTACAACATTTTTTTCCTATAAGGAACATAAACAAGATATCCGGCTGTATTTATGCAAATTTTACTTTGCTTTTTGTTTGGTATAAGGAAAACACATGTACGTAAGATGAGCATACGTGATACTGATTTCAGAGATAAGAATGGCATTTTAAAAGTGCTTTTGTTATTCTTTCTGATGGATGAATGTGAGCAATATATTTATTGGGGTTCACATGAGAAAGAAATGGTCTCCATGTGAAATCAGCCATTGCTGTACTTCAGGGCTAAGGTGACCGAGGCAGTGATGAAGGGGCTGTTGTTCACAGCGAGACCATCAATCACCTATTGTGCCAGGGGCAGCTGAGTTACTGAGCGTATTCTAGTCGTAACTGCATGTACCAGCTGGTCCTGAACACTGAGGTGCTTGTTGCTTACTTCACATTTGAGACTCTTTAATGTTACCCATTCAAGGCTGTTGATGGCAGGATGAATCCTGCATTTGGGATGATGCAATCTTTGTTAGAGGTCCACCGAAGCTATTAAAAATAAAGAATGCTAACGTCTGATTTCTCAGATGTTATAAAAAGCCTTTGCCCTATGCCTGTAAATTAGGCAATTAAAATTTTGTATGTATTTATTTATCTTATATGCATGCACGAACTCATGGTCTACAAGTAGAGGTTGTCTCCTTCTTTCATGTGTCTTCCAAGGATCAAACTCAGATCATCGGGCTTAATGACTACAGAGCCATCTTGCCTGACAAAGTTAGACAGTTAAATTTATTATTTATCCTGTATAGTTTTACGAAAACTATATCATTTTTATTCTTTTTTTCTAGTATCAAAATAAACAAAAGCTTTCATATGCTTAAAAGCTCACTTATGTGGTAACTGATAAATCCTATAAATAGCCTTTGCCATTTTCACCTCTCAATGAAGCAGCAGAGCTCAGAGAGGCTTAGTAATTTGTTTAAGGTCAAGGAGTAAATCAGTGGTAGGTTGACTTTACCTAGATTACTAATTTCATAAAATATAAAACAGTTCATTAACTTTAATGAAGAAAAATTGCAATAGGTGTTAGGATAATTGAAATATGAAAAAAATAGACCATGTAAGTTTAACTTAGAGCATTCAAATAATTTCACAATAGCACTTTAGTAGAGTGTGGCACTCGAAAAGTTTTATACATTAATATTGTACAAGATATGTTGGGATGTTGTCTGACAAAGCCAAGGTGATATGAAGAATGTCTTTGAATTTAGTAGCTAGCACCAACCAATGCAATAAATTAAAAACACAGTCACAATAAGGGATGGCATGAATGCGATCTTCTGGCAAAATTCAAATACTTTTTTTTCTTTTGTTCTTTGTGGTGTTTTTGACAGGTCAGCACTGTTTAATTAGAAATATAAAGTGAGGGGCTGAGGAGACATATCAGCCGATATTTGAGTACTTGTTGCACAGTACAAAGTCCATACATCTACAGTCCTAGTGCTGGGCGTTGGAGGTGGAGGGATCCTTGAGTCTGCCAGACCAGTCAGCCTGGCCTAATTGCTGAACAACTGGTTCTGCAATGTCTCAACAACTATGGTGGAGAGAGACTGAGGAAGACCCTTGAGGTCTATACACATGCATACATAGACTACAGACACGTGTGTAACACACATGCACACACAAACAATAGCAAGTGAGTCATGGCTTAGGAATTCTAATGGTTACACTTAAAGACACAAAAGTTGTGTTGTTTTGAAAACATTATTAATGTATCTAAAATATTATCATTTATCATGTATCAATATAAATTTAATTAGAAGTGTCATTTATTCTATTTTTTCTTAGTTTTAAAAAAAAATCCAGCACATATTTGACATCTTAATTCAGAGACTGAATCTTCATCTGAAATATTTGATCCACATTTAGATTTCATAGAATTCAGGGTGTAAAATGTAAGTTAGATTATCCCATTAGTTCCAAGCATATTTAAACATTGCCTGATAAGTTAATCAAGTCATAGTTTTGAGATTAGTTTAATTGAATTAGGTAATTTAATTAAGTAGAAGAAAAAATTTGGTCACAAAGTCAAATCAGCCAGAGCTGAAATAGTCATTAGCTACAATATCTATAGATTCCGTATTGGATTCAGTGCACCAGAGAAGGATGGGTTCTCAAGAGGAATTCAGTGCTAATCAGAAAAAGAAGCTAGTTTATGATTGAATTAGGCTGTGTCTGCCAAATGAACAAGAATTTCTAAATCTCAAACCTAATTTGTGCACATTGGAAGCAAAGCTGGTAGATCTGAGGATTTTTACCTAAGCCAATAGTAGAGAGAATGAAGAACATAGTTATTATATGGAAGAGAGAGTATACCTGCCCATTTAGGGTTAGTGGGGGTACTGGAGGAGCAGAGCAGAAGGACCAGATAGTGGTGTTGTAACTTTGCCTATGTGTGTATCTTTAAGTTAGACCCCTGAAAATAAAGTTATCCTTGTGTAAGAAAAAATAGAGGGACTTGTATTTCACTTCCTGTTTGAACTGGGAGAACACCTAACTTAATATGCCTCTGACTGGTAGGTGGATAGTACATGTAACTGCCATGGGCGCCTGCAATAGCAGAGCTGTAGATAGATGATGAAGGCTATCCCTTACTTTTTCCAGCATAGTCTATATGTGGTCCTTCTACCATTCAAAGACAGGGCTATGGCTTCACAGAGTCTTTCTGTCTACCACCAGGGAACATTGTCTATTTATAGGGACTTACGTGATTAGGTAACATGTTCACAGGAAATAGCACAGCAATAGATGAGGTTGTTAAAATTAGGAACCTAGGATTAGAAAAAGAAGTGCTGAAGATGGGAAGATGCTCATTGTGAATTTAGATGGACCAAGCAAATCCCAGTACTTGGGTATGACCCCTTTTTCTAGGTCTCGTGTTCTATCTTGGAAAATAGAAATTTTGGCTTCAATGGCTTCATTTGGGTGAGAAAAAAGAGATGAGACACAGAGGGCAAAATAAAAAAGGACGCTGTTTCTGAGGCCTTCTAAAACCTTTAGTTTCAATCAGTACTTCAAATACGACCAACTTGGTATGGTGGTTTGAAAAAAAAATGTCTTCCATAGGCTCATAGGGAGTGGTGCTCTTAGGAGCTGTGGCCTTGTTGGAGTAGTTATGGCCTTGTTGGAGAAAGTGTGTCATAGGGGCAGGTTTTGAAGACTTAGATACTCAAGCTAGGCCCAACATGTCTCACTGTCTCCTGCTGCCTGCAGCTCCAGATGTAGAACTCTCAGCTACCTCTCCAGCACCCTGTCTGCCTGCATGCCGCCTTGCTTCCCACCATGACAGTAATGGACTAAACTTCTGAACTGTAAGCCAGCCCCTATTAAAGGTTTTCTTTATAAGAGTTGCCATGGTTATGGGGCCTCTTCATAGAAATAAAACCATAACTTATGATACTTGGGAATCACATGAAGCCTAAGCTGCCCATCTGCTTGCTACATCTTTGTAGGGGGCCTAGGTCCAGTTCATGCATGGTCCTTGGTAATGCTTCAGTCTTAGCAAGCTTATCCAGGCCCTGGTTAGTTGGTTCTGTTGGTATTGTGGAGCTCCTGTCGCCTCCAGGTCTTTTCCTTTTTCCTTCCAGTTTTCCACAAGACTCCCTATGCATTGCCCCATGTTTGGCTGTGAGTCTCAGCATCTGTTTTGTGGTACTGCTGGGGAGAGTTAAGGGAACTGCGGACTGTATCTGACAGGGACTTACTGGCCAGCTTTTTGACCACTTCCCCCCTGCCTGTATGTAGCTACAACCAGGATGTAAAGTGAATAAAAAAATGCATAAATTTAAAAAGAGAGAGAGAGAAAAGAAAAAAAAAGATACTTGGAATAAGCCAGGCATGGTGGCACATGCCTTAATCCCAGTACTCAGGTAGTTTAGTGTGAATTTGAGCTCAGCCTGTCTAGGACAGCCAAGGTTACACAGAGAAACCTTGTCTTGAAAAACAAAACAAAACAAAACAAAACAAAACAAAAAGACACTTGGGGAGCATCTTCTGAGCTCCAACACTTCAGCATATCACACTTTCTTGTATTACTACCCCGACCCTTGCCCCATCACAGCCCTGAGAGGCTGGATCACTGGAATACAAATCTGTCTTGTAAAACCCTTGGTTTTCCACAATTGCAATGTTCTCATTCTGTTCATTCTGCATATATTTTCAGATGCGTCTACATTACTATTTGGTTAAATTTATAAATTCAGGTAATAAAATGAAATAAAATTGTAACAATAAAAAAGGCTTCCAGGTCTCAAACATGAGCTTAAATGAACAATGGGTTTGTTTGCATTAAAGTTGCTGTGCCATTTTACAACGTTCCATCTTGGATCTTTGTCATTTGAGGGACTTCCTTTAGCTAACTAGAAACAAGCAAAGAGCTAGTATGATAAGTGCCAGGATAAAAGTTTAAGTTGGTTTTGACAAGATAGAGTGTTACTTTGAAAAATTCTAGACATGCAGAATAAAGGACTCTTGGAATTTATAGAAGACCTGGTCAACCACAGAAAGAATAGAATGATATGAACAATAACGTTAGGATGATATGAAATAATTCCCAGTATTTTATTAGACTGAATTAACCAAAGCTGTTAAAACTTAAGACCTTTAAAGATATTCCCATCCTGACCTAATTACCAAATATGGAACAATGAGTTGGGATGATAGCTTACCCTCTAGAAGAGCCACACTGTGCATCAGGTTGGTCAGTGAGTGGACACATTTACAGGGCACTTGTATTTGTAAAGTTGCTTCACAGATTTTCCATATCTTAAAATAACAGGAACTAGAAATTGTAAAATGAATTTTTTTTCATTTTTTTTATTTCTTTTGCGTTTGGCTAACCCAGGGAGGAAAAGACTTCTTGTTTTACTCTTTGCAGAACAGTGTGTATAATTTAATAGACATGGAGGAAATAAAAGCCAACAGATACTCATATGGCATGACGTTTTAAATGATGTAATATTCTCCATAGTCTCATGAAATTGAACACTTGATTGCCAACTGATGGTTCTGTTTGGGAGGTCTAGGAGGTGTGGTCACGTTTTAGAGTGTATCCCCGAAGGAGGTGTTTCAGAGGTAAATGACTCTTGTCTTTTCTAGTGTGTGCTTATGATTCAGGATGTGAGCTCAGGTCATCCAGTTCTTGTCTCCATGGTTGTAGTTCTTCCACACCATGACAGACTTTCACCCCCACTTCAACTGTAAGCCAAATAAACCAGTCTTTCTATAAATTACCTTGCTCATGGTGTTTCCTCACAGCAGTAGGAAAGTAATTAGTATGTGTGATAATTTGACAAAGACAAACCCAGAACTGTGTAAAATCTCTTCCTGAGAGGCAAGTTCTTCCTCTGGCTTGAGCTGTGGCTCTAGCTTTTTGCTTTGTGTAATGTACAATTCCTGATGATCTTTAAAAATTCTTTGTAGTCTAGTCTTTCCATAGTCAGAAAGCCAAAGGATACAATTGTTATCTCTTTAGATTACCTACTCTACTATGAAGCTGCTGGTCCATGGCTACATCCTCACTGGGAATAACATGCCCACCTCTCCTCCAATAAGACCGTGCCTCCTAATGCTTCCCCAACAGTCCCACCCACTGGATACCAAATGTATGCACCTATGGAGGCCATTCTTGTTCAAGCCACCACAATTTGCCTTGTGGAAGTGTCAGAGTCAGAAGTCCACTCCCTTTTCATTCTGGTTTCATGGTACACGTCCTAATCACTATGTTGCACTTATTTCATCCCGTATTACATGTTTACAAATCTCAGGATTAATTAATCTGTATATTAAACCAATACTGCCTGACTGTAGTTGTTTTCTTACTCACCCTGGGGAATAACACAAACACAGCACTTAGAATAACCAAGTGTTTTATCTTAGAATTTTGTAGGTCAAAAGTCAAATATGGGTCTCCTTGTCATCTGGTGATCAACCCTGAAGGCATTCTAATGGAAAATTTGTTCCTTGCCTTTTCTAGCTTTATCAGAGTATATCTGTGTTTCTTCCATGGATGGCTTCCCCAAGTCATTCTCTCTGGCTACAAACAGGGAACATTGTTTTCAAGGACTCATGTGATTGTGTACCACTAGAAACAGCAAGGAACTAAAGATTTGTAGATTCTCTTTGAAGGTTAATATTCTTCTTGTCACAAGTGACTACTCCACAGCAGACATTGCTCCTGGAAATACATGACATAATAAAAGGAGGAAGACACATTATTAAACAAATATATATTCAAGATAAATTCAAGTAGTAATGTGCTTTTAGGTAATGAGAATTCAAAAGTTTGCCTTTCCCCAGCCAAGCCTTTCATGCTTCCCGTGTGCAGTAAGTTTTGAATGCCTGCAGTGTAAAAAGCCTTCTGTGCACTTCAGATATAGCAGTGAATAGACAAAGGCTTCATTCTAATGGAATCTTCTAATAGAGAGAAGCATAGCATTATATACATTATTCCACAGAGACACAAATGTTACAAGATACCCTGTAGTTTGGCATTTGCCCCTCACTCAATCTTCTCTTTATTAAGTCTAGTTTTATTGATAGCCCTCTAGGAGATGGACCAAGCGCCAAGCACAGAGCTTATAGTGAAGAACTGGTATTGATTTCTATGCCTCCCCTGGAGTGAGGAAAAGAAGGAAGACCAACAACAACCAGACACAGTGGCAAGAGTTATGAGAAGATAAGCGAGGTTCTTGGAGGCACATGCCTGGATCACTTGGGCTGTCTCCTCTATCTAGGTTAGCTCCCCACAAAACCTTCAGCTTCCCCGGTGCTCATCCTTCAGGATCAAGCCTCAGATGGTTCCTCCTTGAGAAATATAACACAGCCTCTGGCACATAGTAGGTGCTTAACAAACATGTATACAATTAAAATATATATTGGCTATAACAATATGTAAATATTATGTTTTGTAATTTGACTAAAAAAATGGTGTTTATTATGACAAACGAGATAGCCCACATTACAGAATATAGGGCATTGTTGGTACTCTTTATAAAAGCAAACCAGTTGGCAAAGCTCCATTACATATGTATTGATTATTGTATATATTTAAATAAGCAAAGAGAAACATGAAAGAATGCATGCTGGGCTACTAACCGGAATCTTCTTGCTCTTGGACATGTGTGGAATGGATGGATTAGGACTGATTATACAGGTAAATGAGCTGGCTGAATGCATTCACAGACCCTCGAGGGTGGAGGAAACACCATCCTGCTCAAACCACACCCTCCTTCTGTTTGTGTTTATTTTGGCTATATTTTCACATCTGGTTTTCCTAGATGGTTTTATAAGTGAATTAGAAACCAAGAAAGCATAAACAACCAATTCCTGTCGTATATCCAGCTCCCTTGCTAGGTCATTATGCTCTGATTTTCCCTTCTGCAGATTAGCTATGGTAGACTTTCTGCAAAGATATCACAAATACATTGTTTAAAGAGCACTTGTTTTCCTCAAGTACTAGAGAGTTGCCAAATTCAAACAAAAAACTCTGTAATTTGTCTTTTGTTGCATTCATTATGATTATGCTTCAACAATATGTGTACTTTATAAAGCATTGGTATGATCGATTTTTAATGTTCTATCTATGGTTTGTAAATTCTTGTAACCTTTGTAATTCACATATCTCTGGAAACTCTATTCTGGGTTTGGACATTGGCCTTGAATGGAATAGAAAAACAAAAGCTGAACTTGAATTTTTTATAATTGAGGCACTTTCCCCTTAGTTTGCATACTGGCAAGGCTGTTTGGGGGCTCTGTGTGAGCTGTCTTGGGTCAGTAGGGTAATTCAGGAAGTGAGTCATCACTGAACTTGCAGCAGCTATAGCCCACATCTGGACCACCAGAACTGACCAAGGAAAAAGTTCAGTTGTAGCTCAGATGGCCCTCGGAGAGTGACGGCAAACATTTACAGAAGCTGTAGGGATACTTTAGGGATTTTGTCTTCCTCTTATTTTCCCTTCATGATGGAGCAGTTTATCTTGTCACTCTCAGAATGCTGCGGTGCCATCTCTTTCTTGTGTTTAGTTCCCTCTCTATTTCCTTTTCTGATAGTCTGTTTAAATCTCATGGCCACTACCCCTCCCCCCCTAAAAAAAAGAAAAAAAACTTTAGAGAAGAAAAAGGAATGCAGGTAAAACACATGGAAGCATTGTGATTAGTAGGTCCTTAAGTCCTTTGTTCATAGGCCCTTTTCATGTCTTCATTGTCAGTGGTGACTCCTCAAAAATAAGGTTGTGTCGTCTACAATAAGCTTCACCTTAAAGACGTATTGTTTTCATTACTTTAAAGATTTAGTGAGATAAACTCTCGAAATCATTGCCTTGGACAGGAACCACTTACTGAATGACAGATCTAATAAATATTAGCATGATTCATATTATTCAGTTAACTTACATTTATTTTAATGAGGGTGGGTTAGCTTTTGAGTTTTGCAGATGTGAAGAAATGAACAAATGGATAATTATCAACCACCTCCTGTGTGTGTTAAAAAAATCCCTCCAGTAGTGCAAACTCTATATACCATTTAGAGGAGGGAGTACCCTTTTAGCATCACCACCGCAAAACCTCCCTGGCCTGATGTCCTTGTTATCCCCGTGGGCAGAGTTCCTTAACACTGTCTTGCAAGGGCAAAAACATCCTTTACTCTTTCTCATCTCTCCCTGTATATCCTTGTTCTCTATAACCGAAATGATTAAGGACCATGAACAAAGGCTTAAAATCTACAGACCTTGCTCCAAATGTCATTGCCCAATGCAAACAATCCATTTTTAAAAATATTTCATCCAGGATATTGAGCCCTAAGACAAATTACAAAGGGCTGGAACTTGGCCATGGAAAAGATGAGAATCGTTTAGATTGTTTATCTATGCATATGGTTTCTTCTGGAAGCTTATAGGCTGCAAACATTACCGTGGGAAAAAGAAAAGAAAACAGAAAAGGAAGAAAGAAAATATAATTACTGGATTTAATAACATTTTAGAATATTCATTATGAAATAAAAGCTTAGACACTGCTCTTTTTGTCTACTCTCATAAGCAGATGTATTGTCTATCTGTCTTGAGATAATAGTCAGGATTATAGAATAAAATATATAGATTTATCCATCAAAAAGTATTTTTCTAAGTGCATATCAGTATCAGATATTTACTGATATTAACGCCATATAATCTAGTTGTACTTTCAACCTGCCTCTTTCACAATTTCTGTATTGTTGACTTGAATACTGACTGACACTACCCACTTGAAGTCAACAGGTTTGCTAATGTAATATGTGATTTAAATTCTGAGCAGTGAAGCTATAGAATATTGAAATTGAAAGAAGAACCAAATCATTTCTGAGCATGCTGGCTCAGGACTTGGATATATTTCCTTACACACAACCAGAGGACAATGTGTCCTTTATTGCCATTTAATCTTATGTTTCCAGGTAACAACACAAAAAGCCAGCCTTGGGATAGACACCGGAAGTGGTGGAAGAGAGGGAACAGGACTGGGGCTTACCATAGAGGTCCTCTGAAAAGCTCTACCCAATAGGGGATTGAAGTAGATGTAGAGACTCACAGCCAAACTTGGGGCAGAGTACAGGGAGTCTTATAGAAGAAGGGGGGAAGGATAGAAGGACCCAGAGGGGATAGGAGCTCCACAGGAGACCAACAAAGCCAAAAATCTAGGCCCAGGGGAACCTGCAGAAATGGATCTAAGTCCATACATGGAGATAACCTAGACCTCCTGCTCAGGTGTAGGCCATATACAGCTCAGTCTCCTTACTCAGATTCCCGAGTAAGGGAACAGAGGCTGTTTCTAATCAGGGACTTGGTTGCCTGTTCTTTGATCACTTCCCCCTCATGAAGTTGTCTTGCCAGGCCACAGAGGAAGAGGATCCAGGCAGTCCTGATGAGACTTGACATTCTAGGGGCAGATGGCAGAGGAGGAAGACTTCCCATTTCAGTGGACTAGGGGGATAGAGAGAAAGAGAGAGGGAGGGTGGGGCTGGGTAGAGATGAGGGAGGGAGCTACAATCGAGATATCAAATCAATAAATTTTAAAAAATAAATTAAAAAATTTGAAGAAAAAGCCAGCCAGCCCTGGCACTGACTGTGTAGACTACCTTCTTTACAGCCACATCATCGGTTGGTAGAAATCTCCATATATTTTTTTCTAGCTATTTTTACAATTCTGATTTGATCAGAATCTTATGCATACAGCACAGACAGATGGAAACAGCAATATATCATCAATTTATCCTTTCTAACAATAATGCTGAGAGCGATATAACCTCTAAATCCAAGTGAAACAAAAGTGCACTAAAATTGTTTGTGGGGTGGAGGATGAGGGCACTTAGGGTAACTGTGCCCATGTTCTGAGAGGACTGATGATGTTTCATAAGAATTGGGTTTTGTGGGACTAAAGAGATGGCTCAGAGGTTAAGAACAGAGGACCTGCATTGATTCCCAGCACCTGAATCCATAGCTCACAACTGCCTATAACTCCAGTTGAGAGGTTCTGATACATTTTATCGCTACCTGCATTTAGGTGCACAAATGGTCATTAGTGAAAAAAATAGCCATGATAGAGAAGTAATATTAAATAATTGGTACTCTTAATTTCCATATTTAAGAAACTGTCATAAAACATTTCATTCCAAGTGTGGTGGGGCACACCTATAATCCCAGAACTCAAGTTCAGCTCTGGCTTTGTAGGAAGTTGGAAGCCAGCCTGGGCTACACAGCTCAACAGCAAACAAGTAAAGTTTTTAAACTACAAGAATGATAAACACTGGTTGATTATGAAAGCCATATAGACATATATAGCCGGTAAATATTCCTGAAATTTACACATAATGTATTTCATGTGTACCCTAAGAAAATGCTTTTGTGTTAAAGTCTTGATTTATTTGCTATTTCAGATGTACATTACCAACACTATCAAAGCCAAAGGAACCAGACTTGCTAAGCCTGTTCTATGCTTGGGATTAATGTGTTTGGCCTTTCTTACTGGACTCAACAGAGTAGCAGAATATCGAAATCATTGGTCAGATGTGATAGCAGGCTTTCTAGTTGGAATATCTATAGCAGTATTTTTGGTAAGTACAATTTAAAAAATATGCTTGTTTTTAATAAACTTTCAATAAACCTCTAAGAAAATGGAAGGATGAATTACTATTTGTGATACGTTGTGTAATCATATGTTAATTTATTCTTTCTAAGATCAGGCTTGGGGAAGAATAATAAATGAATTCTACACTTAAAACATTTTTATATAAAATGGAGATGAGCTGCAAATAGTCCTCCTCAAACAGTTTTTCACATTTATTTGTGTGTGCATGTGTGTCTGTGTGTGTGTTCCACGGTATGTACGTGGAAGTCCAAAAAAACAACTTGTAAGAATTGTTTTTCCTTCCACTATGTGAGCACTAGAGGTTGTGTTCAAGAGATTAAGTATCTTTAGCCACTAAGCCATCTCACATATCTCTCCTCAATTAGTGTTGTATATTGGGTTGTTTTTATATTTACAAAATTCCTCAGGATAGTTTGCCTCTAGTGTATTAAAGCATCCTTGTGGATCAAGTACCTCAAGACTATTATCTATGCACTCCATGAGACCTGTGCTACAAAGTTTCCCACAGCACAGGATTGTAAAATGCATCACTTTACCTTAGGAACTGCACAGTATGAGACAGAGACAGGACTCGGCCAGCCCTAGTCATGTCTTCCACACAGTGAGGATCATGCAGAGACTTTTAATGGAGTGCTAACTGTAAGCCTGCTAAAAACCAACCAAGCAACCAACCAACCAACCAAAAAAAAAAAAAAACCCTTCTTGAAATGTATCTATGTCTTTTTTGTTAGAAAATTTCAGTATGAGTTTCAAGTTTATCAGTCCTCTATTTGTGGGGCTTTAAGCCAATTTGCCTATATGACCAAGCTTATAGTTTATAGATAAAAAGGCTTTTATAGGAAACATGATTTAAGAAATGCTTTACTTCCATTTTGATTCAATTTGAGTTGTTCTCCCTCTACTTGTTCCTTCCTTCTTTAGACTCCTTTCTCTAGTTAATAAGCAGTAGGGAAAAAAAAAAGTGTGTGAACCTTTCATTTATATGTTTGAGTACAATTATGTGCCTGGAATTTGAAATAAAAAGTTGTTTTTTTTAGAATTTAGTAGGAAACTGATAGACATTACCTCATGTTTACATCCTGATCTCCATTTATCTTTTCTTTCTTGTAATGTCATTCACTATGATCCTCAAGGTCACTGGGAGACTCTGGATCGAAAGCTTTTAAAAACTCTATGATGAGTTGAGCAGTCAGTTAAGAATGTCCCTCCCTATCACAGATTGAGTCTGCATTTACCATCAGAGAAAAGGCAGAGAGATACAAAGTAACCTAATCCACTACACTCAGCTTTTGCCTTTTATGGTAGTATTCTAGCAGCTCATGGCTTCTGATTGGTTAAAGGCCGAGCTTGCTGTGAATGGCTGAGATTCAGTTGCTTGGTTACAGGTGTACTCCTAGATAGGATACAGATTGTTTACTGTTGAGTCTTGCAGGCACTTTTGGCTAAACTTCATCATCCAACTATAGCAACAGACTTGGGCTAAAATTATCATTTAACACCTCTGCCTCTTTGAATTCTCTTGCTTCCCTAGAAAACTCAGGGCCAAGAATGGATCAAAAACTTTCCCTGCTTTCCCTTGCCATAGTTGAAACTGGTTAACATTTAAAAGAAACAAAGCAAAACAAAACTTTGATGGAAATTATGATGTCACCCCATTCAGCTCCCTAGGTGTAGGCACATCATTAGCCTCCTGTTGCTCTTCCCCTGGACTTTGCAAGCTTCTTGTACTACCAGGGAGCATCATAGAGCCTTAACAAGATCCTTTAAAACCAGAACCTCAGTGACTTCTCAGACATGCCCCTGAGAACTGGATAAATGAAGAGCTATACTGTGGACATCCTCTGAGCTCAAGTCCCTCTGTTGTGCATATTCAATCACAGAATGTACATTATGCATATTCTAAGATTTTCCTTTAACCACTCTGAGAAAAGAACTCCCACCAAAACAGTGCTTCAACCATTATACTCAATATTAATTATGCGTTCATTGATGATAACTTATGAGTATGAGTGCCAATAGATAGCAATTGGTGAGTCAAGGAAGTGCATGTTAGTGTGGCCTCTCCCTAGTGGGAGTTAGCATTTTGGGGGAGGGATTAGCCTGTTCCCTTAAACTCCCTTTCCCTGTCTTGAATTATAACATATAATGCTGCCAAGTCTCTTCTCTAATAAAAGTACTGTGCTTTGTAATGTGAATAACTATCTGGGAAAAAAGAGAGAGAGAGAGAGCTCATATAGTTAAATCTGTTACAATTCAAAAGAAGAGACATGGAGCTTTATAGGCGATTAAATACAATTTACCAATCAATATTGAAGATATCAACTTTATTGGGACGACATATCAGTCAGGAAGAAGTGATTTATCAGCTTGGGAAGCTTAAAAAATGGATAGGTCTGGACTCTGTGTAAGGAAGGAGAACAAAGCCTGGGACAGAGAGTAAATATGAAAGGCTGCATAAGGCCAGCAAGCAGAGTCCTTCCTACACTGCAGACCCATGATATAGCTCCTACATAGCTTATGTAGGAGAATGCACAGCATCCTGGAATGGTACCAGTCACCCATCATAAATGACAGCAGGGGTGCAAAGGTTTGTGGATCAGGAGAATAATGTTTAAAATTTAGGTGAGTTAGCAGCCACTGCCTTCAAATGACAAGAGTAGAAATTGGACAAGCTTGTTTTAGTCCCAGCGTCTTCTTCATTGAGTTCTTTATGGATCCCTTCTGTGCTCGTGGATCTCTCTTTAAATAAGGGTGATCACAACCTCCCTAAGGGCTCATTCTTGAATTTGCAGAGGGTTAACCAAAGTAGTACATGCTTAGTGAACGGCCACAGGAACGACTGAAGTGCAACTCCATAAGTTTCCACTCATGAGATTTGTGCTTTAAAAAGATACACACTAGAATTAAACTGCAGGTGAAGATAGACAAGATGTGTTATGAAGAATGAGGGAAATAAGACAGTGTAAATTGGACCATAGAGATACTGAAAGAAGAGAGAATCTTTGGCAGGGAAAGGGAGGAAATACAGCCTGAGGGAGCACGAGATGATGTGGATGAAGTACAGGAAACAACTTGTGATGACTCCCAGATTCCTCATTTGGATGGCCCAGTAGAGCATTTATTTTGTGCAGAGACTCCAACTCTGGCTTGCAAAAGTCCTGCAATTATACTGCAGTGTTTGCAAGATTCTAAAATGATTGCAAAATAAAATTAACACCAGTCTAGGCCAAACCGCTGCCTTAGTTGAAGGACACCTTATCCCATCACCATTATCTATACCTAGCATTTGCCTCTGACTCATTCTCCTGCTTCATCCCACACAACCAGTGATTCATCTACTTCAAGTTCATTTCCACTACCCAAATTATTTCTTCTGTGTCTTGTATCAGTCCTTCTGACCAGAACTGCTTTCTTCCTGTCTCATGCACGGGTACACTTATTGACCCTTAGCTTCAGACACCCTTCATACGGTTCTGGCTATACTATAACAATTTGTTGCCAGTAACAAGACAAAATAAAGCCTTCCCTTATATACCAACCCCAGACACTTCTGGGGGTCCACAGTGATCTGTTTTTTTCACTTCCTAGGGAAAGGTAACCTACCCTTTTCACTATGTGCATAAATCACTCTTCCAATCACAGTCAGTTCCTTCCCTTACCACAAACAAGCCCTGTGCTTCCTATACATCTGTTCTGTGGGAATTCCCTTTCTCTTGTGTATTTCAGTTATTAGAAAAGGAAATATCTGAGCTTGCACTTGTCACTCATATCTCACTATTCCTCAAACAGTGAGACTTTCCCCAAGACATACTCAGAAGATCTCCTCCACTTAACCCCTTCTTTGTGTTTCTCTGTCACACATTACAACTCCTAGATATCACATTTGATATTTTTGTTTCACTATCCATCCTTGCAAATAAGGCTTTGTGGAGAAAACTTTCTGCTCATTTGTTCACTGCTGATTTTTGCAAGTGTGTCTGTAACAGTGTCTGATATATATGGAGAATAAATAAATAAGTGTTTAATTTGCTGCCCTGAATATTTTGAAAGACTCCATGTGTAGTAAGCATAGATTTGTTGTATTTGATATAATGCCCACCTCTTATACCTAAATTCAAACCCTCTACGTAGCTGAGATTTGGCTCAGACAAGCCCCATGTTAACTAGGCAGTAACCCTGTAGGAAGCCCTGTGCTTCCTACACATCTGTTCTCCCTTTAAGTTCTACCTCATATTACTCTGTACTGTTAGCATCCTACAAGAAATTGTATTGTGTTCTAAATCTGTCACTCGTCTCTACACATTTTGCTCAAGGACAGAGTATAGAATCAGCATCGTTAGTTAGATGCAAAACAAATCGTTCTTGAGCACTAGTTGCTGATTGATTATTATTGTTATAAAAATAGATGACTTAATATGTCTTCCAAACATGATACATAGTATTGGTAATCAGAAGTGCTTAGCTTCATTGATCCCAATAAAAGCTTGTCATGTTATCTTACATGAGAATAAAAAATCATTGTAGCATTCTATTGAGATACATTGTTCTCACTTTGCAGATTAAAAACTGAGACTTAGTTACATTGAATAGCTTGACCATGATCTTTGCTCATAAAGTCAGTATATAAAACATTCCAAAGTTAAGAGCCAAAACTGTTTGACCTCCCAAGGATCATAATGCAGTAATTACAAGAAGAAAATTAAATGTATAAATAAATTCTACATAATTCTACATAAAGAAAAAGATTGCATGCAGTGGTGGTATATTGATGTTATCTTTGTAGGAGAAGATAAACTTACATGTATGGAAACCATTGATCTAAAACTACAGTGCTTGAAAGGATATTAACATTAAATTATAGACATATATCATACAATTTGTAGCTTGAAAGTAGGTTCTTTCATCAGTGAATGATTTCACTCACTGTGATACAGGAGAAAGCTTCAGATGGGGTTCCTGATTTGCACAACGTAGAGTCTTAGAAGAGACATAAATCATAGTTTTTTTTAATTCAGTATGAAATTGTTAAGACTGGTTCTCTGACAGACAAGCATAGAGTTCTATGTGAGCACAGGGCACACAAACACACTGAAACACAGTGAGGACTGAGGGGAGAATTCTGTGAGAAAGCCTGGAGATGACATGCTTGTTGCACTTATGTGAGGAGCTCAGATCCCCAGAACCTGTAAAAATACTGGGTGAGCAATATGGTCTGTGTGTACCTCCAGCTCACGGGAGGATGAAAGAATACCCCTGAGACAGGCTGGCTAGCTAGACTAGCAAGAGGGTTTGGTGACCTCTGAGTTGAAGTAAGAGGTACTGCCTGAATTTATAAGTTTTGTTGGAAGATATTTGATGTTAATCTCCAGCCTAGGCATATGTGTATACATGCTTGCACATGCAAACACACACATATGCTCCTGTGCACCCCCCCACACTGCTTCTTGCTTTTTCTTATTTGCTAGTGGGACATCAATTCTAGACTTTTGAAATAACAGACAAAACCTTTATTTATTTGGACAAGAAACTAAACAAGGTCTAGCTGTTTCCTTGTGGTTGAAACAAAAAGTGCTAAGGATACATTGCTAGGTAGAGTCTTTCAGAGGCCCTCTGTGGTAGGCTCCTATCCTGTTACTTGTTTTCTCCTACTTCCAATGTCCATCACATTTGTCTTTCTAAGTGAGGATTGATCATCTTACCCCAGGTCCTCTTTCTTGTTTATCTTCTTTAGGTGCATAGGTTTTAGTATGTTTATCCTACCTTGTAGGTCTAGTTCCCATTTATAAGTGAGTATATACTGTGTGTGTCTTTCTGCTTCTGGGATACTTCACTCAGGATGATCCTTTCTAGATCCCACCATTTGCCTGCAAATTTCATGGTTTCCTTGTTTTTAATTGCTGAGTAGTATTCCATTGTGTAAAAGTACCACAATTTCTGTATCCATTCTTCCATTGATGGACATCTGGGTTGTTTCCAGGTTGTGGCTATTACAAATAAAGCTGCTACAAATATGGTTGAGAAAATGTCCTTGTTGTGTACTTGAGCATCTTTTGGGTATATGCTTAGGAGTGGTATAGCTGGATATTGATGAAGCACTATTCCTAATTATCTGAGAAAGCGCCAGATTGATTTCCAGAGTGGTTGTACAAGTTTACATTCCCACCAGCAATCGAGGAGGGTTCCTGAGACTCATAACCAAACATTCGGCAGAGTGCACGGAATCATATGAAAGAAGGCAGAGTTAGTATGACCTGGAGAGGAACAGGAACTCCACAAGGACCAAATATATCAGTGCACAGGGGTCTTCTATGAGACTTTCTCCAACCAACGACCATATATAGATATAACCTAGAACCCCTGCTCGGATATAGCCCATGGTAGCTCAGTATCCAACTGGGTATCCTAGTAAGGGGAACAGGGACTATTTCTGTCATGAACTCAATGGCTGGCTCTTTGACCTCCTCCCTCCCCCTGAGGGAGGAGCAGTTTTGCTAGGCCACAGAGGAGGACATTGAGCCAGTCCTGAAGATACCTTATAAGCTAGGGTCAGATGCAAGGGGAGGAGGGCCTCCCCTATCAGTGGACTTGGAAAGGGGCAGGGAGGAGATGAGGGAGGGAAGCTGGGTTTGGGAGGGAATGAGGGAGGAGGCTATGGCTGGTAAACAAAACAAATAACCTATGATTAATATAAAAAATAAAAATTATTTTTAAATGTGCTAAGGAGAATAAACAGCGTTCTGTATGGATCTACTATGGGTTAGGTGCTTAAGCAGTTCATAGATGAATTCTAGCTGCTTCTATGTCAGTCTGAATTTTCATATTTTCATTTAAAGAAAGAGGTAACCAAGATCCTTTCAGAAGGTTTTCTAAACACACACACACACACACACAAACACACACCCTAGATATGTGTACTCTGCAGACTGAAAGACCGACTTTGACCTCCTGCCTACTTTATTAAGGGAAGTTTATTGGAATGTTAGCATGCCTCTTCTCTTAGGATAAAATTATCTCTTTCTCTTCAAAAAAGAAGAGTTGAGTAGTTATCATTGACTATGGCCCTAAAATGCCATGCTATATATGTGTGTATTTTGTATCTATCTATCTATCTATCTATCTATCTATCTATCTATCTATCTATCTATCTATCTATCTATCTATCTATCATGTATTCCTCAAAACTAAAACTTCTAAACACAAAATAAATAGTAAAGTATTTATGCTAATTTCAGAAGCCCACATTGGTGCTAACTAAACTTTAAGAGTTCTATACAGTACACAGTCACTTCACTTCAACTGATCTTCAAATATTTCAGCAATTCTTTTCAAATGCCCAATTTTCTAACATTTTATAATACTAATGAAAAAGAAAATGTCTAAATACATGTGCGTGTTGTGATATGGATGTGAATTTTTGTTTTATTGCAATTGTTACCTAAAGTTATCAAATCTATCCTTTGAATGTGAAAACAGTGCACATTCATCAAACTGCAGCTTGCAGACCAAATTTGACCTGCTGCCTACTTTACTAACAGAACCTTATCAGAGTGTTTGTATGTCTCTTCTCTTAGGAACAGTTGAAATCATTGCTTATTTTTTTTTTTTTTGCAAAAGGGAAGATTTTAGTAGTTGCCAGTGACCATGACCCTACAATACCAAAACGTATTTACTGTATTATTTAATAGTGTTCCTTTACAGACAAAATATTTTGCCTCTATTTCTTGAACAATCAATTTCTTTTTGTCGTTAGTGGGATCATGAAAGTGACAAGTTCATCAGATAGAAAGAGTACTGAAAACCTACCTCCAAGCCCTTAGCATTCTTACTTTAGAGATCGTGGTACAGGGAAAGCTGTGGTATCATACCATCAGGGTTTGATCTATGTTTTTAACCTATAGTTCTGCTAGAGTATAGGAAGGTGTTTTTTTTTTTTTCTTTTTTAAGTAAATCACAGATTGCAAGGGTATAATTTTGAGATATAAAGTATCATTTTATATGTTGTTATTTCCCACACTTGTAAATTTTATTCAAGAATGGGTGAGTAACCAAGATTTGGTTGGTATTGAGAATTATTTAGTAATAATGGGGAGGTGGCTGCCCTTGCAGCAGAGCCGTGTTTTGTTTCCAGCACCCACATGTTGGCTCATGACCCTTCTAGTCCCATGGCATCCTCCTTCCCCTTCTGATATCCTTGGGTACCAGGCATGCACGTGATGCACATACATAAGTGCAGGTAGAACACTCATGCACATAAATAAAATAAATCTTTAAAAACAGGAATAAGATAGTCAATAGTAAGTTTAACAAAAGGAAGTCCTTCCAGTGGTGAATTGGTTAAAATATATAATTTAAACATATCATTATGAATTAAGCAGTTATTTACTTAAAAATTAGTATTACGTTGAAACGACAAGTACTATTTATTCTAGAATGTAAAGCCCAGGAAAATAAAACAATGTGGTACCCAGTCGTTTATTCAGACTCACTGTAGGAACAATTTTTCCGTGTTGCTTAAATCATTATTTCTTAAATATGATTCACCTGCACCAGAATCTTCTGGAATAAATTTAACAGTTCTATCTCCTATATCCTATTCTTCACCTACTAGGACCTTAATTTTCAGGTATGGTTCAGTTCACATTCTTTCACCTCTGGGATATAATCAGTTGAAATGAGGGGTCAATTCCCTTTATGTGAGGGTCTTCTATTTCAGCAGTAACTCTGGTAGGTAAGCTATTGTTTAAATTTTACACATATATTTTCATATATATATATATACATACATATGAGAAACACTAGACAATAACCTAGTATAAAGGGATGTTAATAAATTGTACAGTGTCAACTGTCAAGCCTTTGTGGGAATTTAATAATATTGAAGCTATGGGAAATAATGAACGTGAAAATTAAGGTGTGGGTTGACACATTAGGAAGAGGTTAGCTTGCTGCGAATTTTTATAAGGCTATAGTGTTAACTTTGGATTTCTTTGACCATTGTCTATACATTAGTGAACATTTTGGAATGACAGATTTTTCATAATTCATTCTGTTACACATTGATTTGTGAATTTTCTTGAACCTGTCTGCAGTACAATAATCTTTTCTAATTTATCCATGGTAAATCTGAGTGTAAAGCTTTATTCATGTAAATTTTAGGTAATTTTAAACCTTGGTTGCTATAGGAGTTTTATTAGACTCCTCAAAAGCATGATTGTCATAGGACGCATAATTTACTCAACTGCATTTGTTTCCTGAAATTATAGGTTGTTTGCGTGGTAAATAACTTCAAAGGAAGACAACCAGAAAATGGGCACACACACAGGGACAGTGCTGCCCGGATGCCAATGATCAACATTCCTCGGGTAGAAAGCCCTTTGGAAAAGGTAACATCTGTGCAGGTGATTCACAACTTCATTTCTAAAATGTGCTCATCCTCTAGACCAAATTCAATCGTTATTTCTGTTTGCGTGTTTAGAGAGTGTCCAGTTATTTATTTATGTATTTGCTTACTTAATTTCAGAATATACAGTGTCATTTAGCGAGAATTTACCCCTGGAAGGACAATATTTCACAATGCATATCCCATTTTAAATAACCATGGATACCGTTCATGCTGGAAGCTTGGAAACTATGCATGGAAATCATCCAGCACTTTGCTAGAGTGTCTAAGGAATACTGTCCAGTTGCTTCACGCACAGGCAACATAAAAAGATGCATTTATTTGTGAATATATGAACGAGCCTTAAAATGTGCTACTCCACTTCTCCTGTGCCCTCTGTGACTGAGAAAGTGCTTCATAGACTGTCATCACACAGTTAGTGTGCTCCAGCCATGCCCTGAGTCTCAGTGCACAAAGATCAGGCAGCATGTAAACACCAGCTGTGCTTTCTTGATGAAAGGAGTACTGCAGGTCTGGGAGGGCTGTGCTGGCCCACAGATCATGTAAACAGCAGGTCCAGGCCTCAGTGGCTCTTACAGTCAGCAAGAAGGCAAGGACTTTACAAAAACTGTTCTTGAACTTCTGTGAACCAGATAGGGGGATGTGTCCTAAATGTTTCCACTGCTCTTTGCCATTGTAATTAGATTTCTCAAGGGCTAGCCCACAGCTTTTCTCCAGCCTTGTGTCCATATAGTTTGATATGTCTTAAAATTTAAGTGAAAATTATATCACTTCCCTCTTTTCTTTCTTTTCCTCTCTTCAGCCCTTCCCATGTATTTCTTCCTTGCTTTCTTTCAAACATGGCCTTTTTTTCCTTAATTGTTGTTATACATACACACCTCTAAATATATAAATATAATCTGTTCAAGTAATGGCTTGATCAGTATCTCCCATGAGGATTCCAGTCACATGCTAAACAGGTCTATAGACAGTGTGAAGAATAATTACCATGCAAAGCTAATTTGGGTTTCATCATGAAATCTTTGCACATGTTTGGTTTTTTTAAATTTTTATTTATTTATTTTTTTACTTTGTTCTCATTTATACTGCTTTTTCCTACCTGTCCACCAGCTGTTTACCTTCCTTCCCTCAGACAGTTCCTCACTCTGCCTTATCTCATACAGAAGGAAACTTCTTACAAGATAACCACAAGATACGCTTGACTATAAAGAAAGCAACTGTTTTCTCTTTGAGTGAACGGAAGCTGATGTGTAGGGGAGGGTGCATTTTTAGTACATCCCACGCTCTTGCGGTCAGTAGGGTACTGTTAAGCATGTGTCACAGCATAACCCAGGTACCAACGTGATTTGTTCCACTTAGGGAAAATGGTATTCTTGATGAGGGAATCCCATGTGTTCACATGTGATTAGATGAATCCTGTGCGTAGAGTCTTCGTCATATGCACTCCTCACTCTCCTGCTTCAACACTTTCTAGGCTGCCCATTACAACCCTCTCAATTTCACGCCCTCCTTTTAAAACTATATTTGTGCTTCCCATATGTGCATGGGTGTGGAATCACCGACTGAGGCATGCCTAACTTACTACTGACCACCCCAATTACGTAGGAAAGAGTTGATGCCGATGTCCCACTGATGGCTGAGCACTTACAAATGTTTATTCTTCAGTTTTGGACAGCAATGAGTTTCTGAATTGACTGATCCCCCCTGCAATCAGAAGCATCTGTGATGGAAGTTGGGAGCAACACAAGTCTACTGATATAGTCATAGATTTTTAGAAACCACTTTGACAACATAACGACTTAGCAAACAGTATCAGTAAGTAGTCTCCTAGATCTAGTGACTTCCCTAGCCACGAGTTTTGACCATGCTGACAATACCAGGCATGAATTCTCTTCTGTGGATCAGACCTCAAATCCACATATACAGTGAAATAGCTAAAGTAATTGGCTTTGCAGGAAAATGCATAGAAAATGAAAAAAAAAAACTGAACATGGTGAGGTGACCCAAATCATTAAAGATGAAAACCATATGCTCACTCTCATTTGTGGATTCTAGTTTCAAATCTTTTTCACCTGAAGTATATGTGGAATCCCAGAAACTAGAAACAAACAATTAGCAGAAAAATAATGAATTTAAGGAGCAGGAAATATAGCATATAGGTGAAATGAAAGTAAAGAGGGTCATTGATAGGGACAGAAGGGTTCTAGAGAGTGGATGAATGATGAGGATGGAAAAATGAGGAACCATGGGAAGGCTAAACTAAAGTGAAATGAAAAAGTTATTGGTAACCCATGATCCTGCAGTACAAGTACAACATGAGATATAAAAGATATGGAGGTACTGTGAGTAAAAGATTTAGGTGGTAATGGACAAAAAAAAAATAAAGGAAAGGAACAGTTAAGCAAAGTTTAGGATGTATAGAAACGCCTGTAAAACCTTACAAGTTTGTAAGCCAATTAAAATACTGTTGTTTTTTTTTAAAGTAAGGGGCGTTTGAAAAGAGGTACTTTACATCTGTGCATATGCTAGAAGACATGCTATTAAATGAAAAAATCTCTTGTCTGTCATGGTTTACCTTCATATAAGTGATTGTTCAGTAAACACCAGAGACATCCGAAAAAATACAGGTCATTGCCATTGGATGGCTGTCCTTTAAAACTAGAGGCCAAGACCCTATTGCTGAAGATGCCATTCATTTTGGCTGCTGGACAATGGAAAATCAGCCTTGAGCTGATCAGGAAACTCTCTCCTGGTTGTCTAGTTTTCATAGTACGGTAAGGTGCTCTGCAGGCTTCTGGGGGGAAAAACATCAGTGGTATTATTTAACACTAGACCCTGTAGGCTGTAATAGAAACTGTCCAGGCAGGAGGGGCCCACTAGTACAGTCGTGCTAACCAGCCACTCTCTTGATTGGCTTTGAGGTCCGCTGTGCTTTCTTAATGGTGTTGTGTTTTTGTTTTTTGAGTGAGTGTGTAGTAACCCTAATGTTCTAAAACTCACCATGTAACTCAGGATGGCCTTGAAATCACAGAAATTCTCCTATTTCAGACTTCCACACTCTGGGGGACTATTATGAGCCAACTTGCCTGAGCTGATTGATATGAATTAAGTGGGACGGGAAGTTGGCCCAGTGTGATGTGTGGATTCACAGAGGTTTCTGAAGGAATAAGAAATGGTTAGAGAAAAAGAAAACTCCTGAAGAAGTAAGACTATCCCATAAGTGTCTGAAAGGCTGTTGTACAATAGGAATGAAATTTGTTCTGTAGAAATGCTGAGATCAGACATGGGACAAAATAAAAGAGTGGAGGTTATAAGTATAGAAAAGCTAGAAATAAGGTAAAATACTTGAGTCTGAGATGTCTGCTTTAAGAGAGATTATTTCATTTCACTATAGGAATTTCCAAATTGATAAGTAATCCATTGTGTAAGATACTCTGGAGGGAACTTAAGTAAGCATGGGAATATAACTAATAATAATAATAACACACAGTACTAACAATGGCTTCTACATCATTGTCATCAATATGTGCTGATGAACTCTCTGTATCCAGGAAAGCAATCCTATTCTCTACACGTATATTTTCATTTCCCTAACAACATGTAAAGCAAAGATTTGTAGTAGCAAATATTGCTAATTGTCTGTCAATGCCTCCTCTTTCCTTATTCTTTGTATTGAAAAAATCCCCCCAATTTAATCATCAGCCCCACTGCCCAGACAGCTTTCTTGCCATTAGGTGTGACTGCGTGAGAAACTTTAGTCCAGTAAACACGGGGCATCAATTGTCTATGTAGTATCACACTGTGCTCTTATATTCTTTACTATGTTTTCTGATTTCAAAATTCCTGCTGCTTATGTTATACTACTTAATTTTATTTACAACAAGTTTTAAAGTATTAGGTTGTATGAGCTAGAATTTTCAGTTAGAATCTACAAATTGACAGAATGGGCTGTTTGTAAATTTCCATTAATCTTGCTTTCCATAGCAAGTCCAAGTCCTGTATGCTTACTTAGTTTGGGGAACAGGGCTGAGATGAAGCAGATTCCATGCTTCCTTGCTTTCTGGGATGTACAAAGACTGCATTCTTTCTATTCTTTTTTATTTCTGTTCCCAATCAAAATGCTTTCTCTAGTAGGCATGGACTGTGTCCCTGTCCACAGCATGGAGGATCATGGCAGGAATGATAGGAATATACTAGAAGCAAATTCCACCCTTCCATTTGACTCTTCACTGTCAAGAGGCCATGTACCTGCATTCCTCAACCAGAAATAGAGGGCAGTCACATGAAGGAGGCTTCAAGAGCTTTCTCTTCTTTTTTGCCTATAAAGGTTGTGTGGAATAAATACATTGTTTTTTTGTTGTTGTTGCTGTTGTTATGGTTCAAATTGCAAGAAATGAAGGAGGGGGCATGCAAATTTTCTCTAGTGCTTTGATTTTAATAGCTGGTAGTTGGAGAATGTTGTTCGTTCTTTTGTAATGGTCCTCTCACGAGAGAAGAGGAGTCTTTGATAACATCTGATGTGCAGGCAGGTCCAACAGTTTTAATATCATGCCATGCCATTGTTTGTTTTCATGTTTGTGTGTTTCTTTTGAAAGTTATGTAAAATTGTAAGGCTCTTATGTTCAAAACACACATTTGATGACCTATGACCTACAGTGTAATTATAACACACAGGCACACTTCATTCCTATGCTAATGATTTATCCTTTAATTGTAGAGAATTTGTCATGTGGTGAAATACCAACATTTATTAGGAAAAGTCATAAGTTCTCCCAAAGACAATAAGTAGGAATATTTGATAGAATGAGTGATTCATCTGTGGAAACTGTCTCATCAGATTCCATTGTTCATTAAATATTCAAGTAGTCAATAACTTTTTTGTTTGTCATATTAAGTCACAAAGAACCTAAATATATAGCTATGGAGGATTACTTAATCTGTAGTGTATATCACCGTGACAGAATCCACATCAGGTAATGCTTTTGCTCATGAATCTCCATCAAATCAGGTTGGGAATTTTGGAAAATATTTACTTTAGCCAATTCACTTGGCCTCACTAGCATATTAATTACTTTTCATCTTGCTGTGCCCAAATATTCAACAGCAAGTAACTTAAATGAAGAAAGGCTTATTTTTGCTACAGTTCAAAGACAAAATTCACCATGGCAAGAAAGAAATGGTGGCAGAAATGTGAGGTATCTTTCTCCATTGCTTTTAGAGTCAGGAAGAAGAGAGAGATGAAAAGCGGTTATTATCTAGCTTTTTTAACCTTACTTCAGGACCAGTTTGTGGGATGATGCCACCCCCTTCAGTTCTCAGATAACCCTCTGGAAAAGACACCCCCAGAGAAGTATCTCCTAGCTTATTCATAATCTCATCAATTTAACATTAAAGATTAAACATTGTATTTGTGTTTTTTGTTTGTTTTGTTTTGTTGTTGTTTTCTAAATTGGACATTCCTGAGAGTTTCATTTCTGAGAGTCATAAAGCACTCCAAACAATGTCTGGAACTTATGAATCTCAACAACAGCCAATTATTATTATTATTACAGTGGTATAATGGAACAACAGGTTCATCAAAATACAAAAGAGTCTGTTGTAAAGTTCTTTAAAAGTAAATGTTTTGGAGGGGATTAGGTTGTTTGAAACAGAGTCTTATGTAACCCAGGCTGGCATCAAATTTGCCAGATAGCTTAGGAAAGCCTTGAACCCTGAATTCTCTGCCTTCATCTAAGTTCCGGTATTGTAGGCATCTACAACCTCTTGACTCAAAAGAAATGTTGCATATATAAAATCTTGTGTATGTATGTAGTGAAGGCAGTTATTCAAAATACTACATAAGAGATTCACCTCTAATATTTAGAGAGGATTGTGAGGGTCGTGACATGAGGGAGAGAGAGACACAGAGAAACACAGAAGCAGAGAGAGACAGAGACAGAAAGACAAAAACAGAGCGAAATAGAGACACAGAGAGAACAAATACAGTAATGTTCAAACCTTAAGAGAAACTGAGACTGTGAAAAAAGACATTATGTCCACTTTCAGGCTCTTTTATTCTCTTCCTTTTACGCCTCTAGTTCTTCCCCATCCTTTTTTTTGTTTGTTTGTTTGTTTGTTTCTGCCTCCAAATGTTTCTCTCTCCTCACTACCTCCCCCTTTCTCTTATAATCAGATACTATGCTGTTCATGAATAAATGCGTGGCTAAAATAACTACAGTTTTAAACATTTCATTTTCTTCGGCTGATTTCTAGAAGCTTCTGTCTATGCTTCCTCATTAAACTCACTAAATGATATGTTCAGACTGACCAACATTTTCAAGGGGGTGGAGGGATTCCTCCAGTATAATATATATCCTTTTGCTGTTTCCTTGTGGTCTACATAATTCTTTGAAAGACCAGTTTATTTTTCTCTGCTGTATTAAACATGGAAATCTTGATTGTAGCTCCTATGTGCTCAGTTCAGGGTTCATATTTCCTTAGTCCACCTGCATCCATCTTAAGTTCTCTCAGTACATAGGCTGTGGCTCTTGTCGATGCAGGTGGCTTTCCTTTGCAGACTGTCTTGAAGCTCCTACAATGTCACTCCCAGGATGTCAGCTCTCTTCAGATGTCATATCACCACTTCTCCCAAACTCATCTGTTTGCTTCCTCCTTCAGGGCTCATTTCCAGCAGAATTGGCAGTGTTGCTGGCTTCGGAATGTTTACAGAAACTTAAAGACGCTATTAATTTCCTTTGAGAACCTAAGAATCAAGGATCTGTTTGTTCCCCCCCCCCCAAGAAATGGAGATGTAATCAGTTCCACTGTCTTTTTTATCCTATGTTAGGAAGAACAAAGAAGACCTTGATTTTATTAAAGCTAATCAGAGTGAGAATTACAGCAAAATATTAGGAATTTCTACAAATATGGCATAAATAAATCCATACTGAGGGAAACCCCTCCACACCCCAAATTTTGTTATCGACTCTTGCCAGATGGAGGGGAGCCTTTTCTAACCTGAATATTCCTAAACTGAGTCGGTAACTATTATCATTCCAGACAATAAAACAAATAGCTGGCAAGATGGCTCAATAGTTAAGAGCGTGGTTTGTTCTTCCAGAGAGCCTGGGTTTGGTTCTTAGCACCCTCTTGGCAGCTCACAAGTGTCTGCAGCTGCAGTTTCATAAAATTAGACACACAACAATCTTTTAGATTCTTTGTGTACCAGGTTCGCACATGTTATACATACATACATGAAGACAGAACATTCAAGCACTTAAATAAATGCAAATATCTCTTTTAAAATGACCAAGCATATAAAAAGCAAGAGAAACAACTGCCTTCAAGGGTTCTACCAGCTTTATGGAGCAGAAGTGACGCTCCACAGAACTGTGATTTATGGTGTGTCAACAAACACAGAATGGAGCTATATAGAAATAAAACCATCTCCCTAAAAATGGCCACATGAATCTCCTTACTCATTTCATCCAAATGAGGACAGAGAACTAAATCTTCCAGCTCTTTCACTCAGAGGTTGAAGATCTCATTGCTACTAAGGGAAATGTTCAGATTGCTCATGAATCCTTTAACTGAGCTAAATCTACTTTATTTCGAGAGGGAATAATCAGGACATGAACCCTTAAAGTGACATTGTGATAAACATGGGTGAAAGTAAAAACCTTTCACTGGGTGTGCGGGTGTTGGGCGTGGGGAGAAGCAAAGATGAGACAGCTCGTGAAGTGTTTCCTCCACAAGCATGAGAGTTAAGTTTAGATTTCTGGCATGCATGTAAGAGATAGGTGCTGTCATGTGTGTCTATAACTTCAGCACCAGGGAGACAGAAACAGGCAGCCATTTTAATCACACGGGGATCACTATTTTCAGGGACTAACTGCTTAAAAACAAGGAAGTAAGGTAGATTGAAGAAGTCACTTGGTGTTGAGTTTTGGCCTGTGCACGTGCCTTCAAGTGTCCATGCATGTGCACATACAAATGCACACATCTGCACAAACACTGTACAATACCCTCCCCAAAACATACCCATCATACAGAATTAGACTGCTTTTACTGTCCGTAGTATTCCCTTTCCACAGTACAGGAAATTAAAGAGAGCACATGGGATGAAAGATAAACTATAACCTGTGTGATTAGAAACCAGTGAGTGAACAGGTAGTGGCATGGTGGGATGAAAACCAACATTAGAAATCATCAGGAAGCAAATTGATGAAGAAGAAAGCAAATAGACTAGAGAGAGCACTGGAGAAAAGACAGCTCAGCAATCAGGAGGGGATAGCGTTCTTAGATCAGGCCAATGTTCTAGTCCCAGCTTAAGGTTGTCTGTAATCCATCTCCAGGGGATCTCATGCACAGATAGACACAAATACACATCATCAAAATTAAAATTTTCTGTTTCTTTAAAAAGACTAAAGAGTAAAAGATCAATAGAAAGAATCTGACCTGAGAAAAGATACCAAGTCATTACTCAAGAAAACCTGTCTTCCAGAACAGGGCAGCCAGCAGAACAGGGGCAGTACTATCTAATCTTCTTTATATCTTAGGATATACCGTAAAGAAGCTTTTCTTACAAATAAACACTTGATATTTAATGTGGGCAAGTTAATCAGATACAAGGTAAAACTGAAATATATACTAGAAACTAGAGGGTCATTAAAAACTAACGATATTCAAGAAAGAATCTTACAGATGTTGTGGTAGGAGACAGTGTCGTTTGCAACCATTAACTACTTCTTTGCGCAGAATATCGTTTTTGCTTAATTTAGTTTGGTTTTGACTGTTAGCCTGGTCAGAAATTGGTCAGAAATTTCCTGGGCCTTAAGAATTTCTGCCCACCTTGCTGGCCTTATGCCCTCTCATGGGAGAAGCTTACTTCAGTCTCACTCCAGGACAGGAAAGCATGGGAAGGAGACCAGCTCCTTAGAACCTAGCCACCAATGTGTAGTATGAGAAATAGAGATTGGGAACCAGTTTTTTGGAGGTTGTCAGTGTACATCCTGTGAAGTCATACACATCCTCACCCAGAAAAGGTAAGAGCCTGCTGTATTACATACATACACATATATATGCATACATAATCTTTGTGGAAGTGTGCATGTGTATGTGTTGTCTAAAATAAAGCAGGATGTATTAGGTTGGAAATGGGTGGACCTCTGAAGGCTGCATGCAAACTGGGGATCCAAAGAAAGATGAAGTAGATAGAGCAAACTATAAGTATAATTTTCTCTTCAGATTATAGGACATTAATCAATCAAAGGAAAAGAATTTGCTTTTGCCAACAAGAAAGGAAAGGTACTGGCAGAAACAGTTTACAGGTAGACATCCTCTGAGGATAAATGGCTTATCACAAACCTGTGCCAGTCAATGAAACAGGTCAGGTAAGTGCACACCCTGATTAACCAAACCATCAGTTGAGTGAAAAGTGGTGAGGTTCCAGAAATCTCCAGATGTCCCAAAGATATGCATCATTGGGAATGGAAATCACCATAGTTAATATCATAGTAACTGTTGATGCAAATGATATAAATAGGAAAATTCTAAAAGAATTCCCAGTGACTAGGGCAGCGTGTACACTGCCCTTTCCCTTGTCTTGGTAGCAGATGATAGGATGGCAGGAATCAAGGAGAAATAGGAACTGAAATGTAGTTAGAATGGTGTGTGTGTATGTATGAGTGTTTGTGTGTGTGTGTGTGTGTGTGTGTGTGTATGAAGAAAGCTAGTTTTCAACAGCTCGAAATTAAGGGCTTGCAGTCCAATTCTTTTGTACTTTAAACCCAGCATTTCTCGTGTGTTTTCTTGCCAAGACAAACATGGTTATACACTGCCATGCTCTGTGATAGAAATTCCTTTGAGGTTTCAGGACGTTGTCATGAGTAACCGGCCATCTATTTAAGATTCAATTGCTTTCCTATAAAGCAAATCTTTGTTTCCTGGAACTGCTGAATGGTATGTAATGTCCCATAGGACCACACAGATAGCTATAGCAGTGATTAGACACTGCAGTAGCTCGTGGGAGTAAACTCACTCAGACTTTAGGAGCTTAGCTCTAGTTTTGAGCTACTATGAAAAGAAATTAAAAGAAACCAAAATTTACATGCTATTCTCATGTATTTTATTTTGCTTTAAAAACAAATTGAAAATAGAAACGGGGATGCTTTATTTATTTGTTTTGATTTTCATCTTTTAAAAATCATTTATGTGTGTTTTTCAGGTTTTTTGGTGTTGATTTGAGTTAGAGATACATACATTCATACATACACACATTGATGGCTGACAGAAAGACAGAAAGACAGATAAAAAGAAACAAACAAAAACCAATTGCAGTAGCCACTAACATCTTTTAGACCAAGTACACACTAGATACACTAGCATCCTGTGTCAGTTTCACCTTATTGTTTTTGCTATTTTCATCCGCATAGTCAGGACCTAGTTTTCATTCTATGTATGAATCATATTATACAAGATAAGGAATAAGAAGCAGACTTCATTCTCCCAGTTATCCAGAAAATTTTATAAAAGCTTTCTTTCTGAGAATTACTTTTGAATGGCATAGTGGTTGATGAGTATAGCTAAAGCGGACATGATTCACTCAGCAATTAGGGGGAAAATGCAGTGGTGGAATGATGGATGAACAATATCCTCTGAGCAGCACATGCATTCATACACAGGCAGGTGTTCAGAGCTGCCAACCTCTCCTCTGCAGTGTGAGCCATCTAAGAATGAGGAAAATGTTCTTCATAAAAAAAAAACTTTAGAAAAACCCCACTAGAAGAATAAATAGCAAATTAAGCCCACTGACTTATGGAACTAACCCTTTTTGTTAATTTATTGTTAGTAAAAAAAAAGCTGTCAGAAAACAAAAGTCAGCAATTTGAGTATCTTCTTTAAAAAATTAAAGTGCAAGTATCACTATTCACAGATGATATGATAGTATACATGAGAGACCCCAAAAATTCAAGCAGAGAACTCCTTCAGCTGATAAACACCTTCAGCAAAGTGGATCCAAAATTAACTCAAAACAACGATAACAAAAAAAATCAGTAGCCCTTCTGCATACAAAAGACAAAAGGGCTGAGAAAAAAATTAGGAAAACAACACCCTACCCAATAGCCTCTAATAACATAAAATACCTTGTTGTGACTCTAACCAAGTAAGTGAAAGACCTATCTGAAAAAAAAGGTTTCAAGTCTCTGAAGAAAGAAATTGAAGAAGATATCAGAAGATGGAAAGATCTCCCATGCTCATGGATCAGTACGATTAACATAGTGAAAATGGCCATCTTACCAAAAGCAATCTACAGATTCAATGCATTTCCCATCAAAATACCAACACAATTCTTTACAGAACTTGAAAGAACAGTTCTAAACTTCATATGGAGAAACAAACAAACAAACAAACCAGAATTGCTAAAACAATCCTGTACAATAAAAGAACTTCTGGAGATATCGCCATCCCTGCTTTCAAGCTGTACTACAGAGCAACAGTAATAAAAACTGCATGGTACTGGCATAGAAACATGCTGGTGGATCAAATGAATCAAATAGAAGACCCAGAAATAAAGCCATACACCTATGGATACTTGATTTTTGACAAAGAAGCTAAAAACATATAATGGAAAAAAGATAGCATGTTCAACAAATGGTGCTGGTCGAACTGGATGTCTACAAGTGGAAAAATGCATATAAACCATACTTATTGCCCTGCACAGAAATAAAGTCCAAGTGGGTCAAAGACCTCAATGTAAAACCGGACACATTAAACTTTAATGTTAGAAGAAAAAGTGGGGAAGAGCCTTGAACTCATTGGCACAGGAGACAACTTCCTGAACGGAACAGCAATAGCACAGGCTCTAAGATCAACAGTCAAAAAATGGGAACTCATGAAACTGAAAAGCTTTTGTAAAGCAAAGGAAACTGTCATAAGAACATAACAGCAGCCTACAAATTAGGAAAAGATCTTCACAAACCTGTTATCTGACAGAGGGCTAATATCCTGAAAATGTATAGAACTCAAAAAGTTAAAAAAGCAACAAATCAAGTAATCCAATTTAAAAATGAGGTATGGAGCTAAATAGAGAATTCTCTGTAGAGGAATATAGAATGGCAGAGAAACACTTAAAGAAATGCTCAAAGGCCTTAGTCATCAGGGAAATGCAAATCAAAAAGATCCTGAGATTTCACCTTTTACCCATCAGAATGGCTAAGATGAAAACCCCAAGTGACAGCACACGCTGGAGAGGTTGTGGAGAAAGGGTAAACCTCCTCCATTGCTGGTGGGAATGTAAACTTGTACAATCACTTTGGAAATCAATCTGGTGCTTTCTCAGACACTTAGGAATAGTTTCTTCAAGATCCAGCCATACCATTCCCAGGCATATATCCAAAAGTTGTTCAAGTACACAACAAGGACACTTGCTCAACCATGTTCTTAGCAGCTTTATTCGTAATAGCCAGAATCTGGAACCAAGCCAGATGTCCCTCAATGGAGGATTGGATACAGAAATTGTGGTACATTTATACAATGGAATACTGTTCAGTAATTAAACACAAGGAAATCAAGAAACTTGCAGGCCAATATGGGGATCTAGAAAAGATCATCCTAAGTGAGGTAACCCAGAAACAAAAAGACACACTTGGTATCTATTATCAGTGGATAATAGATATATAATATAGGATAATCACACTAAAATCTATACTCCTAAAGAAGCTAAACAAGAAGGAGGACCCTAGAGAAATTGCTTATTCAGAAAGCAAATGGGATAGATATCTGAAGCAGGAGAAAACAGGAAACAGGAGGGGAGCCTCTGAAAGACTCTACCCAGCAGGGTATCAAAGCAGATGCTGAGGCTCATAGCCAAACTTTTTGCAGAGTGCAGGGAAGCTTATGAAAGAAGGGGGAGATAGAAAGACATGGGGGAACAGAAGCTCCACAAGGAGACCAACAGAACCAAGAAAACTCTGGGCCCAAGGGTCTTTTCTGAGACTGATACTCCAACCATGGACCATGCATGGAGGTAACTTAGAACCCCCTGCTCAGATGTAGCCCATGGCAGTTCAGTATCCAAGTGGCTTCCCTAGTAAGGGGAGTAGGGACTGTCACTGACATGAATTTAGTGTCTGGCTGTTTGATCACCTACCCCTGAATGGGGAGCAGCCTTGCCAGGCCATAGAGGAAGACATTGCAGCCAGCCTTGATGAAACCTGATCAGTTTGGATCAGATGGAAAGGGAGGAGTACTTCCCCTATCAGTGGACTAAGGGAGGGGCATATGGTTAGAAAAGGGAGGGAGGGTAGTATTGGGAAGGGATGAGAGAGGAGGCCTAAGTTGGGATACAAAGTGTATAAATTGTAATAATCAAAAAATTTTTAAAAACTTACCTAAAAAAATTAAGATGCAAGGCTGAGGTTGTAGTTTAGCAGCTGATTACCTACTGTGTTTGAAATCCTGAACTGGACATCCTATATGAATGAATGAATGAATGAATGAATGAATGAATGAATGAATGAATGAAAATGAAAGAAGAGAGGGGAGAGCAAATAGGGGAGTAGAGAAGAGGGTAGGCATGAAGAGAAGAGATGGAAGGAAGAAAAGAGAAAGGAAGAAAGCATTCAGATAAAACAAAACAACAAAAACTGAACAGAAAGTACCCATATCTAATTATATGATAACTTGAAATCTCTCACTCTATTTGTTTATGTGTGGGGGGCATATAAGGGTTTGTGTGGTTATGTACACATATGAATGAACATGTACATGTGTGCATGTGTATGAAAGCCAACGTTGTATATATGGTGTCATCCCTTATTGTTTTCTACGATGTTGGATTTTTTTCTTTTGATATTTTCTGTCACTTATTCTGAATTTGATCACTTCATCTACACTAGCTGGTCTATGAGCCTGTTTCTTTTCCCATGGTACCAGATAATAGACATACCTACTATGTCCAGCTCTCTACCTGAGAACTGAGAATTGAAACTCAATTCCTCATGCTTCTATTGCAAGTGCTTTTCTGCCTAAGCCCTTACCCCAAGTCCCCTGAAACATTTTCTTAAAGCCGATTTCAAGACCCAGTGAGAAAATCATGTGTGGTTCCACATCCTTGTAACTTTAGTACTTTGAAGACTGAGGTAAGTGTACCATGATCCCTACATAGAGACTATGAGGTTAGTCAGGCTCCATAATTACAGGCTATCTCACTAACAACAACATTTTGTGATTGTATACACAGGTTTCTATACAGGTTAGGTTGCACTGAAAGATAGGGTTTGCTCACATCTCTTGTAATAGATATGGTTATAAATTATTAAATGACACATCTATATCATCAATCTTAAGAGTAAAAGCTAAGCTTCTATGAAAGATTAACAGGAGTCTCAAGTTAGAACTTCACACATAAATTGCCATTTTGTTTCTGTAAGAAAACATTGGAGTATATCCTATTGCCGTTGTGTGGAGAAAGAGATATAAAGTAACATAACAAGCATCACAAAACTGGCCATAATACAAAAGTGATTTTTTATTTTTTTCGTCGCAATATGTTCTGCATTTGTCACTTCAGAGATCAAATTAAAGATCACTGTCATACAGTAACATGGAGAATTGTCATCTACATAAATTATGCTAACATCTTCTTAGCTAGGCATAAAAGATTCTTCTTCCAATTTCCCATAATTACTAACAACACTAAGGCAAGCATTATAAATATGTGTCCTTGTAAGGTCAAGTAACAGCTTAAGTTGATAGGAATGGAAACACTGAATGGGGGGTAAATGCTTTGGGTTTAATTCATACAGCTATGTGCTCTCTGATAGTAGAAAACTTTGTTCGACCTTCATCAGCTCAGTAGATATAAATCAATAAGGTAGCTCATTTTAAATGTGTTATTGGAATATTTTCCAAGAAATTTATTGTATATTTTTCTTCTGTGATGAAAATTTGATATTGAAATAATGATTCCACACATGGAAACCCAAATTCTAGGCATTAGTATCTTGTTTTTGGATAGCTCCTATTTTTAAAATTAAATTTAGGTATAATAAGAAAAATATTATATCCTGCAAAATCACTTTTGTGTTCGTGCAGGCATATATGCATATGTGTACATGAACATGTGTACATGGAGGCCAGAGGTCAACCTTGGGGATCTTCCTTAGATATTATCTACCTTATCTTTGAGACAGGATCTCTGACCACCATGGAACTGACAGCATGAGTTAGGCTGGCGAGCTGCTGAGCAACAGGTTCTCTGACCGTCTCTAATTGTCCAGTGCTAGGATTACAAATGTGTGCCGCAATACCTAGTGGGTTTGAAGTAGGTTCTGCAGATGAAACTTGGCTCCTCGATCTTTTAGAACAATCGCTTTATATAGGAGGTATCTCCCCATTCCCTAAAGCTCTCAATTTTAAGAGTTCTGAGAAAAGCAGGCTTTCATGTAACCATCAACAATATTAAGTTATAGAATTCTCAATCCACCTGAAAGAGCCTCCAACACCCACCCCTGGTAGCCACTGCTCTGCCTTCTGCCCTTATACACTTCTGCTCTACACCCTTTCCTAGGGTGTCATAAAAGGGCTTTCAGAGTATGCAGGTCTTTGAGTCTGGCTCTTTTCTGGTTGTGTCAACGTGCTTCCCACCCTTTGAGAGGCATTCTGCTTCTAGGACTGTAACACAGCTTCTTTTCTTGTCAGCTGACTGGGAGAGCATTCGGGTTGAATGTCATTGAAGGAAATTATGAATGCAGCTGATATAAATATTAATGTACAGGATTTTGTATAAATAAACATTTCTATTCATTCATAAATTATAGGCACACACACACCTGGAAAAGGAAAGTGGGCCATCTGGATTTTTACTGACTAGTGCATTTTTGTGGAAACACGAAAGCTTCTCAGTGTTAATCAGCAACGGGTTATAAAGGAATTTATGATGCACCTGCTTCTCTATCTATGTCCTCTGCTTCTTCTTTGCTGGGGGTCACTGTCTGTTTATGTAACCAATCCCAAGCATTTTTAAAGGTTGAAAGGGAATTCAACAAACAAGGTCGCAGCTACTTAGGTTAAAATTAACCTGAAAGAAGAATGAGAACAACTTATGGATAAATTTCAGTTACTAAGAATATTGATGTGATTTCTGTTAGTGTCACAATAAATGAAGCGAGTAAATATCAAATGAAAGGCACACAGTAGATTCCCCAGGCCTCCTGAGATGACAGCATACGGATTAGGGAGACAGTTTCGTAAGTAGACACAGAGGACAGCCCTGAGAGCTGTGGTAGATGAGGACACCCACTTATAGACTTCACTGCACCTCCTAAAAGGAGACAGGAAGAATAATTTGCCAACAGGTCAAGCAAGTGCATGGGTATAAGGGTTGGGGATGTTGTTAAGCATGGCAAGATCATCAGCCATGTGGGTCAGATGAGTGGGAGAAAATAGAATCTAAAACTGGGATTAGCTGTCAAGACATGTCTCCATGGTCAACCTTTTCAGTCAGACAAAGGAAACGAGGGGTTTACATTCCTAGCTTGATAGGTTTCTAGGAACATAGCCAAGACTATGGATGATCTGATAAATAGGAAAGAGCTGAACCTTAGGAGAAATGTGAAACTTAGAGGACAAAACATTTGGATACCTACACCCACCAACGGACATTTTTTATAGCACTTTCAATAATGGTGAAATTCTGGGCCACAAGCCGAGGGACTCTGCTGCAGTGGGCACTGGCTTAGGTCTGGACATCGAGGCTTCCTAGGTGATTTGGATTTTTAAGCCTGATCTTGGCTTCAATGCAAATGCGTCACTGATTTTCTGATGCAGCAGCTCTAAGTAAGGGCTCCACACTAGGATCAACCAGAGAGCTTTCCGCATTCTGGCAACTGGAGTCCTCGAACCAATTAAATCCAAGCGTCTGGGGTTGTGCCTGTATTTAGTCAAATTCCAACATGAAGTCCAGGATGAGCACAGGTACCACTAAAGATTTAAGCTGGGAGATGCAGCTTCTGTGTCTACTCAGGCTCCTGAGCTTTGTAGCTAATTCTTTGACAGAACCTAGACCAGCCCTTTGTTTAATGAACTTGTCAGAAAAAGAGAAAATAGCCTCCCAGAGACCTCTTATTCCTAGGGAGACAGGATTTTTTTTTTCAGAAAGTAGTTTTTAGCCTGCTTTTTATCGCACAAAAAAGGAAAATTCTTGAATGGAAAAAAAACCCACAAAAAGCAACAATTCTGAATTAATACCAAACCGGGTATTAAAACAAGGGCACTGTACAGAAACAAACTCTGGAAAAGTAAGTCCTCCAGTACAGTGAGGACTGGGTTTTATCTTCCTTCCTTCCCAGTTTCTTTAAACAAAAGAATCACTTAGTTTGAATTTTGTTACCAATTTTACAGCCCCAAGTCTGAGTTTCTCTAATAACGTCTTCATCATTAAAAAATGATTTCTCATTACTAAAATATCTCACTCCTTTTACAAATCATTAGAAGGAAGATTTCATGTGACATATTAGGGGGGAATCAAAGAACACATTCTCATTTTTTGGTTGCTACTTTTGTTGCTTATCTTGTTTGGACTTTTTGTTTCTTCAGGAAGAGTCTCTGCAACACAGGCCAGTCTTGACCACACCGTGTAGCAGTATCTGCCCTTGAACTCTGTATCCAGTCTTTTTGTTGGGATTATAGGCATGAGCCATCACATCAGGCATTTTCTGTTTTCTCTTCTGCCCATGCTTCCTGTATCAAAGCAGACAATGAATGAAAAAAGGAAACAACTAGAAAATGAAATATGGCAGTGTTCTTGATTAT
Source organism: Pachyuromys duprasi (assembly GCA_028658305.1). Taxonomy (NCBI): domain Eukaryota; kingdom Metazoa; phylum Chordata; class Mammalia; order Rodentia; family Muridae; genus Pachyuromys; species Pachyuromys duprasi. The sequence goes on along the minus strand of CM053744.1, from coordinate 78,883,305 downwards.
GAAATCCAACCTAACTTCCCCTGGTAAATGTAGGCAGCATTCATATAACATTGGACTGCCTGGTGGTGGATTTAACAGTAAGTCTAAGATTCCTTATTCAGTATCCTTAGCACCAAATGTTTTTCAAGATTTGAAATACTTTGTATTTTTGTAAAACTGTGTATCCTATTGCACATGCAGTCATGGGTAGTGGATGACTTTTTAATCAAAGACTGTTGCTAAGCAAAACACAGAGCATAAATTATCTATGTCATTAGTTAGGTTTCTGCCATCAAATGAATTTGTATCTTCCTTGTAAGTAGCATTGGAGTTTTGAGGTTGGTTTGGATATTACAGTTGTGTTCTTTCTAATCTGTGGACTTTATGTTAAGAGATCAAATGGTAGATTTTATATATTAACTATTGACTCATTTTTAACACTTTTTTCTTTTCTTCCTTTTCACCTTTAATTGTCTAAATTTTTGGTTTGTTCCTTTGAATTTTATCACCCCCTGATAAATGGTAGATAAACAACAGATATAAATTTGGAATGGGGACAAGAAAAGCTATACATATATCATTTCACATTAATAAAAATCCATTCAAATAAATGAGAAAGCTGGACTTTTTGATGGTCAAATTGCTTGGCAGTTTCCTATTGTGATGAAACCCACATTTAAACACTTGATATTCAGCCCTTCTGGTTGCAGAGTTTACTGTGTCATTCATCTTCTTCACCAAGAGGGCTAATGCCTACACAATAAATTCAAACATAAGTATCCTATTTTAAGTTAAAACTTAAGATGACTCTACAGCTTCTTGTTAAGACACAAGGTCTTTTTTTGCCATCTTGAAAAAAGGAATTTTACTCATTTCTCTCTACTAAATGATATCACTCAAATTATTTGGAAGAAATCTTCACATGACAAATAAGTGAGGGTATCAGACACACATCCCTTTCAGATGTTTTTTTAAAAATTAATTATTTTTTTTAATTTTTAAATTAATTACAGTTTATTCACTTTGTATTCCATCGATAGCCCTCTCCTTCTTCCCCTCCTAATTTTCCTCTCTCCCTCATCTCCTCCCATACTCCTCCCCAATTCCACTGATAAGGGAGGTCCTCTTCCCTTTCCCACTGACCCTAGCCAATCAGGTCTCATCAGGACTGGCTGCATTGTCTTCCTCTATGGCCTGGTAAGGCTGATTCCCCCTCAATGGGGAGATGATCAAAGAGCCAGCCACTGAGTTCATGTCAGAGACATCCCCTGCTCCTCTTATTAGGAAACCCATTTGGAGACTGAGCTGTCATGGACTATGTCTGTGCAGGAGTTCTAGGTTATCTCTGTGCATGGTCCTTGGTTGGAATATCAGTCCCAGAAAAGACCCCAGTGCCCAGATTTTTTGGTTCTGTTGGTCTCCTTGTGGAGCTCCTGTGGTAGACTCCTGTCCTGTTACTTGTTTTCTCCTACTTCCAATGTCCATCACATTTGTCTTTCTAAGTGAGGATTGATCATCTTACCCCAGGTCCTCTTTCTTGTTTATCTTCTTTAAGTGTACACATTTTAGTATGTTTGCCCTATCATTTTTATAATTTTAACTTTTTATATTAATCACAGGTTATATACTTTGTATCCCAACTGTAGCCCCCTCCATCCTTCCCTCCCAATCCCACCCTCTCGGCCTCATCTCCTCCCTGCCCCTTTCCAAGTCCACTGATAGGGGAGGTCTCTGCCCCTTCTATCTGACCCTAGCTTATCAGGTCTCATTAGGACTGGCTGCAATGTCCTCCTCTGTGGCCTAGCAAGGCTGGTCCTCCCTCCGGGGAGGGGGATGGATAGGTCAAAGTGCTAGCCATTGATTTCATGTCACAAACAGTCCCTGTTCTCCTTACTAGGGTACCCACTTGGATACTGAGCTGCCATGGGCTACAGCCAAGCAGGGGTTCTAGTTTATATCCATGCGTGGTCCTTGGTTGTAGAAAGAGTCTCATAAAAGACTCCTGTGACCGGATATATTTTGTCCTTGTGGTGCTCCTGTCCTCTTCAGGTCATACTAACTCCCCTTCTTTCATATGGTTCCCTGCATGCTGCCTAAGGTTTGGTTATGAGTCTCAGCATCTGCTTTTATACACTGCTAGGTAGAGGTCTTCTATGGTACACTCCCATCCTGTTACTTGTTTTCTCCTACTTCCAATGTCCATCACATTTGTCTTTCTAGGTGAGGATTGAGCATCTTACCCTGGGTGTTCTTTCTTGTTTATCTTCTTTAAGTGTACAGATTTAATATGTTTATCGTACCTTATAGATCTAGTTACACTTATAAGTGAGTACATATTATGTGTGTCTTTATGCTTCTGGGATACCTCACTCAGTATGATCTTTTCTAGATCCCACCATTTGCCTGCAAATTTCATGGTTTCCTTGTTTTTAATTGCTGAGTAGTATTCTGTTGTGTAAAACTCCACAATTTCTGTATCCATTCCTCCATTGATGGACATCTGGGTTGGTTGAGCAACCTTGTTATGTACTTGGGCATCTTTTGGATATATGCCTAGGAGTGATATAGCTAGATCTTGAGGAAGCATTATTCCTAATTGTCTGAGAAAGCAGCAGATTGATTTCCAAAATGGTTGTACAAGTTTACATTTCCACCAGCAATGGAGGAGGGTTCCCGTTTCTCCACAACCTCTCCAGCATGTGTTGTGACTTGAATTTTTGATGTTAGCCATTCTGATGGTTGTTGAAGATGCTATCTTTTTTTCATCATATGGGTTTGGCTTCTTTGTCAAAAATCTGTAGGTGTGTGGGTTTGTTTCTGGGTCTTCTATTTGATTCCATTGATTCACCATTCTGTTTCTAAGATGCTTTTAAAAACCTTATTTAAATATTGTGTGTGATCTAACAGTACAACAACATAGAAGTTGGAAGCAACCAATACTTTCACTGAAGCAAAGAAGTTAAAATTTAAATCATGTGTAAAACACATTTTGTAGGTGCTCCAAAACCAATCTATTGAAGACAATGAAGAAGAAAATTCACAGGGGAGGTCCTTTAAAGATTGCCTGGCCAGGTTCTTCGGCTGGATAATGGGGATTAGCCACTGTGAACACCTCCAATTAAGGCAATAAACGTATGTGCGCATTAGCGCACTGTTGTTGGAGCTGTGTTGTGAACTAGAACAAATACAGAGAACTGTGTCCTTCTGTGCAGGTTTCCAGCACAGCCACCAGGGCCTGAACCCCACCACTCGGCTACTTATTTTCCTCAATGGAGGTGTGACATTCCTTAAAGACATTAATAATTTTTAAAATTTATTTTCTGATATTTTTTTATTCTGGATACTTTTCCTAGAATGTTCTTTTGCATTTTCTGATTTTTTTTTAATAAAAGGGTTTTGCTGAGAGGAAGAACAAGCTATCACCAAATTTTGGTGTCATAAATAAATGAGTCTTCCCTTAAGTGATATTCTTATCATGTTACATGGTATAATCTGTATAAATAGAGAAATAAGTAATGTAATGGAGATTTTCATGTAGAATTTGGAGCATTCCAATTGGACTTGAATTGGCCTGAAGAGGTGGCTCAGTGGTTGTGAGCAGTTTCTGCTCTGGTGGAGCACCTACGTTCAGTTTCCAGCTCCTATGTCTGGCAGCTCAGACATGTAGAACATCAAAATTGATATTGAGCTTTCTAAATTTTAGCATCTGAAACAACTTTTAATAAACACAGTGGCTGCTTCCCAGGGGACAGCTGCACTCAAGGACCAGCCTCAGTATTTTGTCTGCTAGTGTGCCGTGGACTAGAAACAACTCTTGCGAATTCTATTCTTCAACTACTTGGCCTTAATCTCTGTCATGGTCACATGGGAGTCTCTGTCTTGTGTAACTCTGAACAAGACTACTCTGGATGAATTGTGCCTTTTTGTAATGTTGCTGTGATACAATGAGATTGCCCTTCAAACTCCATTTTAACATAATCCCACAGGCATCAGGATTAAGCATATACTGCCCAATTTTTACTACAGTAACTCAGTATCTATGACATAACATATTACATGCCTGAATCTATTTCAATTTTAGCCATTCTAAAAAGCTTATTTCTCTGTAATTGATGGCTTTTTAAGAGAAGAAGAAGCAAACATGTTAGTGCTGTAAAGAATCCTGTGGTCGGAGCAAATAACAACGGCAAACCCAGACTGCAATGTAGAGTCTGAATTCATGCCTCAAAATGATGTATTTAAGTAGATCTATGTTAACTAACGAATGCTATTTCCGCCTGTGCGTTTGCCCACCTCACTCTAAACCATCTGTCTCACAGGGAGCAATTAGTCTGAAACTACAGTGTGCACATTGAATTTCCATTAACAGTGAACAGAATATTAATGCATCTGCCATTGCTGTTTTTATCTACCCAAATTTTAGTGTTAATTTTGAATAAAGCAGGTATAACATTTCAATCTATTCAGTTAATTAAGTATGCTGTATAAAAGATATAATTAGCTAACATTATGTAACAGAGCAGAGAAGTGAGGTTAACAGCAATGTGTGTTTTGGCAACAAACATGTGGGGCACAGTTCTATATAAAGTTCATAGTTATTCATCAAAATGCTAACTACTTCATTGAATCAGTTTCCCCAAGGCTCTGACTTTGGAATCCCTTTTTCTTTTGCAGAACCACATCACTGCCTTTGCGGAAGTCACATGATATAGAAGCAGACGGTTTTTCACTGCACTGGACATCATCCCTTTTTACCATCCATTCATAACAAAGTTTGTTTGATTACACAGGAAATTTATAAAACATGTCTGAGACTTTTTATAATTTTAAAACCCAAGAGCACCCTCTCTGCGACCCTTTCTCCTCCCCCCCCCCCAACTAGACTGTGAGCTCCTCAAGAGCAGGGCCATGGCTTTTTCTCCTGTATTCCCACCACCTAGCACAAAGCCCAGCGCAAATGTGTGGGTGTTTAGTAAAAACATGATGATAAAATGATCAAGTTAAGTCTTAAATAAAATGGTCGCTTTAGTTTCTCAAAAAAAATCTCTGTGGCTATGTGGAAAAAAAATCCTCCACATGGGTTATATTTGTATAAAAGAAACCCTCTATGTTGGGCTAGTTAAGCCTTTTTAATTTTTCATATGTCTGTTCAGCAGTACAGCATATTTAATTTAAAGTAGATTTTGAAAGTCATGGGGGCTTTTTATTATGCAGCATGACATTGTTTCCATTCTAACAGATTTCAGTGTGTGAAATCACTTTACTTTTAGAAAGTATGTCCTATACTAAATTGTTTGCTCATTATATTATGCTATATTTCACCTAAAACACTATTCATACTACACATTCTAAGACTGGTGCTTCTGCTTTTAAAGGGGAAAATGCCAATTTTTACTGTCACTGAGTAATATAATTAAAATTATTTATTTGGCCTTTTTTTGACAGTTGTGGTTTAATGTTTGAGTTGCAGTTTTTTGAATGCAGGCAATATTTAGAATAGATTAAGGTAATTCCAGCCATGATACTTTCCATCATTAACAGTAACTCAGGAATGGCTATAGTCCATTCTTAAGTTTTGTTACTGGCCAAGAATTCAAATAATTTAAATGGGAAAGGGCCACCCCTTAGAAAATATGGTGAAGATACTATAAATGTAATTAAGGTATTTTGTAATTGTCTAATACATTAATTAAAATGTATTTGTATTTATTTTATCATTTAACCCTCACAGCAATCATGTACAAATAAAGGAAGATGGCTTTATTTCCACATGAGAAAAATAAGGCCAAGACTTAGAACACACCCAGTCTCATAGCACTAGTCAAGGCAAGAGTTAAATATAAAACGCAGAAATACCCTGAAACTTGCATTTTTCTCAAATATGCCACAGATGCCTCAACATTCATGACACTGAGGCCATTATGAGGCCATTAGAGTCCTGAGCAACTACCTATGTTTAAAAAACAAAGAAAAATAAAGAAAAGAAATGCCAAAATGTGGTTACAGAAGGTATGCAGTAGTTTAAATGTTTACCTTGTATGAATGAACATAAAGCTATAAATACAGAGCTGTCTAGAATTATATTTATAATTCTATTTAATAACAGTGAAGTTCCAATGTCTAGATGTGAGGTTCTTCCTAAAAGAGAAGTCCAAGTGGATTGTCTCAGCTCTGCCCCTCAGCTGCCAGGAAAGAGGCTGAGAGACAGACTTTACAGAAACCATAGGGACTAAAAGCAAAAAAGAATATCCACAGAATAAGAAAGATGAAGCAATGAGTCACTTTGCTGCTTCTAAAGCTAACCCAAAATACTTTGACTTAAATGTACAAAAATTGATTTTTTTCATTTTTATTTTATATGAATCACAGGTTATGTACTTTGTATCCCAGCCATAACCCCCTCCTGCATTCCCTCCCTATCCCCCCTTCCCTCTCTCATCTCCTCCCTGCCCCTTTGTTAGATGGAAGGGGAGGAGGTCCTCCCCTATCAGAAATTGATTTCTGAAAGTCTTTCCAGTCTTGAAAGAGAGTTGAAAGTAAACATTTAATTTACTCTCTTAATTTCAACAGAAATCAGCAATAATTAAAATAAAAAACTTGTCTCTTACTTCCAAATCAATTTTAATTTGCCTAATCCAATCTTTTGGGAATCAAACACTTTTACTAAAAGCCAAATTAATATCTATCTATCTATCTATAGATAGATAGATAGATAGATAGATAGATATATTCTCATTTTTAAAAAAATTTACAGATCTCCATAGTAATGTAATTCTTTTGAAAAGTGAGAGCAAATTTTACATGTCTTGTCCATCTTTAAAGACATTGCTTTAGAAAGCATTAGCAATGGTCAGTTTGCTTCCTAGGACTGAAATAATGTCAGGCAAAAACAGGGTAGCTAGTCAGGCTTGTACAATTCCTTAATATTACTGGTTCTCTATCCACTTTAGAAGGACCCAAGCAGGATTTTACCCCCTTGGAGGCCTTAATATTATACAAAAATGTCCAAGTCAGTGATGATGTTTTTCATCTTTCTTAACCTGGTTCAGAATAAAATACTTATAAATTAAAGAACAAACCAGGATCAGAATGAAATCACTTCTACTATTATATTTAAGCATCATGAACCCAAGGTTGTACAATGAAAAGTCCAGAAAAAAGATGTGAATAAACCAAACCCAGCAGAGAATACTTAACCATGATGCTATTACTGATAATAATGGAAAATACAATTAAGAATATGTCAAAAGGATGTCTGGAGCTGGAGTTCAGTGGCACAGCAGTTGGCTAGCATGCACAGGGCCTGGGTTCAATCCCCAGACCTATAAAAGAAAGCACTAATAACAAGATATAAATATGTACATACATAGTCTAGTAAAAGCAGGCAATCACACACCTTTCTGATAGAGAATTTCATTTTTATTCTACTTCCTTGGGGCCCAGGTCAGTGTAAATTGTTCAAGCTGAAAACTTCAGTAGTGTCTGTTTGCATGGCAGAAAATCTGCACAAGTCTTATCTGATGCCTAAGGTAACTTAAAAGGCTCTTTTATGTTAAAAGAGAGGTGAACCTTCCTTGACAGAGTTTGTCTATTCAACTAACTGGGCCTCTCTTTTTCTCAGGATCTATCCTAGCCAAATATCTCGGTTACATTCACCACGGTTTCCTTTGTGAAAGAACAGTGGGGGAGGAGATAATTCTCTGCTGTGTATTGTATTTTTCAAATAAAAATGTAAAAAATAAATTAAAAAAAACTAATTTTTTTTTCCTCACGGATTGCTGTTTATTGGGGTGGAGAAAGAAAGAATGGTTGCTAATGTGCATGGAGTTAAGAATTCTCATACTGGCTAGAGGGTGCCTTAAACTGCCCCAAACTGGCCATTTTAGACAGCTTCAAGATCAGATAAATGGTCCCGACATCCCACGAACCATCTTGGCATCTGGGCAAACTCCATAGTTACAAATCATAAACTTCTGGAAACAAATTTGGACACCAAGCAGGTGTGTAATTTGTAGCCAGTCTTCTTCCTGTGAATGATAAGGAACTGTAGAGTAAACGTAAACCTTCATCCTGGCCCTAAGGACATCATCTATCAAACTGGTTGTGTGCTCTGAAAGGTTACCCTCAATATGTGACAATTGATTCTATTTGCGCACTGAAAACAAAAACCTCACAATTTGCTCTAGGGTTGCTTTTTTTTTAATGAATGCTATGACTTACAATTTCTTAAAAATTAATAAAAAACAAATCAAGACTTTTTATTAGTTGAAAACTGGTAGCAGGTTTTTTTCTATTGAGGAGAAAAATAAAATACATTTTAACTGAATTATTGTTAAAGAAAGAAAATCTCCAATCTGCACAATAACTTTTCATTTTAGTCATGTTTCCTTGGAGATAGAGCTCCTTGTGAACAAAGTCCACCCTTCCTTCATCCAGAACTTTACTGAATGTTTCTGTGCATCAAGTGATTCACATGTTCTGACTAAATGATAGTTGAAAAGGCACACATACCTTTTCTCATATACATGAAAGTTATCAGACTATATCTGTTCCTGCGTGAGAAGCTGATGACTTCTCTGCACAGTCCATAAACTTCATCAGGGAGCTGAGGAGCCTGAGCAGTGTGGCTGGACAGAGCTGAAGCTTGCTACATGCTAGTGCACCGCCACTTACCCATCTCATTGAATAGACCACAATAAGTCCCAGGACCAGTTTTAAGAAGTTCTTATAATGGGGTATGAAGTAGAAGTTTCTGGCTTCTTTGAAGACTCAGTGTTTTCATCTGATGTTTTGCAGCAAGCTGGGCAAATGATGTTTTTCTGGAGGTTGGCTTGTGAGAAGGCATGTGATGTTTTGCTGTGAGGTCTTCCATATGAGAGGCATAACTTTGGTCTTCTGAGAACACCCCTGGGTGGACTTTGAGGAGAGGAGATATACAGAGGTCCACGGACAGTGGGGCTTCACTTTTTGGACTGATATCGCTGCACTGATCATTGTTCTTTGACACTTGACTTCACAGAGAGAAATGTTCCAGAGAACTTCTTGGGGCAGTCCAACTGAATGTTGCAGCTTTCCCTGACTTGTCTTGCTGATTCTTGTTGCTGTTTGGTGTTAGCCTTTGGACTGGACTCCTGTGGTATCCTGACCACTGAATGTGGTAATCCCATAAAGACCCATCAACCCTAATTAGCAGGAAGTAGATAAAAGAGCTCTACAGCCCTTTTTCCTACTAATCTACCTAAGGTTAGGGGGTTGAAAGGGAGGTAAAGGTGTGTAAGAACTCTAAATAAAATAGGTTTCATGAAAAATTCAAGCCTTCAAGATGGATGCTGGGATGGATGAGAAATTGAGGTTTTGTTTTGCATCAAATTTGCAACAAACTTCTATTGCTTTTAAATGTTCAATTACTGTCCTCCTGATTTGAATTCCTCACCTCTTTAGAGGACTCTGTTAAGCACAAAGACTCCACAAGTGATAACGCAAAAAAAAAAAAAAGCCACGATAACTGAATAAGAATAACCACTCCACCAGGTACCAGTTACATCTACAAATGGTCAGACTCCTTAGGGAACTTTTTTTCCAGTACTTAACATATCAGAAAATTTAATGAGGCTTTTATTTTGGAGTAAATATTTTACATCATCCCTTGAATGTAACAATAAAGTTAGAACAAATAATTTCATATGAAAACACAAAGAAGTATAAGACTATGGTATGAAGGCTAGAGATACAGCTCAGTGGCAAGTTGTATGCTTTCCTAGCATGCAAAAGGTAAGGTTAGTAACTCAGACGATAGATAGATAGATAGATAGATAGATAGATAGATAGATAGATAGATAGATAGACAGACTGATAAACATGCTCTAATAGGATGCATTTACTACATATATGTATACATACATATATACACACATACATGCATGCATGCATACATATAATATCTGGATTGTATGTGAGTGTAAACCAAGATTTGTACAGTTCTGGGTTTCAGAAATGTTACTATAGTTTAAACAGTGTCACTTGTGTAACAATCATATTCAAATTTTGAGTGACTATGTAAATTACTAATTGCACTAATTGTACTCTTCAGCCTTCCAGGTACTAGAAGCATTTGGTCTGGTGTCTTAGTTACTTTATCATCAATCTGATAAAACACCATAACAAAGAAGCTTAAGCACAACAAGGGTTTTTCGTTAGTTTTTGTTTTGTATGTTTTTGTTTTTGTTTACAGTTCTACAGGGATATAATCTATCCTGACAAGAAAGGCATGGGAATAGCGGGGAAGAGGTTGTGGCAGGAGCAAGAAACTGTCTAGTCATATTGTATCCACATTTAGAAAACAGAGCACAATGAATTATTGCTAATGACCAATTGATTTTTCTTCATTTTATAAAGTCTTCTATGTGGTGTTTATTATATGCATTATATATGTGAGACATATTGGTATAGACATATATATGGCATACGCGCATATATATATATATATATGCAATTAGCTCCTGTTGAGGAAACATTCTTCCCCCAAATTAAGATTAATTCCCCACCTCAATAAACATAAGCAAGGCTGTTCTCCACAGGCATGCCTGAAGACCCATCTTCCAGGTAATTATGTATTCTGTCAAGCTGAAAACTAACACTAACCATCACAGCCAGTGACCAATCATATCACTTCTTTCAGATTGATCACAGAGATCTGTTGTTCTGTTCACACACAAAGGATAGAAAGCTAACTTGTGGAATCTTCACCTCTCAGAAATGATATATCCTTATGACAATTTTTTCTTTTAAAATTTATTTATTCACTTTACATCCTGATCTTAGCCTCCTCCTTTCTTTCCTCTCAGCCCCTCCCTCCCTCCCTTTTCTCCCATCTCCCTTTCCCTATTCCTCTAAAAAGAGAAGTTCCCCCCTTCAACATCCACCTCCAGCTCATCCCGTCAAATCAGGACTGAGCATGTCCTCTTTCCCTGTGGCCTGGTGAGGCAGCCCTGCCAGGGGAGAGGTGATCAAAAACCAGGGAATCCTTATGACATTTTATAAAGTATGTATTTGAAAGAGGATTTGGCCAATGAGAATGAACCTGAGCAAAGAAAGGGAAGGGCAGAGCTGAAAATGGGGCAGAAATAGGACATGTTTAGAGATACAAGAGAGGTAAGTGGCCATGCAGATATTAGTGGTGGAGAACTGTCTAAGAGTTCAAAAACTGTGACCACACACTTGACTGAAATAAGCGTGTTGGTATAAATGAGGATGGCAGTCGGGGTGGAAAGAACTAATTTGTCCCTGAGGCTGAGAACTGCATCTCCACTGGGAAAATCATTGCTTATTGATTTGCAAATCAAGTGTTCAGCTTCTAACAACACACAAACAGGGTGTGGTGGTACGAGCCTATCATTCCGGTGCTCTGGAATGGGATGATCAGAAATCGAAAGTCATCTTTAGATACACAGGACAGTGAATTTGAGGTCAACCTGCAGTCTATGAGACCCTGCCTTTAATGTGGCCCATGGTAGCTCGGTGTCCAACTGAAGACCCTACTAAGGGGAACAGGGACTGTTTCAGTCATGAACTCGATGGCTGGCTCTTTGACCCTCTCCATACATGCCAGGGAGTAACAGCCTGGCTAGATCCCAGGGGAGGACATTGTAGCCAGCCCTGAGGAGACAAGATGGCCTGGGGTCAGATGGAAGGGGAGGAGGTCCTCCCCCTTCGGTGGACTTGGAGGCTGCGGGGAGGAAATGAGGGAGGGATGGGGAGAGTGGGAGGGAATGAAGGTGGGGGGTTACACCTGGGATGCAAAGTACCTAACCTGTGATTGATATAGAAATAAATAAATTACATTTAAAAAAAAGAAAAGAAACAAACGAAAAAGAGCACTATAGGCAGTGTTTCTGAAAAAAACCTTCCTATTACTGAAACTCTCTGAAATACTTTGCAACACCGAAAAAGATAAAATATTGATAGCCATCCAAACTTAGGAACAGAAGAAGTAAGCCGTAAGTTGTAGGAAAGCTATTCGTGAGGCTAAGTTAAATGACACAAAGTGCAAAGTGCAAACATGATTAACTTACCTTAGCTTGGACTTGTGTAATTAAATGCCATAGTCTAAGTCATTTAAAAAACAGATGTGGCAAATAGTAAGATAGGGAAAGGACAGGAGCTCCACAAGGAGAGCAACAGAACCAAAAAATCTGAGCACAGGGGTCTTTCCTGAGACTAATACTCCAACCAAGGACCATGCATGGAGAAACCTAGAACCCCTGCACAGATGTAACCCATGGCAGTTCAGTATCCAAGTGGGTTCCATAATAATGGGAACAGGGACTGTCTCTGACATGAACTGATTGGCCTGCTCTTTGATCACCTCCCCCTGATGGGGGAGCAGCCTTACCAGGCCACAGAGGAAGACAATGCAACCACTCCTGATGAGAGCTGATAAACTAGGAGCAAAAGGAAGGAAAGGAAGACCCCCCTTATCAGTGGACTTGGGGAGGGGCATGTATGGAGAAGGGGGAGGAAAGGTGAGATAGGGAGGGGAGGGGGCTTAAGGGGGATACAAAGTGAAGTGTAATTAATAAAAATTAAAATAAAAAAAACAGACGTTTGGACTAGGGAGAGAGATGAGTGGGTAAGAACACTTGCTGAACATGCATTCAGACCTAAACTTAAACCCCCAGCTCCTATGAAAAATGCTGGGTGTTTCATTAAGGCCCTGCACCTTTAGCACCCCTGAGAATGGAGATAAGAAGATGACACACATATACCATGTGTGTCTTTTTGCTTCTGGGATAGCTCACTCACGATGGTACCAAGTTCAGTGAGAGACCCTCCCCACGTGCAAATACAACACACACACACACACACACACACACACACACACACACACACGCGCGCGCACACACACACATACCAGCAAGAGCAGGGGGAGGGAGAGAGAGAAATGTTTTAAAAGATAAAATATACATAGTCATATATCATAGCTATGGGTGCTGTGCTATGAAATCAGCTTACTAGTTGACGTGGTCAGATTCTGCTGACTTCTGTAATACGGAAGAAGAGGTGGAGGCAGGGAAGTAGAGAGAATGTGAGAAAGAAAGAGGGAGAGAGAATATTTCAACAGGAAGAAACATGTTTTGCTCTGTTCTCTTTCACTTCTTAGAGACGCTAAGACTTCCTTTGAGAAGTGTTGCACTCTCATGACCTCCCAAAGGTCCCTTTTCCATATCACATATCCCTTTTGATATCACACTGGGGACAATAGTATTGACATATGAATTAGTGTAAGGGAACTAAACATTCTGTTCATATTTTTTCTGTACTTTTTATATTTATTACAATTTATTCACTTTGTATCCCAGCTGTAGCCTTCTCCCTTGACCCCTCCCAACCTTATCCTCCCTCCCTTTTCTCCTCCCATGCCCTTAGTCCACTGATAGGGGAGGTCCTCCCTCTCTCCTTCTGACCTTAGCCTATCAGGACTGTCTGTATTGTCTTCCTCTGTGGCCTGGTAGGGAGAACAACAAAACAATAATATCTGGGCCAAGGGTTCATTTCTGAGACTGATAGTCCATCCAAGAACCAAGGAAAGACAAGGAAAGACCCCTGTGCTCAGGTTTTTTGGTTCTGTTGTTCTCCTTGTAGAGCTCCTATCCTCTCCCTATCTTACTATTTCCCATATCTTTCGTGAGATTCCATGCACTCTGCTCAACAGTTGGCCATAAGTCTCAGCATCTGCTTTGATATTCTGCAGGGCAGAGTGTTTCAGGGGCCCTCTGTGACAGGCTCCTAGCTTATTTCCTGTTTTCTTCTTCTGATGTCAATCTGCTTTGCCTTTCTGGCTGGGGATTGAGCATTTTAGCCAGAGTCCTTCCTCTTCATTGGTTTCTTTAGGTGTACAGATTTCAGTAGGTTTATCCTATTTTATATGTCTACATGAGTGAGTATATACCATGTGTGTCTTTCTGCTTCTGGGATAGCTCACTAAGGATGATTCTTTTCAGTTCCTACCATTCACCTGCAAATTTCATGATATCCTTGTTTTTTATTGCTGAATAATATTCCATTGTGTAGATGTACCACAATTTCTGTATCCATTCCTCAGTTGAGGGGCGTTTGGGTTGTTTCCAGGTTGTGGCTATTACAAATAAAGTTGCTACAAACATGGTTGAGCAAATATCCATATTGTGTACTTGAGCCTCTTTTGGATATATGCCTAGGAGTTGTATAGCTGGATCTTGAGGAAGCGCTATTCCTAGCTGTCTGAGGAATCGCCAGATTGATTTCCAGAGTGCTTGTACAAGTTTACATTTCCATCAGCAGTGGAGGAGGGTTCCCCTTTCTCCATAATCTCTTCAGAATGTGTTAGCACTTGAGTTTTTGATATTGGCCATTCTGATGGGGTAAGGTGAAATCTCAAATCATAACATTCTGTTCTCAACAGAACTACTCAATGACACTTTTACACAAGAAACAAACAAAAACATTTCTTTCTCAATGTTTCCATTTTAAAATATTAAATTGGCATGACTCTCTCTCTTTCTCTGTCTTTATTTTTATTTATTTGAGACAGGGTCACTTATGTAGCCTTTGCTCTCCTGGAACTCACTATGTGTACTGGGCTGGCATCAAATTCACAGAGACCTACCTACTTTTGTTTCATGACTTCTGGGATTAAAGGCATGTGCCACCATGCTCAATGGCTTAACTACTTTTAAAATTCTCCATACATTTAAAAGAATAAGAGACTTTTATTTTAATTCATCTACTAATATGTTTAAGAATAGCAGAATAACTGTGATTTTCTCCTTTACTCACAAAGATCACTTCGTATGTTTTCAGCCTGTATGTACATTCTTATAGTCCATACTAATAAAAAAAATGAAGGACACCTGTTTTTCTATAAAAATATATGTATGTATACATCTATATTTGTGTGTGTATACATAGGTACAGAGAAACTGAAAGGTGTGTATATGGGTATATTCATGTATAAATTCTACGTACAAATGTTAACTGCATAAAACATGAATAAAGGCTCCTATGTGAAGTTGTTTTTAAAATATATTCATTTTACATTAATCTATAGCTGCAAAAATTATTTTTCATGTTAAACTTAATGTGAATCATCTCTCACTTTTGTTGTAAGTCCAAATGAAGGAATAATGGTCATATGGATGGTCAAGTTGCATTAGGGATGAACAAGCTGTCCAGACAATTCATTACCAGGGGAAGAAGAGGAATCAGACACAGTAGATTTTCCCTGAATATCTTGGCATTGCTATTTTCAGCAATCTTTTAGCCTTTGATCATGAATCGCTATGCTCTATCCTCTAATAAAACAAACTCTTGGAGATTATAAAGAGCCAGAGAGCACATTCTTGAGATGTAAAGAATCCCAGAAGCTATGAATACTTATTTGACCATTCTTCTTCTTTTTTTTTTCTATCCACTTTTTTTCTGGAGTTCTCTGCCCTCTGCTGTTAATTCTCATTATTTCTTGTCTTTACAAACTACCTCCTGGGAACTCTCCTTCTTGTATTTAGTCTTCTCCTAAATCAGCAGTGGTTGCAATAAGAGATTGTGAAAAATGACTAAAAAAATAATAATATTATTATTATTTTCAAATATCCTCTAAATGGGAAGTTTGATTTCAAAGGATCTGTGTCTTCAACTTCCTGAAACGTGTCTCTAGGTTTGGATGGAAATCACAAAAGGCAAATTATAGCTTCCTCTGTGACAGAAGCTCTTTGTTCTGGGTAACTGGACTCTTGCTCTTATTGCTACAGCCTTAAGTATCAGTGACCCAGAGTGAAGAAGCTGATGCTGCAGGTCTGTGCCTAGGAGGTCACTGTTGTGGACTACTCCTTAGCAGCTGAAGCTCATAGCTCTCAGTGACTTTCTGGAACCTTCCTGGCTGCTGCGTTTGCAGCCCTTCCAGGCTCAGCTCTTTCTTCCTAGTCTCTTACCTCCTTTTTTTTTTAAATTTATTTTTATGTTTTTTTTTTTAAATTTTTATATCAGTCAGAGGCTAGGTACTTTGCATCCCCAGCGTAGCCCCCTCCCTCTTTCCCTCCCACTCTCCCCATCCCTCCCCCATCTCCTCCCAGCCTACTCCAAGTCCACCTACAGGGGAGGACCTCCTCCCCTTCCATCCTACCTCAGTTCATCTTGTCTCCTCAGGGCTGGCTACAATGTCCTCCCCTGGGATCTAGCCAGGCTGTTACTCCCTGGCATTTATGGGGGAGAGTCAAAGAGCCAGCCATTGAGTTCATGTCTGAAACAGTCCCTGTTCCCCTTACTAGGGTCTTCAGTTGGATATAGAGCTACTTTGGGCCACTTCTGAGTGGGGATTCTAGGACATATCCATACATGGTCCTTGGTTGGAGAAACTGTCCCATAGAAGACCCCTGTGCTCTGCTCAGTTTGGTCTTTGTGGAGCTCTTGTGCACACAGATCCCACAACAGAGTTCAACTGAGGCAACAACACACACTATCAAACCACTAGAACTCCCTGATCTTCTTGAAGAATACTCCTGACACAAGAGATTGACAGTTCCAGTCTGAAGTTCAGCCTTAAAGCACAAACAGCTCCTTGATTATATATAACAAATGCCCAGAAATCGGCGAAAGAACTCACCCAACAATAATGAGGACACCATGGCCCCACCAGAAACACCCAAAAGCAATAGAGATTTTAATTCAGTGGAGACACAGGAAAATTATATTGAAGCTATGATTATGCAGATATTAGAGGAACAAAAGGAGGCACAAAAAGAGGAAATGAACAAGGCCCTCAAAGAAATAAGAAGGATTTAACTGCCCACATACAGGAACAATTAAAGATAGACAGAGAGGAAAGCTAAAGTCTCTTACCTTCTTGCTCTCAACTCTTCGCCACAATTTGCCTCCCAGCAGTCTCTGCTATCAGCTGCTCCCCTGAATTCTTCTTTGTTCCTTTCGCTGTTGCTGGGTGTGCCCAGGGTGATGTTACCTCGTTTTTGTTTGTTATTTTGTTCTTTTTTTTTTTATGCCACCAGCTCAGTCCACTTTACCGGGGACAAAAGACCAAAACTAAAGACCCAAACCTCAGGATGTGTTTATACTGGGGCCAATCTTGCAATAGGACACAGTGCACAAGAGGAAGGCCCCTCTACTGCCCCAGGGCGACTGGTGTGCTGTTCACAGAGCTAGTTAAGCGTGTGCACTGCTGTCATGGGTGCTGAGGTACTCCATCAAACTAGGCTGAAATCTGCTGTAGTTACATCCAAAAAATCTGGGAGTGGAGTTGATCTATACCATCTAAAAATTCCAGTTTTTGTGGTTTCCTAGCTGGAGCTAGTTTGGGGTATCCGTGGGCGGTCTGGTTTCCTCTATACGTTAGCAGCTGGAACACAATCACCTGTTGGCATTCAGGAGGACTTTACAAACAGATGGGGGAACCCGGAGAAGGAATGGCTGATTGACAGCCCCCTGGATGACTGAAAATGGTGAGTGGAAGTTGCAATGGTCACTTTACCCAACCTAAATCTTCCAGAGTGACAGAACATCAATTACGATCTCAACAAAGTCAGGAATGAAGGCAACAGCAGCAGCTTCCGACCCGGTCTTCATCTCCCCCCACACTGATGTCATTGCTTGGCTTCAGTCAGAGAAAGCTACTCTTGCAGCCCTTCATGGGTAGAGAGACCAACAGTTTTCAGTCAAGCAAACACACTGAGGAAGCTTGAGAGCTTCTGCCATTTCAAAGGAGAGGTCGAGCATGCATACAGCAAATAGTTGACATAGAGTTAACCGTTTCAGCAAACGTTTCTTGTCCGATAATGTCTAACCACTCTTCCTGCCAGGTAACCGTGAAGAGAAAAAGGTCCTCTTGTTCTCTCTCTCTGGCAGGACAGCTGCCTTCCCTGGGAGCAGGAAGAAGAAATCACTAGTCTCTTCCTCTAATAAGAACAGATACTATGAGATGAAGGCCTCAACTTTGTGACCTTGCTTAAAGTTACCTGACTCCCTGTCTGTAGCACAGTTACATTCAGGGTGAAGGCTACAACACAGGGATTTGAGTAGATGTTGTAGCAGCTCTCTGCTGTTGCAAAGGTTCATCTCCTATTATTATAGCCTTTAGGAAAACGGATGCAGGCTGCCGTGGTTTCATTTCTGGTGCTGTGATAAAATATTCTGATAAAAAAACATCTTAGTGGGGAAAGAGTTTACTTTCACTCACAATTCCAGTTGAAAGTCCTTCATTGCAGGGAGTGAAGGGGGCAGGTCCTGGAAGACGTGATCACGTCCTCAGTCAAGAACACAG
Organism: Pachyuromys duprasi; assembly: GCA_028658305.1. Classification (NCBI taxonomy): domain Eukaryota; kingdom Metazoa; phylum Chordata; class Mammalia; order Rodentia; family Muridae; genus Pachyuromys; species Pachyuromys duprasi. Next base: position 78,865,022 of record CM053744.1, on the reverse strand, counting down.
AGAAAGTGAGCATAGGCTGCCAGAGCTCAGCTAGTGCTCCCCTTTTCATACAGTCTAGGACTCTCTGTTCAAGCAATGGTGTTATCCATAGTTCATGGATCTTTCCACTGCAACAAATGCCCCCAGGACAATCTTCCCATAGACATGCCCACAAGCCAAGCCAATCCAGACAATTCCTTATGGGTTTTTTTTTTTTCCTACCCAGCTGATTCTATGTCGGTAGATGAACAATCAGAGCTGACATTACAGATGACACAGATCCTTACAGACCTAAGCCAGTTAGAAGGATGCAGACTCTACTCTTCTAAAATAAAGGAGTCGGAGTTTGTGATAAATGTTTTCTCTGCTCTTAATGGAGCTCATTTGTGGTACATCAGGTGGCCTTTTAAGATGCAAACTAAATAGCTTAATTATAAAATGTAGGGCAATAATAATTTATCATAGATAGGTATATCTTTCAGTAGGTTATTTTTTATTAATATTAGTAAAAGTAAAAAGAAAAACAATGAAATGTGAGATTTATAGATGCCACTGTAGCACAGTTTTTTTTAAACCAGTAGATAACAAGGAATTGGCCTAATGTTAAAACTGGTTTTGTTATAAGTTTAAACATTAAGTTATAATGTTATAAGGACATTTTAAGGCCTTGCTAGGATAAGCAATTATTTTTCCTGGCACAGTGATAAAATCCTCTGACAAAATAACTTCAGGAACAAAGGATTTGGTTTGGCTTACAGTTGAAGCTTACAGTCCACTGTAAGGGGCATCAAGATGGCTGACCTCAAATAGCTGGCTGTATTCCATCCTTAGAATGGTGAACTCAATGGATTCTGAAGGCTCAGCTATTGTCATCCTTTTTGTGTAACCCAGGATCGAAGCCTAGGAAATGGTGCTTTTCTCTCTAGGTCATGTGTTCCTACTTCAATTGACCTAGCAAGACAATTGCTCACATTCTCAAAGGCTTGCCTAATCTAAGTCTTCTCTCACAGATATGCCTGGAGGCCTGGAGGATTGTCTCTTTGGTAAGTCAAGGTCCTGTCAAGTCAGCAATCGCTATTAACCATCACAGTTAGCTAGCTCTCTTTGTGATTAAGGGCTTTGAACTATGAGAGAACAACTTGTGTCTTATAAGTCAAATGAGATGGGTCTTCATTTTTAATAGGAAATCCATAACATATGGTGAAGGCTGCTGGGATCATAGCCATACCATTTCAGATGTCTTTGTGTTTATTCTAAATACTTGGTGCTAATCATGAAATACTGAAGACATATGGACGTGACAGCTGGGCTATCATCAAATTGAAACTTTAACACTGTTCTTTTTAACAATATATATTTTAAAATGACATTCCTATGACTCCCATTTCTCATTATTTCTAGCTTTTAGATTCAACAAATTTTCAGAACAAAGACTTGTGCTGTAACAGAAACAAAATGGAGCTAATGATCTTTCATCTCATTTAATCTACATTCTATCACATAATTTTGCTACTGTCTATATTTGTATTACTTAGAGCTACTATTGCTGTGACGAAACACCATGATCAAAAGCAAATTGGCAAGTAAATGGTTCATGTAAGCTTACCCTTCCCTATCAGTATCCATCACCAAAGGAAGCCAGGATTGGAACTCAAATATAGCAGTAATCTGGAGGCCTGATACAGAGGCCATGGAGGAGTGTGGCTTACTGGCTTGCTTCCCAGGCCTTCTTCAGCCTACTTTCTCATGGAACCTAGGACCATCAGCCCAGGGATGACACCACCCACAATGGGCTGGGTTGTCCCTCATCAACCACTAATTGAGAAAATGATAGCCACACCTTATAGAAACATTTTCTCAATTGATGTTCCCTCCTTTCAGATAATTTTACCTTGTGTCAAGTTGACATAAAACTATCTAGCACAGAAGGTGAGTGAGAGAACATGCTTTCTTAGCCTCAGAAGGAACCAATCTTGATGACAGCTTGACATAATTTACTTTAAGAAAGTGTCTTGTTTTGTTTTCCAATTTGGTTTCAAGTTCCAGAGCTCAAGCTCTCCTCTGACCTCTGACTTGCCTGTCCTCAGATTGAAGTAATGGATAAGATACCATGCTAAGCCCACACATGAGTTTGGAGCATCCTCTAGACCTATGAAACAACCTGTTTGTACAACCTGGTTTGTGGTACTCAGCCCTAGTAATCTGATGTAACTGTTTACCCCCAAGGTAACCTGGAAGAGTGGGAGAGGTATAAGCATCCAGTGTGTGTCTTGGCTTCCCTACTGTTAGTTCTGTGATTGAAGTCATGCTATCTGAACTTGTCACATTCAGGTTATTGTACACTATAGGATACTGACTACAAATCTCAGCCTCCAAGAATGAACATTATTTTGAGTTCTTATCACATATCCCTCAAGTGTCATTTGGAAGCACTGGTCTAGTTGATAGTTGTCTTACAGTGAGATCTAGTTTAGCAGAAGAGATGTTATTTGGAGCATAGGCACTAGCTGTGGTAGGAACAGAGGATAAACTGATGCATGCTGAGATTCCATACTCTGCCTCAAATCATATCACTTCTGCTAACCTTCCACAGAGCAAATTCCTGTGGCCATGGTCAGAAGCAGTAGTGTTGTGGATGGAATGGAGAGACCAGGCACCTTTAAATAGTTCCAGTGACCATCTGTCAGAACTGATACAGCAACAAACAAACTCATTAATCAGATTTTTCATCCAACAATGCTTATCCAGTCCTTATCCTGGGCCAGGCACTCTCACAGATGTAAGTGCCAAATAGTAGTATATAAAGCAATGTTTGTGTCACCACAATTTTTCAGCATATTAGAAGAATAAGAAAAATTGAGAGAAACATAAACGCATAATATGATTTGAGATATTCATAAGTATTGTGAAGAAAGAGTAAAGCAGAGACACAGGCCCAGGAAGGCAGAGGCAGGGTGGATATTCTAGGCAATGAATGCAAATTTCTCTAGCCTAGTGATTTCATGTGTAAATACCTCACAAATACCCCTTATTTTCCCCCTCTACCCTAGACACTATCAACATTAGAATAAACTAAAGGAGACTCACTGTGACTATTTCAACAATTCCACTATGAAACAAAGGAGGAAAAAAAGAAAAGAAAAGATAAAAATGTCTGATTGTGAAAAGGATGCAGTGTTAACTAATGCAGACCTATCTTTCTGCTGGCGATGTCAATCCCTCCAGAATACAATTTGGCACTGCATTTCATGAGCCACTAAAATGCTCATAACCTTCCCTCGGTAATTTCATTCCTGTGAATTTGGCTTCAAAAGTAATATAATTTAATAATCACAGACATTATTGTTGCAGTGCTATTTATGACAGCACAAACATTCTCAATATATGGCAATGGGGGAGTGGTTAAATAGATTATGGCTTCCCAATTATACAGAATACCATGTAGACATTAAATTATAATTACACACATTATGTAGCAATATGAAAAAATGTTTCTGATATAATTTAAGTTGAAAAAGATGCAAATTGTACCCTGTGATTACTATTATGTAAAAATCATGTATGGAAATGCACAAGATTAAAAAGAATGTAGGAAAGTGAAATGTACCATGTGCAGATTTGTAGTAATTAAAACATACATTTTAATGCTTTCTTTACCTCTAGCAAATGTTTAAAATGTATTTCTATAGTATTACTTCTGTAATGAATTCACAATTATAATGAAGAGAACCATGAAAAATAAAGCTCTCCATCTAACCTATTTTTATCTTATTTAAAATCCTAGTTCATGCTTGACCTAATCTAACTGATTTTATCCTATAATGATTCATGTTCGGAAAATAATCCATGCATGTAATTGCCATATTAAAACTATTAAACAATGCTGTATGTCTTAAACAAATACACTAATATTAAAATTTAGGTACTGACATATTCAGCTTTAACAAAATATTTCTCACTTATTATGCTAAAATTAAAATTTTAAAATGTAGGTACCTGGTATCTACACTTGTGACTTTTTTACTTTTGAGGTTATAATGTAATTATATTAAAAAAAACAAAAAACAAACAAAAAACCTTCCTTCTCTTTTCTCCATCTATTTTTTGTTTATATATTATTTATTACAATTTATTCACTTTGTATCCTGGCTGTAGCCCCCTCCCTTGTCTCCTCCCAGTCCAACCCTCCCTCCCTCTTCTCCTCCCATGCCCCTCCCCTAGTCCACTGATAGCTGAGGTCCTCCTCCCCTTCCATCTGACCCCAGCCTATCAGGTCTCATCAGGACCTACTATATTGTTTTCCTCTGTGGCTTGGCAAGGCTGCACTCCCAGGAAGGACATGATCAAAGAGCCAACCACTGGGTTCATGTCAGAGACAGTCCCTGTTCACCTTACTAGGGACTCACTTGGACACTGAGCTGCCATGGGCTACATCTGAGCAGGGGGTCTATGTCCTGTCTTTGCAAGGTACTTGGTTGGAGCATCAGTCTCTGCAGGGCCCCTGGGCCCAGATTTTTGGCTCTGTTGGTCTCCTTGTGGACCTCCTGTCCCCTCCAGGTCTTTCTGTCTCCCCTATCTTCCATAAAATTCCTTATACTCTGCCCTAAGTTTGGCTATGAGTCTCAGCATCTCTTTGGATATCCTTCTGGGTAGGGTCATTCAAACGCCCTCTGTGATAGGCTCCTATCCTGTTCCTTGTGTTGTCCTACTTCAGATGTCTATCTTGTTTTCCCTTTTGAATGAAGATTAAGCATCTTCCCCAGAGTCCTTCTTGTTGTTTAGCTTCTTTAGGACTATAGAGTTTAGTATGTTTATCCTATATTATGTGTCTAATATCCACTTATAAGTGATTATATATCATGTGAGTCTTTCTGCTTCTGGTTACCTCACCCAGGATGATCTTCTCTAGTTCCATCCATTTGCCTGTAAATTTCATGATTTCCTTTTTTAAAATTGATGAGTAGCATGCCATTGTGTAAATGTACCATAATGTCTGTATCCATTCTTCAGTTGAGGGGCATACAGGTTGTTTCTAGATTCTGGCTATTATGAAATCAATCTGGTGCTTTCTCAGAAAACTGGGAATAGTGCTTCCTCAAGTCTCACCTATAACACTCCTGGGCATATAACTGAAAGATGCTCAACCATACAACAAGGACATTTGCTCAACTATGTTCATAGCTTCGTTGCTCTTTATAGTCAGCAGGAACATGGATTGTGGATCTTACAAATAGTTTCTGATAATAGCACAGACCACAAGCAACTCAGGCAACCTGGCCCTCAGACATACCATGTCCGCAGGTGGCAGCACAGGCTACTCACATCCATATGGCCCCTGGCAGTAGTATGTGCCACAAACATCAACATGGCTTCAGGCTGCAACATAGACCACAAGCATCCACATGGCCTTCAATGGTGATACAGACCTCAAATATCACCACCCATCCCTGGCTGCAGTAGGACCTCAGACCCAGACATGGCCCTCAGCAACATGGGCCAGGATATTGACATGGCCTCAGGCAGCAGCATAGGCTACTTACATCAGTTTGGTATTCAATGCTGTCTTGTTTCCCATTCTGCCTCTCTCTACATAGCACATACTGGGCTTTTTTTCTTCTATATTTTCCAACTTTCTTACCACATATCTGTTCATCTTAGTGGCTTCCACTGGTGGGAAGCTTCTCATCTTTATATATATATATATATATATATATATATATATATATTACTTTTTTATTCATTCTTTATGAATTTCACATCATGTACCTCAGTCCCACTCATCTTCCCATCCATTCCTATCATTCCTCTGCCCTTGCAACCTGCCCTCTAAACAGTATATAATAAACAAAAATTAAAATATAAAAAATAAAAAATTATCATAGAAGCTGTAGTGTGTCACAGTGTATCACACTGTATACCCTTTTGTGCACACATCTTTACTTGCAAATGTTCACTGAAATGAGTCATTGGTCTAGTTCGAGACCTCTGGCTTCTGCTACGCTATCAATACTGTGTCCTCACCAGGACTCCACTCAGATATCCTGTTTTTGCCCGATGTTGTAGAGATCCTGCTGCTTTGGATCTGCAGGCCCCTATATGTGTTCATAGATGCGGTATATGTTGGGGTGTGCCAACTCAAAGACCTGGGGGTAACTGAAAGTAGAGAGATCTAGTTCTTTTATCAGTCGCCAGCACTGTCTATGTCTTTCATTTCTTCATCTTCTAAGTCATTGACTTAAGCTACAAACATCCCCAGGATCCTCGGGCTCCCTTAGGTTATTACTTCCCAGCCTCAATATTTAACCCATTATTTTAAATTTCATTCCACCTTCCTTACTCCTGGCAAGTGGCATATAACCCATATGTTTCTTCATAGTAACTGCAAAGATTAATATACTTAGAGCTAACTAGTGGCTAAGGAAAATGGCATATAGTCAACACTCCCCAGTTGCAGCAAGGAAAACCAAAACCTACATGTTGATTTTTATACCATTCGGCAATCTACTTCATAGATATGGATTCCTGGAGAAATAGTTGAATCTAGCATGGAAAAGGAAATACTCAGTAAGAGATGGCAAACACATTTTAGAATGGAAATGCTACCCTTTCCTCCCTCATTGATAGGCTTCTTTGTTGGAAGTTTCTAGAACACAGGGCAGATTAACAAGAGAGAAACATTTAGGCTGAGCATTGTGTGATAGGGTAGCCATTGGAAAAAAATGTTTGTTCTTTATGGTTAAGTTTAAGGAATATTGTTGAGTTCCAGAGCAACACAGTTGCAGAAAGAAAAATGTGATCGCATGGTAAAAAGCCAAGCAAAACCTACCAAGGCACATTTGCTGATCTTCTTCTTAGAGTCATCATGGGTCTGAAGGTAAAGGAGGTTATTTTCTTTCATTTGGGAGAGAGTTTCTGAATGAGGCTCTAAGATCCGTTTCAGTGGAAAGGTAAAGGAGTCGGCAAGATTGGTCTTCTGCTTTTGCTGTCTGCTCAAATGACAAGGCCATCTTCAGGGTAGCATATTCTAAATCCTATTACAATGATGGAAATATATCCAAGTGATATGGGATGCAGCTAAAACATCTTTAAATTACTAAAGTTAGGACAATTTGAAGATCAAAGTAAATAACATGGTGTTGTAATGCAGTTCCAAATTTAAAATTAATGCCGAGGATCCCACACTGAGAAATACCTGATAAATAAATAAAAATACAGGGAGAAATAGACATATTGTGCGGCTTGATTGTGAATAATTTAGGAAGTGGGGAGATCAGGATGTGCCCTGTCCTAAGTCATTCCATATTATGTAAAACAGTGGCTTCAGGCTGTGCTGCATCTCAGAAGCTTCGTTACAAGTACCATTTGTCTCAATTTTTAATGCAAATACTGAGACAAGATGACTGTTCCTAATCATGCATGCAAACACTGTGACCTATGAAGCACAGGCTGATAGCTTATTAATTATAAGGTACTATGTACCTATATAGTAATCAAAGTAAATTTGGACAATATAAGCATATTGGTCTATTTGAACCATGTCTGGAAAACCACAAATGAAAATATATCAAATACACCAGACTAAAAAGGGCGAAACCCCTCTCTGGGACTCCATAAGGAGGCCACCTAATATAGTATTCTGTTGGTGAAAACAACCAACCAATCATCTGATGACCACTCATTGTGTCCATCCAGAGATGGACAGGCAGAGAGTTCCTTACTATTCCAGAGGCTTAAACTCATTTCAGGCCCCACTGCTAAAACTACCTAATATACATCATGAGTTGGCCCTTCACTTTGCCTCTAGTATCTCTGTGGTCCTGCACTTCATATATGCAACTCAATTCAAGCTTGAGGCTTGACTCAAACTTTTGACTCTAGAGCTTGAGTCAGTGAAGGTGTTTTTAGCAACTCTCCAACAGGGTTTGCTATTCCTCCTGTATAAACAGACTCTCTTACACTTCTCAGCTTTGAGACTGATATTCAGGAGTTCAGCAAGGGCTCTTTAAATATGACCTTTATGGCAGCCTCTTTAATCCTTTAGTGGCCATTCTACGACACATATGTTATACAATATGATATATAATATGTATGTATATACATATATGTACATTGACAGAGTATGCTTCATGTTATATATTGTGTGATATGAAAGTGAACATTAATAACTATGATTGAAATAAAAGATTTTGTATTTGCCAGTAGCCAAATATCAAGAAAAAATGGAACCATTTGACAAATTACAGTCAATAAAACCAATGTGACTTGTGAAATAACTGTTATGTTTTTGACAGAATAAGCTCCTGACTGGCAGATATTCCAACTAAAGATGTTGGGGGTATCACTTCCTGCTCTTTATGTGTGAATTCCATTCACAGTGTGGTAGGGAAAGCTATGACTTTACAGAGAAAAAAGTGACTTGGTGACCAGAAGAAATATTAATAGTCATAAATTGTGTTTATAGAATGTTGCTATGTAAGTATTGAAAATGGGCTTTAGCAATGATGTCTTCCACAGCTTATAACCTCATATCCAGTCTACTTATGAGGAAAATAACAAGCAAAAATCTACCACCGAGAGGCATTTTACAAATTGCCATCTGACTAGAGCTAGTCCTCCAAGCTGTGATGATTGTCTAAAACATGGACATTTTAGAAAATAATTATGGCCAAGAAGAGTCTAAGGAGATGGGTAATTGAGATAGAGTATCCTGGGTAGAATCCTGGCAGAGAACAAGGACATGAGGCCCAAAAAGGGCATCTGAGTTAAGTACAGATTTCAGTGAATTAAACAGTAACATTATCACCCAGATCTTGAGCTGCTTAAGATACGATACGCTCATGGAAATTGCTCCTAATAGAAAAAAACTGAGCCTGCAAGTTAAGGAAATCATCTTGCATTGTGTTAAAAACATACACACAGAAATCAATCTGGCGCTTTCTAAGAAAATTAGGATCAGTGCTGACTCAAGGTCGTGCAGTACCACTCCTGGGCAGCTTTATTCATAATAACTTGTTCATAGCAGCTTTATTCGTAATAGCCAGAATCTGGAAATAACCTAGATGTCCCTCAATGGAGGAATGGATACAGAAATTGTGATACATTTACACAGTGGAATAGTAATCAGCAATTAAAAACAAGGAAATCATGAAATTTGCAGGCAAATGGTGAGAACTAGAAGAGATCATCTTGAGTGAAGTAACCAGAAATAGAGAGACACACCTGGTATATACTGACTCATAAGTGGTTAGTAGATGGATAATTATACTAAAATTTATACTCCTAAAGAAGCTAAACAACAAGGAAAACCCTAAGGAAGATGCCCAATCCTCATTCACAAGGGCAAACGTTATAGACATTGGAAGCAGGAAAGAAAACACAGGGAACAGGACAGGAGCCTACCAGAGAAGGCCTCTGAAAGACTACTGATTAGGGTATCAAAGCAGAGGCTGAGACTCATAGCCAAGCTTTGGTCAGAATGAATTCAATTTTATAAAAAAGGGGGAGATAGAAAGACCCTGAAGAGACAGGAGAGCCACAAGGAGACTAACAGAAAGAAAAAAAAAATCTTGGCCCAGGGTTCCTGCAGAGACAGATACTCCAACCAAGGACCATGCAAGGAGATTGCCTAGACCTCCTGCTCAGATGTAGCCCACAGGCAGCTTAGTCTCCAAGTGGGTTCCTTAGTAAGGTGAGCAGGGGCTGTCTCTGGCATGAACTCAGTGGCAGGCTCTCTGGTCAGCTCCCCCCGGGGGGTGCAGCCAGGACACACACAAGAATTATGCAGCCAGTCCTGAGGAGACCTGATAGGCTAGGGTCAGATAGAAGGAGAGGAGGACCTCCTTTATTAGTGGACTAGGGGAGGGGCATAGCAGAAGAGGGAGGGAGGGAGGTTGGGATTAGGAGGAGATGAGGAAGGGAGCCACAGCCAGGATACAAATAAAATAAAAATAAAAATAAAACATACATATATACGCACACATATTTTTATGATAGAGTCTTACTCTAGTTCAAGCTGGCTTGAACTCACCATGAAACCCAAACTGTACTCAAACTTGCAGTAATCTTCCTGCCTTATTCTGAGATCACAGGCATGAGCCACTGTATTCAGCATACATTTACAAGTTTTTTTTAAATATATTATGATGCTAAGATAAAGTTGGCCTTAAAGTGAATAATATTAGAATTTTAAGGATAGTTTTGGATATTGGCCAAGTACATTCCTTATTGAAATACCTAAATATGATAGGCAGAAAATATCCTTGAAGCCCATATTACTATTCCTAAGACTATGGCTTCTTATGTTGCCTGTTGTTAATTATTCCTTTCTAAACATTATTTTATTTATTCCTTGATAATTTTACATATGCATGTATCTTGGTCATATTCACCCCCACTTTCCCCTTCCTATTTTTAATAGCCCATTTCATCTAATTAATGGTACCTCTGTGTTCATGAGTTTACACTATACACAACACACTGGAACATGGTCAACAAATGAGGGACCACACCCCTGAACTCTCCATTTTCTGACCTCAGCTGAGGGTGAAGACTCATGTGCTACTTTCTTATCCATAGTAGAATGTTGTTTGGCTTGTTCTTGTTCAGGTCTTGTGCAGGCAACCACAGAAGTTTTGAGTTCATGATTGCAAAGATCCAGTCATGCTCAGAAAGTATTATTTTGTTGCAGTTCTTCTAGATTACTAGCTCTTATCATATTTCTGCCTCTTCATATTTCTGCCTCTTCAACAATGTTTATTGCACCTTGGATGGAAGGAGTGTATTCTTAGTTATTCTTAAAGATGCTCTAGGATGACTCAGTGTTAGGGTCTTTTTGAGATACAAACCTCTTTAAAGGAGGAATGATAACTGGGCTGGGTGCAAATGAGACAGATTTGCTTGAGATGTGAAAGTACAGGCAATTCTGGAAATAACTACTTTTCTAGCTAATAATATAACACTCCAGCAACTTGGAAATGGAAACAAAACATAATCTCGAAGGCTGGTGTGTCTCAGAGGTTTTCAAAATGGAGCACTGTGGATTTTAGAGGCACAGAAAAAGACACAGGGCTTTGACAGATCCAAATGTACAGCCAGTGTTGAATAAATCTGCCAACAGAAAATTCTGAGAAAGGGAGAATGATAATTAGTCTTCCCCAGGGGCAAGGTCCCTTGTACATTATCTAATCCCAAATGGTAGACCTGAACACACATACATATGAACAAAACATTAAATGGGTTCAGCAGGCTGTATTATGTGTGTGTGAGGGGTGCATGCATGGGTGTGTAATATTCATAATTAAATAAGCTCATGAATTTGGAAAGAGTGTGGACATGAAGGAAGTTCGAGGTAGTAGGTGGAGTGTATGAAAAATGATATAAAAACAATACTTATAATGAATAATCTTGGTTGTCAATTTTATTAATTCTCAAGCCAACTAATGCCTACAGTGATTTTTCTTAATCAGTTTATTTGATAAGAAAAGGCCCACTCTAAATCTGTGCTGTATTTTACAGTGACATCCCACATGGAGGCATAAGGGCATGAAAGAAGAAAGCTTTTATATCTTGCCTGCTTGCTCCCACTCTTACAGGGAATTTCGTCTACCTTGTTGATGTGGCCAGTATTACTCCAACTTCATCAGGATTCTAATGTCAGCTGAGAAATGCAGCTCTACAGGAATCCCCCTGGACTCCAGCAACAACCAGGGACTGCAGAGATAACAAACCTTGTGGACCAAACAACTGCTGGATTCTTAGCCTTTTCCTTAGGAGACAGCAATTGGGAGCTAACTAAACTATACATTCTATAAATCACTCTAATAAATTTCCTTTTAATATTGTTTCTGTTTCTTGAGAGAACCATGCCTCATACAGTGCTCATGCGTGAAATTCTCAAAAAATAAAATTAAAAGGACAAAAGCATGCTGTCCTTCATAAGTGGATGGTGCTTCAGTGGAAGGCCACACATCTAAAAATGTGGGGGCTGCACAAATTGAACTTGACTCATTTCTTTCAAACTAGTAGAAAAAAATAGTTTCTGTGTACAACCTAGTTACTTATTAATTGCTACTCCATTATTAAGAGAAAATCACAGTGAGAAAAAATGCGCCCATTCAATATGCAAGGCTTTCCAAGAAGCTAAGAAAATATGCTGAATGTTGAAAAGTTTTGGACAATAACACAAGATTTGGACTGCTTGAGTGACTTTTACTTCCTGCATGAATGAGTACCAATGCCCTAGCTAGGTGGCACTGTGTTTAATGGAAATATTTTCTAAGCTTCACTGTAGTAAGGCTGCTAGGAAATTTGCTGTACAGAATCTAGTCTCCAAAGAATAAGGGCCAGTTATTGACTCTAGAAAATGAACGAAGCCTAATAGGAATGTTTGCTGAATTTCACAAAGTGAAATACAGGTACCCACTTAGCTTTAATTTCCAGGTAAATAATGAATCTTTTAAAAAATGTGCCAAAGTTCATAACTTGATTATACTAAAAAAATATTTATCAGTTATCTGAAATGTAAAGCTAAGTGGTCATCCCATGTCTTGTCTGGTGCCTTTATGTAGACGGTCAGCACATCTCTGAAAGGGTACCAAACACCTAAAATGCATTTTCCAGTTTCTCTTTCTATTCTAACTCTGGGCTCCTCCTACTGGCCCCAAGGTTCTATGGAAATTGTTGCCGCATATAACAGCATCTCCTGAGGAACAAAAAGCACTGTATCAGTAAGTCCAGCATGCTTAAGACGTCTCTATCTTCCTACAGTCACCTTGGCTCCAGGTGAGGGCCATCACTCTGGGTTCCAGGCAGTATAGAAACCTGTCGGAAGAGTGACATCTATACCTATCTCCTCTATTCAGATTTGAATTCCTTTCCCTGAAGATTGCGGGCTCATCCGGGCATGTTGTCACTAAGGTCAAAGTGCTAGACCCTGTCTTCACAGCACTAGACAGAAGGATTCTTTAGACTTGTTGCATGTGTATCTTCTCATACGGACAGCAGCACATATTGGCTTGTGTTCTAATCCCCTAGCAGGGTTTGAAGTGTGGGACTACAGGTGGAACCAAGACTAATGTAAAATCCAAGTCTTGTCAGTGACTGAAAATATTTGGTAAGATATTTATAAACACAGCCATAGGTACATCTAACAGAATTGTTAATAAAGGCTAGAGATTCTGGGGGTAAATACAATAGCAACTTTGACTGTTCATTTCCACCTCACCTGGATTACAGTCAAGCATCAACAAACATCTATACAGAGTGTGAACTGGATTTCAATTGCATTTGTAGGTTGTCCCTCTTGGCATTCCCCACTTTTCTATGATGGACAGATTGTTCTTAGGTGAAGCAAGGTTGTTGTTCTTCTTCCCAATAATTCTTTACCAGGAAAACCAACAGTTCTGGGTCAATATTTATCAATTAATGATAATATTTACTCTACATAATGGGAAAGATGTTATTTTCTTTTTTCCTTAATGTAAGGAAGATGAGATAAGAAGTCAGTCATATGTGTGAAAACTTTGTCTCCAGCACCTGCTACCCTGTTCTATACTGGTTTTAGCTGATTCAAGAATGCAACAAGGTCTTTTCTGCCTTGCTATGTCCATTGTCCAAGGAGACCAATGGAAGGCTTCTTACCATTGAGTTTAATTCAAGAATCATCGTTGATAAACCTCTTCTCAGATCTATTTCTAGAGCAGTTTTCACATTTGTTGAAAGGAAAAATGGATCAAAATCCCAAGTGTTTAGCAGCATCCTGTATTAGAACCAAGGATAACTATAATATATCATCCATTTTAGCAACTAAAAAATTTTATGAAATATTTACAAAGCACATGTATGTTTCTTGAAGAGACATCAGAAACTTTAGAGAATCTGTTGGTATAGTTAATGTTGGAAAGAAGAAGAAGAAAAAAGGCACGTGAAAAGATTGTGCTTTTTTTTGACCCAAAGTAAAATGTAGCCACTTTCCAATTTTCAATTGGACTTCTTCAGGAAGCCTACTTATCTAATTCAGTTAAATCTATTTTTAGATGTTCAACCCTCATCATGATGACATTTCTCAATAAATCTTAATATATATTTTATTATATATATTAAATATATATTTAAAATATTTCTTTCCCTTTATCTTAAGGGTCTAATGATAGCTCTTTAAGACCAATCTATGAAATATTCTGGCACTTGGAACTTCACTTGCCATATAAGCTATGGATTATAAACTTAAATACTACAAGAATCAGAAGATGAGAAACATGAGCAGTTCATTGGTCTTTGTGTAAATATAACTTCAATGATGAGTAAAGAATATATGGCCAAAGTGTAGCCCTTGTCAATTGTTCCCACGCTAGACTGCTAGTCCTCAGATGCTGGCTCATCTCCTGTGACCAAAGAATACAGAAATCTGTATTGTGATGGGAAGATTTCATATTTCTCCTTGACATGGATTTTATAAATTGTTTTAGGTTACATAAGTTAAGTTTGTTTACCCAATGTCATGTGCAAGTATTGGCTTCCAACACTAAGATGATTCTCTTTTTAAGACACGTGTGGCCTTTGGCTGTTTAAGACCTTTGCCTCTCTGGGTTAGAATGCATAGTTTCCCAGCCTGTGTGGACCAGGCAGCTTGTCATGTGGTGTCTGATTAATAATGATTACAGCCGGTACTTAAGGCTTATACAATGCCTAAGGCAGTCATGACTATTTTCAATATTGCATAACGTTAGAATAACCTTGCTTTTCTGTAGGTCATATACACATTTTTTAATATTGGAATTTTCTATGACTTTCATTATTAAAAACTATGCTTTCTTTTCAGCTTGTGGCCTTTGAGCCACTTATATATCTGAGGCGTATTATCAGATAATGATTCCCAGACACACAATATGTGGAGTTTTTCATTTCTTTCCTCTGCAGTTCTTCAGCTAATAATCTCATAGATCACTTTGCTTTGACTCATTTACTGTACTTGAATAGCATGTAATATATTCTATATTTGAACTATCGATTATTCTTTTAAAATTATCTCATAAATCCAACCCTTTCACTCTACCAGCTCAATTTCTGTCAGTTGAATCCCCATTCTTCAGTTATTGTAGGTGGACCTCAAATCTCATACCTGTTTTCAATAACTCTCACAGCCGCCCAAATAAATACTTTAAAACCATATTTTTATTGTATAGAGATAAATGTCCATATTTAGTTGTCTATAGGATAAAGCCTATGAAAAGAATCAGACAAGTGATGAGGGCTCTGAAGTGAGAATCTGGTTTCTTAAAAATCCTGATTATGTTATGTGAATGTTTTTGTTTTAGTTCCAGGGGATATGAGACTGCCTCAAATTGTCCGCAGCAGCTAACTATGTGTCTCGTCCTCTGGCAAGGGCATGATTTGTGCCAGATGCAGTTTGATTGTGGTAGGGAATTGAGAGGGCATGCTCCTTGCCCCTCTCCAGCCTCCCACACTTAGGCCCTGCTAGTCTCCCTGTTGCTGCTCCCTACTGCTGCTGGACTGTCTTGCTTGCTGCTGCATTTGCTATTGTGGGATTGCTAGTTTGCTGAAGTGCTGGATATTCTGAGGAAGATTGGACTTGCCCCAAGGAACCCAACATCCCTAATCAACAAGAAGTAGTAGCCTATAGAGGTCTATACCCTCTTTCCCCTCTCACCTTTCTTCCTACCCATTGTTGAGTTGGAAGGGTTTAGTGTGTAATAATGTTTGGAAGGGATGTAGAGGAATAAGATCCCAAGGAAAATAGATAAGAAAATACACAGCAGGACTCAGCACATATTAAAATTTGAAACTTTACTGCTTTCCCAGTAATGTGACATTTGCTCCATTGTACAGAGTTAGAGTTAGGGTCTTAGTTAAGTTTTCTATTGCTGTGGTAAAACATTATGACTAAGACCCTTTCTTCTCCAAAGAGGAAAGGGTTTATGTGGCATATATATCTTGAATCACAGTCCAATGAGGGACGAAAAGGCAGGAACTCTAACTAGGCAGGAACATAGGCAAAAGATGATGTAGACGCTTTGGAGGAGTCCTGCTTACCGGCTTTCTGCACATGGCTTGCTCCACCAGCTTTCTTAAAGCATAAGGGACCACCTCCCCCCTCCCCATCCAATGGGAGGTACCACCCACTATGGGCTGGGTCCTCCCATATCAATCACTAAATAAGAAAACATCCTATGGGCTTGCCTACAGCCTGACTTTATGCAGGCATTTTCTCAATTGTTTTATTCTCTGATATCTCAAAATTAGGTCAAGTTGACATAAAACTAGCCAGTACACCAATTATTCTCACACCTTTTTGAAAGTCAGGTTCATGTTGAAGAGGATTATTCTTTTCTGATCTCTAGGCTTATATCTTTTCAGACTCTGATCAAACAACTGTTTAATTTCATCATGTTCTCAACAGCTCCATATATTAAGTCTTAGCTTATTCTGAGCTGTTCATCTTCACTGTTGTGCTCATTATAGCTTTCTGTGTTCTTCTTTTCTCCCCCTATTTGACTTTGATCAAACGTACAAGAAGCCATGTTTTGTACATTAGACTTGCTTCTCAAGAAGTGAAACTACAAAGCAATAGATAATCATTAACATTATGTGTTGATATAATTATTTCATGCTTTCTTTAGGAAAATAGCATAACAACTAAGTGCCCTGGTGTGAGAGGCAAATGGACTTAGATTTAAATTCCAGAGCTGGTACATATTAGCTGGGTAATTTCAGGCAAGACATACATGGGTCTTGGCTTCTGTTCCTCCATTTCCTTCTTGAAAGGTGTCCTTAAGAAAATAAAGGGTCAATACAGAGCTGGGAGAAAATCTTTAGAGTGTTTATCTAAGAAACAAACAACCTTCCATGAAAAATATATGACAGACTCAGTACAACTGAATGATACAAGCAACCCAATTAAAATCTACAAATGATTTGAATAGACATTTCAGTAATCAAAGAAGATCTGAGAATGGTAATCAGCACAGAAAGAAATGTTACATCTCCTTAGAAAATTATGGAAATGCAAATTAAATCAACAGTGGGACACCATAAACACTCATTAGAATACTTTACACATAAGTAACAAAAGCCTAACAAAATGATATTTCATTTAGTATCTGGAATAAGTAGAGTTAGTCATCTTTGTCAAGAAAAAAATTGCTGCATGACTTTGGCTAACAGTTCAGTAGTTTCATAAAAAATAAATATGCATTCACCTTGTTCCTAGCTATATCTTCTATATCCAGCATTTACTCAAGAGATTCTAAGATAGGTGTCCTTTCCAAAATTATTGAGAGTGGTTGTGGAGCTTTATTTGATCAGTACAAAACTAGATACATTCCAAATGGCTATCAACAGTTAGATGAATCAATGAAACAGAAGCAAATAAAAAAGCAGCTGTAGATCTGTTCAGTGGATGATAATTCAGCATCGATAAGTATTCTCAGAACCCACGGCCTACACTAATATTAAAATCATTATGCTCGTTGAAAGAAACAAAGTATAAATAAGTTATCCTCTATATTTTATTCGCGTCAGATTATAGAAAATACTAACATACTCTATTGTCACAGAAAGCATATCAATATTTTCATGGAAAAGAGAGTGAAGACAGTTGAATACTTTAAAGACACAGGAAAATGGTATAGGAAACCACACGTGATGATGTGTATCTGTAACCACCTGTGTTGATTCCTAGAGTTTGAAGGCCAGTCACACTAACCCTGGTTCAGGTTCAGTGAGAGACTCTTTTCTTAAAATAAATAAATAAATAAATAAATAAATAAATAAATAAATAAATAAAGCAAGCAAGCAAGCAAGCAAGCAAGCTAAGAAGTGATTGAAGAAGACATTCTGTTGTTTCCAATATCTCTAAATACACCCACACATGTTTTTGAATAGCCCCGCTCCACTGAACAACAACAAATAAGCAAAATAAAGGTCTTTCAGACAAACTGGTGTTTAGTGAGTTCAATGCCATCAAACAAATAATAAGAAGAAAGTTTTAGGGGTAATGAAAATATTCCTACATAAATATTCCTGCCTGAAATGGTGTGTAGGACACTGAATAGCAAAGATCATTTTCACAATATCCTAGGAATATGTTAATTAGAATAATTAAAGAATGAAGACCACCTGAAACCTATAAAAAAAAGAAACCACAGACACATTCATAGTAGTATTTACAATAAACCTAAAGGGAATAAATCACTTTATTTAAAGGGTAGTGATTGTCAGAATAAGAAAATACTCAGATAAATGCTACTTATAAGAATATAGTTATGATAAAATGAAAAGGTAGTAGTTGGTGTACCATGATGTATAAATAAAAATTTTAATGTAAGTGTATTGATATCCATCAAACAGACCACTGAAACAAGGAATGATTTTTGTTTGTGTGAGAATTACTAAACATTTATTATACACTTTTTATCAAGTCCTTTTTACTCCATTCCTTCCAACTCATTTCTATCTCCCAATACTTTTTGTGCTCTGTTTTATGTTTTCATTTATTTGTTTGAGAATTTTATGTAATATATTTTGTGATCATATTTTCTCTGCATCTTTAACTCCTCCCAGATCCTCTTCCCTCCCTATCTACCCAACTTAATGTTCATTCTCTCTCTTAAAATGAAAACCAAAAAAAAGAACTATAGGGATGGAAAAGCCCACAATTTCACTTGACTGTTATAATGCTTTCTTGTACTACTATACTATTGTTTTATGCCGGCCAGGAAGTTAGTAGGACAACAAATGTGCTGCTTGAGGTGTCAAGTGGAACTTCAAGGAGCAAAAGTTCAGCTTTGTCAAGCATGCTTTTAGGTCTCATAGATAAAAACTGGAATTGACCGTTGACTTAGGCCATATCAACTGCTGAACTGAAGAAGCCCAGTTGTAGTGAAATGAGAGGGTATAAACACGACTCTATAACTGTAATAAGTTATAGAGAAGAAAGATCACGAAAACAGGGTATAATTTACTGAAAGAATCATGCAATTTGCAGGCAAATGGATGGAACTAGAAAATGGATCATCCTGAGTGTGGTAACCCAGACTCAGAAAGACACACATGGTATATACTCACTTATAAGTGGATATTAAACATAAATTACTGGACAACTATGCTACAATCTATAGACCCAAGGAAACCAAGGAGGACCCAAGGGAAGATGCTTGAATTACACTCAGAACAGGAAATAAAATAGAAACCTGAAACAGATGGAGGGAAGGAACCGCGTGGGAGATGGAGTGGGGAGGGTAATGGGAGTTGAGATCAGTTGTATGGAGAGTGGAGGTGTATTGGTTAGTGGATGGGGGCACTGAGAGAGACAGGAAAAGAAAATTGGTGGGGGCATCTCTTAGATAGGGAAGGCTCCTGGAAGTCTATGGGGCTGATCCTAGCTTGAGACTCCTAGTATGGGGGGTTAAGGAGCCTGAAGTTGCCACCTCCTATAGACAGATGGCACTTCCGGTGGATAGCCATGACTCCAAACTATGTAAAAAAAATAACATTCGATGCAAAATTTGTCTTGCCTACAAAAAGTGTGAAGGGGTTAAGATGGAGCAGAGATTGAGGGAATGGCAAACCAATCCCTGGCCAAACTTGAGATCCACCC
Source organism: Pachyuromys duprasi (assembly GCA_028658305.1). Lineage (NCBI taxonomy): Eukaryota > Metazoa > Chordata > Mammalia > Rodentia > Muridae > Pachyuromys > Pachyuromys duprasi. The sequence goes on along the minus strand of CM053744.1, from coordinate 78,845,428 downwards.
CATGCAAGGGAGCCAACCACTGTCACTATTGATGATATTCTGCTGTGCTTGCAGACAGGAGCCTAGCATAGCTAGCTGTTTTCTGAGAGGCTTCACCCAGCAGTTAATGAAAACAGATGCAGACACCCACAGCCAAAGAATTGTTCTGTGGATGACTGGAAAGAAAGATAAGGAGAGTGGAGGGGTCAAAGACATCACAAGAAGACCTACAGAGGCAACCAACCTGGATCCATAAGGGCTTAAAAAGATTGAATCACCAATCAAAGAGCATGCATAGATTAGACCACCTACACATGTGTAGCAGATGTGCATTGTGGTCAACATGTGAGTTCCTTAATAATGGGAGTAGGGACTGTCTCCAACTCTGTTGTCTGCTGGATCCTTTTCTCCTAGCTAAGCTGCCTTGTCAGTCCCCAGTGGGAGAGAATGCTTAGTCCTGTTTTGACTTGGGGTACCCGGAGGGGTCGCTCCCTTTCTCTGAGAAGGAGAGATGGGAGTTGGGAAAGAGTGTGAAGGTAAGAGTAGGAGGAGAGGAGGGACAGGGGGACTAAGATCAGTCTGTAAGGTGTTTTAAATAAATAAATGAGAAGAGAAGAGAAGAGAAGAGAAGAGAAGAGAAGAGAAGAGAAGAGAAGAGAAGAGAAGAGAAGAGAAGAGAAGAGAAGAGAAATAGGTTAGTACCTGATAAGGGAATTTGGGTCAAGGGTAGTTTTTTAAGGTGGAAGAAATAATAGCATTTAAATACAACAGAAAAAAAACCTAATTAAAAAAAACCTACTAATTCTAGTATCAGATAATTGGTTGAAGATGTGTTTTTAAGCAGCAAAGGATCAAGGAACTTAACACAGAAGGTTTTGAGGGGTTGTCCTTACTCATAGAACCCTATTGGAACACATAGTATTTATGAAAATTATTTTCTGATTGATTAATCATCCTGAGAATAAAGATGGTGAAACAGAATTAGAAGTGTGAAGTTTCAAAAGAAAAGAGGAGGTAGGAAGTAATCATTTCAGAAAAGAGGAGAATGAACTGAAGAAAATGTTTGAGTTCAATGGCACTGGCCACACAGATAAGGTTACTAATTACGAATGTGTGAGTCAACTCAGCTAAATGGCTTTCTCAAAAAATGTTCACCTGAGCAGGCACAAGCAGAAGAAGGCAGAGAGCTAGATATAACCATGATTGGAACTTTGACACATATACAATAAAAGGGAGTCATTAAGATTGATAGTGGAATTGTAGAAAAGAACAGAAGAAACAAGGTAAATAATTAGAATCAGGGGGCTTCAATTCATAAATGAGTTGAAATAGCCAGTGGTAACCTTAAGTAAGAGGGCACAGGGAAGTTAAGGGATGCTATCAGAAACCAGAGTGCTTAGATTTAGGCTTGTGGAGGGATTTCTGTTATTGGCATTTTTTTTCCAGTTAAAATGGAAAGAATGTCAGCAATAGTTTAGGGGAGAGAAAAATAATGCCAGAAGAAAGTAGATAATTAAATAAATGTTAGGGTTTGGAAAAATAACTTCTATGAGTGTTAGCAACACTCACAGTTACAACAGAGCTAGTGTTAGAGTGATAGCAAGCCAGCCATAACATCCGCAGGTCTAAGACTGTTATGACTGCGGACCTGATGACATGGAATTAACATGCAGTGGATAGAACTTGGGAAGGAAAGTGACAGGTCTAGAAAGGACAATAGGATAAAGATGACTTCATATTACTTCTAGGCTCTGATACAGAAATTTATGAAGTACAAGTTTGGGCAGAAAAGCAGTCACCCAGTGGAGATTCAAAGGACAGGGACAGTCTCAGGAAAAAGTCTAGTTTCAAATGTTTTCCTGATGACAGAACCATCTTTGTCTATAAATATCCCAGGAAAGAGTCTGCTTTTCTGGCTGCTGAGGATTCTGTCTACTCAGTCTTAACACTTCATGTAGAGCTGTGAGGAGACTCACTGCTACATCTCTGGCACCCTTAGCCAACCCTACACCCACACTGCCACACCACTGACAACTTGAAGACTTCACATCTATTGATGACAAAAGTTTCTGTGTGGTGAGCAGAGTCTCTCTCTCTCTCCCCCTCCTTCTCTTCCTCCTCTTTTTCCTCTCCTCTCCTCTCCCCTCTCTCTCCCTTTGAAGTTACTGCTTAATTACCGACCAACTCAATTTCTCCTTCTTTGGAAGAAAAAATATATCCAAAGAAATGATGAGAGAGTTCAGTATGTTTTAGTACACAGTTAAAAGAGAAACCAAGAAAATTATATTATCAAGTGTGAAGCTGGAGCACGCGATTTGCCAGATACTCCTGTAAATGCCAAGTAGGATGTGATGGATCCTGAGGTAACCGAAGAGGAATGTCAGCTCAAATTGATCCAGAATCAAACAAGAGTCATTCCTCTTAGTGGGGCTTTCAGAGTATTATCAGGAAGGCTTAACTGGGCAGCCAAGATGTGAAAAGGTCCCCGGGAAATGATTATTATCTGCTTGCTTGTTTCTATGTCTGATGGGTTCGCTCACTCCATTTTTGCTGCTGCCATCTAACAATGCATTCAGAACCCAACAAGCAACTGGCTCTCCAGGACTCCTATAGGATTTTGCCACCAGACTGGGGCTGCCGAGTCATCCAGTTTTAGATGGAGCGGCCATAGAATCCCCAACATCTCCAGTGTGTACCAGGCCATTGTTGAACTACCTACCTTGTCTATTGTAAGCAAGGTTAATAAACTCCTCTTGTAAAATGCGTTCAGTTTGTCTGCTCTGTTCCTCTCAAGAAAGTTGACCAATGGAAACAGCAGAAAAGAGTAAAGTTACTATAAGACAAGAAAAATCTCAAACAAAGAACAAAACAAACAAAAACCTAACTGGTTCATAATGAGGCTTTCTCTTAAAACCTGCCCTGAGCCTAATATGAAACTCAAGAGATTATTTTGAACAACTACCTTCCAAATACTGCAGTCTGCAGAAAAAGACACTCAAAGACTCTTCTTTAATCGCATTTATTTCACAATTGCAGATCTTTCGTACTTTCACCCAAGATATAAATGTGTTTAGCTCAAGGAACTTAATGGTGATTCCAATATTAGATGAATAACTGCATATTGATGATGTAGAGTAAAACCTCCAACCAAAGCCATTTTCAGTAATAAGAGAAATTAAAGTATAGTTTTGCATTTCTTTCTTCCAGAAATGAATTTTATATAATCTGGCCTATGGCACTGATTCTCCCTGCCCACCCCCCAGTGATAATAACATACCTGGCACACAGCTTGTTACAAATGTCTCAGGTGATCCTCACAACACCCCTGTGAGATGGAAAAGACAATTGTTATTTTAAGTTTGTTTCTGAAGAACCATCCAAGTGTGCCTGACAGAACAGTGACAGAAAATCCCTTGTTCATTCTTTTCATCAGCATTTCATTTTCTGTTGTGTGTTGCACATAACAGAAGAAAGAGTTATTAAGAAAATAACTAGATGACTTGTTTATGCTTCTAAATTTTCTCTTGCAACAGGCAAGTGCCCTGCCTGTTCTTTCACTAGGTCTACATGGGGGAAAAGATGCCATTTCCATTGTGAAGAAGTTCTTTTCACAGGAGGACAAAGGAAGACATTGCAATTTTCCTGAATGATGGAGAATAATGGACCTGAAGTGAGTGCCATGTTAGAGAATCAGGACACAGTGGACATTCCTCTGCAGCTGCAGGCATTAAGTGCTCTTAAAAGGTGGTGGCTCAAGTTTGACAATTGCAGCTGAAAAATCAAAACAAATGAAATGGGCAATGTGTTTCAGGAAGAAGAAACAAGGGGGAGGGGTCAGGAATCTACTTCCATCAATGTCTCAACACAGTAGATCATCTTCCATAATTTTTGAGGACTCCATTATTTCACACATGACTCCTAATGCCCAAGAACTCTGTGCTGAACATCACTGGGGCAGAAGGATATTTGAACACTTTGACACGGTTTTCTCAAGAGATTGGCAGACTTTCATGGTAACCAAGTCTTCGTTTACTCTTTAACTCTAAGACTCATTGCTGGACACTTTCTAGGAAACCTCCTGTGTGTGAATTCCTCTTTGTTCTAGGCCCCGAGGACCATCTTCCTCTGGACTTCTCTAATAGCTGGAACATAAATCAACTAAAAAGAATAATGGTTTATTGTGTGCCATGTCGGAGGTATCAGCTCATGTTCAGTTGGTCCTGATGCCTTAAAACTAACATCGCGGCAACAAGCAATTAATGAACCAAGCTACCATTTCAGGGTGACCAGAAAGTGAAAGAAGAGTGAGTGTCAGGGTTCCAGCACTCTTGTTTAACAGCACCCCTTCTGGTGAGGTCATTTCCTTTTACTAGGCTCTACCTCCTAAATGCTGCATCATTTCTTGATATCTCTATGTGTGGTGAAGAATCTCTTAGCTCCTAGCCTTTGGAGGACAGATCAGATCCAAATCATAGTATTTTTCATCTACCTGTGTTGCACTACATTTATCTATGTACTGGGACCATGCACTGGGATGTGGTATAGTCAAAATATATTTTTTAATGCCATTAGTATGTCATTATGAAGATTACTTAATTCCCAAAGATTATGATGTACTTAACAGATTATATGTGTAAAGTTAGTGCAAAGAAATGTCTGCTAGCTGATAATGTACTCCCTGCTGTATGCTGTGTCACTCAAACAGCCAGAAGTATTTCAATAAGGATCAGAGACCTGGAGACCTAAAACAAGTCAATAGAGTTCTTGGCATTCAACTTTACTTCTAAATGAAAGAACTCACCTATTAAATATATCTGAATTCTTATTTTTGTACATGTTCTAGAGATAGAAGATGTGAATCCCTCTGGGCAGTCTGAAGTAGAAGATTTAGTTGACAAATTACTAAACGAAGGAAAAATCAAAAAAAGCCCAATAGGTACAATGGTCTGTATTATGGACTAGGTAGGTTCAAGGTAAACAATATATCATCAGAATGAGATTTTACCTATTTTCTTCATTGCTTTTTTCCTTTGTCATTAAAACAGTGCCTAGCATCCAGCAGGGATGTGGCAGTCACATGTTCAACAAGCACAAATATTGATAGATTTGCATCCTTACTCCATTAAATGAATATAATAATGTCTTAAAAAGAAATACTTCAAAACTGAATTTACTTAGAAGTCTTCTTAGAAAAGTAATCAAATTAAAAGTAAGTTATTAGCATAGGGTTTAATCATATGACTACATTTTTAGTAAAAGAGGAATATATTTTTTATTATTCACTTTATATCTCCCTCCTTCTCTCTTCCCTCCTACCCTTATGGTCCTCCCCCCCCACCAACCCTCTTCCCCCTTTCTTCCCTCCCATTCTCCTCAGAAAAGGGGAGCTCCCCCCTTACCAACTCACCTCAGCACACCCAATCACATCAATTTTAAGTGCATCCTCTTTCACTGAGGCCAGACAAGGCAGCCCAGATAGAGGCAGGTGATCTAAAAGCAGGCAACCCAGTCTATGCCAGAGACAGCCCTCTGCCCCTGTTCCACTTGCTAGTGGACCAACATGAAGACCAAGCTGCCCAACAGTTACAAATGTGTCAGGGTCCTAGGTTCAGTCCATGCCTGCATTTTGGTCGGTGCTTCAGTCTCTGTAAGCTCCTATTGGCCTAGGCTACTCAACACTGTTTGTCTTCTTACGGAGTTCTTGTCCCCTCTGGGTCCTTTGATTACCCCCACTTTTCCTCAGAACTCCCAAGGCTGGAGACCTGCAGCAGGAAAGGCCCCTGGGAGGATATGGGGGTGACTTTAGGTAAGACTTCTAGAAGCTGGAGAATGAAGTGGCCATCTTATAGCCAGGCAGGATTTCCAGTAGAAAGAAAGGGACAATAACCCATCCACAAAAACTTCCATTCAAAATTTACCCTGCCTACAAGGAATGAAGGGATTTAAAAAAGGAGCAGAACTGACTGTGTTGTCTTCTTCTGTAGCCTGGTAAAGCTGTACCCCCTTCAAGGGGAAATAATCAAAGATCAGGCCACTGAGTTCATGTCAGAGTCAATCCCTGTCCCCTTACTAGGGAACCCACTGGTGCACTGAGCTGCCGCAGGCTACATCTGTGCAGGGGTTCTAGGTTATCTCCATGCATGGTCTTTGGCTGGAGTATCAGTCCCAAAAAAGACCCCTGTGCCCAGATTTTGTTTTGTTTTGTTTTGCTCTCCTTGTGAAGCTACTGTCCCCTCCAGATCTTTCTATCTCTCCCTTCTTTCATAAGATTCTCTGCACTCTGTCCAAAGTTTGGCTATGAGTCTCAGCCTCTGCTTTAATACCCTGTAGGGTAGAGTCTTTCAAAGGCCCTTTGTGGTAGGCTCCTGTCCCATTCCCTGCTTTCTTCCTTTTCTGATGTTTATCTCATTTGCCTTTCTGAATGAGGATTAAGCATCTTACCCAGGGTCCTCCTTCTGGCTTAGCTTCTTTAGGTGTACAGATTTTAGTATGTTTATCCTATTTATATGTCTAATATCCACTTATAAGTGAGTATATACCATGTGTGTCTTTCTGTTTCTGAGATACTTCACTCAGGATGACCTTTTCTAGTTCTCACCATATGCCTGCAAATTTCATGATTTGCTTTTAATTGCTGAGTAGTATTCCATTGTCTAAATGTACCACAGTTTCATGCAGCCAGTCCTGATATAGGTGTATATGTGTCTCTGCATAAGTATATAAACATGAGTGCAGCTGCCCATGTATAGCAGAAAAGAGTGTTGGACCCTTGGAGATGGAATTACAAATTATTGTGAGTTTTTGGACATAAGTGTTCTGAAAAAAACTCTGGTCACTTTTTAAAAAAAATCTTTATTTATAATTTATTACAATTTATTCACTTTGTATCCTAGCTGTAGCCCTCTCCCTCATCTCCTCCTAATCCCATCACCTCTCCCTCCTCTCTTCCCATGCCTCTTCCCCAGTCCACTGATAGGGGAGGTTCTTCTCCCCTTCCATCTGACCCTAGCCTATCAGGTTTCATCAGGACTGGCTGCATTGTCTTCCTCTATGGCTTGGCAAGGCTGTTCCTCCTCAGGGAGTGGTGATCAAAGAGTCAGCCACTGAGTTCATGTCAGAGACAGCCCCTACTCCCCTTACTAGGGAACCTACTTGGACAATGAGTTACCGTGGACTTCATCTGTGCAGGGGTCCTAGGTTAGCTCCATGTACAGTTCCTGGTTGGAGTATAAGTCTCAGAAAAGACCCCATGTGCCCAAATTTGTTGGTTCTGATGATCTCCTTGTGGAGCTCCTGTCCACTCCAGGTCTTTCATTTCCCCCTTCTTTCATAAGATTCCCTGCACTCTGCCCAAAGTTTGGCTATGCTTTGACATCCTACCACAGAGGTTCTTTCAGAGACCCTCTGTGGTAGGCTCCTGTCCTATTCCCTATTTACTCTGTCTTCTGATGTCTATACCATTTGTCTTTCTGAATGATGATTGATCATTTTACCCAGGGTCCTATTTCTTGTTAGCTTCTTTAGGTGCACAGATTTTAGTATGTTTATCCTATATTAAATGTCTAATATCCACTTATAAATGAGTACTTTCCAAGTGTGTCTTTCTGTGTCTGGGGTACCTCACTCTGGATGATCTTTTCTAGTTTCCACCATTTGCCTGCAAATTTCATGATTTCCTTGTTTTTAATTGCTGAGTAGTATTCTGTTGTCTAAATACACCACAATTTCTGTATTCATTCCTCAGCTGAGGGACATCTGGGTTGTTTCCAGATTGTGGCTATTATGAATAAAGCTGCTACAAATATGGTTGAGCAAATGTCCTTGTTGTATAGTTGAGCATAGTTTGATTATGTGACTAGGAGTGGTACAAGTGGATCTTGAAATAGCACCAACCCTATATCTGACAGAAGTCTAACATCCAGAATATATAAAGAATTCAAGAATTTAATAGGCAACAAATCAAGTAATCCAATTAAAAATGGGGTACAGAGCTAAACAGAGAATTTTCAGTAGAGAGATATCGAATGGCATAGAAACACTTAAAGAATGCTGACTGTCCTTAGTCATCAGGGAAAAGTAAATCAAAACCACCATGAGATTTTACCTGACACATATCAGAACAGCTAAGAGCAAAAACCCAACTGATAGTACATGCTGGAGAGGATGTAGAGAAAGGGGAACCTTTCTCAGTTGCTGGTGGGGATGTAAACTTGTATAACAACTTTGGAAATCAATCTGGTGCTCTCAGAAAATTAGGAATAGTGCTACCTCAAAAATCTAAACTCTGGGCTTATACAGAGCAGCAAATGCTGTTAACTGTAGAGCCATAGTTCTAGCCCAAGGCATTGAACTTCTAATTGGTGGAATATTATTAAATGTGGAACTTTTAGAAGTTGGACTGTGGTAAGTATTACCATACTAATACTTACATGAGCTCCTAGGGAGAGATAGGAAATGAAAGTTTATGATTTAATAATGATGTGTTTGTATTTCAAGTTGACAAGGCATTGATTATTCTTTCTCAACTTGCCACAAACTGGAGTCTCCTGGGAAGAGTAAATCTCAATTAAGAAATTGCTCCATGAGGTTGGTCCACCGACCCGTCTTTGGAAACACTTTTTAAAAATATATTATTAACTGATATGTCATGGACTAGTCCACTGTGAGCTATGTCACCTCTGGGTTTTATGGGAAGCAGGCTAAGCAAGCCAGTAAGCAACTTTTTCCTGACTTTACTTCTATTTGAGTTTCTACCCTGACTTTCCTCTGTGCTGGACTATGACACAGATATGTAAGACCAAGAAACCCTTACTCTCCAAGCTTATTCTTATCATTGTGTTTGTCATAACAACCCAACCAAACTAAGACAAGTTCTATAAAAGGAAACCATAGTAATAATTGTACCTTTGAGTACCTTCAGTCATATGGTTTGCTGCAAATAGTGAAAGTATATTTTTTTCTATTTCTTTGCTTTCAATATAAATTCTTTGCTACTTTGCAATCCCTGTGATTCTTTATTTCAATTTTTCAAATAGGAGGCTATGAATCTGGAAAAACCAAGGCAATACTTGAACCAAATAGATAACACTTATATCATAGGTTGGCTTTCTATGGGTGTTTGGCTACCTATCCATTCTGTAAAATTGCAAAATTTTCTCTGCTTTTCAGATGCCCTAATCCTCTTTATAACTCTATTACTTAAGAATTCTGATATGTATACAAACTGCAGTTGAATACTTTATGCAAATGGTCTTGGAAGATTAAATGAAATGATTTGCACAAAATACAAAGCTGATCCAGAAAAATCTCTTAATGATGGGGGAGCAACCTTACCATGCCACAGAAGAAGACAATACAGCCACTCCTGATGAAACCTGATAGACTAGGATCAGAGGGAAGGGGAGGAAGACTTCCCTTTTCAGTGGACTGGGAGAGGGACACAGGTGGGGAAGAGGGAGGGTAGGATTGGGAGGAGAGGGAGGACGGAGGTACAGGGGGGATACAGAGTGAATAAACTGTAATTAGTAAAAATAATAAAAAAGAAAAAGAAAAAGAATGGCATTTAAAATACAGTTTAGCTTAACATGAGAAATATACTGAAAATCAAACATTATGAACTTAAGCTTTTACTAACTTCCTGACCTTGACAAAGCTACTTAATGTCTCCATGTTCTGGAACATTTCAGAGCAAACTTCTTCAGTTCTTGTAATACTACTGTGCTATGCTGTATGCATGACCATAAAAAATATGATCTCTTAACATGATGATGGTCATAATACAAGGTTGGAACAATAGACTGATTATCACATGTTTATTATTGAATTTCATTTGGTTACCACTAGAACTAGATGATAAGTCTCTATCCTGGAAACATCATACACTTTTCTTGCAAGATATAGAGAAATCAAGTTGGACTTGAGCTAGGACTTTGTCCCATTATGGTTAATTTGCAAAGTGCTGGAGATAATAGGCAGGGATCTATGGAGAAAAGCCTTCAACATTTTTATGCAGTTGTGAACCCTGTAGACTACGATACTAACTTGCCAGGGAAGATATATTTTGTGGTGCTAGAATGGAATAGATGTTGTCAGGGTAACCAAATGTTCTCCTAATGTATTTTAAGCTCATTCCACAAGAGGAACTCATATCTGTAGACCTGGCCAGAAACTTTGCTAGGGTGATCATAGGACCTATGGTAGAACCAACTCTGGTTGCTTGTATAAATACACATGGTTTCATACTGCCTTCCTATATCTCAGTGCTGCTGTCGGATATTCTCAGAGAAGCTTCTGTTTTTGGTGGATGATGGTTAATGCAGAGATCCAAAAATAGTGAGAACAAAATATGTTGAGTAGTCTTCCATTAATGGAACATATATATCATTACCCCAGGGCTCAGATTATATTTTAGAAGAGAGGACAGAAAGAATATAAGAGGATAATGCAACCAAAAACTCATCTTAGCAAGCAGTGGGTATCTGCACAACTGTAACAGGTCCTCAGACCTTAGCACAACTGACGCCATGATGGAAGTACATTTAAGGTCTTTGGAACACAGCATGTAGACAACACAAATTAAAATGAGAACAAAGATCTAATCCCTCAAAGTCCACAGTTCTGGGAACGGCCCTAATTACATTAATTTTGCTTTTTTGGCTTCTGTTGTTCTGCTTCTGACAAACTGTTCTTGCTAACTGAGGTGTGTCAAAGCTGGAAGTGGTTTTACTGCTTAAAAGCTCACCCTGGTAAAGGCTCAGGACTATGCTAGAGTCTCAAAACCCCAATGTAATCATTGGTCAGATATCAAAGAGGTTTTTTGGTTTGCACTTATGTACAGACACTCTTCTCTGATGGCTACATTACAATACAACCAGGCCGATCAATATCCTAAGATGGAAGGGGAGAGATCCACAAGTCTCCACCACTCCCATAAGACCTATCAGCAGTTAAAGTTAGCAGAAGAGGGAGTTATATTCTCTAGTGATATAATCATTGATGTATTGCCCCAACTCAAGCAAATAATCCTTATCAATGCTCACACTGTTAACTCTAATTAAATGTGTTGGGTCTCATATATATATATATATATATATATATATATATATATATATATATATATATATATATATATAAAGACATAAAAGTAAGAAGCAAATGGTAAAGGAAGAAGGGATTTGTTGGGATGGGGAAGAAAATAAAACAGAATAATGAAGTAGAGGAGGCATTGATCAATGAATGATAGTAAAAAGAAAGAAAAAGCAAGCAAGCAATAGAAAATGAAAGGAAAAAGGAAGGAAACAATCTCTAAAAGAATAAATAATTAACAATATCATGACATCCACTGGGAAAACTGGGAAAGTAAGATATCTTAAAAAAATTAGCAAGTCATTTTTTTTTTGGAAAATACATGAAAAGCATATAAAACTATCCTGATAGGAAATGATAACTTCTGAAACAACAAAATTATCCCATTTGAATGGGAGCTCCAATGAGAGTTAATTTCATACACAAATGTCCAAGATGAAGATTCTTGTTCAGACAGAATGCTTTCCTTCATTCAATGAATCCTGGGAACCAATGGATTTCTGTCTTGTGGCTCAGGAATCTCTAGGGCCTCCCTGTCTTCTATTTCTAGGCAACAGAAGAGATGAAATAATGAGAGCAAGAACAAGGGGAGAGAAGAGTAAGAATAAAAATGAATAATTATTACACACAGACCCAAAGTAACAAGGAGGACCCAAGGGAGAATGCTTAACTCCCACTAAGAATTAGAAATAGAGGAGATCCAAGATGGCTGCCAGGAGAGGACACTGTGTCTGAGGAGTAGGACAGCAGAAACAATGCAGCAAACAGGAGACTGAACTCTGGGACCTAAAACGCCAGCATTTGTGATTGCCAGGTGAGCAGAACTCCTAGGGTGATAAAATCAAGTGGGAAAACCCTAGGGACACCCAGTTATTACCTGCAAAAATCTCCAGGTGACCAGTGGTGCACAGCTCTGATCTGAACGAGCAGCCGCACTGGGCTCCAGCACCCACCATAATAGACTGGATCACACAATCTCCTGGGCAGTCTGAGGAGGAACCGGGTACCATTTTCACTGACCTGCACACTACGCGCGCACACTGCACCCAGGTTCTGCTTCAACCCACGGGTGTACAGCAGAAGCACACCGATCACCAGATCCACCCCAAACTGAGACAGTCCCGGGACCGTCTTGACCAGACTGCACACTGAGGGCAAACACTGCACACATCTGCCAGAAAAAACCTCAGTCCGTGTGTGTGTCCACAGGCCAGACAGAGAAGGCCTCAGGCACCATTTTAGACAGGCCTGCATACAGTGGATGCAAGCTAACCCAAACCCACTGTGTGTGTCCCAAATATCATCTCAGACCATGGTGCACAGCCCCTGGCCCAGAAGGGGGCGCCAAATCTCCATTCCAGGGGAGAGCCCTTAGCAGCAAGCCCAGGGCAGAGCGCACAGTCCCCAGCGGACATCTCAAACCGGGACACTGAGACTCTAGCACAGTGAGGAGTAAAGCCTCAAGACCAGAGTGGTGACCAGCCTGCAGTGCTCACAGCCTCTAGCACAGAGCACGAAGCCAGGCACACAGAGCCCACAATAGAGTTCAACTGAGACAACAGCACACAGTAACAAACCACCGGAAATCCCTGATCTTCTTGAAGAATACCCCTGACACAAGAGATTGACAGTTTCAGACTGAAGTACAGCCTTAAAGCACAAAGAGCTCCCTGGTTATATACAAACAAATGCCCAGAAATCGGGGAAAGAACTCACCCAACAAAAATCAGGACACCATGGCCCCACCAGAAACACCCAAAAGCAGTGGAGATTTTAATTCAGCAGAGACACAGGAAAATTATGTTA